>CM054058.1:360115666-360715666 GCA_028641055.1 Alopecurus myosuroides
GCCCTAGTGCATCACCATGGGGATCACCTATCATTTTTGTGGACAAACGGGACGGTACCGCTCGCTTATGTGTGGATTACCGTAAGTTGAATGATGTCACCATAAAGAACAAGTAACCGTTGCCCAAAATTGAAGACCTGTTTGACCAACTAAATGGGGCTAGAATTTTATCAAAGATCGATCTTCGCACTGGTTATCACCAGTTGAAGGTTCGTGAGACTGATATTCCTAAGACCGCATTCACCACTCATTATGGGTTGTATGAGTACACCGTGATTACTTTTGGTCTAACCAATTCCCCTGCCTATTTCATGAATCTCATGAAGAAGGTTTTCATGGATTGTTTGGACAAGTTTGTCGTGGTGTTCATTGACGACATTTTGATTTATTCCAAGAGTGAGGAAGAACACGAAGATCATCTGAGAACTATGCTCGGAACACTTCGTAAGCATCAACTGTATGCTAATTTCAGTAAGTGCCAATTCTGGCTGAAGGAAGTCGGATTTCTTGGACATGTGATATCTGAAGGAGGAATTTCTGTTAATCCTGCTCTGGTTCAGTCTGTGGCGAAGCGTGCTGCTCCGACCAATCAGACTGAAGTCAGATCATTTTTGGGATTAGCGGGATAAAACTGCAAGTTTGTTCAAGGATTTTTGAGCATCGCCATACCACTCACTCAGTTGCTCAAGAAGGATACTAAGTTTGTATGGACAGACCAATGTGCCGAGAGTTTTCAAGATTTGAAGAATCGATTGGTGTCTTCTCCGGTACTCATTATGTCGGACGTCACCAAGAGTTTCGATGTCTATTGTGATACTTCTAAGCTTGGTCTTGGAAGTGTTCTCATGCAAGAAGGGAAGTTCATATCTTTTATCTCACGCCAGTTGATACCTCATGAGCTAAACTACCCCACGCATGACTTAGAGCTTGTCGCTGTTGTACATGCTCTCGAGGCATGGCGACATTTCCTTATAGGGAAAAGAAGTGAAATATACACTAATCATAAGAGCTTGAAGTATATCTTTACTCAGCGTGAACTCAATATGAGGCAAAGCCGTTGGATTGAACTCATCAAAGACTATGATCTAAGTATCCACTATCACCCTGGAAAGGCAAATGTTGTTGCTGATGCTCTTAGTCGAGAACCGGTCTCTATGAATGCTATGATTCATATTACGCAACCTGAGTTGTGGAAAGAACTTGACCAACTTGGTATTGAAGTGGTTAGCTATGGTATGTTGGATGCCATGGAAGTTAAGCCAACTCTCGTTGACCAGATCAAAGAAGCTCAGAAGGGTCAGAAGAGTATAGAGGGAATTAAGACCCGCATGGAGAAGGAGAAAGTTGCTGGTTTTACCATTGGTTCCGATGGAGTCTTATGGTATGAAGGTCACATTTGTGTTCCTACTGAATCTGAGTTAAAGCATACCATCATGACTGAGGCTCATGATACCCACCCTAGAGGAACCAAGATGTATGAAGACTTGAAGGAGAAGTTTTGGTGGCATGGAATGAAACGAGACATTGCCTCGTTTATAGCCAAGTGTCATATATGTCAGCAAGTGAAAGCTGGGCACCAGCGTCCTGCTGGATTGCTACAGCCGTTAAAAGTGCCTGTTTGGAAATGGGATGAAGTCGGGATGGACTTTATTACTGGACTTCCTAGGTCCAGCCGAGGAAATGATTCTATATGGGTAGTCCTGGACAGGCTCACAAAAGTTGCACACTTTATTCCTGTTCAGACTACATATCGTGGAGACCAGCTTGGTGATCTCTACATTTCTCGGATTGTTAGCCTGCATGGAGTCCCTAGAAGGATTGTGTCGGATCGAGGATCACAATTCACCTCTCGATTCTGGAAGAAACTACACGAAGCATTGGGAACCAAGTTAGCCTTTAGTACCGCCTATCACCCGCAGACTAATGGACAAATAGAGCGTGTGAACCAGATATTTGAAGACATGCTCCGTGCATGTGTTTTGTCTTATGGAGTCAAGTGGGAAGACTGCCTGCCGTTTGCGAAGTTTTCCTACAAAAACAACTATCAGTCTAGCTTGCAGATGGCACCTTTTGAAGCCATGTATGGACGTAAATGTCGTACACCACTGAACATGACTGAAACTGGTGACAGTCAAGTCTTTGGAGTAGACACTTTGCATGTCGTCTCAAGGCAGCTCAATCTCGCCAGAAGAGTTATGTTGACACCAAGCGTCGTGACGTCTGTTTCAGTATTGGAGATTTCGTGTACCTTCATGTTATGCCACAAAAAAGGGATGCATCATTTTCATGTCAAGGGGAAGCTTGCACCCTGATATATTGTCCCTTTTAAGATAATAGCCCGTCGCCGAGAAGTATCTTATCAGTTGCAACTACCAAAAAAGTTGTCGGCGTTTCACAATGTCTTTCATGTGTCCTTGCTCCGGAAGTGTCTTCATGTACCTGAGAAAGATCTCACCTACCAAGACGTTGACTTCAGGACCATTGACCTGAATGATGACCTGACCTACCATGATAGACCCCCCTGCGTGTTCTTGAGGAGAATGTTCGTGCGACCAGGAGGAATGCTGTCAAATTCCTTAAGATTCAGTGGACAAATCACTCTGAGGAAGAAGCTACCTGGGAGCATTGGGATTATATAAGTAAGGAGTTCCCTGGTTTCCTTAAGAACTAGACCTGCGAATCTCGGGGCGAGATTCTTTTAAGGGGGGAAGATCTGTCACACCCCAGATTTTGGAACACTTGTAATATAGTTAAGGAAGGCAAATTTGTGAGCCAACAAAAACTTTTGTAATATGATTTTGTGAACCAACACGTGTATGTGACCATTAGTATCTATGCAATGCAAGCAACCTTTCTTTCAAAACAAATATCATTTTTTTTCCTGATGATTACTATTGTTTCTATGATGTTTTCCATGTGATGCCTTGATGAATTTTTGTCCCAAATATTGGATCAAGGTTGTTTTCAACTTAAAAATATTATTTGGCTTTGTTTGAATCAAGAAAACAAAATGGAAATAGAAAATTTGGATGTTTTCCTTTGATGTTTCTATTAGGAATTATCTCTGAAAAACTAGCCAAGTATCAATTTCTAGCAATTGTTTTCAATATGTTAGGGTATCCAATTTTATGTTTTCTTGGCATATAATTTATCTTTGATATGTGAAATACAAATATATAAGCTTGGTTTGATTTTTGGAGTTTGAAAATAAAAAATTGCATGCTTGTTTTTGTGGAGAGAAAATAAGACAAAAACAGATAATTTGGAAAACAGAGAAAAACATAAACTTGACCTTTTTCCACCTTGTTTTCAAAACCTTCCAAAATTCCAAAAATGTTTTTAAAGGATGTTTCTGCATGTTCAGAACTTATAATTCAGAAAATGGAATCCATTTACTACTTCAAAACAGAATGAACTTTTTGTTGAAAATGTCTGTTTTCACACTCAGCAATTTTTGTCAAGTCTTTTTACCGAACTTTTCTGAACCTTATTTTTACAGAAGTTTGGTTGTTGTTTTCATTTGATTTTTGTGCAAATGGGGAAGTGAAACCTTGTCAATTGTGTTTACATATGTTTGAACTAGCATTTGATGCCTTGGATTCGTTTCAAGTTCGATCAGAGAGTGAGAGGCAAGAGAGAAAAGAGGAGGGGACAGGAAGAGAGAAATAAGGGGGGGCAGCAGCGAGCACACAGTGCACGTGCACTGTGGCCACGCCGCGCCGTTGCCGTGCCTCTCCTCGACGACATGGAACAGTGCCACGCCCCCTAGCACCGTAGCCGTTCGTTGCACCTCGCACACGCCCTGGAGAGCACGCACCCGTGCCACCCTCGACATGCCGAGAGCGCGCCCATGACCCCGACAACCGCGCCGCGGATATAAATCACCTCCCACCCCACTGCCTCGCCACACTGCTCCACACACCCACCACACTCACCTCGACACGATCCATCGAGCCCGGTCGCTCCCAGTGAGCGACACGGGAGACGAACTCGCCGCCGGCCACCGAGAGCATCTCGAGAAGGTGGAGCTCACCTCGAGTGATTCCACCACCCCATTTCACTTTCGCCGCACTCCCCTTACTCGCTAGACCATCCCTGGCTACTTCCCGTGTCCGATCGTTTGCAGGAAGCTCTCCGCCGTCGTCGGAGCTGCCGCGACCATGCTGCACTGCGCCGCCATTTGGAGCCGCCGCGACCGCCACCGACTGCTCGATTCCACCGCCTCGAGCACTTGCCACGTCCACGACCTCACTCCACGGCCCTGCATTGCCCCTAGGTGAGCACACCGTCGCCTCCGTTTCCAGTCGTGCTCAGATGAGAGAGAGAGAGGGAGGAAGAAGAGGGCACAGGGACCATAGATCTCGCGATCTACGACCCGCTTTGAACGATATCATTACCACGCAGCACAAGCGCTTGCGTGCCTGCGGGCCATTTTGGCCGCTTGTTGGGCCGCGTCCGTCGGATCTGGCCCGTGCCCGTGAGATTTTATTTCTTTTTCAAAATGCCAGAAATATGAGCCCTAGCTTTTGGCCTAGGAAAAATAGAAAAAATGGAACTATGCCAAACAAAAAATCATGCCAGTAGGTTATCATTTTATTAACCACATCCAAGTGGTGGATATGCATTTTGTGGATTATTTGTGCAGTAGTAATTAATTTGGCAGAGGCTGTCTGTTAAACCATTTTGAGAATAACTTTTAAAATATGAATCCAAATCTTGCAAACTTAATTGTTTTGAGTGGCCCTTGATTATATTTATCATTGTCACGTGTCCTTGTATCAAGGAGAGCTCCCTATAGAAAATGCCATGCATTTTAGTAAATGTCTAGTGGGCATTTCTAGGATTTTTGTAGGTCGTTTAATGATGATTTTTTATGTAGATCCAATTGTATGAGTTTTTGTATGATTATATATATCTGATACTATCTTGGTGTAATTTTTAGAGCTATAGAATAATTACTGCATGAATATCTAGTTTTAGCACTTTTCTGTTTTTGTTTAATCTTGTGTAAATAGTTTTAAATAAATGTTTGTGTTTTAGATTCTTGATTTTTAGCATGTGTAGGTGTATTTATATATGTTATAATTTTGTTTTCTTACATTACTAGCATGTTAGAAAAAATGGGATTGTTTGGAACAAATAGAAATAAGGAATGGCATAGTATTATTTTCTAGTATTTTTATTAAATAGAAATGTGGACAATGTATTGTTAGGTTTAGAATCTAGATTTTGAGGTTGTTATGATGAGTACAGTACCATTTTGGTACTTATTTTAGGATGTTACCACCTATGTTATCTTGCACTTTAATTTATAGGGAAGCATGAGTAGCATTAGCTTAATTATTTGCACCCTGTTGTTTTCACTAGTATAAGTAGTTTTGTAATGATTGTTTAGTGGAATATTATCTTTCCACAAGTGTAACCAGAGTCATTGTGACCCCAAAATGCCTTGGTAGGCTAGTGGAACACCCACTGATGCCATTTCATTTTTGTGAGAAATACAATTTCTCTACCATAGTTGTGTAAGCAAATAATCTTGTTATTTTTATGTGTGCATGTGAAGTGTTACCTTTGGAAAGTTGAGTGATAATTTTTTTTATGTATTGCTTGTTGTATGTATTTCTTAGTACCATTTTTTGCCTTAGGTTGTTCTGATTGTGTGTATTGTATTTCATTTTACGACGTTAGAAAACGAGGAGGAAGTGATTGGAGAAGAAGGATATTTTCACTCTTGCTATTTCCAAGAGCAAGACTTGAACTCATACCAAGGAAAGCCATCCTAAATCTTTCTGTTATTAAACTTATCATTATCTATCATGCATGTTTTACTTATGAAGTTTTACAAAAATATGGTTAACAAAACTATTTTTGTTGTGGCTATTATTACTATTACTATTATCATTATCTATCACATTGCCAATAGTCAAACTTGGTGTTACCAAGCCCTTAGACACCATGTGGTATATAAATACCAGGAATATTAATAATCTTGAAGTCCCTAAGTGGACACTCTAAAATTTTCTTTTGTAAACAAATGCTTCATGAAAATTCCTTGGTGGAAAGGTGGGACCTTGTTCATTGGAGGAGGCAAAGAGGATAGTTTTTTTTACAAAAGACACATAACCTAGTCTTCGCTAGACAACCAAGACGTACTGCCACTCTACCTCAACATGGGCAAGAGGCATATCTAGAAACTTGTTCTTGTTAGTGTGCGTTCTATCCCAAATGCTATAGAGAATGTGATTCTCTGAACCGAAGTGTCGTTAGGAGGGAGATACGGGACATGTAAAGTGTGGGATTAATTTTCCCTCCGGATGAAACAGTTGGGTCTCCTGTCATGGCTGTGTGCGACACTGTGCCGTGGAGAATAAACCAAGTTGAAGGGATAGTTGTATACTAGCTTGACCATAGTTGAAAGTTAGGATGAATTATCTGATGTTCTCATACTGTTGTGAACGGTCCATGGGTCTTTCATGACAGATGATTTGGATCTTGTGGATTGTGTACACCTCTGCGGAGTAAATCTATTCAGAATAGCCGAGTCTGTGGATATGGACAGTTGAATTGCCATGTAGCTAGTATTGTGTCAATGTTTTCAAAAAGGATATTTATGAGAAAAATACTTGTACCTGTGAGGTACTGGAAAGGTGAAATTTGTACCTGCGATGTATGGATGAAGAAAAGTTGGGAGTTGTTCTACAAGAAGTTTTGTAAAGAAAAACTTTCTTTTATAAACAATGTTTTATAAAACCTCTTGGACATGCAATATATACAAGAGAACGAAAACTATATTATTTTCTTTTGAAGTATCTTCTTCAACAAACATATAGAGATGTCAAAATCAACCATGATGTATCTTTCATCCACCATGGGTAGTGAACCCTATGTATAGCCTACCCATTCCACCATATAAGCATACTTGCATTTTATAAGCTACTTAAAGGATGTCTTGCAGAGTACATTCAAATGTACTCATATTGGTTTCGTCCCTGGCTGTTTACTTGGCCAGACTATCAGGAGCAGCACCAATAAGAGTACTACGAGGAGGAGTACTACGTTGACGACTACATGAACTAGGCCCGACTCCCGGTCAGCAGCATGTAGGTTAAGGCGTGACTCAGGCTGTACTACATTGTGTTTTGCTATCTTCCGCTGTGTGTGTGTCATTTGCCTGCCCTGTGTGGAAATTGTTTAAGACTTGGTCATGTGACCCTTTATTGTAAGGCTCTATTATTCGTGTAATGGATATTGTTATCTGTGCACCAACTACATATGTTGTTCACAACTGAATTCCTGGGATCGTGAATGGATACATATGAGGGGCTTTGGACCACTGGTTTGGGGCCTCTACACAGAACCCTCCCGATCTCGGGTTGACGATGACGGCGGCCTCAGGTGTTTCTCTGAAAGAAGTGGTATCTTTTTAGAATTGACGTATCCAGGGGAATAAACAGACAAAAGGGCGATGGCGGTGGATGCCCGAGGGGCCCACACCACCCCCAGGCGCGGCCACGGGGGCGCCGCCCTATGGTGTGGCCCCCTCCGGGCCTCTTCGGCACTCCGTGGAACCTTCGGGAATTCTAAGACTTCGGGTTTCGAATTTTCTGATTCCGAGAATATTTCCAGAACAACTTTTCTGAAACTAAAAACAGCAGAAACAGGGAAATAGCTCTGTGGCATCTTGTCAATAGGTTAGTCTCGAGAAATCGATAAAAATTACATAAAGTGTAAGGAAAACATGTAGCATAAGGCATCGAAACAACATGGAACATCAGAAATTATAGGTACGTTTATGACGTATCAGTCATCACCATGATGTGGTAGTGTAAGGCATGCATTGTATCATCCTCAAGTGGTTGATGATGGTGAAGATGATATTCTTGATGAGAATGGTGACAAGGACGTGGCCTTGGAGAGGTTGGAAAGTGATGAGCATCTTCCACAAGGTCATATGCACCCAAGTCTTCATCATAGATTGGTGGAGTTGCATCCTCATGTTCATGATGTTGATCTCGTCGTATTGGAGGAGTAACTTCGCACCCTTGATGTTGTTATTGCGCTTGTGGTGATGAAGCATGCTCATACTCTTGATCATGAAGTCCATAGTCCTTCCTCATAGTATATCACACATGGAGGTTGTGGATCGTTGTTGCTGGTGAAGTGCCTATCTCCTCTTCCCTTGATGAAATAGTAGGATCATGATATCCATGGCGTGGTTGTCCTTGATCATTGTTGATGGCGGTGCGCGACGAGAAAGTACATTCTTTGTGGCGATGAGGTGAAGGTTCCCACTCTTCATGTGGATGATGACGATCATGGCCATTGAATCTAGGGAGATTGAGGCAAAGGACACTCAAAATGGTGTCTTCATGTTGTTGATGGGGTCTCTCAAGTGGTTCTTCATCCAAGATGGGAGGTGAAAGATTATGGGGAGCATCTTCATTTGATTGTTGTTGATGGGGTCGCTCATGTGGGTCTTCATCAAAGATAGGGAGTGAAAGATCATGTGGAGAATACTCACTTGCTTGTTGTTGATGGGGTCTCTCATGTGGGTATTCATCAAAGATAGGGAGTGAAAGATCATGTGTAGCATCCTCACCTGCTTGTTGTTGATGGGGTCTCTCATGTGGGTATTCATCAAAGACAGGGAGTGAAATATCATGTGTAACATCCTCACTTGCTTGTTTTTATGGGGTCGCTCATGTGGGTCTTCATCAAAGATAGGACGTGAAATGTCATGTGGGTCAAACTCATTGGCTTGGCGTTGGCGTTCATGATGGGAAGGATGTCGCCGATGGTCATTGTGGTGAAGTTGGTGATGGCGGTGGAGGCGTGCTTCGCGACGCTCACTATCATTTTGCTCATGATGTTGTTGAGGACGGTCTTGTTCTTCGCGGTCATTATGGTGGTGACGCTCATTGTGCCTTGGAAGCCTTTTGTGTGGGCGAGCACCATCCACGAAGTCATGTAGACCATAGTCATGAGTGGAGCTTGACGAAGGTGGGTGATGATGTTGGTGAAGATCCGGTCGTAGAGGGTCACCACGGCCTTGTCGGTGTTGAGGAGGTGGTGATGGCGAGCTATCCTCACACCAATTTCATCGAGGATCTTGTGGAGGAGGAGGTGGTGATGTGGTATCAGAGCTAGGTTGTCCACGATCTTCCATGTGGGCGTGATGATCATGTCGACGAGCTTGAGGTTGTTGGCTTGAACGTCGAGACCTTGATGATGATGATGATCCATGGCGGTTGACAATGTTGGCCACGTTGATGGTGATACGCGCCATGTGATCATTGAATCGAGCGTGTTGAGCTTGTAGTTGACGGTCAAAGCGCTCCAATCCGTCACGAACAAGTTGGCGAAGTTGGAAATGTTCGTTGTGGGTGACGAAGTTGTGGTAGATGTCGTTGGAGAACGGGTTTCCTTCATCTTCCGAGCTCGGACTTGTGAACACTCCTTCCCTAACCATCTCAAAAGCACACAAGTGTGATATGAAGAATAGATGTCTCACTTACCCAAAGTTACTTTTTTTGGTCGTAGTGAGGCTAGTGGACGAGCCTAGGTGTAGGGCGGTATGTCCAAAGTGAGTCCAAAAATATAGAATGAAAACCGCAAACAACAACACACACGCTTTATGTGGAAGGCAAATGGGTGACGAAAGTGGCAAATAAAATCAACAAAACCGAAGAAAAGTTTGTTGTAAAACGTAGAGAAGAACCGAAATGAAATGTTAGGAAAAGAACCAAAACCTAGTGGAGGAAACAAAAATGGAACACACACACAAGTGACAAATGGGGTTAGTGCGACCAAAGGACGAGCGGAGACGAAACATTCCTAACGAAGATTAAGCTCAACACAAGGAGGACGCTAGCTCAAACCGCAAACTATAAGAGGCAACAAGATTCGCACCGTGGCAACCGGTCGCTCTCTTCTCTTTTGCAACGCGAAGCTACACGTTTCTACAAGGGATAGCACTTGGCATCGATCTTTTTTTTTTCTCTTTTCACTTTTTGCTAGATGGGGATACAAATGCCAAGCCTAATCGAACTATGCTCTCACAAGTGCAAAACACGCACTCTCGGTGCCACTAGTGCAATGTCAAGCAATATAAAAGAGCTAGTCCGAATGGGCAAGGTACACGAAGAATGTGTTAGTTCAAGCGGAAGCAAGTTATACCTATTTGATGGATTATCATGGACTTGCAGGCGGGTGTTTTGATGTCATGTCGATCTGCTTCTGTAGTTGAGTAGATGATGTTGTGGGATTCGCGTGGAAACTTGAATCACTCAAATCGGACCAACAACGACAAAAAAAACACATTCAGAAATCTGGAATCGGAGAGCAGGATTTTCTGGGATTTTTTTCCCAATTTCGAAATTCCTTCAAATCCAAGAATTTTTTTGGACAAATTCGAGAAAAGTGGCTGCATATAAAGGTGGGGAATGGTCTTAAGCAAAAAAATCACGAATTAAATCCACGAAAAACTCAACAAATCAACAGATCGGTCAAAATCCCTTTTTGGCTATTTTTGGTGACATTTTCGAATATAGGGTTCGGGAAGAAAACTTTTGGTGGAAAGGGGGATAGTGGGGGTCGAATTCGTGTCAATCTAGCTTCTGATACCAGATGATGGAGGGGTTAACCTCTTGAGTGGCCGGATCTTCACGAATTGACCAAGAACACAAAGAACGAACGAAGAACACGAAAAACGCAAGGGGGACGAGAGGGGGATCGTCAAGGGAAGATAACTAGCAAGAACTGAAAGACCCGATCTCCCGTCAACTAAGCCGCCACGGCCGCCTACGGGACAATCGATCCAACCGAACTCACCTTTTCGGAAACGGCTTCACACATGTGGCCGGTCCACCACGCCAATAGAACCTCAAGGGTTAGTTGAGAAAGATTGGAAAGTCCCTAACTGAATCCCAAGGGGAAAGGATAGGAAACCCGATGGATCTTGATACGATCCTAGATACACATCATAGGAGTAGCCTTGATACGGTCCTAGGTACAAACCATAGGAGTAGACTCACAAGAGGGGTACAAGAGCAAAGCTCAAAAGTCTAAATTCATCTCTAACCCTAGATCTAGTCCAAGGGGCTCCTTATATAGCCAAGGGGGTTGGTGGGGGAGAAAACCCCCAAATCCCGCGGTCTTCAGGGCACCCAGCCTGGGAGGCCGGCATGGCCGGGGTGGGAGCAACAGGGAAGCCGGCCTGGGAGGCCGGCCGGGTTGGGAGCGCAGTGAGGCCGGCCTGGCTTGCAGGGGAGCCGGCCGGGGTGGAGGCCGGCTGCTTCGGGTGGCCACCCGGTCTGGCGCGCAGGGAGGCCGGCCTGAGGCCAGGTTGGGGCTGGCTGCATCTATAGGGGGTCCGGCCTGGGGGCGGCTTGGCCGGGGTTTGAGGTCGGGCTCCCTGCACTTCTCCCTCTTCCTCCTTCTCTTCTTCTTCCTCGATGTCTTCTTCTTGGACTTCTTCCATAGCTTCTTGGGCATCATCTTGGGCATCTTGGGTCTCGTCTTGGGGCTCCATGGTGGGATCAAACCTGAGCACACATAGGGTGGTTCCATGAGGTAGTGCACCATTCACCAAGTCATCGAATGCATAGAGGGAGAGGATTGAGTTCACCTTATTATGTATCGCCTTTGCTCGTGATCTTGTCATGGGTCCGTTGGGTGTTGGGCTTGGTGGAATGTGGTGTGCTGCATCACCGGTGATCCCATCCCGTCTACCGCATACGCGGCTGATGGGAGAGTAGGCCTCCAAAACCCCGACTCTCCAGATCATGTACGGGAGAGGGTCGATTAGGTTTTTGGGGGAACGTCTCCTACGCTACTGCTCGCCTCCGCTAGTCTGCATCATCTACGTCCGTGTCGCTTTCGTCAACAACATGCCCATCTCAACCGATACCGACAGGATTGCTGTCGAGAAGGCTGCTGCTGACAAGAGGACGGCCGACGAGGCTGTCACCGATGCCCCTCCGGCTCCTCCGGTTCCCGCACTGCGTGAGAGCTACCCGCCTTCACGTCGTGTCGCGACTCGAGAAACGACGGCACCGCGGCCTCCATGTCTTGCGAGCGGGGAGTAAGCCCGACCCAGCGCAACCCTCGAAGGCGGCTGCACTTGCTCGGGCTGGCACAACAGGGGCTCTCCTCCTTGATGACGTGGAGGCGGGTAGCTCCCACCACGCCCGCCGCACATGCGCATGGATGAGCCTACCTTTCGATCTACAGCCAGAATGGACGAAATTGTTGATAATTGCTCGCCGAAGAAGTTTGAGCCTAGGAGCGGAGATTTCCTATTCATCCCCCGGAACGCATCATATAGTGGTGGCGCGCATATTCGGTAGCCCGGAAAATTGCGGTACCTTTTCGGGTCTTTAAAAAAGGTTGAACCCGCATCTCGGCCAGAAACCGGATTTTTTTCTGCCCCAGTGCATTATTCGGGATCAGGAAAAAGAAAAGGACTCGTATACGCGTATTTGCTGCGCGCGTTGAATGTATTAATTTCGCCGGTTCGGCCACCGCACTCCTCCGGTCTTCAAATGAAGAGCGCGCGCGGGTCGATCCATCAAGTTAATAGCGGAAATTAAACCGCCTCGTCTCCTTTCATCAAGCACGTAGGACGTGGCTCGCCCACCTCCCCCACGAACCAGCGGAATTCAAAGCGTGGTCAACCCGCGCGCGCGCGCGCCATCACAGGGGGAGTTACACGGCCTCCTCTATAAATGCCCACGCCTGGAGCGCGCGCTTGCGCTTCCTTCACACACACAGCCACGCCATTGCAGGCCGGAGCAACAAAATAGAGAGAGCAGTCTGGTCCATCACCGTTCGGCTTCCTCCTCCTCCTGCTACTCCACCGCTGTTTCGAGATCGTCCACCCGACCATGGCGGCGCTGAAGATCAGTTCCTCCTCCAAGCTCCTGCTCTTCCTCCCCGCGCTGACCTTCCTCCTTGCGATCCCCGTTCGCGCGTCGGCGTCGGTGCCTGCGCCGGGCAGTGGTCTCGTGTTTCACGTCGGTGGCCCGCGCGGGTGGCGCGTCCCCGACGCCAACACCAGCTACGGCTGGTGGGCCATGAACAACCGCTTCCACGTCGGCGACGCGCTCTGTGAGTCCATCCATCCATCGGCACCCACCTCTCCCATCGTTTCTTCGATTGCATTTCGGAACGCAGCTTAATCGGGTTTCTCTTCTCTTAATTGCACGCAGATTTCAAGTACGAGAACGACTCAGTGCTCCTCGTCGACCGGGAGGACTTCGACGCCTGCAACGCCACGGAGCCCATCGCCAGGTCCGACGACGGCAGCACCACGGTGCCCCTCGACAGGCCGGGATTCTTCTCCTTCATCAGCGGCCAGCCGGGCCACTGCGAGGAGGGCCAGAAGCTCGTCGTGCGCGTCATGGTGCATCCGGCGGAGCCCGCGCCCGCGCCTGGACCTGCAGCCTACGCGCCAGGGACGTCACAGCCGGGCCACGGCGGCTCGGGAACTGACGGCGGGCACGCTGGGTCCCGACCCGGCTCGTCGTCTGCCACAGCTGCGGTTGCTGCCGGCGGCGTCGCTCTCGCCACGACACTTGCTGTGGTTCTCGTCTTGGTGCTTCAGTGATTAGTTCGTTGCATGTATGCATGCATACTACCCCACCTAATTAATTATTATTGATTTTTAGACGATTCCTATTCTATTAGTAAGAGTCATGCAGTAGTAGTAGTACAAGTAGCGCTTCGCGATATGATTATGTCAGACATTTAAACAGTATCATTATAGCCTATATAATTCTATTGCTGTAATGGCAATTATTGTATTCTGTTATTCGATGGATATGACTAGTATTTGAGATTCTGTCTATTTCTTATAATGTTTTCAAACTCGTGTGATCCATCTTTCATACGGTGAACTCATCATATCACGAAGATTTACATATAGTTTTTCGTTTTGCGGGCTGAAGTTGACATGCAATCAGGGCAGAGAGAAAACATTGAGGAATTTACATGTACCAACAGTATAACATGCAGTTAGGGCAGAGAGAAAATATCATGAATTTTACATCAACAGAATATACTCCACAGCAAGGATTCACACATTTTTTTTGAGTTTTGGACTTGGAAATTGAACATAGTAGTAAAATTATCACGTATTGTCTACAGTTCTGTATCGTGTATAGGATGTATAAAATAAAATCCCTGCAGAGAAAAATTGCAATCTGCCAGTGCCATCTCAAACATCTGAAGACGGTACTGATAATCAGCTCCATCTCATACGGATTGGGAAATGGCAAGGGAAAATTTCTATATACATGTTGTGCGGCTATGTTTCACCATGGTACAGTATATACAGCCATTAAGAAAGAATATCAAATCTACCACGGCTCCGAGTTTTTGGTCCAGTAGCTCGCGGCATGTCTGCGGCGGGTCCAACCATCCTCTGCTAAAATTAGGCTTACTCGTACTTTCAGAGTAGCCACTGCATCATCCTCCAAAATCTCCAACGGAGTGCTCCTTGACTGAAAAACCTGGAAGGAAACGATACAGATTCGCACTTTAAGGCTGTACTTTTTTAGTGGTTGAACACTGCATGCTATGATCAATTACCGTGGCAGTTTGGAATGATGTTAAGTACTGCAGGCATTCTTCGTAATGGGCACAATGGTACAGAAGGGCAGCATAATCTCTAAGTTCGCGGGGATCGTGATCCAGTAGGACAAGTCTCTCGCAAGCTGACATGAAGATGCACCATAAGATGAACCTGGTCAGTGACTGCTCAGAAATGCAGAACTGGAGAAATACAGTAGCTATTGCCTTACTGGTGCGGAATAGAGTAAAAAAGAAAGGCAGCGACCAACTGTAGCTAAATTCTTAACAGGAAAAAAGGAACATATAAATGTTGGCAATACGGATGCATCGTGAACAAGAAAAAGAAAAATGTGCTTCACTGGTGTGAATTATCGATGAGGTGACTTAACGTAATAAGTTTGTGGATGAAATATCCAAGAGTTCCGCCAGACCTTCCTTGTATACACCACTAAATCGATAAGAATCAAGATGGAACAATGGTGTGGTACCTGCTAAAGCACGCCGCATATCACCAAAGCGCACATTTGTCCATACCCCACGCATCAGCCTATGTTGAGCAGCTTTAGCAGCAGCCATCTCTATGGCACTGTAAACAAATTTCACATCACTCCAGTGTCATGTGATTTAAATCACGTACGGCGATTGACGAGAATGGAAATTCAGGCTGACCGGATTAGATATAGAACAAACCTTATATTGCCATGTGGCCTTGCTTGACTGTCGCCTGCATTACCAGGGCCATGGTGGCTTGCAGCAACAGCATTCAAAAATAAGCTACTTGACTGTTTAGACTGGAACGGCCAAAACATACCCTTTAGAGTCTGTAAAATCTGCAAAATGGATTAATAGACCCCAAATGTTATTGCGTTCCACAATAGTCAACTGTTGGAGCCTTGTCATACCACCTTAACAGAAGAAAAAACAAACATGATAACTAACATTAACAGAAGGAGCAAACTATTTCGAGAGGGTCCAGACCAAGCTATTGGGATACAGCTCCCGATCAAATTTCACACTATGAGATTGTTATTCCGAAAAATGCAATCTATAATTTACATGTAAAAATTCCTGCCCTGAGTATCATATATTACGTGCAATGTCCAGAATCATCATTTGAAAACCATCTAAATTGACCTCTTTTAGGGAATACTTAATGACTCTGCAAATGTAAACTGATTTGTTGGGTATCATTCATGAGAAGGGGGAACAAAAGACCCTCAGGAGGATAAACTGTGGTAGTTGTATTGTATAATGTGTATGGAGCGAAGCAAGCAGCAACACAGCAAGCAGCGAATAGGCCTACCAATCTCCCTTGTCTATTTTCTGAACAAAAGACTTTTACAGACACATACGGAACAGAACCAAAAGTTTAGGCTAGTCCAGAAATATCGTGAGAATGATTGATCTTAAGTAATGAAACAACATTACTAGCAGTTGCCAAGAAGGAACTCAGCTCAAGTCTCATTATGAAACCTGAAACTAATGTGGTAGCCATTTTGCTCCTAGTAAAGAAACCGGGTGAAAAGATTTATCTTCAGAAAACCAAGGCAAGCTAGGACTTCTCTATGTAGGATATTTGCCAACAAACCAGTACAATTAGCAAATGTTAAAAATTATAGTTGCACGGGACTTCCACAGTTATTTAGCAGACTAAAGAAGTTTGAAAATAAAACATCTGGAATGAAGATGGAAATAAGCTCACCTCAACCAAAAGTGACTTTGATGTCATAATATTTGGTTCATCAGACAACTTGGTTTTTTGTTTGTCATAGCCCCTAGGGAGGCTATTGAGATCATGTGGGAAGGAGATCTCTTCATCGAAGTCTAGTAAGCCATATAACCGTAGTGTCTTCAGCATCTCTGAATATATCAACGAAAGCATTAGAGCTGATCCTGACCGGCATGTCAAAGCCTGCCAGTTGATAACAAAAACAGCATTAGAATGGATGGATCACACACATGGCAATCCCATGAGCATATACATAGCGGGAAAAGTAGGGTCAGTCATACCGAGTGGAGATATATAGCCCGCGCATCTGACATTTCGTTTGATCGTCGAAACCCCTGAATGAAAAATTGTAACGTAGTAGCGCAGCAATTGATAGTACAGTAGTACAATTGAAAATTAGAGCACACAATTCGGTATAATTTAATCAAGGACTTGAAATTACATAGTATTCAGAGTATCAGCTAAACAATACTACCAAAATGTAACATGATGACATCAACTGACTCTTAAATTACCTTGTAACCGTAGAGGTAGCGGTCGAGGTGATCGAAGAAGACCTCGGGAGGCGCGCCGGAGGGCGGGAGGAACCCCGCGGCGAGAAAGCCGGTGGAGAGGTCGTCAAGGCGCGCGATGAAGGCATCGACGGGGAGCGACACGGAGGAGTGGGAGACGAGCGAGTCGTCCTCGGCCGCGATGCAGAGCGCGGTGCGCGCGAGATCGGCGCCACGGCTGATAGCGATGCTGGTCTCCGCGTTGAGCCTCGTGAGCCTCCCGATCTGCTTCGCGAACCCCGCCCTCGCCGCCCTGGCGTGCTCGGTGGCGACCCCCGCGGCGTCGAGGGAATCGTGGAGCACCATCCGCAGTCCGCTGTCGTCATCCTCATCCCCAGCGCTGGCACAGGCGCGGAAGGTGTAGGAAACTCTCCCCCGTCGCCTGCCTACGGGCAAGGGGGAGGAGGAGGTGCCGGAGTGGCGGCCGAGACCGGATGGCGGAGCCCACGCCGCCGCGCAACTCATGGCCGCCGCGGAGGCGAATGGGGTTCGGTCGATCGAGAGGTAGCGTCGCGCGCGGTGGAGACGGTGATTCCGCCGGCGAGCTACTCAGGACCCAGCAGCGGCGTGAGGTGAAGAGTACGGAAAACAAATATCTCGGGCATTTGACCAGCTTCTCAGTCTCTTGGGCCTACACCAACCAGAAATTTTAATTTCAGAATTGAATTTTGCGGGAGATTCCTCGAAAAAAAAATGCGGGAGAAAAGGCCAATTTTGGATGGAGAAAACATAGAATTCTTTTGGTATATACCATGTGACGCCCAGTCCTTTCCACGTAAGTTTTGACTCCATCTCAAAGAGCGGGAGCAGCATGCCTGTCCGATGCAATCCAAACCATATTTTACTCCATTGCCAAACGGCTTCACTCCTCGCACGACGCATCTCACAACCTCCCTCCCTTTTAATATATGTTGCACATGGTTTTGCGTAAAAAATAAACTTTACAACAGTACACACACAAAATATCTACATCGAATCAATCATCCTCTTACTAGTGAGAAACTTTACAATAGTGCGGACTCACTTTATTTTCCTAGTACATATAAAGTGTCGCATGCATACAAATACATGTTGGGTGTGTTTGGGTGGTCTCAAAAATTCTCACCTCATTCCACTTCCGCGTATTTGGTAGCCCGTATTTGTCATCTGGGTTATGCCGACCTCGCCCCGAAAATGACTCTCACCCTGCCGAGGTGAGAAGCTGAAATCGAGTTTCGCACCTCAACATGAGCTCATACAGAAAATATTCCTACGTGTGGGCCCCATCGAGCTCGCGACACCTAGCCCCAAGTGAATTTCCTCCTCACTTCCCCCTTTCTCTTTCCCTTCTCAAGACCCACCCGCGCGAGCGCCTTGCACCGACGGTGGTTCCGCACTGCGTCGTTGGTCCCACGCCGCCGCCCTGCGCTGCCACCCCGCACACTGCCCATCCCGGTCGTCGACGCACACAGGGCCCGTCGCCGCGCCGAATACATAGCTCGTCGCCGCCCCCGCACACAGAGCTCGTCACCGCCGCTCCCACGGCCCGCGACACCACTCGGCACCGAGTTACGACGCCGCCTAATGGCTCCTCCTCGCCTGGCCTTGGATGACCAGAGCGCCACCGCCGGCGAGCTGCTCCCCACACATAGCAAACTCTCAGCCCACCCCGTATGACCTCAGTTTGGCCCAGTTGAAAAACTCATGTTGGAGTGAACCCGGCTACCAAACACACCCTCAAACTCTACAATAGTGTGGACTCGCTCTTTATTTTATAGTCTACCACGTTA
Source organism: Alopecurus myosuroides (assembly GCA_028641055.1). Classification (NCBI taxonomy): domain Eukaryota; kingdom Viridiplantae; phylum Streptophyta; class Magnoliopsida; order Poales; family Poaceae; genus Alopecurus; species Alopecurus myosuroides. The sequence goes on from CM054058.1 coordinate 360,134,287, forward strand.
CTAAAACTCTACAATTGTTTGTGAGATATGATATATTCAAGTGTTCAAAGTCCCAACCAAGTACCACACCATATTTTCTTATTTTAGATTTTATCAATGAAACATTATTTTTTCGAAGAAGAAAGTATTCTCTCCTCAACTGCTATTTGAAACATCCCAACCAAGTACCACACCATATTTTCTTATTATAGATTTTATCGATGAAACATTATTTTTTCGAAGAAGAAAGTATTCTCTCCTCAACTGCTATTTGAAACAGTAAGTATCATCTCTACGTCCCTCAAAAAAGAAGTACATCTCTACTTGAAGGTTGCACGGAGCAGAATCCCACCGTGAGAACTGAGCTTTCACTACGATCGAGAAGAAATATTGGGGGAGCGTCACGTAAAGTAATTATTCGATGGGTTTATTTACGGTTTGTGAATCTCATCCAGTTCTCGTGGCTGTCATTTTATCACACAGTGTGGCACCCGATAACAAGAGACAGAATTCTTTCAGCGTCACCAACTGGCCCACGTTTGATAGAAGCAGGCCGATGCAGTGCTTGGAAAAAGATCTTATGGGATATGCTGCATGTCCACGAGAAAGTTAAGCTTGCTCACAGCCGCATGACTACAAGTACGATACAAAGCTGTCGCAGTTCAGAAAGCAATGGGCACACAGTGCCTGGACGAAGATAGGTATACGAGAGCTTGACATTGCTTGGGTAGTAGTTTTAGTTCTTCTGAGCGCTGCCTTCCTCCAGCTCTTTCCTCAGCTGCAGCGAGAAATCATCGTTCACGTCGTCGTCATCCCAGTCGTCCTCCCATTGCTGGACAGCTTCGTTACCATCTTCCTTGTCATCCCATTCTACAAATGACAAGAAAATGTAGTTTAACCAGATGCGAAATTTCATCGCTATGAATACAAGATTCAATACATACATACATGTTGCTAAATTATGTAAGAACATTATGACGAGAAAGTCAAACAGATACTTTAGGCAGAAAGAACTGTTACACATCAGAACATGTGCAACCACAAAGCAACACACAATCACTGAAGTCACTCATATCGCAAGCCAAGAAGATACAAGAGGTGACAAATTCAACTGCGAGCCACAGCTTCCAGGAAGTGTGCTATCATAAATACCCGTAGTGGCTAGGAAAAAAGGAAGCCAGATTAGCAACAGAGAGTATTATACCGTGTCCTAGCAAAATTCAGAAGTTCAGTTTATATTTTTTTTTAACCTGTGTGAACTAAAGTACTGAACACACTGATGCAACTAAGTGTACACATTCAATAGATAGAAGCACGAAATGAAACAAACAACTACACCACTATCATTTACCTCATGAAATAACCAACTGTACGATGACAAGTGTACTACATACAGCAGTCCATATGTCGCATAAAAGGTCACTTACACATGAAGGACAATGTTTTCAAGTCCACAAATCTAGTTAGTAGCCACCAGCTAGGCGAATAGTCAACCATTGGTGAGGCCTACTGGTCTAAGGGGATATAGGTAGGCAGGCAGCGGAAATCATATGCATCATCTATGGCATCAATTTAGTTTTATTAGGTTCATCATATAACATGTTTTCATACCACTCCCTCCGTCCCAAATTAAATATCATGGATTTGACAAAATATGGATGTATCTATACACTAAAATATGTCTAGATACATCCACATTTTGACAAATCTATGACAATTAATTTGGGACGGAGGGAGTATATAGACTTGATGTTGTAGATGAGACATTTTTCTTTAAATCAGGTAAAGCTTAGATTATTTCGACTTAGGACAAACCTAGAACTTCAATTACTTTTGAGCTGGGGAAGTATGTTTCATACTACTTTAGTGGGCACTACACATTTAAGACTGGTTTTAGTGGACTATTCGTAAACTTAAAAACAATAAGAGTGGAACTGAAAACCTTAATTTAACCAAAGTATCTGGTATAGGCACAAATCAAAAAATAGGTATTGCTAACAAAAGTTAGATCTAAGAATAATGATGAGAGCGGTTTTGGCCATGATGATCTCAATCGTCTTCCTCCCATTCCAGAAGGCAAATTACAATTTTAATATTATTCATTTATTTGCGCCTTCAACATACCATCTTTAATGATCTCTAAACCACAAGGCCAACATAACAGGATGTAGAAACAAGTTTGCGCATCAACACAAGTATGCACACAAGCAGCTAATGAGAAAGGGGATAAAGGTTTACATAGATCACAGATTACACAATGAAGGCCCCATAAATATGTACACTGATACATTTCATCGTATTATGTCTTTTCCCATTGTCCATCTACCTGAATAGTACAACTGCAGACACTATTTCGGGATATTGACATGGCATGTTAACTTATAACATTCAGACATGGCCTCTCACAAACTCAATACACCAAACTATAAAAATAGGATTTTACGAATTTGTAATCAATTGCTCGCCAACCAACGGCAATGGGTTTATTTTCTAATATCATTTCAATCTTCAGGGGTTAGTCATTGTAATCATGCAGTTTTTGGCAATCATGTCAAGACTGAAGAAACAGGGATTGAAGATTAATGTTCTCACGGGAGAAGATGCCGAAACGTAATTTTAACCCTAGGGTTCAAAACCACTGCAAGTCGCAACTGCAGCTAAACACCGTTGTGCATGCCGAATATTTACCTAAAGGAGCAAATCATGAACATTGTGACGAAAGACATTCTCAAGCGGCACCCATTACACCATGCGAATTACTCGCTCAGCAAGCAGTAGCTCAGATGAATACTAAGTCAGGTAAATCAGATTATCAGAGCACATGATATACTAACGATGGCATGAGTTGTCTCAGGCTTGCTAAAATCCACATCGGCAACAATCCAGTACATACTGATTCGCCCTTAATTTCACGCGAACCTCTCCTATGGCTTATCTTGAAAGAGGCGTGGGGAGAGTGATACAACCGAACGTGTTTCGCATCAACCCTAAACCTACTCGCCCAGATCGACATCCCGACGCAAGCAAGCTCTGTCCAATCGGCCCGTGTTCACCTAACAATATAGGCGCAGCATAGCGGGGAGAGGGAGTATCGGGGCGCATACCTTGGTCGATCTCGAACTCCTCGAACTCGTCGTCGTCCTCGAGGAGGTCCATCTTAGCGGCCTCCGCCTTCGGGTCCGCCGGTGCCGCCGCCGCCATCAACGCTGGTGCTAGTATCTACCTGCGACGAGGCGAAGCAGATGAGAGAGCCAGCGGGGAGATCCGGATGGGTTCGTGCTTGTAGGGGGTGAGGAGGAAAAGGGATTAGGAGCGCCACCTACCGGCTTCGCGTGGCCTGTTGCTCGTCAGGAGAAGAAACCCTAGACGTGGTGGACGACTGCTCGTCGGGTGAGGATGTTCTAGGCGCATCGGCGGCAGGCTGGCAGGGTCGGAGTTAAAACGAAGTCGTCCATTCGACCGGCTCGAACCGGTCCGGGTCACCAACAAACTCTACTCCACAGTATATTTTGGCTAAAAAAATCTATAGCACCTGGACCCTGCTTTTTTCTATAAAGATAAGACTACGGTGTGGTTTTCTTTTTTAAAACCAAAGACCACAGTGTAATTGAAATTCAGGCTGTGAAAAGGGAGGAGACTTTGAAGCGTGCCGCGAGCAATGGGCCTTTTGAAAAATAATTTTGCATTCAACCAAAATCAGAAAAATATGACATGCAAATGGCTCAACCACGTTTTTAGAATTCAAGTTTCTCAAAAATGTCTCTTAGTTGTGGAAGAGTGTGGGGTTTTATGAGAGTAGTTGTTTTGCTGGATAGTAGCCTTTGTGTGTTTGTCGTAGATTCTCGCCATTCTATCCATGTCTATAAAAGATAAGGCGTGCATTCTTGCGGTTCCTAAAAAAAGTTTCTCAAAAATTTCAATTAATTTATGAGTGATGTAAAAATAACAAGCCTACCTTTTAGAAACTAAAAATGTATTCTATTTTTTTAACTTAGAAATAAAAAAAAAACCACGGAAAATTGATGGCACGTGACCGATTCTAATATTCCTTTTTGGATTTTAACTTTTTAACTCAAACTCTGAATTTTCTAAAATAGAGGGAACATGCGCTCTAGGGAGCACAAAATCCACTTCTGAATTTGAATAAAATACGACCAACTTTGGAGTTTTCGACCGGGGCAAATCCAGGCTCGAGCTATATTATGTCATCGACTCCGGTTGCATTTATGTGGAGGTTAAATTTTGTACTCCCTACGTCCTGGTGTACAGGGCACAATATCAAAAACATGCAGTCTCATCTATTAGACATATTTTGCATTAATTATCTTCTAATTAGTGGGTGGTTGGCTCTCTCCACCTCTCTCCACCAATACATGTTTAAATCCTAGTGAATGAATACCTAGGATCTAGAGAGTTGATATATGTGTCATATACACCAGGACGGAGGGAGTAGTGATAATAAACTCACCTTGGGACCAACCAAACTATACGAGGACGGGTGTAGTTGTAAGTTTTTATGGTCAACCTTCATTAATATTTTTATGAGCGGATGGCTTGCTCAACCATGTGCAAAAACGAACACATAAGCCATCTTGATGTTTATACTCATCGTTTTGCTAGTCTATGGATTGAAATTTTAGACTCATATAAAAAAATAATAATAAAATGATTTCTGTCAGACTGCTGCAAAAATATAAACTATTTATAAGTCGAGCCAGCTATAATCACTTTCTTACATGAGCTTTCAAAGAAAACGTATAAAATCGTCCAAATGCAAACAATGTAAAGTTAGATCAAGTTCATATGAAAAATATGGACAACTAAAATAATGTGTAGATATAATATAAAAAATTAGTTCATGACACATCTGGTGACATTCATTTGGCATTGTGGATTTGATAGTTGATTCTATAAACTTGGTCAAATTTTATATTATTTATCATATAGTCCTTACTCAAGATTACTATTAATAGGAATAATTTATGACCTAGCTAAAGATGTTATTTTCAAACTTTATATTATCTTTAAATATGAATATTTTATGGTGTATCTAACGAGAAATCTAGTCAAACTTTGCTAAAATACTATATGGTTTCTTCTCAAGGTACGGAGGGTGTACTCAAGTTTATTTTGCTCGCTGCCCTGCCATGACAATACGAGAAAGTATCTAAGCAAACAATATAGTTTTCTTTAGTAATAAGTGGTCTTTTATTGACTAACAATTAAAGGTACAATAGGCATGGGAGGACCTAGTGCCCCTCTAGACTCGATGGTTGCCCATGCTTAACGGCGCTACAAAGCCAGTGTTTCACGCTTTTTGTATAGCGATTTTATCAGAAAAAATGACATTTTAATATTATTTGCCTAGTCATTCGAAAGTTTATGGTTCCGTCGTACATCTCAAACCTCCAAGAACCATGCATAACGACTACGCTATGATGACATTGCACTACGACCTAAGTTATGCGCTTCTCTATTCAGAACTTGCCATTCATGATTAAAATGTCTTCTTTATTCTAGGAATTTTAGCAAAAACCAAGTTGTAGCCGCACAAATGCCATCATTGACATTTGTCACTGTATCTAACATTCGGAGGCATCGCAAGCAGTGGAGACTTTATGAAGTTGGAGGTCCTGCAAGGGCAAGCGCCTCACAACACAATAGTGCCTCCAAAATAGTCGGTGTTTCAACATATCACCGCAGCGTCTCCTATCCTTTGAACTCTTAGTCACACTACCATGACGCAGTATAGTTTTTTTAGGGAATGTGTGTGTTTTATTAATCACCGAGGAATAATGTCAATACAAATAGTTTCTCGGATCGATTCTGGGGGCACACCATGCCACACGACAACCACTAGACTTACTAGAACGAGCTAATATATGTGCATCAGCATTTTGCTCGCGTCGAACATGAATAACCGAACAAGACGAGAAGGAAGGAGCCAAATCTTTATGTCCTGAATGATAGGTCCACAAAGAGAGTGGTCCCTTTCCTTCGAAGCAATGTGTTGAACCATCAAGAGGCAGTCAGTCACCACAATCATGTTGCCCATGCCTTTGTCTCGTGTGAAGAAGAGAGCCATTCGCACTGCATGAGCTTCAACAAGTTCTGGCACAATGATAGCTTGAAGATGGTTGCGGTGAGCTGCAACCCATAATCCCATATGATCTTAGACCACTATATTAGTGGCCATTGGACGTACTATAGTTCTTAAAATAGGTTTTTGTCCCGCTTTATAAATAAAGTTCAACAGCCAAACCAAAAGATAAATGTCATTGAACCATAAACACGGATATCTATTCCTTTTGCTAAGTTTTATACATGTATTTTCCAAGATCTGATCGTTGACATCTCCATGCCATGTTCAATATCATTACCGACAAGAGTTGTTTAACTCGTTATCGTGATCTTCCATCCCTTATGACCTAGTCATACGATGCGCAGCTTTATGGATATTGATGGAGGGATGATAACCCGGTAGGCCAACACCAAGGTGTAACTCTGCCCAATGGACGCTGCGCAAGATCCGGCTAAAGATAAAGGAGCTTCTCGAAGGCCCAAGTTCATAGGCCTGGTAACCCGGATTGTGGGTTACGATAAGGAAAGCTAGGGTTTGTATGCAGTGTCCGGGTAGGATTCAGGGTGCGCCTTGGAGGGCAAACCAGGGGGTTTGGGTGCTATATAAACCGGCCCCTAGGACTAGTTGAGAGAGATCCAAGAGTTCTAGCAATATCGCTTGATATCGAGCATCTAGTGTAACACGAGAGTTGAGTTAATATATCGAGATCGGAGACTCGGCGACTTGATTGCCGGCTGCCAGATCGAGTACCATCATGTTTTCCTCTGAGCTAAACCCTCTCTCAAATGCCTGTGTCGTCTTGCCCCAAGATCAGTTACCCCCGGTAACGTCTGCCGTGATTATCCCACGACAGTTGGCGCCCACCGTGGGGCCTGCGTCCAAAGGTGTTTACATCACGGGAGAAGCTCGGAAGAACATGGAGAATCTAGTCATCGGCGAGATCTACACCGACCACGAAGGAGAGAAGATGGTGGACGATTCCGGTTGGGGGCCAGAGTCGGATCGCCTCGCATCCGGGTCTATCGTGACAATCGGCCAGATCAGCATCTTCATCGGTATGGTACGTACATCTGGTTTTAAAGGACAATATCATGTACATACTACAGGAACTTCCAATAGGGACAAAAAGACACTGAAGCAAGCGGTAAACTCGGTCTCCCCGGTCGCGCCGGGATACCTGAGATGGTCCGAACAAGATATAACGTGGAGCGGAAGAGATCACCCGGAAAGAATAAAACACCCGGAAGTCTTAGCATTGGTAGTCGCACCACAGGTCAATGGTTACGAGTTGAAAAAGGTCCTGATGGATGGCGGAAGCAGCATCAATATTCTGTATTGGGAAACCTTTTTACGCATGGATCTCAAGGAGTCTCAGCTACAGAAAAGCTCAACAATTTTTCATGGGATAGTGCCGGGTCACTCAGCATGCCCCGAGGGAAAAATCGCATTGGAGGTAGCTTTTGGAGAATCGAAGGATAATTATCGAGTCGAGTGGCTCACTTTCGAGGTGGTCAAATTGCGCAGTCCTTATCACGCGCTGTTTGGAAGGCCGGCTTATGCTAAATTCATGGCTAGGCCGTGTTATGTATATTTACAGCTAAAAATCCCGGGTCCTAAACAAACCATCACCATACATGGAAGCCGGGATATAGCAGCTAAGTGCGATGAAGGAGATTCGGTAATGGCCGAGCAGGCTTGCAGAAAAGAGGAACTCAAGTATTATCGGTCTCAAGTAGACCCGGATGACAGGACAGCATTGAAAAGGCCGAATACTGAAGACGAGAGAGCAAAATTCAAGGCAGCACAGGATACCAAGATGATAGCTTTTGTTGAAGGTGATCCCTCTAAGCAATTTACTATAGGGTCTAACTTGGACAGCGAGCAGGAGAAAGCACTTGTGGAGTTTATTCGTTCTAATGCGGACGTATTCGCCTGGACGCCTAGCGATATGCCGGGTATCCCTACAGAATTGGCAGAACACAGTTTGCACGTAGACCCTAAGTCCAGGCCTGTGAAGCAGGGCCTGCGGAAGATGAATGAGGAAAGAAGGAAAGCTATAGGAGAAGAAATCGCGCGGCTGCTAACAGCCGGCTTCATCATGGAAGTATTTCACCCGGATTGGTTAGCAAATCCGGTTTTCGTGATGAAAAAGACCAATGAGTGGAGGATGTGCATTGATTTTACGAGTCTCAACAAGCATTGCCCAAAGGATCCGTTTGCACTACCAAGGATAGATCAGATCATAGACGCAGTAGCTGGAAGTGACCTATTATGTTTTCTGGACGCATATTCCGGGTATCATCAGATTAAGCTCAAGAGGGAGGATTGGGAGAAAACATCATTTATAACCCCTTTTGGGGCTTTTTGTTACAAAACCATGACGTTTGGATTGAAGAACGCTGGCGCAACTTATCAACGGTGTATACAGAAGTGCTTTGAGGATCAAATTGGACGCAACGTCCATGCTTATGTGGATGATGTGGTTATCAAGACCAGGGAGGCAGAGACATTTATCGACGATCTGAAGGAGACGTTCAAGAACTTGAGGAGGTATCAGATGAAGCTTAACCCGACGAAGTGTGTATTTGGAGTTCCAGCTGGGAAATTACTCGGCTTTATCGTTTCCGAGAGAGGAATTGAGGCAAACCCAGATAAAATAAAAGCTATCCAGAATCTGAAAAAGCCGGAAAATTTGAAGCATGTTCAAAAGCTCACGGGCTGCGTAGCAGCCTTGAGCCGATTTATATCCAGACTCGGAGAAAAAGCAATACCCTTGTACCGGTTCTTGAGGAAATCTGATAAATTCGTGTGGGATCAAGAGGCGGATGAGGCGTTCGAGGCACTAAAGAAGCAGTTATCTGAAGCACCAGTCCTAGCGGCCCCGGGTCCTAAAGAGCCCATGTTGCTATACGTAGCAGCGGGCCCCCGAGTCGTTAGTGCAGTAGTTGTTGTGGAGCGTAAAGAGGATGGGAAAGGTTACCCGGTCCAGAGACCGGTTTATTACGTCAGCGAAGTATTATCAGAGGCAAAGCAGCGCTATCCGCATTGGCAAAAGCTGGTTTTCGGGGTCTTTATGGCCAGCCGGAAACTGGAGCCGTATTTCCAGGAACACCCCATAACAGTGGTAAGTTCGATACCAATGTCAGATATCATCAGAAACTCGGATGCGACAGGAAGAATAGCCAAATGGGCGATAGAGATGGGAGATTATCACATCAACTACGAGCCCAGGTCAGCAATTAAATCTCAGGCTTTGGTCGATTTCGTTAATGACTGGACACACACAGGCATGACCACCTTTGCTCCAAACTCCGAATCTTGGATCATGCACTTCGATGGATCCAAGCAATATGAGGGATCAGGAGCTGGAGTGGTGCTAACATCACCCAATGGAGACAAATTGAGTTACGTGCTACAGATTCCCTTTGATTGTTCCAACAACGTGGCCGAGTATGAGGCCCTATTGCACGGCTTAAAGGTAGCCAAGGAGATGAACATTAAGAGGATACGATGCTTTGGAGATTCGGACCTTGTGGTACAGCAGGTATCAGGATCTTGGGATAGAAAGGACGCAACCATGGCAGCATACCGCAGAGAGGTTGATAGGGTTGTAGGATGTTTCTCCGGATATGAGGTGGAGCACATAGACAGAAGAAAGAATGAGGCAGCAGACACCCTCGCTAGACTCGGCTCGCGCAGAGAGCCGGTTCCACCTAATGTCTCCCTGGATGAATTATGGCGACCATCAGTTAAAACCGAGTCTGAAGAAGAACTGGCAAATCAAGACCCGGATTTGGAGCTCGTGGCCACTGTACGCGACGTTCCCGAGTGGACAGAACCGTTTTTGGCCTACCTATCACGAGGCGAGTTACCACAGCAGGAGGTGTTAGCAAGGCAAATTTTGAGGCGAGCAAAGGGATATTCTATCATCAATGGGGAGTTATACAAGAGAAGTGCAGCAGGAGTCTTTTTGCGCTGTGTAGCACCAGAAGAAGGCCGACAGATTCTTAAAGAAATCCATGAAGGTGATTGTGGGCATCATGCATCCACAAGATCCCTTGTTGCCAAAACTTATCGACACGGATTTTTCTGGCTCACGGCTCTAGCAGATGCAGAGCGCTTAGTGGCAAGGTGTGACGGATGTCAAAGGTACGCTCGTCAAACCGACGTGCCGGCTATGGAATTACGGACTATTCCGTTAACTTGGCCGTTCGCTGTTTGGGGTATGGACATGGTTGGTCCCTTTCACATGTCACCTTGCAAGAAGACACATCTTTTGGTGGCCATTGACAAGTTTACTAAATGGGTTGAGGTTATGCCAGTCACCAATTGTGAAGCAGTTACAGCAGTCAAGTTCCTGAAAAGAATTATCTATCGGTTCGGGTATCCCCACAGCATAATTACCGACAATGGAACCAACATGTCCCTTGGCGCGATGGAAAAGTTCTGTGGCAACAATGGAATCCGGCTTGACGTAGCATCAGTGGCTCATCCGCAGGCCAATGGACAAGTGGAGAGGGCAAACCAAGAGTTACTTCGTGGACTAAAACCACGACTGCGAGTCCCTTGCATCAGGGCTGCGGGTGCATGGGTTGAAGAACTACCTTCCGTGGTTTGGGGTATCAACACTACACCTAACAGATCTACTCAGATGACACCATTCTTCATGGTTTATGGTGCGGAAGCGGTGTTGCCGAGTGATATTATTCATGATTCACCTCGAGTATCAGTTTACGTCGAGGTAGAGAACGAGAAGACCCGGCAAGATGACGTAGATATGTTAGAAGAACAAAGGGAACAAGCCCTGGAAAGGTCAACCATATATCAGTAAGATTTACGGAGGTATCATAGCCGGCGCGTGAAAACCCGGGTCTTCCAGGAAGGAGACTTGGTCCTGCGTCTGGTACAGTCAAACGAAGGGAAACACAAGTTATCACCACCATGGGAAGGGTCGTTTATCATAAGCCGGAATCTGCACAACGGATCGTATTACTTGATAGATGCAAGGGAAGAGTCGGCTACAGTTAATGACACCGCTCATACCACTTCGTCTATGCAGGAAAGAGACAGACCATGGAACGTGGCTCAGCTACGTCCCTACTATACTTAGTATAGACTATATTGGCAAGTAGAGTTGCACGATGTAACAGGCGGCAGGTTTTCAGACGCACTCTTTTCCTATCCAGGGCACCCTTGGGGACTGGATGGGTTTTTAATGAGGCGGCTTGCTGACCTAACTTTCGCATATCAAGTAAAGAGGTGGTTATTCTTACGTTCTTCACTCTCTGTATGTTGCATGTATATAGGTCTTGAGGGCTGATTGCTTGAATAGCACAGTTACAAACTCAAAGACCCGGCCTTGATGCCTATGAGTTATAAGGGCCGATTGCTCGCAAACGAGCACGGCTGCAATCTTATAACCGGACAAAGTAGCCAAATTTTCTTGACTTTTCTTACTTAAGCTCGATGTGACTCGCACTAAAGTGGCATGATTTGCTCGCTTACGATTACAATCAGCCATGAAGCCCAATGGGACTTGCCTGACCCTGTTTTCGTATAGATGTAACAACATGGTATCCACGCGAAAGCCGGCTTACAATACAAGATAGTCAAAAGGGTCATCCAAACCACAAGTTATGCTGTGTACATGGCTAATAGCCGGAAACTCAATATTTATCAAGCATAACTTCAATACCTATGTGAAACGGCTCTGGGTTTGGGCTTAGCAGCAAGCAACTTGTTCTATTGGAAAGACTACACATCCCAGACTCGGCATTTTTGGTCTTGGGGGCTGGGGATTTCGAAAAAGGAAAAATTGTTCAGTTGCTAAAGCTCAAAAAACCCAAACATCCAAGTCGTGGGGGACTTGGGGACTTAGAGAAAAGTCCGCTTGTCAAAATCCATGAAACTCGGAAACCGAGTCTCACAAAAGGAACCATAAAGAAAGTCGGATATCAAGAACGAGTGGGCTCAAAGATGGATAAATATAAAATCATCCCAACATTCAGAAGAGGCACAAGGTGTATCAAGAACTTAAAGTGCATTACAAATTTTGGTACCAGCAGCAATGGTTCACAGGCGCATCATCAAGAAATAATTGTTTAAACGGCCTATTGACCGACTGACGCATATGGCACAGCATCAGGTAGCAGGTATCACTCGGTATTCTGGGCTGCGGCGTCCATCTTCTCCTTGCCCTTGCTATTACTATTGGTGGCAGCAACACCCGGATCAGCAGCATTGCCGGCTCGCGCAGGAGGAGGGACGACTGGTGTGGAAGTAGCAGGTGCAGAGTCGGCTTCAGCCTTCTTTTTTGCAGCTTCCTCCCTCAACTTGGCGGCTTCCTCCTTCCATCGGGCTAGCATATCGTATGGCTTGGGAAGATCCGACTTAATCGCTTCACCATCAACACCATGGGAAGGGACAATGGAATTGAGCTCCAAACTGTCAGCAATCACGCTTGCCGAGTAACGGACTTCTTTCTGGATGGCCTTGAAATCCTTCGGGGAAAATTTGGACCCATCTCGGTTGAATTCCGGAAACCCGACCATCAGCTTGGCCAGCTCTAGCTTAGGAAAGTAAGCTTTCGCCAGGGCTAGCCCCCGGGTTACCCCAACCCGGCAGGACGAGCGTTTCCAATGCCAAATCCACTCAGGAATAGTGGAGCAGGCATCCAGCATCCTCTTCAGGTCGACGTGCCCAACACCCGGCCACCGTAGTTCTTCAAGAATCCATTTGGTTCCGGCACATAGTTGCCGGATAACGCTCTTGATGGTCTTCAGCTTGGCAATATCATCTTCGTCCGGCGTTACTTCATCCGGACCTGCAGAAAGAAATGAAAACACGAGTAAGGAAACCCGGCTATGTGTCAGACGGATGACCCGGATTATGAATATTATGCTAAGAGTCATACCGATCAAAGCGCGATACGTATCAGCAATCTGGACAGAAAGGTTCGCTAGATTATCTTCGGCCGCATGAGCCCTCCTCCTATACTTTCTCGTGATCTTCCCACTCCTCCTGGCCTCAGCCTCGGCCGCCTCACGCAGAGCCACCTCCTTTTCAATACGCTTGGTGGCCTTAGCCAATTTTTTCTCAGACTGGGTCACGAAGTCCTGAGTGGAGATATAGGGATAAATTAGTCGGAAATACTGTGAAGTTCCAGGCAAATTATCAAGAAATTCACCCGGAACTTGGGGACTAGATAAGGATACAAGCAATGTTATTCGGATTTACCTCATGTTTTGCTATCAAAGCTTCCAGGATATTCTCTTCGTTGGCCCTTAAGGTGTGAAGGGCACTAAGCATCTGGGGGAATGTCATGTCTTCAGGCTTGGTGCCAGAAGAACCAGCAGCTTGAGCCTCTGGATGAAGAGTTTTTCCTGACTTTGGGGTCGAGACCCGGACCGTCTGGTTCTCCGGGTTTGGGGAACCCGTCCTCGTCTCTTGGATCTCAATCTCTTCATCCACGTCTTCAGACGATTTTGGAGACCCGACTTCTTGTCGGGCCGGGTCATTAAAAGGATCTTGTTCTTGGGCGTCTTCAGCCTCATCACCAGCCGCGGCGTCCGCATTATCAGTTGGTTCCTCCGTCTTCTGGTTATCTGTTTCCATGTTCTCCGGGTCACTAACTGTGACTTGAACGCTAAAGAAAAGGGAGAGAGGCAGTTAGCAACAGTGATTGAAAGTTGTCAGGTATGAAAGGATGTCAAATAGAAAAGGCTTACCCGGTATTTACAGTGTAATCCGGTGTGAGCTCACTGCTGGAAGCAGATGAAGTCGTCAAAGGGACCGATAGCGGAACCCGGAATTGCCCGGCACGTGGATGGTTGGGAGATGGGTGACGCTGAGGGGATTTGGAGGATTGAGGTGGAGGAGTACCGACCCGGTGGACTGGTGAGGTGGTGATACCGGGGTTAAGGGGATCGTCACCCGGAGAACTCCGGGTCACCCTACGTTTGACCGGGAGAGGATCCTTCAAGTGTGACGAGTGTGACAACTATTGGTTAAGTCTACGCATGATATCGAAGGAGTAAGGTTCAGAGGATATAGAAGAGAAAGGAACCTTGGAAACCACTCCTCTGGCTTTCCTCTTGGCCCCGACTGTTACTTCCTGATCAGATTCGGTGGCCTCCGGGTCGTCCTCATCCTTCTCTTCTTCGTCCTCCAGCCCTGCGAGCCGAGTATGTATTGATGGAAAAAGTTAAAATGGGAGGAAAATGATGCAAGTGAAAATGACACAAGATCCGGATAAGAACCTTCATCATCATTGGCTGGCTCGTCTTCCTCTTCCGGGTCTCTGGAGGGGGGGAGGTTTCAACTTTCCAGAAAGGGTCATCAGCCTGAGACAAAAAGATGAAAGTAAGGGTTAAAAGCAGTATCTAGTCAAAGTGTGGAAATAAGCTTATGAGTATCGGGTCTTACCGTTGGAGCCGGATTTTCCCGAGTAAATGGAGGTAACCCGGCGATGTTCTTTATGACTTCCAGTTTTTCCGTCAGGAAACCTTTGATGGTTTTGTTGGTGTCGCTGTTTGCAAAACTCTTGGTGGAATATCAGAGTGCGTCCGTGGCATGCCCCGAGTACTTGCACATCAACTTGGTGCGGATAGAATTGGGTTGGATCCCGGAATCAACCCAAGTTTTCACTAAATTGATCCCAAGAAGACCTTGGGCGGAGAGGACGGCTATTCTAGCTAGTAAAGGCAGTATTGCTTCCCTGTCCGAGTCAGGGGCGAAAGCATTGAATTTTTCAGAAATATCGAGGAGACCCTCGGAGTAACCCGGCAGTTTCTTTTCACCGGGTGGGGAAGTGTCGTGGCAGTAAAAGAAGGATAATTGCCAGTGTTTAACATGGGAATTCAGATTAAGGGTTGGCATTAGTGAGTTCTTGCGGCGTTGGATGGATACCCCGCCGCAAATGAGAAGTGCCCCGTCACCGCTTTGGCGGCACGGCTTGCACTAGAAAAGTTCAATGAAGAGGGCCAAACTTGGCGGAGTGCACAAGTATGACTCGGACAAAACAATGAAGTGAGTAATATTCAACATAGAGTTAGGCCCTATGTCAAATGTCCTGAGGCCATAATGGCTCAGGACCTCACGAAAGAAAGGGTGACCCGGAGGACGGAATCCCCGGGTCACGTGCTCTATGAAACAGATTACCTCATCCTCGGCAGGTGTGGGCCGGGTCTCGTCACCCGGCGCCCTCCAATGAATTTCCTTCTCAGAGGGGAGAACCCCCAACTCGGCCAGCTCTTCCAGCTTGGCCTTTGTGACTGTGGATCGCCCCCAATTGGCGGATATGGATTGGGTTGTCTTCGCCTGGGCCGGCTGTTTCCCTTGCCTTTTGGGAGCCATGGGATCAACCTGCAAAACACAAGACAAAGAAGTACAAGAAATGAGATTCGGAGATCATAAATTACCCGAGTGTATGCATGCAGTATCGAGAATATATGAATATTAAGAATTATCCGGGTATCATGCCGCAGAGCGAAGACTACAAGAATTATCCGGGTATCAAGTGTAATTATGGAAGCTATTGGTTACTTATGTATTGAAAGGTGTTTGAGGAAGACGGATGATTTCCCATGTATCTACTGCAAGCAAAAGAACCAGAAGAGAAGGATTTTCCGGGTATCAATGAAATGCACGGAAAGTTGGGATGAAATGGATCTAGGTTGGAAACTTGCGAACGATTCTACGAAGAAATTGATGACTAATAATGGTAGGGGAGTGGTGTGTGATCATTAATCAAGCTATTGGAGGAGTTATCGAGCATCTGAGCAAGTTTAAACCGGCGCCACCAGAAAAAATTTCCCGTGGGTTGACCTAGATTCAATCTAGAGTAAATCGAAAAATTGCGAGATTGAATTAATGGATACAAGGGACTTACTGGAGTGAATTGGAGTGACGCGCGGCGGCGGCGAACGGCGCGATCTGGATATTCCTTCGCAATTCCCGGTGGGCAAGATGAGGGCGCTGCGGCGGAGTTCGGCGGCGGCGCGGAGCGGTTCGGGAGCGAACGTAACCGGCGGCGGTTTGGCTCCGACGGCGAGCTTGAGATTCTTGTTGTGGTGTTGCGCGAGCGTGAGAGATGAGGAAGGAGAAGGAGTTGGAATGAACTGTTGGGGGCTAGGTTGTCGCCTGGGTCCTTATTTATAAAGAGTGGGTGGATAAACCTAGTCCAACAGGTGGGAGCCGGGGATTTCGGGATAACGGCTACCTGCAAGGATTTCGTGATATATGCTTTAAGTGCTGACCGAGATATCCGGACAGAGATAAGAAGGAGATCTTCTCCGCAATACTAGGGGCAATTATCGAGTAAAGTGAATCAGGTCTTTAAACATTCTTATCAGGGTGTTGACCCGGAAAAGCTGAGCAAAGGACTTGGAGAAAGCCGGGTTATTATATGGCCACCTTGGAGTTAGGCCTGGCTGTTTATTAGAGCAATTTAACCCGACCTCTATTGAATTTGTAAGTTTGATAATTTTGCAGGGAATAGCGTGCGCTTCAAAGAGAATCTCGTGAAGCCCAAGCTATTCCGGGGACTACTTATGGAGGGATGATAACCCGGTAGGCCAACACCAAGGTGTAACTCGGCCCAATGGACGCTGCGCAAGATCCGGCTAAAGATAAAGGAGCTTCTGGAAGGCCCAAGTTCATAGGCCTGGTAACCGGGATTGTGGGTTACGATAAGGAAAGCTAGGGTTTGTATGCAGTGTCCGGGTAGGATTCAGGGTGCGCCTTGGAGGGCAAACCAGGGGGTCCGGGTGCTATATAAACCGGCCCCTAGGACTAGTTGAGAGAGATCCAAGAGTTCTAGCAATATCGCTTGACATCGAGCATCTAGTGTAACACGAGAGTTGAGTTAATATATCGAGATCGGAGACTCGGCGACTTGATTGCCGGCTGCCAGATCGAGTACCATCATGTTTTCCTCTAAGCTAAACCCTCTCCCAAATGCCTGTGTCGTCTTGCCCCAAGATCAGTTACCCCCGGTAACGTCTGCCGTGATTATCCCACGACAGATATAATCTCACCGAGTGGACCCAATGTATGTCTCGGTCACGCGGATAAACAAATCCTGCTCTTGATACATACGCCTCAACCCATCCCTTTGGGATACATGATGTACACCTTTATAATCACCTTGTTACGGTGTGACGTTTGACACAATCTAAGCAGTCTCTGGTGATAATGATTAAATATGATCTCACGGTCTAAGGATTAGGATACTATATTTCCTAAATACTAGAACGGTGAACTTCGTGACACGATCGTGTTGCAATATTTATGTTGGGTATGTCCATCGTCTCATTCACCCAATGAAAATGACGTCATTGTTAGCCGACATAAATGTCGTTGATAACCCACAAGTGCAGGGTATCGCAACAGTCTTCAAGTGTAAGTGTAACCCAATTTATTGATTCAACACAAGGGGAGTCAAAGAATACCTATAATCCTTAGCAGCTGAGTTGTCAATTCAGCCACATCTAAGAAGCACTTAATAAAATATTTTAGTAATAAACGACGCCATAAAATAAGTTGTTGTCATGGTGATGGATGATTCTCTTGCGCCTTCAACACACCTACAATAGTAATTGTATAGATGCATGGATCCGGCGAAGAGACAATGAAAGTGGTGAAATATGAAATGAAAGAGGTGATATGTGTGATATGAAATAATAATGGCAGCAAGGTAACATGTAGTAATAAAACTGAGAGAAACAGTGTAGCAATGGTAGAAAACAAGGTCTAGAGATCATACTTTCACTAGTGGTAACTCTCAGCAATATTAACATAATTAAATACATGATATTTCCTCGGAAACGCATGATGGACGTTACTCGGAAATCGTTCCTAATGGATCAAATAGGATGAGAATCATGTACGGATACACAAGCACATCTTAAAGTTCATGTTCCACATCTATAGACACCCCAACTCTATCACTTTGATCAACCAAAGATAGTACTAGAGAACAACACAACCTATCTCTTGAATAGTCTCTTTCTAATACATCCACAACACCCGCACTATCACCTTGGCACTATAGAGATTATACTAAACGCAAACATCAAAAAACCTCATGATTCCATAATTCAATCCAACAAAATAAGAACAAGTTCATGGTAAGTATCCCTATAATCCATGATCCATAGAGTCACACACGGCATCCGCACTCTCACCGTGGCATCGTGGGACAAAGGTGACTTCGAAAGATTATACTAGATAAAAACTTGAGCAATCCATTAAATAAAGAAAGGGAAACATCATAGAATTCAAATATAATAACATAGATCATGATCACATGAAGATCACACCATGGGAGAGACATGTAACCACATATTTATTAGCACGGCCCCCCAGCCCCACGGAGGGACTACTCCCGCATCATCGTGGGAGGCAGCAACGTCGATGAAGATGGCTCCGGAGACACTTCCGCGTCCCGACAGAGTGCCAGAACAGAGACTTCTGCCCCTCGAATTAGGATTTTGGATGGCAGTGGAGTTCGGACGCGTTTCTGGAAAAATCCTCTGAGGGTCTTCCGTTTTAGGTCAAGGGGTATTTATGGGTGAAGAGGCGACGGGAGGCGATGGCCAGGGCCACCATATGACCCCCAAGTCGTGTCCATGGGCGCGCCTAGCACCCCTCTGGTGTCCTAGGGGCCTACCTCCAAGTGCCCTTCTGGATCCGGGAGTCTTCACGTGAACAAAAATTCCTCGTACATTTTCAGCTCATTCCGAGACTTTCATTTCTGGACCTTTTCTGCAATGTACAGGCAAAATAAATAGAAACTGGCACTGGGCACTGGATTAATAGGTTAGTCCAATAAATTATAGACAACATAAAAAAACATAGGAAAACATGGGAAACATGTAGAAAACAAAGCATTGAGCATCAACGTATCAACATCCTCAAGCTTAACTCATGCTCATCCTCGAGTAGGTAAGTGATAACAAAATATTTTTAAAGTGACATGCTACCAACATAATCTTGATCAGATAATAATGTAAAGCACATAAACTAGGATCAAATGAACTGGAGTTGTGGTTTATAGTTGACATCAAATGAGTAATGTATAAACCATTAGCCAAGTTCTATAATGTATGAATCCCCACATAGTTATACAAGTAACAATATGAAAAATCTCTCCAAACTGAAGTATAGGTGCTAAGCATAAGCATAAGTGTGGATAAGGATAGTAACGTTGCCCCCTCTCTCATTTGCCCTTTTTAAGATATTTTTTGGTGGCTGATGGCTCCCAAGTGCAGGAGATCAATCGTAGTCTTCGATGGGAAGTATTACCCAAATTTGTAGTTCGGCTCAGTGGGAACACAAGAATACCGGTGAGACTTTAGCAATTGGGACGTCACTCCCAACCACACCTGTGTATCAACAAACTTGCAGCGAGAGTGGTGAGTGTAATAATGCAGTGAAAGTAAACAAACAAAAAGTAAATGGAGAGCAAGTGTTTTCCCAGTTTTCACCGGAAAAGAGTGAAAGTAAACCGGAGACTAAAACGCAGGCATGAGGTGACAGCGGGGTGTTGCACGGATAAGATTGATCATGTAATAATGTTTTGCTAGCAGCGGGGCCTTTCTCTATTTCAGTTTTATGTAGGTGTGTGTTCCGTAAATTATTGTGCGTACTAACCAAGAGAATTTGCACAAAGCCTATTGTCCTACCTGCCCATTTCACCGGGGCCAATTTGGAACTACAGGTAATTAAGGTCTACCCTTTCAAATAGCCCGGACCAACGCATTAACACTCCATGAACACACATAATCCTCAAACTAGAACATATCCCCCTTGTTTTCCCTAGCTGTCACTTTAGGGTTCGCAGGTTCAACATAATAGCAGGTAATACACATTGCAGATAGATACCAAACTCAAATATATGATGTAGCAATGTAAGTTCAGTACTGAAATCATGCCACTTGGGCCCTAGTAACAAGCATTAAGCCTAGCAATAGTGCATCAACATAAGACATAAGAATTCTCAAGACAAACCCCTAGATCCCGCATACCGGGTAGCAATTACATGATCAATCTCATCCAAAACCACTCACACCTCACATGCCTATAGCAACTACTCACACATGGAGGGGGTGATGGAGCTCATGGTTGATGGAGATGATGGTGGTGATGATGATGGTGACGAAGCCCCTCGAATTCCACCTCCGGGGGTGAAATCCCGGATCAGTCTGACTCCGAAATCGAAGATCATGGTGGCGGCGGCGCTCCGTTTCGCGAACAGCCCTCCCCTTCGAAACCCGTAAGTTTCTCGTATATATGGAGGGGTACGTCGAAGACCTAGCCGGAGTGGGCCATCTGGGCCCAAAAGGGGTGACCCCACGCGGCCAAGGAATCTGGCCGCGTGTGGGGCCCCCTTTTGGCCCTCGGGTGGCCCCCCGGCCCCATCTGGTGCTCATTCCCCTTCTTTTCCATCAAAAGTTACATGGTTTTCGTCCCCTGTGAAAAGTCCTGCGAAAATAGACGGAAAGAAGACTTTTGCTAAAAACAGCGTCAGATTCTGCAGATTTATTCAATTATGGGGGGACTCCGGAGAGAAATACGATGCAAAGTGCTTGGAAAAGTAGATGCATTTTGGGTGCATCAACTCCCCCAAGCTTAGCTCGTTGTTGGTCCTCGAACAACTCAAACGCAGTGCAGAAGCGATAAAAACTTTGGCAAGAACTTTGCATTGCATATGCATCATCAATTAATACTAGCAAATACTCAAGACATGATTCCTGTAACAAGTAGCAAAATACTAGCAAGTGTGCATCTACTCAGTGTTGAAGCATATATACTTGTTGCAATAGAAATAACATGAAGTGTTAATACTTGAATGAGTTTGCTCAATTGTAGACATAAACAAAGGCTTGTGCATCGCTGATGATTGAATCATATCAAGATTTTTGAGATCTCTGATTCTTTCATATGTTGACAAGTAAAATCATTATGCTTACTACCTTGCTCTCAGTTTTGCTAAAGCATTAATTTTTCATTTTGATTCTTATGCTTGACAAACTACAAGTTGAAAGCCTCATGCCCCTTAAAAGAGAAGTCCCGCACCATGATTACTCAACTGTAGATTCCTAATAAGCCTTGTACAATCATTGTAAGTATTAATGACATCATAGAGAGTAGCAATTGGGGTACCTCTTGCCCCATGACATGGAAACCAGCCCATGTCAAAATGGCAAGACAAACAAATGGAATGGGCTCATTATCCTTTTTTATTTCATTCACTATATGCATAGCTTCTTATTTTATTATAGGATATGTTGCAGAGTCCATTCTAGCTATAAGTAAATTTCCACCATGATATCGCATGGCTTGGGTTAGCGGCCCAATGCGTCTCTCTAATCATATATACTTACTCATCAAGACTTACTATTCCTCTACCTCATTTCGGCATGATAGGCATCCACAGTTAAAAGAACATGATATCAACTTGAATATAGAATTCTTAGTGCAGCGTTGAAAGTTTTCCATGTGATACACATTTAGACTAACCCCCAACCATAAGTTCGTCAAGCATAAGACTCCACTTTTATCATTCATGAAATTTTCTATTTTAATTCTTTCCTTGGTTGGCAAGTTCAGTAAGCACAATGAGATGCGTAAACCTTTGCTTAAGGATACAATTATTCAATCCATCAGCCAAGTAATGACACTAAACAATATTTCAGTTGCATCAGAATATATTCTACTAAACCACGGAGAAGATAAACAATGGCTATTATGTCACTAAGTGTTAAGGGAATCATAAGGTGTGCACTTGCTGTTATTAAAAAGCATACATAAGCACGGCAAAGGTGTCATACCTTTCATCCCTTCAAGCACATTATCATATCATTGTTGTTCTCCTCTCCCCACTTGAACTGCTCAATAAAAACTCAAATCTTGCTATAAAAAGTTACTGTATTCAGCAATTTCTTTACCTACCTAAACACCTCAAAAGTTTCTCATGTTTTACAGAGGTGAAGGCCATAAAAAGTTGCAGTAGTGATTAAATTTTCAGCTCAAACGGAGTCACAAGTAAAGATTAAAGCATATAACAGTGAACATATTTCAGCAATTCCTGCAGCTCCGTATTTATACTAAACTCAAGAAAACAAAAATCTTTTTGTGGTTTTTGATTTTTAGAAACATAATGTAAATAACCAGAAGTAAACTAGCTAACAAATAACAAAAATATTTTTGTGTTTTTCATATTTAAAGAACATAAAACAACAAATAACATGCAAGTGATATAACACAACGAATGAGGAGGGAGAGAAATACTCCCCCAAGCTTGTGATCAAGCTAGTATCCTGGGTGGTAATCATGTCCACCACTCGACGAACCTCCCTGGAAGAAGGATGGATCCTGCCATGCCTGTGCTCCAAGGTGTGGTTCAGGGAAGCCCCAGGGATATGCCATAGGCGCCTGGTATTGGGGCTCCTCCTGTTGCTGCTCTTCTTGTTGTGGCTCTTCTTGCACAGTCCACTTTGTCTCCCTGTCAAACAAGTCAGCACAAGGGAGCTTAACAGACATAATGTGCCCATTAGAATCCTTATAGCAATATGAAAAATATACTTTCTCAGCCCTGCTATATCCATGCGAAAAAGTAAACCAAAATCCAGCAGTCGAGAATCATTTACAATGGTACCCAAGTTATCATTAAAACCTCGTTCTGCCATAATGTATTCATGGATTAAAGTGGCAATGGCACCAACATATAAAGGAGTTTTATCCGTGCCATTCCTACTCACAGCTAAATGCAAAGTTCTAGCAAGTATGGTTCCCAGTTTATATATAGGTGTTGTATTTTCCATTGCACATTTTAATAAATAGATCATAGGACAAGTGCAAGCAGAAGTGTTATCCCTAGCAAGGAATCCTCTAGCAAGAAACAATGCAAAATATCTAAGGCCCGGGTGTTGGATGCATGTGAGCTTGTCTCTATTCATTCTTTTAGGAATATTTTAGCAATGCTACGCCAGAATGTGACAAGTTCTTCTCTAGAATCAGCATATGTTTCATCCCATAACCCCGTAGTTGGTACACGTATAGCCTTACAGAATTCCTCTAATGACATGACTAAACGCTGCCCCCTCATTGTAAATTTAATGACAAAAGTAGCTGGAGGAGGGTTCTTAGACTTACTTTTCCGGTGCACCACCGGTCCCTCAAACCTGAATGTAGAGAGGAATTCCCTCGAGAGTTCCACATATGTGTTGCGTGGATGGCGTGAGAACTCAAGCAGCCCCGTAGTTGCAGCAAAGGCTTGGAAATCTTCAGCAATCCCCCAATGTTCAAGAACTTCGGGGTCTTGCCATCTTGTGGTATGGACACGCAGATTTTCACCTGCAAAAACCAATTCAGCCTCCCATAACTGATTATCATCATGATTGTTGGACACCCTTGATTCTCTTCTCCTTGTCCTTGAGGACATCCCAAGCAATGCATTTCCCTTGTTCAGCATGTTACCTTGCTGTACCAAAATAAAATTCAACAAAAATTAAATTGTATCACTCTAAAACATTGCTAAGGCATCCATAACTAGTCCTCTAATCAATATCATGCATCCATATCAACTAGAAAACTTAAATTCATGGAGTTCTTAGACATAATAGGTGACACCTAGTGCAACAAAATACTTCATACACAAAGCATGGGAGCAAAAAGTAATTGGATGAGTGAAGGAGTTACATACCAAGGAGTGATTCCATCAAACAGATTTGAAAAATCTGCCTCAAATGTGGAGATCGAGGATTGACGGAGAAACAGAGCACGGGAAAAATGTGGTTTTTATTGACGACATTCTTATTTATTCCAAGAGCGAGGAAGAACACGAAGAACATATGAGAATTGTTCTCGGAACACTTCGATAGCATCAACTATATGCTAAGTTTAGTAAGTTCCAATTTTGGTTGAAGGAAGTTGGGTTTCTTGGACACGTAGTATCCGGAGGTGGAATCTCTGTTGACCCTGCTCTGGTTCAGTCTGTCGCTAATGGGGCTGCCCCGACTAATCAGACTGAAGTTAGATCTTTTCTGGGATTAGCCGGATATTATCGCAAGTTTGTTCAAGGATTTTCCAGTATAGCCAGACCACTCACACATTTACTCAAGAAGGATAGCAAGTTCGTTTGGACGGACAAATGTGCTGAGAGTTTTCAAGAGGTGAAGAATCGACTTGTGACGGCCCCGGTACTCATTATTCCGGATGTCTCCAAGAGTTTTGATGTGTATTGTGACGCTTCTAAGCTTGGACTTGGAAGTGTTCTCATGCAAGAAGGAAAGGTCATCTCATTCATCTCACGCCAGTTGAGACCTCATGAGCTGAATTATCCTACTCATGACTTAGAGCTTGTTGCTGTTGTACATGCTCTCAAAGCATGGCGACATTTCCTTATTGGGAAGAGGTGTGAAATCTATACAGATCTTAAGAGTTTGAAGTATATCTTCACACAGCGTGAACTCACTATGAGGCAACACCATTGGATAGAGCTCATCAAGGACTATGATCTTAGTATCCACTATCACCCCGGAAAGGCGAATGTTGTTGCGGATGCTCTTAGTCGAGAGCCGGTCTCTCTGAATTCCATGATCCAGATCAGACAACCGGAGTTGTGGAAAGAACTTGACCAGCTTGGTATCGAGGTGGTCAGCTATGGCATGTTGGAAGCCATGGATGTTAAACCAACTCTAGTTGATCAAATCAAGGAATCTCAGAAGGGCCAGAAGAGTATTGAGGGAATTAAAACCCGCATGGAGAAGGAAGAAGTTGCCGGTTTTACCATTGATTCTGATGGAGTCTTATGGTATGAGGGACACATTTGTGTTCCGGTTGAATCTGAGTTGAAGCAAGACATCATGACTGAGGCTCATGACACTTTGTACTCTATTCACCATGGTGGGACCAAAATGTATCAAGATTTGAAGGAGAAGTTTTGGTGGCACGAAATGAAGCGAGATATTGCCTCGTTTATATCCAAGTGCCATGTTTGTCAGCAAGTGAAGGCTGGACATCAGCGTCCCGCTGGTTTGTTACAGCCATTGCAAGTACCTGTTTGGAAATGGGACGAAGTTGGGATGGACTTCATTACTGGACTGCCACGTTCCAGTCGAGGAAATGATTCGATATGGGTAGTCGTTAACCGGCTCACCAAAGTCGCACACTTTATTCCTGTCAAGACCACATATCGGGGAGACCAGCTTGCTGATCTCAATATTTCTCGGATAGTCAGTCTACATGGAGTTCCTAGCAGGATTGTGTCGGATCGAGGATCACAGTTCACTTCTCGATTCTAGAAGAAGTTACACGAAGCCTTGGGAACCAAACTAGCCTTCAGCATAGTCTACCATCCGCACACTGATGGAAAGACATAACGTGTGAACCAAATTTTGGAAGACATGCTTCGTGCCTGTGTTTTGTCCTATGGAGTTAAGTGGGAAGACTGCCTGCCGTTCGCAGAGTTCTCCTACAATAACAGCTATCAGTCAAGCCTGCAGATGGCACCTTTTGAAGCATTGTATGGACGAAAATGTCGTACCCCTCTGAACTGGACTGAAACAGGAGACAGTCAGATCTTTGGAGTTGATACTCTGAAAGCTACAGAGGAGCAAGTGCATTTAATCCGTGACCGTCTTAAAGCCGCACAATCAAGCCAGAAGAGTTATGCGGACACTAATCGTCGCGATGTCTCTTTCACTATCGGAGATTTCGTGTACCTTCGTGTTACGCCGCGCAAAGGGATGCAGTGTTTTCATGTCAAGGGAAAGCTCGCACCCCGATATATTGGCCCGTTTAAGATCCTAGCCCGTCGTGGAGAGGTATCTTATCAGCTGGAGCTACCTGAAGAGTTGTCGGCCTTTCACGATGTTTTTCACGTGTCATTGCTCCGGAAGTGTCTTCAAGTACCTGAGCAGACCCTTCAAAAAAAAAAGTACCTGAGCAGAATCTCACTTACCAAGACATTGACTTCAAGACCATTGACCTCAACGATGATTTGACCTACCGTGATCGACCCCTGCGGGTACTAGACGAGAATGTTCGTGCTACTAGGAGAAATGCTTTCAAGTTCCTTAAGATTCAGTGGACGAATCATTCTGAGGAGGAAGCAACCTGGGAGCGTGAAGATTACATCAGGAAGGAGTTCCCTGGTTTCCTCAAAGACTAAACCCGCGAATCTCGGGACGAGATTCTTTTAAGGGGGGTGGGGGAGATCTGTCACACCCCAGATTTGGGACACTTGTAACACATGAGGGAGACCAATTTTGTGAGCCAACAAAAACTTTTTAATGCCCTTGTGTAATCCACATTATGTATTAGACCATGGATGACTATGCAAATGCAAGCAAATTTGGGTTCAAAATTCTTTCATCTTGTCTTCTGATGTTTCTGGTCATTTGTGAATCATTTCCATATTAGTATTTTTGCTTTCCTAAATCAAAGTCCATGTGACAATGTTGAAATAAACTAATAAAAAATATTTGTATTGATTAGAATCAAGAAAACAAATTGATAAAAGTTAAATCAAATGTTTTCCTTAAGTTTTTCTAATAAAAATCATTCCTGAAAAATAAGTCAATTAGGGGTTTTTCACCCTTGTTATCTATATGCCAGGGATTCACATTTTGTGTTTTCTTGGCATGGATGTGATCTCTAGTATATGTACTACAATTTGGTTAACTTAGTTTAAAAATTTGAATCACAGAAACATTCTTTTGTTTGGTGTTTTTGTGTTAAGAAATTAAGGCAGAAATGTTGGTTTTTGGAAAACAGAGAAAAACTCCAATTAGACCTTTTTCCACCTTGTTTTCACCAAGCATTTGAATTTCAAATTTAGTTTCTTTTGATATTTTGGAAAGTACAAATATTACTTAACAGAACCATGCTTGGAAAACAAACTTTGGAACATTTTTAAGGCATGAAAACAAATCAAACTTTGAGCTAATCCTCACTGAAAATCCAACACTTAGCAAAATTCTGAAACTGAACTTAACTGATTTTTTTTCAGAAAAACAGTGAGCTGATACGATTTTCATATGCACATAACTTTTTTATTGACTCAACCAATTGCTGCACTGTTTGGGCTTCTAGAAGCTGAGTCATCACTCCCTCTTTCCCATGCCTTAGCCTCCAAGTGGGTTGACCAAGATAGAAGAGAGAGAGGAGGGTTCAGAGGAGAGAAACGGGAGGGGAGGGATGGGCAATCTGGCAGCCTCATCCCTGTCTCTTGCCACAGTGGCCACCCCCCGTGTTTTCTTCGCCCCCCGTGTGCAAGTGGGCTTTGACCCCTCCCTTGTACCCTTGGACTCGCCCAAGAGCCAAGGTGGGCGACACTGTCGCGCCAGAGCGTGCACGGGCACATCCCGCGGACGCCACAGACACCCGAGCGTGCGCGCTGCCGCTCCCCTCTACAAAACCCAACCCCGAACCCATGCCTCCGTGCACATCACTTCCACTCCCTCACTCTCACTCACCACCCACCCCAATGGCCCCGAGCTGCCCGCGATAGCTCTAATCGCCGGAAAACTTGCCGCGGCCACCGCGGACCACAGAGGTGAAATACCCTCACCCTAGGCCACCCTAACCCCTTCTGTCACCGTAGATCGAACCTACACCTTCCGTGGACCACGCCTGACCGTTCCCGTGGCCCCTCGTTTGCAGGGACGCCGGGGAGCTTGTCGGAGCCGCCGCGGAGCACCTGCACGGCGCCGTCTACTGGAGCCACCTCGAGCCCTGGTTGTTGCGCCCCTGCACGGCCTCGACCATCTGCGACTCCCTCGACATCTTCCCATCGATCTACGACCCCCCTATGTGAGCTTCTAGCCCGAACTCGCCGCCGGTCGCCCGTGTGTTCGTCGGAGAGAAGAAAGAAAGGGAGAGAGAGAGAGATGGCGGTTGTGCGCCGTAGATCCAGAGATCTACGGCCACGCTTGAATCCCGAAGCGGTACGCTCGTTCGCGCGCGTTGCGGAAGCGAGGCGGGCCGCTAGGCGCAGTTGGGCCGCGCATCCGTGCGTTGACCAGCCCGCTGCCCTGTTCTTTTTTCCTTTTCAAAGTTTCAAAAGCTTCCTTACAATCATCATCAAAAAAAAATGGTACATCTTTTTGAAGAAGATTAGTAAGAGGCCTTGATATTTTAGAGAAATCCCTAATAAACCTCCGATAAAAACCATCGTGACCAAGAACACTATGAATACCTTTAACATCCCTAGGACAGGGCATTTTCTCTATGGCTTCCACTTTAGTTCTATCAACTTCAATACCTCTTTCAGAAATTTTATGTCCAAGAACAATTCCTTCATTAACCATAAAGTGGCATTTCTCCCAATTAAGAACAAGATTAGTTTCATCACATCTCTACAAAACTTTATCAAGGTTGTACAAACAATTATCAAAAGAAGTTCCATAGACGGAGGAATCGTCCATGAATACTTCCACAATTTCTTCACAAAAACCATGAAAAATAGCACACATGAATCTTTGAAAAGTAGCAGGAGCATTACACAAACCAGAAGGCATACGTCGATAAGCATAAGTACAATAATGAAAAGTAAATGTTGTTTTCTCTTGATCTTGCTTCCTAACATGTATTTGAGAAAACCCAGAATAACCATCAAGAAAGCAAAAATGAGTTTTCTTAGAAAACCTCTCTAACATTCAATCAATAAAGGGCAAAGGATAATGATCTTTCTTAGTAACTTTATTAACCTTTCTAAAATCAATACACATTCTATAACCAACCACTACTCTTTGAGGAATAAGCTCATTGTTTTCATTAGGCAAAATGATCATTCCTGCCTTCTTAGGTACACAATGCACAGGGATCACCCATCTACTAGCAGCAATAGGAAAAATAATACCAACGTCCAGAAGTTTTAATACCTCATTTCTTACCAATTCCTTCATCTTAGGAAGTAAACGGCGTTGATGTTCAACTACTGGCTTTGCATCAGGTTCAATATTAATAGCATGCTGACATATAGTAGGAGAAATTCCCTTCAAATCATCAAGAGTATATCCAATATTTCCACGGTGTTTCTTCAGAATTCCCAATAATCTTTTCTCTTCTTCACCTAAAAGTTTAGCACTAATAATAACAGGATATATTTTCTTATCATCAATATAAGCATATTTTAGATCATCAGGCAGAGGTTTTAAATCAAAGACATGATCCTCCTTGGGTGGTAATGTTGTACCCAAGTCTTCCACAAGCTCATGGTCCTCCATATATTGCTGCAAAGCATTGTTAGGAGCAAGAGCACTAGAAGAAAGTTGTTCAACTTTAAAATTCTCATTTAGAAATTTAGATTCATAAGGTGCTCTAGCAAATTTGGAGAAATTGAACTCATAAGATTTTCCATCAAATTTAGTCAAAATCTTCTTTCTTTTACAATCTATAATAGCACCACAAGTATTCAAGAAAGGTCTACCAAAAATAATAGGACAAGTCTTACTAGCAGCCCTACCAAGTACTAGAAAATCAGTGGGTTATTTAGTCTTACCACACAAAACTTTCACATCTCTAACAATACCAATCGGAAAAACAATTTCTCTATTAGAAAGCCGAATAATCACATCAATATCTTCAAGCTCACAAGAACCAATTTCATGTATAATTTCTCTATAAAGCTCATAAGGTATAGCGCTAGAACTAGCACCAATATCACACAAACCATAATAGCAATGATCACCAATCTTAACAGAAAACACATGAACACTATTTTTCTTAAGTCTATGAGGATGAGAAACAATATCAGAAGCATCCTCACAAAAGACAATGTGTTCATCCTCCACATTTCCACAAACAAGATCTTTCACTATTGCTACAGCAGGTTCAACAGTTACTTGTTCATCGGGTTCAATAGATTTATTATTACTCTTATTAACCACATTAGCCACCATAGAGTGTTCTTTGACCTTAGCAGGGAAAGGCATTCTCTCAACATATGGCTCAGGAACAGCAGGATTAACAGCATGCACTTTTGTATTACCAGCAGGAACAATATCTTTATAAGGTGCATGGTAATTGTGATAATTCTTTTCAGGAATATCAAGATAGGAGACAAAAGCTTTAAGACAGTTTGCAAAAATTCAAGAATCAAGACCACAAACAGCACTAACATCATAGAAATCATTGGTTCCCATAAAAGATTTAATGCATTACTAATCATAATTTATGCCTGACTTTCCACCTTTATCGTTCTCCCATCCTTAAGTGTTTTCTTGAATACGATCAAGAAGATCCCATTTAGCTTCTTCCTTCATATGTGTGAATGATCCAAAACAAGAAGCATCCAATAAATCCTTGTCATGAAGAGAAAGCCTTGCATAAAAATTATTGATAACAATATTTCTCGGGAGTTCATGAACGGGAAATTTAAGCATTAATAACTTAATTCTCCCCCACGCTTGGGCAATACTCTCTCCCTCACGAGGCCAAAATTATAGATTTGATTATGGTCTTTATGAATATCACTAGGAGGATAGAATTTAGAATAAAAGAGAGGAAAATTTTCCTCCCATCCAATAGATTCACCACTCTTCAGTAATTTGAACCATTCAGCGGCTCTTCTTTTCAGAGATAAGTAAAGTAATTTCCTTTTAACTTGATCCATTGTAATACCTGCACACCTAAACAACTCGCATAATTCATGTATAAAGAGAAAATGATCACCAGGATGGACAGTTCCACCACCGTAATAGAAGTTATCCATAACACGTCCAACAATTTTCATAGGTATTTTACAAGAATCTAATTCAGCAGAAGACGGGTTACCAACTACCCTAGTAGAAATGGTAGAAGTACCCCTAAATAGAGAACCATAAGTATTCTCCATAATTAAATAAAACAACAGACAAAAATAAAAACAACACTCACAGTAAAAATTTCTCTTACCAATAGCGCTTCACTCCCCGGCAACGGCGCTAGAAAATAGTCTTGATGACCCACAAGTATAGGGGGTGTATCATAGTACTTTTGAGAACTAAGAGTGTCGAACCCAACGAGGAGCAGAAGGTGTTGAC
Organism: Alopecurus myosuroides; assembly: GCA_028641055.1. Taxonomy (NCBI): domain Eukaryota; kingdom Viridiplantae; phylum Streptophyta; class Magnoliopsida; order Poales; family Poaceae; genus Alopecurus; species Alopecurus myosuroides. Next base: position 360,165,379 of record CM054058.1, read on the forward strand.
AAGCAAGTTGGATAGAGGATTCACTATAAACACTAGAAAACAGGTTTTTGGAGGTTTTTGATATAGCAGATAAATAAAGTGCGAGTAAATAATACTGCAGCGAGTGGCCCAATCCTTTTGAGAGCAAAGGACAAGCCAGTTGTATTACTTATGACTACCAAACGTTCTCGAGGACACATGGAAATTTCGTCAAGTGCTTTCGCTTCGTTACGGTTGATTAATATACATTGGTTCGTGAAGTGTTGTGTGGGTGAACCAAGCTAATGCACCGCCCAACTAGGACTAATACATACTTGTGATTATACCCCTCGTAAGAATCCGCAAATACAAGAAAGTAATTAAATTAAAACTAACCATAACCTTAAAACTCCGGGATTCTACGCTCCCTCGTGCATTGGTTTCCTAGCGGGGGGTTAGGTTTCTGTCACTCCATCAACCCCAAAATTAGTAGCCAGATACACAATGCATCCTCCTAGGCCCATAAAGGTGAAGTATCATGTAGTCGACGTTCACATGACAACACTAGAAGAATAGCACCACAATTTAAATACCGAACCACGACATATTACTTCAATATAACTTCACTACAAACATCATGACTTCTCCCATGTCCTCAAGAACTAAACGAACTACTCACAAGACAACATATGGATCATAATCAGAGGTGATATAATGGATGATAACAATCTGGTCATAAAATGCTCACACCGTAGCGTTCCCACATTTAAATAATGTAAGAAAACCTGTGTTATTGTGCTAGTCCCCGGATCAATTGCTAGCACCACAGTACAAAATGAAATATCATGCAAATGCATCAAAGTCTATTACATCACATGATAAAGTCTTTACAAAATAGTACTACAACTTGCATAGTCTTAGAAGACTAGCAGAAAACAAAGAAATACAGCGTAAAACATAGTACAACATTGAGCCCATCTTCTTCACGTGCCACAGGCAAAACATGTTGGCGATAGTCTCGATATCCTAAACGAAATCCTCACTCCTCTTCAGAATCATCTGCAGGATGGAATATGCAGCCACAAGGGAGTCAATACAATTTAATGTATTGTCAAGTAACACTATCGTAGATATAAATCGCAAGACTAATATTACATGCTTATTTGGCTGAGTGGAATTTGGCTAAGTTTGCATAAAGCCGGTTTTCTCCTATCACTTTTGAAAAACAAACTTTTCTTTTCAAAGGGTGGAATCATTGGACTGAAATCCAATCACCACAACTACCGTTCACTTGGTCAAATTTTATTTATTAAAAATGGTGATGTGATTCTTCGGTCCATCCTTGTCCAGCTGCTCATAGTTGTCCATAACCGGGGACTAGGCTAAGATCTTAGTTTGTTGACTCTGCAGAGTTTGTGCACTTTCACCTTCAGACTCAACTCAACCCAAACATCCTATACACCCTGAGTGCATTAAGGAAAGGAGAAGAATTGAGACGAGATCTTTCAGAAGTAAGAATTAAACGCAATGGCAAGACCCGTTCCACCTATAAGTATGCTACATCTGCTTGTCAAGCCCAGGCTGAACCCTCACAACTTAGTTGATCAAGACAGAGCCCATATGACTAAAGGCTGCACTGGAAGCAATCTAAACTTGGGGAACATCATAATCACTTTGTTCCTGGGTGGCATTCCTTCAAGTGAACACCCCTCGGGACACACTCAACTATCAATAGCCCCGCACTACCAATCCACCTAAGTGGTTCATTGAAGTTGTTACTTAGAATTTTTCCACAACGTTAAGTAAAACAATTTTTGTAGCAAGGCTAAGCATCAACTAAGTACCAAGGCTTCAAAATAACAAGGTATAAGGGTGGCTAGACACTACTAGGATATAGCATAGCATAATATAACTTTGTAAAATTTCCTATCATGCATACTACTCAAAATAAACTAATGCATATAGAAAATAATGGGTAGTTAAATGATGTGTTACTTGCCTTGTTGAAGTTGGTGAAGAAATCACACTCTCTTCACAAAAGATCGTTGCTCTCCGTACAATCTATACATTGAAAACACAATAACAAAATAAACAAGCATACTATAAATCAAACACATAAGTGAAGAAAACAAATAGAGTAATTAACATAACAAAGGGGTTGAACCATGTTGGCTAGGACAAGGTCAAGATTTGAGTTGGAAGGTTCATTCTCTCTTGGTTCAATACTTGTTAAGGAAGTTCCAAGTGTTTACTTGGGATGGAATAGGTTGAGTTTGATGTGATCTAACTTTATTATAAATATACTTGCCGAGGAAGTTACAAGAGTTCACCAAGGTGATCTCACTATTTCAACTAAAGTAACACATAACAATGTGTAACACTTAGTCATTTTCATCAAGACATTTGAGTGATCTAAGTTAGTATATCCATTTTGGGTTAAGGTAGGTCTAGGTTCAACTAACTTCATAACAATAGGGAAAACAAGATAAAGTCTTCGGATTTTCCTTTTGGGTCAATGGTTGGACAAAAACAACTTTCTAAATCTTCAACTTGTATGGATGCTCCAAGTCTTTACATGCTTGTCTTCTTGAAGATCATCTTCATGCATCTATTGTAGACTTGTTACTTGGATGGATTCTTCTCTTTGTCTTGATAAATTCTTCATGGCCTTCGCGCTAGTTGGTCCAAGGTGGGATGGGCACAAAATATCACTAAGTCCATTTGGAAAGAAAGGAATTAAGAAAGATAGGAAGAGAGAGGAAGATGTTTTCTTCTTGATTTCTTGATACACTTGTACTTACTTGAGTTGCTTCTAGTTGATGTGAAGTCTAAGTCTTCCCTTCAATTTCTTCAATGATCTTCCTTGTATCTCTACTTGTTGCCACCAAGTTGAAAGTGAAGTGCCTTCTATTGCTTGAGTCTTGTTTTCCATTTGCTAACTAGATGGATGCTTGAAGCAAGAATAGGAGAGTGGAGAAGTAGATGGAAAACAATAGTACTAGTGTTTGAGGTTCACTACTTGGTCTTTTATATGGTTGACACATACTAGGGGCTTGGTCTTGGCTCCAAACTAGCCACCATATCAAAGATAACTAGACCATAAAGGCACGCGTTGCCGCGCCCGTCCATCTTAAAGAAAATCGAATAACATAGTTGAAAGAATTTGAATGTTAGAAATATATGTTGAAATTTGAATAGGTTACAACACATGATAGTGGTTAGAAGCATAATTGTTTGAAATTATAAGTGGTCAATTAACAGAAAATAACTACTTTTATTTTATGCTCTCTAATATGACAAGATATACCAATAGGGGGGGGGCTATATTACAGAAAGCCTCACTTATGTCAATTGCCAATTTGATCATAATCTTTAAAACTTATCTCCTATAGGAATAATGATCTACTGTTTTACAACTTCACAAAAATTTATGTAGTAGAAAATGCAAAAAAATAGAAACCAACGTTAAGTTCTAGCAAGGATTTTATAGTCTGATTATGATGGACAAAGACCCTCGATATCTAGTTAATTTGGTAGTCTAATGCTATGAATCTGAAGAGAACAGCAAGATAATTAAAATAATAGAGTGCAGGCAGAAACATATTCAATTTATGCACTAATTAGAAATTCTATAAGCTCTAACATACATAGGACTTGAACACAAAAAGTGGCACATGTCGTAGTTTTAATTTACTATAATTTCCTTCGCTGGAATAATACAAACAGTTTAGCCGGATAAATTGTGATATTTAAATTCATCCAATTCCTTTTTTTAGTATGGTGGGAGTTGAAAGACATTTCATGTGCAACCGTATAAGTTAAACCGGTAATGTTACCATACTCGTCTTCTGTGTGACAAAACATACCTCCTATCTCTTTGCTTTTAACCAACTGAACTTCAACCTCAACCCTGCGCAAACTTTATATCAGTAGACCTAATGAAAAGAAAAAACCTAATGCACCTGTCCACCTCTGGTGCGAAGCAGAAACAACACAAGCCCATCTCATATTCACTTCCTCAGCTGGTTATTCAGCTGTGTTGATTGGCTATTTCCCAAACCAAACACAACCGTGCACAAGGATGAAAGGCGAAGCTACTTTAGAACCATATACTGAACATCAAAAAATAACCCCAAAGAGTTTAAGTGTACCTCTGTTTTCTTTTTCTTCTCCACGGTATGTGAACATTTAGACTTCAACAGAGATAGCAAAATGGAGGATTGAACAACTATCTGAAGACATCAGGTAATCTTTTTCTTCATAAATAACACTAAATCTCATGAACATCTGTACAACACTTGATAAATATCTATTCTATTACGAAGGAAAGGTTTGGTCACATTTTCCCATAGCCGTGTGTAGCAGGCAGGCAGGATTGCAGGAATCGAACTTTGCAACACCTCCAAGCTCACCAAGTAGCAGTGTTGCTGTGAGATCCGCCTATTTTCCCACTTGAAAACCTGGAAATCCTGGGCTAGGATATTGATTTCTCTAGTAAATCCACTGATTGCTGATCGGCTTGCATTTCTTGTCTTGATCTTATTCAGGGGCGGACCCAGAGAAAAAATAACCCGGTGTCACTCTTTAAGACACAAATATTTTTTACCAAGAATTACCGGTGTCACACACTAGAAATGGTTAAAATATATCAAAGGATTCCACTTTTACCCGGTGTCCTGGGACACCTGGTCCTATAACCTGGGTACGCCCCTGATCTTATTAATTACCGTCCCGCTAGATGCACTAGTTTGTATTCATAGATGAAAGGTTTCCACTACTCCAGCATTATCAAGTCCATAAAAGAAAACCAGAACGAAGTCATAGAGGCAATCACGGCTTACTAATCTCGAGCGGCCAGTTCCACCTAGACCCGGAGATATCAGTCCCCACGAACGCAAACTTCAAATATCAGATAAATGAAATTTCTTGTAGCAAGTGGAAGAACGAGAGGAGCAAAAAACACTGGGTGCAGTGAGGATAGTTACCATGGCGCGGCCGGCGGAGGGAGACCTTGCTCGACGACATCGGAGAGGTCGCGTGTTCGCGGACGAGAACCGCGTGGGCGCCATCTGACAGTCGTCGCGGCAGAGAAGGCGCTCAAAGCGATAGAGCTTGGGCGTCTGTGGGTCACCTCTAGAGAAGGCTTGGGAGAGGATGTCGAGGAGACGGGAAGTGGAAGCGGCAGGAGTTGGCATCGAGGTCGCAACCCTATGCACTGTGAATGGGGTGGCAGTGAAGCGTCGGGAAGACGAAAAGAATGGGCTTGCACACGGTGTTCTTTTCTCGCGAGGCCTGGAATGTTACTGGGCTGTCCCTCCGCTTCCATGTATGTCAGCCCGCTTCATGAGAGGACTCCCAGGTTGATCTATGGAGTAGCAGCCCGGAAACGTTGGGTTCACGGTGTGGAGGATAAAAAGCCTCCTGAAGTGAGCGGTGGGAGGATGAAAGGATCTGGTACGTCTGTAATCGGGATCCGACAGCCAGGAAACTGAAATCGCTGTGAGTAGCCGTAGGTGGTTGAGTTTTACTGTTACTTAATAAAATGGAAGTAAATTCTAAGGCATTATAATATGGGTGGATCACTATGTTGGGTTTTTGGTCAAAAACACATGGTCATAGTACAAGGGTGTCCAAAATGGTTGAGCAAAGATATCTCTGGTTCAAGGTTACCAAATGGAGCAATTTTGCCAAAGGAACTATATTGAAATTATTTATAGAATTAAATCTATGTCAAGATTACTCAATTATACCACTTAATTTCAAATTCAAACTTAACTTGTTCAAAAATTATTTTGGGACAGAGGATATGAAACTACACATCCTAAGGTTTCCAAATATATTTCATTTACAATTTTTGAATTTGTAGAATTTGAATTATGCCAGAATTCATTAAACTAGCATATTTGAATTTGAACCAATTTAAGTTTGTTAATTTTTAATTTGAATAGTGCTAAAATATTCTACACATTGTGCTGATTCCAAAAAGTCCAAATTTGTTAAATTTGGGCTTATGGATCAAAAGTTATGATAGATCTAAGATGCATGGGCTTTTCTGCAAAAATACCGTTCTATTTATCCGAAAATAAATTCCAGAGACGCGCTGGGCCGAAAATGGCTATCTGTCGCGCAAGCGACGGTTAGGGAGTGGGATTGGGCCATCTACGCACAGCGCTGAGCAACGAATAACTACTAAACACACAAGCCGACGTGGCGCGATCTGATTTGCTCGTACCCCTTCGCTAAGTGGTTCTAATCGTGCGCGTAGGATTTAGATCGTACGGCTGAGATTGAATGCAGGGAGTTAGGGTTACCTCTCGCCGGAAATGGTGAGGGTGGTGGCCGGCGCTCGGGATCTCGTCGGAGACGGCTCTCCGGTGATCCTATTGCTCAGCGGGATGGGCCACGAGGCGCGGGAGATCACGGCGTGTGCTCGCGCTTCCCGGGACAACACCTATGCGCGAACGGAGTCAAGCGGCCTCCGGTGAGATGCAACCCGCACGGCGCCGTTGATTCCCTGCACGGAAAAATCGACCAGAGGGCTCAACGAATGCGCACGGTCACGGGGAACCTGGAGGACCACAGAGGGGCGACGGAAGGGGGCTACCTTGGCCGGAATCTTGCTGGCACGGAGGCAGGCTGTGTGTACTCCAGCGAGGGGTTTTGGTGGTATGGAGGCACGATTCGCTGAGGAGGGAGAGGGGAAATGGAGAGGGGATCGAGGGCTTTAAGGAGAGCGCTCATGAAAGAATTAACGCGACTTAATTTGCGAGGAATCAAAGCGCGAAGAAACGGGAGTAAACGGGCTCCCTCCCATTTCGAGAGGAAAGAGATGGGGTGACGTCAATAATGATGTCATCTCTTCTTTTCTTTTTGTTTTTATTTTCTGTTTTTAATAACTTTTAAAATATAAGCCCAAATGACCTCAAACCAATTGCAAATTTTGTTGTAAAAATAATATCTTTCACTTAGAAACATTTTTATAAACTTTTCAACATGTTTTTATTTTCGAATTTGGAATTTTGATTAATTCCCCAATAGTAACTTAATGTGATTTTTAAGTTAGAAAAAAATAAAATATGACTATTGGTCAAATAAAATTTCAGTGACAAACTACATGTTGTAAACTTAATTGTGAAAGTCATTACACCTATTTTCATCATTTAAATTAGGGGGTAAAGCCTAATAGCAACTTATGCAATTTTCTAAAAATAAAATAATTAATTATAATAAGGCCAAGTATTTTTTAAAGACATATCACAATTGAAAACATGTTTTTGCAGGTCCTTTTCTCACAATTAAATTGGTGGAAAACAACTTGTTATTTCATACTTTATATTGTAGTTGAATGGTGGTATAATTAATTTTGTTTTGCAAATATTTTCAGTAACCAATTAGTTGGAAGATGAAAATTTATTATTGAAAACAACCATTTCGAAAACATGTGTGTAGTGAAACAATCTTATATTATTAGGGTTTGATTAAACATTATGTGGTCACATAACAAAACTCAAGTTCATAAAAATTTATGATGGTGAAAACAATTCTTTGGGCTTTGAAAATAGAGGCATATTTGGATTATATATTGTAAAACTATTAATATGACCTTTGTGTTTTGAGTTTTTTTTTTGTTCGCTTGCTTTAATAGAAAACAAAAGGTTTTAAAATTGTATGATTTTGGCACTTTCCAAAAATCAGGGATGTTAGAGACTACCACCCTTAAAAGAAATCTCGTCCCGAGATTTGGGAAGGTAGAAAGAAAGATTAGTTTTGGGTAACTAGGTTCCAGAACAGCTTGGTGGGCTACCACCCTTAAAAGAAACTTTTGTGGGTACTCTAAAACTCTTGTCTAACTGGTTGCTGGTTTTACTATATCTTCAGCTGGAGTCATACTTCATCATCCAAAATATACTTGTGTGGCAAATATCAACTCCTTGTTAGTATTTGGGGGTCTTGAATCCATGTTTTTAAATCTTTAGGGTTATATGTGTCCATATCCACTTCCAATAGGAGGTTTCTATACACATAGCTTGGAGTGTGGTTTAACACAAGATGACTTGAGTAGAACTTTCCCTCATGGTAGAGTTACAAACCAACAGAATTCCGTTGAACTGCCTTTGACACCGAGGGGTCACTCTTTGGGTCAATCAAAAGTCTTTGGGTTCCTTTCAACTTGGTATTTTTATGTCCTTCACAATCTTCCATCTTGTTGTTGTCATCCTTGAAGGCAAACACCATGCTATTTATAAGGTAACTCTCATGGTAGGCAATATCTTCTTTTGCGTGGTACCTCCAAGGTTGGTTTGATCCTCACCTAAAATAGCACGTTTCAGTAATCACTAACATAGGCTCATTATTGTATTCTACCCTTCTATGGTTTAGGCTTAACATCGTCGTCTTTCTGATAGGCATGTCACTCAGATTTACCATTCCTCATAACAAAAGTGAATAGTGTGAGCAATCATCATGGGGGCCAATCCATGTTGCACTCAATCATTACCTTGTACTTAGATTAGTGAATCTTGTATAATAAATCTAGGTCACCTCACTTGTCTAACAGAAAGTTTCCGATCTGTAAGACAAACTTGAGCTAAACTATCATTTTCTCATACTATTGGGTTGCGTAAAACTCTTATGTAACACAAACTGGAAAGTTGTGTTTCTTCACTACTTCTTCTCTTGGTGTAGTTGGCTCTGAAATCTTCATAGCTCATGCAACTTGGGGTTCACTTGTTGATTGTCTTGCTGTTCCTTATGATGTAGTTGGCATTGATCATGGATGTGATTGTTCCTTCACACAGAAGAAAACAATTTGGGGCTAACCTTCCTTAAATAGGATGGCTTGTGTCTCTATAGAGAACTTGTCATGAAATTCTTGGGTGAAAGGGTTGTTGTTGCACTTAATATGGTAGCTCACTATGGTTGGTGGTATGGGTTTTGGTTTGGCTTAGCATGGATGAGTAGAGACTAGAAAGAGAGCTAAAGAAATTCCTAATCCGACACATCACATCAAGGAATCTCATCTTACAAACATCTAACAGTCATTCATCACATCAAACAACAAGTTTTTAGAAAACAAACTAATATTGTCATACCATACTCATTGGTATGATCAATACACTAACACGTTAATGTTGTTCTAATAGAGTAACTAGATTGGTGGTCTCATCTATATCTTCTTGAGTTTCTTCAAATCCTTCTTTCATTGTCTTGAGATGTTCTTGTATGTTGTGAAGTTTGGGTATATCTTCTTGAGTGTAGGTCTTCATGTGGTAAAAATACTTCTTGCACTTCATATTATGGTCACCAATAATCCTTCCTTGAGGGTATTGAAGATGTAGGTCATCGAGCACAGGAGAATGAATTTTTGGGTGAATAATAGATGAGAGGTTATGAGAAAGACTAAGATCAGATGTTTTGTTTCTAGAAAGTTTGAACATAGTAAATTTTTCAATCCTAGGGTCTTTTCCAAACTTAGGGTCTCGAATTCTACATGCAACACAATGCTCTGATACCATTTTATAGCGTTCCCACATTTAAATAATGTAAGAACACCTGTGTTATTGTGCTAGTCCCTGGATCAATTGCAAGCGCCACAGTACAAAATGAAATATCATGCAAATGCATCAAATTCTATTACATCGCATGATCCAGTCTTTACAAAATAGTATTACAACTTGCATAGTCTTAGAAGACTAGCAGAAAACAAAGAAATATAGCCGAAAACATAGTACAATATTGAGCCCATCTTCTTCATGTGCCATAGGCAAAACATGTTGGCGATAGTCTCGAGATCCTAAACGAAATACTCACTCGTCTTCAGAATCATCTGCAGGATGGAATATGCAGCCACAAGGGAGTCATTACAATTTAATGTATTGGCAAGTAACACTATGGTGGATATAAATGGCAAGACTAATACTACATGCTTATTTGGGTGAGTGGAATTTGGCTAAGTTTGCATAAAGACGGTTTTCTCCTATCACTTTTGAAAAACAAACTTTTCTTTTCAAAGGGTGGCATCATTGGACTGAAATCAAATCACCACAACTACTGTTCACTTGGTCAAATTTTATTTATTAAAAATGGCGATGTGATTCTTCCGTCCGTCCATGTCCAGCTGCTTATAGTTGTCCATAACCGGGGACACGGCTAAGATCTTAGTTTGTTGACTCTGCAGAGTTTGTGCACGTTCACCTTCAGACTCAACTCAACCCAAACATCCTATACGCCCTGAGTGCATTAAGGAAAGGAGAAGAATTGAGACGAGATCTTTCAGAAGCAAGAATTCAACCCAATGGAAAGACCCGTTCCACCTATAATTATGCTACATGTGCTTGTCAAGCCCAGGCTGAACCCTCACAACTTAGTTGATCAAGACAGAGCCCATCTGACTAAAGGCTGCACTGGAAGCAATCTGAACTTGGGGAACATCATAATCACTCTGTTCCTGGGTGGCATTCCTTCAAGTGAACTCCCCTCGGGGAGACACTCAACTATCAACAGCCCCGCACTACCAATCCACCCAGGTGGTTCATTGAAGTTGTTACTTAGAATTTTTCCACAACATCAAGTAAAACCATTTTTGTAGCAAGGCTAATCATCAACTAAGTACCAAGGCTTCAAAATAACAAGGTATAAGGATGGCTACACACTACTAGGATATAGCATAACATAATATAACTTTGTAAAATTTCCTATCATGCATACTACTCAAAATCAACTAATGCATATAGAAAATAATGGGTAGTTAAATGATGTGTTACTTGCCTTGTTGAGGTTGGTGAAGAAATCACACTCTCTTCACAAAAGATCATTGCTCTCCGTACAATCTATACATTGAAAACACAATAACAAAATAAACAAGCATACTAGCAATCAAACACATAAGTGAAGAAAACAAACAGAGTAATTAACATAACAAAGGGTTTGAACTAAGTTGGCTAGGACAAGGTCAAGATTTGAGTTGGAAGGTTCATTCTCTCTTGGTTCAATACTTGTTAAAGAAGTTCCAAGGGTTTACTTGGGATGGACTAGGTTGAGTTTGATGTGATCTAACTTTATTATATACATACTTGTCGAGGAAGTTCCAAGAGTTCACCAAGGCGATCTCACTATTTCAACTAAAGTAACACATAACAATGTGTAAAAATTAGTCATTTTCATCAAGAAATTTGAGTGATCTAAGTTAGTATATCCATTTTGGGTTAAGTTAGGTCTAGGTTCAACTAACTTCATAACAATAGGGAAAACAAGATAAAGTCTTGGGATTTTCCATTTGGGTCAATGGTTGGACAAAAACAACTTCCTAAATCTGCAAAAATACCATTCTATTTATCCGAAAATAAATTCCAGAGACGCGCTGGGCCGAAAATGGCTATCTGTCACGCAAGCGACTGTTAGGGAGTGGGCTTGGGCCATCTACGCACAACGCTGAGCGACGAACAACTACTAAACGCACAGGCCGACGTGGCGCGATCTGATTTGCTCGTACCCCTTCGCTAAGTGGTTCTTATCGTGCGCGTAGGATTTAGATCGTACGGCTGAGATTGAATGCAGGGAGTTAGGGTTACCTCTCGCCGGAATTGGCCGCCGGAAATGGTGAGGGCGGTGGCCGGCGCTCGGGATCTCATCGGAGACGTCTCTCCGGTGCTCCTATTGCTCAGCGGGATGGGCCACGAGGCGCGGGAGATCACGGCGAAGAAGTAGGTGACCACGGCTTGTGCTCGCGCTTCCCAGGACAACACCTATGCGCGAACGGAGTCAAGCGGCCTCCGGTGAGATGCAACCCGCACGGCGCCGTTGATTCCCTGCACGGAAAAATCGACCAGAGGGCTCAACGAATGCGCACGGTCACAGGGAATCTGGAGAACCACAAAGGGGCGACGGAAGGGGGCTACCTTGGCCGGAATCTTGCTGGCACGGAGGCGGGCTGTGTGTACTCCGCCGAGGGATTTTGGTGGTATGGAGGCACGATTCACAGAGGAGGGAGAGGGGAAATGGAGAGGGGATCGGGGGCTTTAAAGAGAGCGCCCGGGGAAGAATTAACGCGACTTAATTAGCGAGGAATCAAAGCGCGAAGAAACGGGAGTAAACGGGCTCCCTGCCATTTCTAGAGGAAAGAGATGGGGTGACGTCAACAATGACGTCATCTCTTCTTTCCTTTTTTTAATTTTCTGTTTACCTCAAACCAATTGCAATTTTTTTGTAAAAATAATATCTTTCACTTAGAAACATTTTTATAAACTTTTCAACATATTTTTTTTCGAATTTGGAATTTTGATTAATTCCCCAATAGTAACTTAATGTGATTTTTAAGTTAGAAAAAATAAAATCTGACTATTGGTCAAATAAGATTTCAGTGACAAACTACATGTTGTAAACTTAATTGTGGAACTCATTACACCTATTTTCATCATTTAAATTAGGGGGTAAACCCTAATACCAACTTATGCCATTTTCTAAAAAGAAAATAATTAATTAGAATAAGGCCAAGTATTTTTTTAAAGACACATCACAATTGAAAACATATTTTCTCTAGGTCCTTTTCTCACAATTAAATTGGTGGAAAACATCTTGTTATTTCATACTTTATATTGTAGTTGAATGGTGGTATAATTAATTTTGTTTTGCAAATATTTCCAGTAACCAATTAGTTGGAATATGAAAAATTATTATTGAAAACAACCATTTGGAAAACATGTGTGTAGTGAAACAATCTTATACTATTAGGGTTTGATAAAACATTATGTGGTCACATAACAAAACTCATGTTCATAAAAATTTATGATGGTGAAAACAATTCTTTGGGCTTTGAAAACAGAGGCATATTTGGATTATATATTGTAAAACTATTAATATGACCTTTGTGTTTTGAGTTTTATTTGTTTTTGGTGGCTTGCTTTAATAGAAAACAAAAGGTTTTAAATTTTTGTGATTTTTGCACTTTCCAAAAACCAGGGATTTTACAAACACCGATAAATCTCACAAGCATCAACTACTAACAAGTAATCCACACCGGGAGAGAGATCTAATGTAAAACAACGATAGAGGCCCCTAATTGTTACAACGGGATGACGGTGGATGACAAGGGTGATAGTGCTGGTGGTGTTGATGATGACGATGATGATCTTGATGATGCTCGGAACAATGACGGTGACGATGGCGATGATTTCCCCTCTCTGGAGAGGAATTTCCCCGACAAATTTCTCCCTGCCAGAGAGCTTTTCTCTCTCGGGTGTTTTCCGCCCCGAGGCGGTGGGGGAATAATTCTTCGATGATGGTATGGGGCTTAGGGTTCCCTCGGGGTGAAGTACGCCAAAAAAATCCACCAGAGGTGGGCCAGGGTGGCAACACCATGTTGCGGCGCGGCCAAGGGGGGCGCCACCCCATGGTGTGGGCCCATGGATGTCCCCCTCCGTCTCTCCTCATGGCTGGCTCTCTCTTATGAACTTCTAAGATACCTCCGGTGTCCCCCCTCTTCTTCTGATCTTCTGAAATAGGGTATCTCGACGGTGATTTTCCATCAGAATTCTGGTCCCAGTGTTTATTCTCCCAAAATTATGAAACATGCAAAATAAGATAAAATAACATAAGGGATGCATCATAACATGAAATATATCGACCAATAATAGAAAATAACAACATAAAACAGTAAGGCAAAATGGACGTATCAGCCACCAGGGGCCCACACCATGACATGGCGCGGGCTACCCCTAGTTGCGCCGCCATGTGGTGTGGTGGCCCTGGCCCACCACTACTGGTGCCCCTTCGTGTACTTCATCCCCCCGAAACCCTAAGACTCAAGGAGCCATCGAGGAAATTTTCCATCGCCTCCACGAGGCAGGAAAACAACATAGAGAGAGAAGCTCTCCGCAGGGAGAATTCTGTCGGGGAAATTCCTTCCCGGTGGGGGGGGGGGAATCATCGCCATCGTCACCGTCATCGAGCTGGACTTCACTGGGATCATCATCATCATCTCAACGGCCGTCACCATCATCTCCATGGCTCCACTTCCGTTCAGCTGTAACATCCAGGGTTGAATCTTGTCTATTTCATAGGGGAATCTTTCCCGGTGTTAATTACTCCTTGTGGTTGATGCTATTGAGTGAAACCGTTGAATTAAGGTTTATGTCCAGATTGTTATACATGATTATATCACCTCTGATCATGATCCATATGATGTCTTGTGAGTAGTTCGTTTAGTTCTTGAGGACATTGGAGAAGTCAAGATATTAGTAGTGGAATTATGTTGAGTAATATTGATATTTAAGTTGTGGTGCCATTCTTCTAGTGGTGTCATGTGCACGTCGACTACATGATACTTCACCTTTATGGGCCTTGGGGAATGCATTGTGTATTCGGCTACTAATTGTGGGGTTGCTGGAGTGACAGAAACCTAAACCTCTGTTAGGAAACCGATGCATGAGGGAGTGTAGGATCCCAGAGTTTAAGGTTGTGGTTTGATTTATCTTAATTACTTTCTTGTAATTGCGGATGCTTGTAATGGGTATAATCACAAGTATGTATTAGTCCAACTTAGGGTAGTACATTAGCAAAGGTTCACCCACACAACACCTATCAAAACAATAAAGATTAATCAGTTGTATGAAACGAAAGCACTTGACGAAATTCCCGTGTGTCCTCAAGAATGTTTGGTCATCATAAGTAAACCAACCGGCTTGTCATTTGATCTAGAAAGGATTGGGCCACTTTCTGCAATTATTATTACTGTTTTTTTATTTACGTGTACTTTATTTATCTGGTATATCAAAAACCACTGAAAACCCGTCTGCTAGTATTTACAGTGAATCCTTCATCCAAACTGCTTGTCAACACGTTCTGCTCCTTGTTGGGATCGACACTCTTATTTATCGAAAGTACTATGATACAAACCCTATACTTGTGGGTATCAGATATCATAATGACACCAACCATTACCTATTGGTGTTAGAAACATATTTCCAACATCTCTGGACATCTCATGTCCTCCATGTTCTCTCTTGAATATTTATTCTATCACGTCGGAATTACCCAAATGATACCCTACTCTCCTCCGGACTAATCCAACGCAAACAACAGACTTTAACGCCTTAATTTTGTGATCCCTACATGTTTTATAACTAGTGGACATGATTGGAAAACATATTTCCCAATCAATAGTCAACATCGGGACCACGAACGTCCATATTGATTCCTACAAGTTATACGAACAAAATTGCTGAACATGTTGGTTGTTAAGTAAGTTTTTTTTGACAGGGGTTGTTAAGTAAGTTCATGTTACTTCGCGATACCAATCAATACACCCGAATGAGATAAATGATAAGACCATGATTAAAATCTTTAATCACCTTATTGCATTATTCCCGATATCCGGTATGATTCCTTTTACTCGTTACCGTGACATAGTATCCACATGACTAGTGTCATGTCCTTGTATGCGCAGACTTATTTACTGATACTATTTCACCGACTGGATCCTGGATGTATCTCTTTAGAAACTAGAGGAGTAATTCCCAATCTTGAACTATCACAATGAATGAATACTTCTGTGACCACCCAATGTTAGACTTTTTGATCACCCAATTTACGGTGTGATACTTGAGTATACCAAAATGATCCTTACGGTAAACATCACTGAATATTCTCATGGTCTAAGGAAGCAAGCAAAACGACCAATATGTGATGATATTATTTAGCAAAACTAATCTTGTAGTATCTCAACTACTTGGGTCTACCCAGACACAATGTTGAACAATGTTCTCCCATTAATATTGACATAACAAATGTCCATGACCAGGAAAACATGGTCATCTAACATTAATGAGTTTGTCTGTGAGACATGACAAAGTGTTATAACGGTGTGTTTATATTTCTACACGTGTGTATGGGTTTTCCTCGGAATCTCATATTCAGTGACCATAGCAGTTATAGCATAGAAACATAATACATCAATCATGAAACTGATGTATTTTATTGTCTTTTGGGCATACATCCAACAATTTCTTCTAACACTATGCATGATGGGTGCTACTCAGAAATCGTTCCTATTAATGGATCAAATAGGATGAGAATCGAGTAGGGATAGACAAGCAGACCTTAAATTTCATGTTCCACATCTACGGACACCCCAACCCTGGCACTTTGAGCATCCCAAGATAGTACTAACAAACACCACAACCTGTCTTCTGAACTGTCTCTTTCTAATACATCCACATCACCCACACTGTCACCTTGGCACTATAGAGATTATACTAAATACAAGCATCAAGAAACCTCATTATTCCATAATTCAATCCAACAAAATATGAACAAGCTAATGTTAAGAATCTCTCTAATCCATTATCCATAGAGTCACACACGACACCCGCACTATCACCGTGGCACCGTGGGACAAAGGTGACTCCGGAAAATTATACTAGATAAAATCACTTGAGAAACATCATAATCCATTACATAACAAAGGGGAAACATCGTAGAATTCAACTAAAATAACATAGTTCACGGTCACACCATGGGAGAGAGAGATAACCACATAGTTACTAGCACGAGCCCTCAGCCCCACAGAGGGACTACTCCCTCATCATCTTGGGAGGCAGCAACGTCGATGAAGACGGCTCTACGGGCCACTTCCGTGTCCCGGCAGAGTGCCAGAACATATACTTCTCCCCCCCCCCCAAATTAGGGTTTTGGATGGCGGCGAATTATGGACGCGGTTTTGGAAAAATCCTCTGGGGGTCTTCCGTTTTAGGTCAAGGGGGTATTCCATATGAACCCCAGGTGCGACCAGGGGGCACGCCTGACACCCCTCTATTGTCCCTAGGGACCACTCCAAATGCCCTTCTGGCTCCAAGAGTCTTCCGGGAATAAAAATTCCTCGTAAATTTGCAGCTCATTCCGAGTACTTCATTTTTGGACCTTTTCTACAGTACACAAACAAAATAAACAGAAATTGGCACTGGGTACTGGATTAATAGGTTATTCTAATAAATGATAGAAAACATAGGAAAACATAGGGAAACCTGGGAAAACAAGTAGAAAACAAAGAAAGGAGCATCAAAATTATAGATACGTTTGAGACATATCATTCACATGACCGTAAAACCCTCAATCATCAATTGACCGATGATGTAGTCAGTATAGAGGCTCACTAGGGACTCTGGTTATTTACATACCACACATGTATTAATGTTTCATGTTAATATAGTTATTGAATGATATAATACTTATTATAAACTTAATGAGATATGACAATAAATACTCATCATTTATTTGCCTCTAGGGCATATCTCAAACATATGTTTCTAATGATGAGTTCGAGGACGATGTGGATCACAAGGAGGAGGAGGATGATGATGATAGTGGTGACAAGTCTGATGATAGTGGCGGCGAGTACGCTCATATCGAGGTCCTAATTGTACAGCTTTTGTATGATGCCCTTCCAACGTGGATTCACGTAGAACATCCCGCCACCATACGAACATGGTATAAAGGAGAAATATTAGGCCCAAACTGAGAAGTGTTGCACCCCCTTGAAATGAGTGCATGTACATCACACCTCCTACGGTGGTTGCCAAAGCTCCGAGTGAACCCGAGGGATTTTTAGGATCGTTCAGGCTATATTTAGTCTATTTTGGCTTTTACTGTCTACTTTTCTCAGGGAGATGGTTAAGGACCTCAGAAGATAGAGGAGAGCGCCAGGCGCAGATTTTCGGAATACCTGTGACTATTGGGGCGTGTAGTGTCGCTCTTTTCCCTTTTTGGTGTCTTGATGCCAAAGGAGGGGAATGTCGGAGAGGCTGTTCCGTCAACAACAGGGTAGCCCCTAAAGGTTCGAACACCGGGGGATAACCATGTTTTATCGCACCTCGGATGGCTTCGAGAGGGGAGCTCTCGAAGCAAAACAATGGATACACGGAGAGTTTACTCAGGTTCGGGCCACCGCGATGGTGTAAAACCCTACTCCTGCTTGTCTGATGGATTGCACTATGGTGACTACAATACAAGTGGGAAGTTTCGGTGGTCTATCTACTTGGCTATCAGATTCGTCTCCTCTCTACAGTGGCGAGGGTATCTTACTTATACCGGCGATTGGCCCTCTTTCCCGCTCACTTGGCGGGAAAGGGATACCACATGGTGCCAAAGGAGTACACTGCGGCGCTCTACCGCGCAGGCTTTCGCCGGTCGTCGAGGACGGTCGCCACCGCCCATGGCAGGTTGCTGGGCACTCCGGTGACGCTCGCTCCGTCTTGTAGCGGCAGACTGGTCTTCTTGCACCAAAGAGGAAAGCCTCAGACCAGGCTTTGGTGCGTGTAGCAGGGCTCCGCACTTTATACACGAGAATGACAACTGGGGCAAAGCCGCTCTGTCGCCTGCGGTTCCTCCGTCATCCACGCAGGGGCCAGGACGTCACCCTCACATGGGTTGTCTCCCAACGGGTGAGGGTCCTTCCAGGAAGGAGCGGGGGCGGATTAGGGCTCCTCCCCAGCGATACACGATGGAGTTCTCGGGGAAGACTCTTCTCCAAGAGGCTGACCTTGGCGGGAAACCGTTGGGGCTCCCTTTACTCACGGTAGACTGGTACGGACTCCTTCCGTACCTGACGGGCTGGGCCAGCAGCAGACGGCCCAGGATACGTCAGTATCCGAGGGTCCGACAGTAGCCCCAGGGCCCATGACGCGCGCGCGTTGAGGGAAGGCGAAGCGGCCTAGGCCCCTCAAGCTGCGGGGCTAGCCTCTCCACGTGGCACAACGGCTCGCGGGAGAACTCACAATCTTCGCGCGTGGCGGAAACGTCTTGTTGCAATTACTGTTCTCGTTGGGCGGTGCAGAGCATCAAGTGCCTTGGCGTCTGGTCACGTCCCCCCTCGGGACGCGGCCCCTTCTACCTTGCTGCTCGAGCCAGCGAGGAGACTGAACGAGCGTGGTGCCATCTCTTCAGCTCAGCATCAATAGGATGGGGTAGCCCCTCTCCTATTCCAACTTTGTCTTTGCTCCCTTCTTCTCCCCGTTCTTTACTTGCAGAGAGAGAAAAAACAAAGCATGGCTCACGGAGGGCGAGGCAGAGGTTCGTCTCTGGGGTCCGGCGTTGCCCCCCCCCCCGGCGGAGCGCGAGGCGCGTCATGTTTGTTGTGGACGAGCCAGAGGGATCCTCTGCTCGGGTTGGAGCGAGTGTCCGGAGTCAGCGCGGCCGGGGCGGCCGTGCCCCTCGTGGTCGTGGCGTGATGGGGAACTCCCTTCCCCGCTGGGTGGAGGACACTCGCGTGCCAGAGCACGAGTTCCTGGTGGCCCTCTGTGGTCGCCTCTGCAGTCGTCTGAGGCTACCTGGTGCCTTTGCTGGATCCGTCGGTCGCAATCCGCCCCGCGGATTCTGGCTTGAGGTGGTGGGCTGCATGAACGGGCCCTGGTGGGCGTCGGCAGAGTTTTGCTCCGCCGGTCACCTGTCGCTGGTGAGGGGGTGGAAGACCTTCGCCCGCGCCCAGAGGCTGAAGGAGAGCCAGGTCCTCCACTTCCGCTTTGATGGAGTGGACCGCCTCTTCGTGAAGATCTTTGGGCGCCACGGCGAGCGTGTGGAGTGTTGCATCGAGAGCGGGAGGAGCGACGAGAACGATGATGGTGATTAAGATGATGTTGCTGAAGAGGAGGACGAGGAAGATCCATCGACCGTCAAGGAGGAGAGCGACGAGCTGAACTCGGCGGACGACTGAGGGCCTTTGGGTGCCTTCGTCCAGATGAAGGGCCTGACGATCCTGATTAGTCAGCCTTCGTCTGGGCTCCTCTTCTTCCTCCTTCTCCTCGGCGCCTCCATCCCTCTTCCTCGGCCGCTCTTGTCTCGTAGTTGTGGCAAAGACAGGTTCGGCCGATGATGGTCGCAGTTCTTCTTTCTTTGATAATGGCGGAAGGGGAATAGCTCCTTCCGGATCTTTATCCCCTTTTTTGTATTCGTGATAGTTCTGCAACATTTCCATGTACTCGAATGTATCTCATGCATAAAATACGAAGGACATGTGTTCTTTTTCCTATTTGTTTTGCGAATGAATTCTTTTGAGTGTCATCGAAGAGGAGTTTAGACTTAGCTTTGGGAGTTTTGGTGTTCTTGGCGTGGTGAGTTGCGCCTTCGAGTGTCCTTGCCGTTACCCTTCTCGGGGCATTCTCCCTTCCTTGTGCAAATCCATGCTTTGTTGCTTCGGGAGGCAGGTGTGTGTCTCTGCATTGAACGAAAGTACATGTCTGGTGCTCTTCTCGTGGATACCTCGGGAGGAAGTCAGCACCAAGGATTTAGGTGAGGTGTCGTGCACGGTAGCGACCCGTTTAGACAGAGCTCTACCACTCGGGTTTATTCTGATTGGGTCACACCCGTGCACGGGTACCGATCCTAGCCCCCGCTCACGAGGTGTCATCGAGAAGGAGTAACAGATGCGTGCTCCCGAAGAAAGGAAGAGGGCCTTGCCGAGAGACAAGTGTTGTTAGAAAAAAGGATCTTTACTGCTAGGGTGAGGCTCTACATTACACGCTTGGGGATGTCATGACCCCGCGGTCCCCCAAGAAGCACTTGACGCCTCGTGCGGACACGGGACTCCCATCGTCATGGGGCTGAGACTCGCACGAGCTCCGGTGCAAAGGTCTGCTATGCGGCTTCCCACTTGTGTAGGTAGAGGCTCTCGCGGCCAGGCGACCGTCTGGTGAGATGCCCCCTGAGACCCTCACAGAGAGAGGTCCTGGCGTCATTTTTACCATGGGTCACGGGGTCCCCTCGAGGGTGCGTCACCACGACCTAGGAGAGGCACGTGGAGTGAGCAAGAGCTAAGGGTAGAACTTCCGCAGATGCTGAATGTTCCACGGATTTGGCATAGGCGTGCCGTCTTTAGTCTTTAGTCATGCTGCACCAGGTCTCGCGACGTGTGTTACCCGGTACGGCCCCTCCCACATCGGAGAGAGCTTGTGTAATCCCTCTCGGGAGAGAATCCTCCTCAGGACCAGGTCGCCCACCTCCAGTGTGCGTGGACTGATGGTGTTGATGTGGTAGCGTCGGAGGCCTTGCTGGTACCAAGCGGCGCGGGTGGCGGTGCGGGTTCTCGCCTCCTTGAGAAGCAGCAAGTCCTCGGCGTGGAGTTCCCCCTGCCTGTCTTCGCTGAAGGCCATGGCTCGGGGAGAGCCAAGCTTGAGTTCGGCATGGAGAACGGCCTCGGCCCCATAGACTAGGGAGAAAGGCATTGCCCAGTGGGCTTGGTTGCGGTTGTGCGTATTGACCACAAGAACGATGGGAGATCGTCGATCCACTTCTTCCGTGGGCCCTGAGCTTGTTGAACCTTTGCGTCTTGAGGCCCTTGAGGACCTCGGCGTGAGCGTGCTCCGCCTGGCCATTTCTACGCGGGTGCACGACGGAGGCGTAGCAGATCTTGATGCCCAGGTTGACATAGTAGGACTTGAAGAGGTTGCTTGTGAATTGTGCGCCGTTGTCGGTGATGATGCGATTGGGTATGCCGAAGCGGCAGACCAATCCCTTGATGAACTTCACCGTCGTCCTTGTCGGGATGTCCCGAACAGCTTCTACCTTCGCCCACTTGGTGAATTTGTCGACGACGATGTAGAGGTAGCGGTAGCCCCCGAGCGCTCGAGGGAAAGGTCCCAGGATGTCCAGCCCCCAGACCGCTAACATCCAAGAGAGGGGAATGGTCTGGAGTCCTTGCGCGGACTGGTGCGCCTTCTTGGCATGGAACTGGCACGCCTTGCAATCCTTGACGAGCTCGGTGGCGTCCTTGAGATCCATAGGCCAATAGAAGCCGTACCTGAAGGCTTCGCCGACGAGGGTTCACGATGAAGAGTGGTGACCACAGTCACCCTGGTGGATTTCCTTGAGGAGTTCCACGCCATCATTGGGGGGGGGGGACACACAGTAGTGTCACACTGTTGGGGCGCCTCCGGTATAGCTTGGAGTCGATGACGTAGTACATCTTAGCTCGACGGGCGACCTGTTCGGCCTCTGCTTCGTCTTTGGGGAGGTTGCCTTTTTGGAGGTAGTCGATCATACTCTTGTTCCAGCATGCTTCCTCGTGACTGAAGGCAAGCACCACGCGGTTTCCCGAGGAGATTCCTCAGTCCGGTGCGCCTTAGGAGGGAGCGGGTGGGAGATCCTCCTCGAGGTGCTGGTGGCCTTGTGGATCTTCGTCGTCGACTGGAGGTATGATGGCGAGCCTCTCTTCCAAGACGCCTGGGGCCTGCGCCCAGTTTCTTGACGCTCACTTGGCGAGGTTGTCTGCTTCTTGGTTGTTCCCGCGCGGCATATGCTGCAACTCCAGGCCGAGGAAGCGCTTCTCGAGCTTGCGAACCTCCTCGAGGTACAGATCCATGTGCTTGTCCTTGGCAACATAGCTCTTGTTGGAGAAGTTTACCAAGAGCTGGGGGTCTCCCTTGATGACGAAGCGCTTGACGCCCAGGGCAATGGCGTCCCTGATGTCGGCGAGGAGTCCCTCGTACTCGACGATATTGTTGGAGACTTTGGCCTTGTGGCTGAAATAGAGTTGTACAACGTAGTAGAGCTTGTCGCCGGTTGGCGACGTAAGCACGACGCCAGCCCCGAGCCCCTAGAGGTGAAGGCGTCGTCGAAGTGAATGGTCCATTCACCAGGAGCCAGCTTGCTAGACGGATGTAGGTTCTTTTTTTTCGCGGTGGGTTTCTCCACTCTGTGTTGAACACCGCCATAACTTCTCCCTTGATTGTCTTGGCCGTGAGGAACTGGAGCTCGAAGTGTTGGAGCTCGATAGACCACTTGACGACACTCCCCATGGCGTTGGAATTTCGAAGGATCTGCTCGAGGGGGAAGGTTGACACCACGGTGATGGGGTGTCCCTCTAAGTAGTGGCGAAGCTTCCTCGAAGCTACAAGGAGCGTGTACAGGAGCTTCTGCTGCACGGAGTACCTCTCGCTGGCATCTCGAAGCACGATGCTAGCAAAGTAGACAGGGTGTTCGACGAGAGCGACTAGAGGGATCCCAGCAGTGAGTTATCCTGACGTATTGGGGCTCTCCTGGGGCTGCATGAGGGTATCCTCCTTGTGGAGGTCTTGCCGTTCAAGGGGATCCTCTCGGGGAGAAGCGGGCGTGGGCTCCAGCTCGGGCAGGGCCGCTCTTTTCTTGCCAGCTAGCCTTTCAGCTACGAGAGCAACGCTGATTATCCGAGGAGTGGCCGCAAGGTACAAGCGCAGCGGTTCCCGAGGTCGCGGCGCGACGAGTATAGGAGGGCTTGCGAGATACCTCTTTAGCTCCTCAAATGCAGCAGTTGTCTCGGCAGTCCATTTGAATGGACTCGAATGCTTCAGGAGTTTAAAGAATGGCAGAGCCGTGTCGTCAAACCTGGAGATGAAGCGCCCCAGCGCCGCCATGCATCTCGCGAGGCATTGCATATCCTTCAGTCGTCGTGGAGGTTGCATTTCTTCAATGGCCCGAATCTTGTCGGGGTTGGGCTCGATGCCCCGATGGGACACCAGGAAGCCCAGCAGCTTCCCTGTCGCAACCCCGAATACGCATTTGTCGGGGTTGAGCATGAAGTTGACCCTGCGGAGGTTCTGGAACGTCTCCGCGAGGTCATCGATGAGCGTGCGCTCTTCGCGAGTCTTGACGATGATGTCATCGACGTAGGCCTCCGCGTTCTTCCCTATCTGCGTCCCCATGGCGATACGCATAAGCTGCTGGAAGGTGGCCCCCACGTTCTTTAGACCGAAGGGCATGCAGACATAGTAGAACACCCCACAAGGTGTCATGAAGGCGGTCTTCTCTTCGTCCTCCTTGGCCAGCTTGATCTGATGATAGCCTGAGAAGGCGTCCAGGAAACAGACGAGGTCACACCCGGCGATGGAGTCCACTATTTGATCGATCCTCGGGAGAGGATACAGATCCTTGGGGCAGGCCTTGTTGAGGTCGGTGAAGTCCACACAGAGCCATCCTCCACCAGTGTGCTTGGAGACCACAACGGGGTTGGAGATCCACTCGGTGTGGATAATCTCGCGGATGATCTTGGCGTCTAGAAGCTTCTCCACTTCTCGGACGATACATTCTTGCTTCTCCGTTCCCTGGCGACGGGCCTTTTGCTTGACCGGGTGTGCGCCCGGGCACACCGCCAGATGGTGCTCGATCACCTCCATTGGTACACCGGGCATATCGGATGTTGTTCGTGCGAACATGTCCGTGTTTGCCCGAAGGAAGGCGACGAGCACGCTTTCCTATTTGGGAGGCAACCCGGCTCCGATGGTGAGTGAGCGCCCCATGCCGTCGGGGTTCATGGAAACCTTCTTCGTGGCTGCCCTCTCGTGAGAGAACAACTTCTTCTTCTTTGGAGGTTCGACAGTGTCCCCGAGGTTGCCCAAGTCGATGGAGTGTGATGCTGCCGCCTCCTTGTAGGCGTCCTCCATGGAATGCACTGCGTCCTTCACGTCCCCGTGAATGGTGAGAGACCCGCTGCTCCCGGGCATCTTGACCATGTTGTACGCGTGGTGCGTGACGGCCATAAACATGGCCAACACATGGTAGTCGAGGATGGCGTTGTAGGGCAGACCGATGTGGGCGACGTCGAAGTCGATTTCCTCGGTGCGGTAGTTCTAGAGAGTGCCAAACGTGACCGCCAGCTAGACCTTTTCCAGTAGCACGGTTGTGCCGCTGGTTACTATAGTGAAGGGCCTGGTGGCCTTGAGGCGGTCGCGTGGGATACGCAACTTTTCAAAGGTTTTGAGAGAAATCACGTTGAGACCAGCGCCTCCATCCACGAGTGTCTTCGAGACGGCGACGTGGTTGATCGTGGGGGTACACACCAGCGGGATGGCTCCCACCGAGCCGACGACTTTGGGGGTGATCGGCGACGTCGAAGGAGATCTCCTGCTGCAACCACTTGAGGGGCGGCGAGGATGGCTCGCCCCCTCGGAGGGCAGCGTTGACCTCTCGTGAGGTCCGCTTGAGGTGGCGCCCGGAGAGCGGGGCGAGGGACCCGCCGAGGATGCATGCAGCGTGGCGAGTTGTGTCGTGCGCTTCCGACGAGCTGGGACCGCCACGTCCCACGGCGAAGCGCCAGAGAGTCACGTGACCCTCGGGCAAGCTGTAGGTTAGACGGCCGCAGTGACGGAAGCGTTGGAGGAACTGCGTGCGCAGGTCCTCCCACGAGCTCACGGAGCTGTCGGGGAGATTTAGTAGCCACGCGAGCGTGGGGACGCGGAGAGCTATGGGGAAGTACCTCAAGAGGCACCGGTCGCCCCCCCGGCAGCCCTGACTCGCGCCTCATACTTCCTGCGGGAAGTCTAGCAGGGGAATATCGCTGGTGTAGCAATGCGGAAGGCGAGGACGAAATTCCGAAGGCCACCTTGCCTCCTACATGTCCCTGTTGAACGCGTAGCAGCACCCTGCCCGGGCGCTCGCCCGCCGCTCTTTTTTGAAGATTGTACCGTAGGGAAAAATCCCTACGGTTAGATTTTCAAAATTGATGTTGTGCCGCACGTTAGAGGGCGCCAAGCCCTGCGCGCGCAAGGCTCTCGGACCCGACCATAGGCGTGGCCGCCACGGCGGACCCGGTCTGCTCCCAGTCAGCCGATGGAGTTGGGGTGATCTCGGCGGTGTGCACCAACCGAGAATCACCAGCGTCAGGCTCGAGCGGACAGCACGACGGTCCCTGTGCTCCAGGCAGGGCTTCCTGCGAGCACTATCGACCGTGCGTGTGCATAGCCGATGGCTGCAGGGCGAGCGTCGCCTGCACATGAGACTGCATGAACCGCGTCGGGTCCACGAGGAACTTGCCGACGGGCGTCGTGTCACGCCCATGCCGCGACGCGGGGGGAAGGGGGGCAAGAGTGGGAGAGTCCGATGTTGGAGAAGCCGGTGACGAGGCCGCCGATGTCGTTCCGCTTTCCAGGACCGTGCCCTGCGGCCGGTCCGATCAGTGCGGGAGGTGACCATGGCGATGGAGATGCGAGAAAACGCCTTAGCCCCTACCCGGCGCGCCAAATGTCGGAGAGGCTGTTCTGTCAACGACGGGGTAGCCCCTAAAGGTTCGAACACTGGGGGATAACCACGTTTTATCGCACCTCGGATGGCTTCGGGAGGGGAGCTCTTGAATCAAAACAATGGAGACACGGAGAGTTTACCCAGGTCCGGGCCACCGTGATGGTGTAAAACACTACTCCTTCTTGTCTGATGGATTGCACTGTGGTGACTACTGTACAAGTGGGAAGTTCCGGTGGTCTATATACTTGGCAATCAGATCCGTCTCCTCTCTATGGTGGTGAGGGTAGCTTACTTATATCAGCGATTGGCCCTCTTTCCCGCTCACTTGGCGGGAAAGGGATACCACATGGTGCCAAAGGAGTACACTGCGGCGCTCTGCCGGGCAGGCTTTCGCCGGTCGTCGAGGACGGTCGCCACCGCCCATGGCAGGTTGGTGGGCACTCCGGTGACGCTCCCTCCGTCTTGTAGCGGCGGACCGGTCTTCTTGCACCAAAGAGGAAAGCCTCAGACCGAGCTTTGGTGCGTGCAGCGGGGCTCCGCAGTTTATACACGAGAATGACAACTGTGGCCAAAGCCGCTCTGTCCCCTGTGGTGCCTGCATCATCCGCGCAAGGGGCCAGGACGTCACCCTCACATGGGCTGTCTCCCAACGAGTGAGGTTCCTTCGAGGAAGGAGCAGGGCGGAGTAGGGCTCCTCCCCAACGATACGCGATGGAATTCTCGGGGAAGACTCTTCTCCAAGGGGATGACCTTGGCGGGAAACCGTTGGGGCCTCCCTATATTCGCGGTAGACTGGTACGGACTCCTTCCATACATGGTGGGCTAGGCTGGCAGTAGACGGCCCAGGATACTCTGTTATCTGCGGGTCCGACAGGGAAGTTGCTCTATTAGGTTGTTTACGGATGTTGCATGGGTTGGACACAAGATTCTATCTTCATTTGTGTCTTATGTGCTTGTGTCTATCTTTATCTTATCGTTTGAACCTCATTGTCTTATTTTATCGTGTTAGTAAGACTTGGTTATCGCTTTGTTATAACTTATAAGTTAAATACCTTATTCTTTCTTATGCTTATCTTTTGTACCTTGTCTTACTTGTGCAAGATCTATCTATCGGGTTAAAAAAATATAGGGGGTGCTTTGATCCTAGGTTGTGTGGAATTTTTACTTGTTTAAAAATCTCCAAAAAGAAGTGCAGACATCTAGGGGAAGCCCGACTACATTTTGTATAGTTCCTCTTTCACTTTATCCCTTGCAACTCTTTGGGTTGTCATCATTCACAAAAAAGGGGGAGATTTGAAGTGTGTCTCCTAGTTCTAGTGATAATGATAACTCAATATATGGCCTAATCATGTGCTTAAGTGTTTTCAGGTATTTGGCGTAATCCCTATGTTGATTAGTGTCCCCCTTAAACTTAAGCGATCAAAGATGGCGCCTTTTATGTTGAATAGAACCTCAGTTTCTTTCCTGGTGCCACTTTTTCGAAGACCGGAAGTTCCAGGGTCCGCCGCCCGGATGTTTCCGGGGTCCAGGAAAATGGCTAAGTCATTTAGCCAAATGCTCTCTGAATAGGGGCCGAAAGTTTGTCTGTTTTCACCTCGGAAAGTTCCATGGGCCAAAACTTCGGGCCTCCTCGCCCTCGATTCTTCTGTGGTCTCGAAAAGCGTCTAAGTCATTTAGCATTTTTCTCTCTAGAAGGTGCCTTGAAGTTTGGTCCGGAAGTTTCCCTCCTCGCCTCACAAACTTCCTAGGGCCGAAAACTGCCAGCCTAAAGTTCTAAGCTCCCGATGCTGCAACGGTCAGAATTTGGAGGACATATAAATACTCATCCCCTTCCTTGGGTTGTTTCTCGTCCACTCTCTCTCTCTCCTCCTCCATTAATGCCAAGGTCTTAAACTCATATCTCTCCTCACCGAGCCAAAAGTTTGATTCCCCCTCTCTTCCCTTTGGAATCTTGTAATCTCTTGGGTACTTTCCAACCCTAGATAAACCCTAGTGCTTAGGAGCTTCCACCTTTTTTCAAGAAGTTTTGGATTTGTTGAGAGTCTCCAATTAAGTTGTAGAGATAGCCTCAACCTCGTGTAAGGTTTGGTCTCACCGAAGAAGCTCAAGGATAATCGAGTGTGCACCTTCATGCTATTAGAGTTCCTAGGTGACTCTTTGAACGGATAGTGAGGGCACTTAGGGGGGTGTGAATAGGTGCTACGACCAATTTTAATTTTTCTTCAAGATCAGGCTTGACATAAACGTAAATTCTCTAGATAATGCAACTAGGGTGAATTTACCTATATGACAACATCAAGCACAAGTAAAGGGGAAGGGAACGAGGTAACCGTTATGAAGCACGCAGAGACATGATGTAATCCCGAGTTCCTCCTTGTTAAGGGAGTACGTCTCGTTGGAGGGGTGTGAGCTTCGCCACAAAGGCCTAATCAACGCCACAAAGGCCTCACCCTATTCTCCGATGAACCCCGCCACAAAGGCCTAGTCCACCTTCCACTATTGATTCCCTTTGAGGCGGGAATCGAATCCTTTACAAACAAGCTTGGGGCACACACCCACAACCAAATTGGGGGCTCCCAACACCAAGAATCACCAAGAGTAGTAAGAGGTCTAGGTTCTCCACAAATGGAAACCCTAGACTCGAATACCTCAAGAAAATGAGGGGGAAATGAAGAACGGCTCCGTGAAGATGTAGATCGGGGGCTTCTCCTTCAATCCTACGAAGATCAACAAGTTTGGTAGGAGGGATTGGGAGTAATTGAAAATTTGGTGAGCTCAATAAATGATATTCAATGCTTTTGACGAACTAGAGCTCAAGGAGGAAGAGGAGGGGTATTTATACCCCCTCATCAAATCTAGCCGTTTGAGCAGGAAAACATGTACCGAAATATCCGGTTGGCTTCTTTATCCAGATCTTGAACGAACTCGTTGACTTCAACCAGATAATCCGACTAATACTCAATAATCCGGCACAAATAATCCGGCTGGCTTTTATCCCGCGCTGGCACCTCAATCAGAATATCTGGTTCCTTATGAATAATCCGGTTCAAATATTCCAGCTCATCTCTATCCTGAACTAGACAGAAACCATCCTAACCGAATATCCGGTTATCTAGAATAATCTGGTTAGAATAATCCGGCTCCTCACTGTCCCAAATCTTAATGGCCAATCTTCACCGATCTTTTTGGTGATCGATGCGGATGTTAGTATAACACCTGCACACTAAACACCTTGATAAATAATGTACTTAGTATTGTTAACTAACACACAAAACAACGGGAAAACGAAATGCACTTTCACTCCTCACCCCTCCAACGTAGACGTACTTCCGTTGGGAAGGAACTACGGAAAACATATCCTTCTCTCTCTGTTTACACTTGTTGTTTATCTTGCACCTTACCGTTGTTTCCGTTGGTACTTTGTTCCCTACCACATAGGTTGTTCACCTAGTTGCATATCTAGTTAATCTTGTGTATTATCTTGTTTATCCCAATATAAAAGAAACAAACGAAAAAATTGGTAGTCACCTATTCACCCCCTCCCCCTCTAGTGACCATACTTGTACTTTCAGTTTCGACACCCACAGGTATCGCGCCATTGCCGCCGTAGCGCTGGGCTTTCGCCCGAAAAAACCTTCTCCGTCCCCGGTAATTCGGACCGTCCCGTCACCGAGCCAGGCTCCCAAAGCACGATATGGGGATGCTAAAGCCGAAGCCGACGGCACCAGGTTTCCCCGTCGTCCACTCCCTGCTAGCCAACTAGCCCAGAAAAGGGACCACCGCCGCCACCACGTCGCTCGCCGTAGAATGTCCGCACAGTCCATCTTCCAGATCCGCCGCCCCGACACCCAAGACCTCGCACCCGTTAAGTGATGAGCATGGGACCGCAAAACAACCAAACCAGATGGGAGAGGTCAAGGTCAGCATCAGGTCTCGGGCCGCGGGGTGTATCAATTCGGCCCTCCCGCTCGTCACATCCACAGAACCTGAATCGGGTCTGCTAGGCGGTCGCCAGATCTAGGCCCGTGGCCCGTATCTAGCACCCCAGCCACACATGGCCAGGGGATGGGTTCCTCGGATGAACCCCTGAAACCTAGGTTAGTAGGTCCCGCCACACCTAGATCGGGCCCAAATGGACCTAGATTCGGGCCGAGACCCCGTCGTCCATGGTTAGCACCACACACCACATCTGAGCTCTGCGCCATCCCTAACCTCTCCACCACCACCGGCCGGACATGTAGTCCTCGCGCTCACTCCGTAGCGGTCGAGAGCTTCGGCCCAATACGAAGATTGTCCGCCACCGCGTCGCCCATGTCGCCCGCCGACGCCACCCGTGACGTGCCCATCACCTGACACTGTTGTCGTCATCGTCACTGGCTCACCCCATGTGACGCCCCGGGATCGGGCACTATGCAGATTTCAGCATTTCCGCCCAAATCCGCATAATAACCGATTCCAGGTTGCCACTTGTGATAACATTACAATAGTTCACGAATAATCCGCCACAACAACAGAAAAGATATATACAAGACGACTCAAACGAGTCAAGGATACAACTGATACAATACAAAGATCCAAATAACAGCGGAAGAAACAACATAGTGTCCGACTACGGACAAGATACAAATTGGACTAAGAGTCCTGAAGATAACCGATGGCGTCCAATCCCTGCCCAGGCCAAGCCGGAGGGATTTCCAAGCTAACGTCGTCAGACTTCAAACCTGTTGACTGCAATGTGGAATATGCAGCCACGAAATGGATTCGTGGGTCAGTACTATTAAGTACTGGCAAGTGGATAAACCATACTCACAAGATACCAGCGTAACCAGTCATCACAAGATACAAATACTTTGGGTACAACGGAAAGGAAGGGATTATTGCAACGAAGCGGCAACGGGCTGCACTAACTAACTACAGAGACGCGCTACAACATCCTACTAGAAGAAAGGGACAAGATAGCGCAACAAAACCAACTATAATTACTCACCAAACAATACCCATCCAGTGTTACCCCCTACTAAGGAAGCAACCCAAGGAAACTCACACTGTTGATTAAGGTGACATTCATTTTTATGGTGGAGGTAATCTATATTACTAGTCAAGTTATCATCGTTAAGTGTAAGTTGTCTGAGTACTTGTTAGCCAGCACTTTCACCAAGTCATCCATAACCGCGGACAACACGGCTTCTCGAGAAGATTTAACCCTGCAGGGATGCACCAATTTGGCCGTACACGTAAGAATAACCCGCCAGGCGGGGAGCAAACCCACCAAGCAGGCCACTCAACACAACCCAACTCTTCTTCGCATCAAGCCCAAAGAACCACGTGCTGTGCGTGCGCGGCTAATCGAGCCCCCACGAAGAAAAGGGGGACCCTCATAGCACTGGAAGACCACGCCGCCCTAAATGCCGACTACAAAAGTTCCACCCTGGCGCCAAGGGTTCGCACCTGCATATGCATGCATCAAATGGAAAGCCCGAACTAAGTGTGACGATTTGGACGAGATGCGAATCGAATCAGAATTGCGGGGGGCGCCCATACTCGCTTCCCACATGCGGTTAGTGCGCTCATCATGGATCGGAGGACAAGACCCTTTTCCTAATTAAGTTCGACACTAGCAGGCCTCAAAACCACGCCGGGCCTCCTGCCGGTGCCTTATCATCAAATTATTATTACCCCAAGCATTAACATGTTGTTGATTGAATTGAAACCCAACTATCAAACTAGACAGGTGATACGACAAAGGACAACAAGACTCGGGCGCAAACAAACCTAAGCATACAACTACGACACGAGGGCCAACAAGGTAAACAAACAACAGTTAATAGGAAGTGGAAGGAAGGCTATATCATGGTTGCAAGGAAAACATATGATAGGATCGAGACACAAGCATCGAATCATAAGGCTAGCATAAAGATAACGGAAAGAATCGGTAACAAGTGATGAAAGGCAGCCATAGGTAGCAAGTGAGTATACTTGCCTGAGATCCAGCAAGTAGAGGTACATCCGAAGAACTTGTCGTTGCTCACATCATCTCAACGTCCTATCCGCGAAGAAGCAACGAATTAGAACAAACACCGGATGCAACAATTACTTCTACGGCAAAAGATCCAGCATGATCAAGATATGGATGCATGACATGCGAGAATGCAACTTAACCAATTTAAGTTGAGACAAAAGCCCAACATTTAATTAGGAAGGTTTAAGTTATTTATCTAACCATCAATTTAAATGTTGATTAGCATGGAAAACAATAAGTAGGTGAGCTAAACAAGATTAAATGGAATAGGGCAACAGTTGAATTAAATACCCCAACATATTCCATATGTTGTTATTTAGTGAACATGCATAGAAAAATGGTAAGATGCACAATGCAAGATGCAAACAGGGATATGAATGGCATGAACAGGTTAATGGCAATTTTCTGATATGCAAACATATTCTAATTGTCCAATTTGGATTTTAAATGAACAAGTTATGGTTGAGGCAATTTTAAATGAATTAATGCAAGTATAAAAAATGACATGAATTTCATCGGTCCAAAACAGGAAACAAAGGTGATATTTGGAAAGATTATTTAATTCTGCATGGGAAACATATTTTACTTTGTGAAATTGGAGTTAGGGTTTGGAAGTTATGATCATTTGAATGTTTAGGATTTATTTGTAAAAGACAGGGACTAGTTGTGAAAACCAGGGGCTTAGATGTAAGGGCAGGGACCTTCTTGTGATGAAAACAGTGCGTGGAGGGGCCTCTGTGTGAAACAGGGAAAGTGCAGGGGCCTCGGTGCAAAACTCAGATCCAGATCTGGATCTGGTCAAATCTCACCGCAGCGCACCCGAGCCAGAGAGGCTGCCGCGCGGGCCCGTGGCCACGCGGGCGCCAACAAGGCGGGGGTGAGCCACAGTGGCCTCAAGAGTCCATGACTGGTGGGACCAGGCCTCACGCGGAAATTTGTAAAAAGGGGGCCTTATATTCGGCCGGGGAGGACTCGAACTCGAGACCTCTCACAGGCGCACGTGGGGCGCTGGCCACTGGGCTGTGAACGGATTCGTGATAGGTCTAGGCTTCGGCCCTTTTTGAGGTGTCTCCGCACGGAGGGAACCTGACGAAACTGAAACTTTCAGATGTGCGCACGGGACGGACGGCAGGGCGATCTCGCCGGCAATTCGACGATGGCCGCGCGAAGGCGGGGAAGCACAGAGCAAGGGGGAGAGGAGAGGGAAGGGCCCGAGGGCGAGGCGCTCACCTTGGGCGCGCTTGGTGGGACGCACGGGCACGAGGGAGTCACGGGGACGGACTGTATTAGTCGATGCCGACAGGGTGTCGACTGGCTGAAAGGCTCGATGACGCGGCAGCCATGGTGCCTCCCCGGGCTGGCCGAGACAGCGATGACGGAGAGGGATCCGCCCTTGTTCCATTCCCGCCGCGAGGAAAGCTCGACGGTGACCGAGGCGACGGCCCCACGGCCTCCATTTGCCGGCCATGGAGGTGTGAACTCCGGGTTCAGAAGGTTCAGAGGAAGGAAGAAACAGAGAAAGGGAGGGTGATGGCGGCGGATGGAGGAAGATGGAGAGAGGCTAGGGTTCGGGGCAGGAGAGGAGGCTTTAAGGTGGGGGGAGCAGGTGGAGGAGGGGTCCATGGGGTGGTTGGCCATGGTGACGTCGACCACGGGGCACGCTCCCCTCGTGTTCCATCCGTACGGAGGAAGGGGACAGGAGATGTGGGCTGCGGCCTAGCCTTTGGCCTGCTGGGGGGGATGGTAGGTGACTGGGCCGGCCTGTTAGGCTGGCCTGGTTGCCTCTCCCCCCAATTTTTTTTTTGTAGAGAAAGAAAAGGAAAGAAAAGAAGGAGATTTCTGTGGATTTAAATCATGAACTTAATTTTTATTGGTTGAACAACTCAAATGCCCAAGCGCACAAGTTTTTGATTTTGAAAATTTCAAATGGTGCTCTTGTTTTGAATTTGAATTTGAATTTCCCTTTTGGGCTTCAATAAAAGGAATTTTATTAACCAAGCCAAACATTAATTCAATTTCACATTTGTTGAAAACAAATTGATTTATTTTGTTTGTAATTTGAGTTGAAACATTGGAACATGTTTGCATTTTTTTAAATTGGTTTGAAAACAAGGTGCAATGATGCATGATGCAATGCAATGCGAAAAGAAAAACAACCAAATCTAATTGGGGAAAATCCCCGGGTGTTACACCCCACCACTACGGAGCATCCACACCCCCGCCGGAGCGTCCGCGCCGCCGCACCCTCCGAGAAACACGGCGTCAAGCCATTACCTTGGCATGTGCCAAGATCTCGCACGAGGGAGAGAAAGGGACTTCTTGCCGCATGCGCCCGGCCTTTGGCCGGCGACGCCATCTGGCGGCGGCAAGGATGGGGGAGAGGACGAGGAGGGGGCTGAGATTGACAGCGGCTAGAGTTTCTCTCCGTCGGCCACGGGAGCGACGCGTAGAGAGGAAGAGGACCGTGGAGGGACGTGAGGGAGAGAATGACCACGCGACGCCTAGAGAGGCTACCTCTGCGAGAACGATTTTGGGTTTAGGGCGTCCAAAACGGCGAAACCTCGATGCCTAGAGCGAACATCGGGCACATCCAGGAGGCCAACTGCCCAACTCCGAGAAAGTGTCAAATCTGCAGTCGACTGATTGCTGCATCATTCGTGTTCCTGATGTGGCCAGGCGCAAAGCAGCAGCGAGGGCCGACTTGCCAGCCAGTCTGCCACCGCCGCAAACTAGCCGTTGAAATCAGCGGCCGCACCGGATAGATGTCGCGATTAATTGCAACAGCTAAACATAGTCCCCAACGGTCATAAGCCTCGGATCTCACATGAGTACTGCCTACCGATTCCAACGGTTCGATTAAGCATCTCACATTCCCCCCTCCCCTTTTATATCGCAGCCCCTTCTCTCTCGCTCCCAACTCCCCGACTCCAAACCCTCCCTCCTCTCCTGCCGATCCGATCCGATCCGCTCCTGTTCCCCTCTCCCCAATCCATCGCCGCGACGCACCAACGAACGATGGCGAGGGGCGAGAACAGCGAGTCGCACGGCAGCGGCAACGTCCCTGCGGCCCCCGCGGGAGGGGCGGCCTCCTCGGTGAAGCAGGCGCCGGCGCCGGCGCGTGGCGCGGAGGGGCAGTCCGTGGTGCGGCGGCTGCAGTCGGAGCTCATGGCGCTGATGATGGGCGGGGACCCCGGGGTATCGGCGTTCCCGGAGGGGGACAACATCTTCCAGTGGATCGGCACCATCGACGGCTCCGCCGCCACCGCGTACGAGGGCACCTCCTACCGCCTCGCGCTCGCCTTCCCCAGCGACTACCCCTACAAGCCGCCCAAGGTGCGGTTCGAGACACCCTGCTTCCACCCCAACGTCGACAACCACGGCAACATCTGCCTCGACATCCTCCAGGACAAGTGGTCCTCCGCCTACGACGTCCGCACCATCCTCCTCTCCATCCAGAGCCTGCTCGGAGGTACCACCAGATCTGTTCCTAGTTTCTTCTACTAGTATTTTGTTATATGTGCTTGCTTCATCTGACGCGTCATTGTCTTCCAACGCAGAGCCCAACAACGACTCCCCGCTCAACACACAGGCAGCCGCGCTATGGGCGAATCAAGAAGGTACTGATCTCAAGATTAACCGCACCTCTGTCCATCCTGTCGACCAACCTTTTCTTGGTTCTAAGTAAATCGGCTCACTCCCTTCTCCTTCTTGTGCGTGCAGAGTTCAGGAAGATGGTCGAGAAGCTCTACAAGCCTGCATAGAGGAAGAGGAAGGCGGGATCTGTCGGATTGGAGGCGAGCGATTATGGTGTTCGATAGGCTGCATATGTAATAGCTTTGGTAGACTGTGAACTGTCCCATAGATTGTTTAGTTTCGCAAGCTGTCGTTCCAGTCTGCCATTGCGGAGATGGACATACTTTACCCAAATTGAGTAACGAGGAATTCAAATTGCAGATGATTCATATAGATCCCATTTATTATCACTTTTCCTGATTAACAGCTAGCTGTTTTACAATTGGAAAACAGTCACTTTCTGAACCGTCAGATATGTTCTCACCAATCTCATTCTGTCCCTAGAGCTTTCTTTTTTTCTGTCTGCTTTACCCAAATTGAGTAACGAGGAATTCAAATTGCAGATGATTCATATAGACCCCATTTATTATCACTTTTCCTAATTAACAGTTAGCTGTTTTACAATTTGGAAAACAGTCAAACTTTCTGAACCGTCAGATATGTTCTCACCAATCTCATTCTGTCCCTAGAGACGTTTTTTTTTTCTATCTGTCGTAGTTTCTCATTTGGGCAGACTAGGGTGAGGAGAGGAAGAGGCGGAGATGGCCATGGCGCCGGAGAGAGAGGCGGCTCGCGGGGTGGAAGCCATGGTCGCCGCCGACGAGACGGGTACTTATCTGTCTTCTTCGTGCTCTGTACCTCTTTTGAGTTTATTCCCGTGAGGGTGAGGGTTTGTTTGGCAGTCGGGGTTGCAGCTGCCTTCGCCGGCGTGTGACTATCAGGGAATGTCCGTTACGCGCAGCGTGAGCCCCAGCAAGACTGGTACGCCTCTGTGTCCGTGCTCTGTTCCTCTTTTGATTTTGGTCGCGGGCAGGGGCTGTGGATTTGTTGCGCAGTGGCAGTCGTGGGTGGCACGACCGGGGTGTGAGCAGCAGGGTAATGTCCAATTCATGCAGCGCGAGCGCCGATTCGGTCGGCGGTGGCAGCGACATTATAATGGGGGTCGTGGTCGCCGGTTGTTTTGGTGCTGGGAGAGCGCGATGCAGTGGATTTCCCCCTTTGTTGCTCATCATTATCGTTTATCTAGATCTTAGGTCTGCAATCCACGTTTTGTTGTTCTGGCCATCTTCCTCACCAGGATGGTTTCTTTTCTTACTCGCTGGTCGCTGCATCTGCTATAGCAAGTGGTGAAGTTGAACCCCATAGTCCATAGGAGATGAGACACATGGTCAGTACTCAGGCAGATGGCTTTCCTGATTGCTCTCTCCTGCCTGCAGTTCAGTAAATTCCTGCTCATTTTTAGATAGTGAGAAATGACACCCATAGATAGTGAGAAATAACACAAACAAAAAT
The DNA here is from genome assembly GCA_028641055.1 of Alopecurus myosuroides. Lineage (NCBI taxonomy): Eukaryota > Viridiplantae > Streptophyta > Magnoliopsida > Poales > Poaceae > Alopecurus > Alopecurus myosuroides. The sequence continues at coordinate 360,202,418 of CM054058.1, forward strand.
ACAATATATGTACGCAACAGTTTTGGTCTTTGGCTTTTAGTATGCGTGTGCCTTGTCATTTCTCATTAGTATTGATCATGTAAACAGTTGATGCACACAACAAATTTAGCCTCTGGTTCACAGTGGGCATGGGTCTTGTCTTTTTCATTCTTATTATTCATTCATTAATTTATAAGTTGCATTTTCTTCCAAGCTCTAGTCTTTTGTAATTGACTTGTCTTCATTATCTCATATGTTTCTTAATAGATGGCATGCCTAGTCTGCGATTGTCATGATGCTTCATGCCCTGACAAGCCAGCGAAGAGCCCATCGTTTCGCATTTCTGTCATAACACTTTTAAGCATGAATGGTACCTTTTCTCAGTCATATTAAGTTAATGTTCCATTTTGCATTTCGGTTATTTTTTTCTGAGATCATTAGTCACTTCTATTAGTTGACGTAGCTTTAACGAAAGATGTTAATATGATTTTGAGTTGTGTTGGTGGTAGGGAATTGGTTGACAGATCACTTCCATTTTTGAAAGTTTTTTCCCATGGCAAAATAACTACGAATTATTTTGGTATATTCAACTCTACACTATTATCACTATTCACTACAGAATATTTAAATATATGGTTTTCTTTCATTATGTGCACATTCAGTATTTGATTTTTGTACTTTGTGCTAGATTCTTTAGTCACCACTTTTCGTGCTACTTACTTTTCTTGTATTAGCCATGTTCATCGAGTATCACCCAACAAGTAGAAGGATATATATATCCCTTATATATATTTTAAAATAAATGAAATTCATATATCTTTTCGTGTTTATTTTTGTTTTCTCTTTTTGGCGCAAAGGATTTTCCCGGGCATAGAAAATAATCCTACATGAGCCGCTGATCTTCGTCACATAGTTGGTACATATAGGATTCAATAACCGGTTAGTTAATTCGGTTTGCTAGAGACTGGAGCTACAAGATTAGAGATTTTTTGTGTTCAGTTATACATGGAACATCAAAGTACAAAACCTTATTCACCTATGTTTCTTTTCAATTTAGCACAAGTGCCAGCTCATTTAGCGCACCATTTCTTAGCTCTTGTTTCTTTACTTTTGCACAGACACAACCATAATACAAGAGAAATTAGTTTTTAGCTGAATTTCAATTTTGGTAGCAATTAGTATTTCTTAAGTTATGGATTGTTCATGTAGACTTATCCATGATGGCAAGCGACTATGTGTAAAGTACACAAGGCCCACAATTTGGAGTTAGAAAAACCATGTATGTTTTTGTCTCCATGTCGTCATATCATGTTCTATGTAAACCTACCCGGACAAGTAATTTGTAATTGCTGCAAGCAGTCTTTCTTGAACGTTGCTTTCACCTATGTGTTGTTATAATTCTGGATGTTTCCAGCAATAGCAAACACAACAATAATCTGAATCTTGATCCGGTCTCAATATATCAGCTGTTAGACCAATTATTTACAGGGAAATTAAGTTCCCAACACTTATCCCAAGAAGGGGAAAGGGTTGATTCCCTTACATAGATTGACTTCAGTCTTCATTTATTTTAGTTCTTATTTTCTAAGGCTGTTATTTTACAGCATTTCAATTTTCATTTCATGCTGTCTTGCTATTTTCTTGAGTCGTTTGTCTAATTCTTTGGTCCCTTAAGTCTCAGGTTTTCAGTGACATAGTTTCTCAATTAGTCTCTGTTTTTCAGTTTTTAGTCATTATCTAAGTCTTGTTATTTTCCAATCTTTCAATCTTCATGTCTTTGAATAATCATTTTTCTAAGTCTTGTTCTTCAGTCTTGTAATCATTCAGTATTTCATTATTTCAGTCCTTCTCATTTTTTTAAGTCACGTTCTTAAGTTATTTCGGTCAATCTCAGTCGTATAATTTTTTAGCATTCCAATCTTCATTTCATTCAGTCTTATTAATTTTTCTTCAGTCATTTGTCTAATTCTTTAGTCCCTTGGTCTCATCTTTTCAGTGTCTTAGTTTCTCAGTTCGCCTATGTTTTTCAGTTTTCAGTCTCTCTCATTGTTTTAAGTCTTGTTATTTTTTGGCCTTTTAATATTCATTTATTCTGGTCCTCATTTTTTCGAGTCTTGTTCTTCAGTTTTTCGGTCATTCTTAGTGTTCTTTGAGTCTTGTTATTTTTTGGTCTTTCAGTCTTCATTTCTTTCGGTCCTCCTTATTTTTCTAAGTCTTGTTCTTCATTTTTTTTCAGTCTTTCTCAGCCTTATTCATAAGGGACACGCTTTAAATAAAAACAAATTACCAGGTAAGACTTCAAAATGATTCTGACCGAGCTTGCAGACGATTCCCCACTAAACTCGTCGCCGCCATGTCCTCCCCTCCCCGACGCCGGCACAAGGGCGTGCCCATGGAGGAGGCCCAGGGCTCCGGCCGCATGACACACCAGCACCCGCAAGAACTCGACGCTTCTCCTGCAGCAAGTACGCATTCTTCCTTGATCTCCTCATCCCAGTTCTCCTGTTCACCAAATCTGAGTGTCTTTGCCTCTTCCGGTGCCACACTGCGTTACAGAACTTGAACCGCGGACCATGAGCTCCTCCACGGCTCCACCGTCGCTTCCCTTAGGGCCCGTTTGTTTCTCGGGTATTTTCAGGGATTCGCGAGTTTTTTCCCGGCCCAATCCCGAAACCCAGCTGATCATTTTTGGCCCGTTTGTTTCTAGAGTTTTTGGGCTGGTAATTTCCCCACGTTTCCCCAAAACCCGTCCATCGACCACATTTTTTCTTGCAACCGAATACGCGACCTGGGCCTCGTGTATCATCCCTATCCCCGAGCCGAGACGAACGAACAAGGCGAGAGAGGGGCGGGCGGCGAGCAAGGGAGACAGGACGGGAGAGAGGGACGGATTCCCCGGCCGAGCCACATCGTCGACGACATCGCCGCCATTCTTGCGAATCTTCCGGTATGCCCCTCTCTCTCTCTCTCTTCCTCCCGCGGATAGTGACGTTGGCGGGCTTTGCTGTTTCCGGGTACGGCGATGATGGACGGCGCGGTGTCCATGCCGACCTCGATGGCCCTGGCCGACGAGCCTTTTCCTCGCCGAGCGGAGCTTCCACTTCTTCAACCCCTGCGCCGGCGAGTTCGTCGCCGGAACACTCTCCACCTGCGTGTGTGTGGAGCCAACCTGTATTGCAAAGTTCGTCACCTGGAACAGAACAGAGCCTTATTGCCGCATCAGTGTGTGGAGCGGTAAGTCTGTATCCGGTGGCACATATCTAGCCAACACCAGCTCCATCTTGTACCAAACTTGTCGTGGTGGTGTCACGGCAGATGCCATAGGATGGCTAAAGATGTGGGGACGAAGGACGCTGGAGGTGCTCGGGGAGGGATCACGCGACGAGTAGACGCGTGAGGTGAAGATCAAACACTGCAAACAACACGATCTACCCAGGTTCAGGGCCCTCGTGAGGAGGTAAAACCCCTACTCCTGCCTTTCTCTATGTATTCTGGTGTCTCACCGAGTAGCCACAGTACAAATGTTCTTGCTACCGAGTAGCCACTCTTCTCTCTCCGGGTAGGATTAGGTCAAGAATCTCTACGGGTGCTATCGTAATGCTCCCTTATGAACGTCGTGTGTGTTCGTCCCTCGCGCAGGAGGCGGCTGGGCACCTTATATACCCGGTGCCCTGCCGGATACAGCCAAATACAAACAAGTGTCGACATTGTGTGCACACCGTCCTTCTTCCGAGTTCCCGCTGACAGCTTTGGCTTCTAAGCTTGTCCTGATGCAGAAAGTCGTTGGGCAAAACCAAGTAACCAGTCTGTTATCACTGTGCGAACACAGAGTAGGTCCCCCTATCCTGCGACGCCCTGCTGACATACTGTCGCTGTCAGGCACGCCGTCCCCAGATGAACAGTGCTGTGAACAGTGCCAAGTACGGACCCGGGATACGCGTGATCCTGTGTCAGAACGACTCCTTTGACTTCTGGCCCGAGTAGGGTCCCGCCAGTTTTACTCGGGCCAACTCTTCTACTCGAACAGATATATCTTGCTTGATATCTCCTTCTGGTCATCTTTTTGTAAGACCGAGTAGCAGTCGACCGGGTAGCAAGTACCGGGTAGGCGGCTACTCGACCAAACTTCTCTTCTGACTGTTGCCTTTACCACTTGCCTTTACCCTACTCGGGGGTAACCCCCCGACAGCAGTCCCCGAAGCTGGTAGAGCCCTGCGAACTCGTTCACTGGGCCCTGCCAGCTTAAAAACCAAGCTTGGCAACCTTACTCTTGAACCTCAATATGCCGAGTAAAACCTCCGAGTAGCACTTCGAAGAGTACCTTGAGTTTCCTTTCTTCCGAATAGAGCTAGCCTCCTTCTCTGTAACCGAGTAAAAAGACTTAGGGAATTTCTTCAGTCGAATCTCTGCAGCGCAGAGCACAATCCGGCTTTTCGTGCTGCAACTGGACACGTGTCACGCATCCAGGACCGCGACGCCTCGCTGCCCAGGCCCTGACAGGCCACGCGCCCAGTTTTCACGGAGCGGGCCCACGACCTCGTAATGTCCCATCACGCGCAGTAATCACCCACGATCTCGTCGTGGGATCTAATGCGGCCGTTACGCGCACGTTTCGCGATGTGTGCGTTTCCAACCGGCCACAGACCCCACGACGCACGATTATTGCCACAATTGATCCCACTGCCGCGAATCGTAACGGTAACCCGAGGTGCGGTATAAATACCCCCACGGTAACTTCCTCTTCTCCTTCCGCTTCATTTTCCCCTTCTGTCTCCTCGATTCTCCGCCGTCACAGAGCTCTCCGCCGCCGTGCAACTCCTTGCGCCGCCGCGGGCTTGTACACTCCACCAATCTCTTCTAAACTTCTCCAGTCTTCCTACTCGCCGCCATGGCTCGCGGTGACAGTGCTCGCGCCGGCTGGGCGGGCTCCGACGTCACCGCGGAGGACTGCCAGTGGCTCGTGAACATCCGGAGGGTTCCTCCCGGTGTTCGCTGCCGGCCGTCTAACGGCGAGATCGTTCCGGCTCCAGAGGAGGGAGAGCACGTCGTCTTCCTCGCGCACTTCGCGCGAGGATTCGGCCTTCCCGCGTCCAATTTCCTCCGATCTTTCCTGGATCATTATGGTCTCCAAATGCACCATCTGCCTCCCAACGCAGTCGTCTTCCTCTCCTACCACGCCGTGGTGTGCGAAGCCTTCCTCGTCGTTCGCCCCACGACGGAGTCGTGGTCGAAGTACTTCTTCTTCCGCCAACAGAGCCAGGGCAAGAAGGATGGCGCGGACACCAGCAGCCGGGTAACCGAGACCGGCATCGCCATGATGGTGCAGCGCCCGGGCACCAATCATCCTCGCATCAAGGGCCTGGATTCTGTCCGCAAATGGCAGAAGTCCTTCCTGTATGTGAAGAACATCCCCGCCACGAAGGAGGCCAAGATCGAGGACCGCATCAATCTGCCCCCTTGGAGCAACCGAGTTCCTACCGGGCAGAATTGGAAGAGCAAGCCGTCGAACAGCAGGAACTTGATGCAGATGGAGGAGCGGCTCGCCCATCTGATCGGAGAAGGGCTCAAGAGCGACGATCCAGTCGCCTGCTGGATTCGCAACCGCGTGCTGCCTCTGCAACGCCGCTCCCACCCCATGTGCTACATGGGCGGCCCTCGCGACTGTACTCGGACGACTACTTTCGAGCTCAGCAACGCGGATGTCGCCGCCTATGCTCGGTCCATCCTGACCACCGGCCTTCGCGACAACTGGCAGTATGGCTTCATCCCCTACAGCCGCGCAAAGCCGATTCCACGGGTACGTTCTTCTTAATCTGCTTCTCGTATATGCAATCCGAGTAGATAGCTTCCTCTCCTTGCTGCGACTAGCATTCGCATTCTGCGCCGAGTAGGGCGCTTAGCGGAACTGCTCAGGCTTAGTATGCTTGTTGTTTGCACGCCTTGTCGGGTAGCACACTTAGGAGAAACACTTAGGCTTAATGTGCTTGATGTTTGCACGCCTTGCCGAGTAGGACACTTAGGAGAAACATTTAGGCTTAATGTGCTTGATGTTTGCACGCCTTGCCGAGTAGTGCACTTAGCCGAACCGTTTAGGCTTAATGTGCTTGGTGTTTGCACGCCTAGTCGGATAGAATGCCTTCATGCTACTCGGCTCACTTTGCGATGTTTCTCTATTCTTCAGGTCCTTGATCGTCAACTCGCTGAGAGTAGTGAGCGCTTCGAGGGCAACTGGTCAGATGACCGAGAGGAAGATGATGAGGTCTCCTTTGAGACCGCGGACAAGCTCGATCCTCCTGAAGCCGCCCAGACGAGTAGGCACCACGTCGACGCATCTCTTCGCGACTGGTCCGAGGACGAAGATGAAGGTAACTGATTTTATCCCGTCTGATCGCGAGCAGCACAAACTAATTGCTTCCTGCTTCTGAATTGCCTTTCTTCCTTTCAATTTCTCAGATGGTGCTAGTGCTGAGGATGACGGCGAGGATGAGGGCGAGGACGAGGCAGCCCTGGTCGTCGATCCTCTTGCAGTTGCTGCTCCTGTTACCCGCAAGCGCGCGGGTAGCGGCGCCCGAGAACCCCCCGCCAAGAAGAAGAAGCCGACCGAGAAGACGACCAAGAAGGTCGTGAAGAAGAAACGACCAGCGATCCCTACCCGCAAGGGGTAAGTTCCTTCTTGATTGCACACTTTGGTTCACTTCGTTCTTCTCGGTTGATTCCCAATCCTTTTACTTTGCTGTTTCCTCTCAGTTTCCTCTGCCTTCTTCTTATATTCTGAACGCAATTTTCTCTTCAGAGCCCCTCTGGATGCGGATGCCGCTCGTGCGCCCACTGAGACCAAGAAGCAGGCCGCCATCGACGTTGATAAGCTTATCGACCTCGACGGCGACGAGAACGAAGCCGCCAACGCGCATGGACACATGGACACCGATGCCTAGAATGTCGAGCTGGAGCAGCTGTCCCGCGCGGATCAAGAAGCGCAGGATGCTGCTCACCAAGATAGGCCTCCTTCTCCTCCGGCCACCACGGCCGAGGAGAACCTGGAGCGAGACACCAAGATGCACGACGACGCCGCCCTTGAGCGGCAGGAAGAAGAAGAAGAGCAGCCAGCAACAGGGGCTGCTGAACAAGAAGACCCCGCGGCCCAGCCGCGGGTAGAAGAACCAGATGCCTCACAGCCAGATCCCGCTGCCGAGCAGCGGGTAGAAGTAGTTGACGAGGCGGAACAATACCCTCTGAGCGACGCGCAACCAGGCGCCGCGCAGAGTAGCGCTCAGCCCGACGCCGCGCCGAGTAGCGCGCCCCTGGCGCCGCCCACTGCACCAGACTCCTCCTTGGTGCAGAAAACCAAGACTACAGCCAGCTCTCCGGCCAAGCCAGTTACAAGGAAGAACGCTCAGGAAGCTGCCGAGAAGAAGGCCGCCGAGGAGAGGGTCAAGAAGACCACCGAGAAGAAGACCACCGAGAAGCCAACCGCCCAGAAGGAGATTTCAAAGAAACGGGCTTCCGAGAAGCCAGCAGAAGGCACCGTTCGCAGGAACCCGGCGCGTGGCGCCGGTCAAGACACAGCCGTGATGCCGCCGCCAACGTCAATTGCCCAGTCCAGTCAGCTGGCTATCCGCGAGCCTGGCGCGGCTGTTGACGCCGTTGGCGCATCCAAGATCGTGGATCCGCCCAGCTTCCCACCCTATATGGTGAAGGTCAGCCAGCAACACCAGGTTGGCTTAACCTCCGCGGAGAGGAAACTTGCTCTTCGAAAAGGGAAGAAAACCGTGGCAGCGGACTCCAGACCCCCGGCCCCAAACCAGGACAAATCCCTCTCCATCTCTTCGCGCGGGGTTCAGGACGAGGCGGTGACGTCCCAGGGCCTTGAGCAAGTGCTCGATTTGTTTGGCTTCATTGATGCCAAGTGGGACAGCAAGGTGCTGGGCAACTCGAACTGGGACGACACGGATTTGGGCGACTTGGACTATATGTGTCTCGATTGGAACAAGGCGGACTTGGGTTACAAACCCATGACCATCTCATCCAACTCCGCCACGCTTGCTGCCAAGATGTTCGTCCACCGCAAGAATGCAGAGGACCTCGAGCAATCTTACGCGGTAAGCTTCTACTCATCCTCCCCGAGTTGCGTTTCACTTTTCTTCTACTTTCCTTCTTTTCTTTATCCACCACCCAGTCCCCGAGATTCTGGCCGAGTAGGTGGATACACTCCCGAGTTGTCGCCTTCTCGGGTTGAATCTTTATTACTTTGCCTGATTCTTCTTCCTTTTGCTTCTCAGAATAGCTTGCTGAAGCGGACCGGCCTGCACCGTCAGCTACTCTGGAACCATGCCATTGCCAAGAGACGCATCGAAGCCCTGGAACGAGAACGCGCAGACGGCGAGGCAGCCGAGAAGGATGTGATGACCACCACATTGAAACTTTCTGAAGTTGAAGGTACGCTTTTAGCTACGCGGTTCTCGTGTTTGTTGTTTACGCCCGCTTTTGCTTTTTTGCGCTAACCACTTCTACCCTGCAGGGAAGCTAAAGGCCCTGGCGGAGGAGCACTCATCCTGCCGTGCCTTTGTTGAGAGTGGCCAAGCCACGATCAAAAGACTAGAAGGTACGTTGCCGTCTTTTCGGCTTGTCTTTTTGTTTCTTTCTTCGCTACTCTGCTGACCGTACTTTGCTCTTCTCAGAAGATCATAAAAAATTTGTCGAGGAACATCAAGACTGCCTCAAGCCTGCTGAGGTGAAGCAGCAACTGTCCAGCCAGGCTGTCGAGCTGATAAAAGTGCATACTACCGAGATGGAAACTCTCCAGACCCAGCTGCAGACTGCGCTCAAAGACGCCCTCAACTTAGCAGCCGAGAAGGAGGAATTGATTGCCGAGAAGAAGAACAACGAAGCGGCAGCCAAAGCCAAGGAGAAAGCCCTCGAACAAGAGTGCGAGGTGCTGAAGAAGGCCAACGCTAACCTCTTTGCTCAGCTGAATGGGCTCCGCTCGATTGAAGAGAGGCACCTAGCCGACGAGGAGTTATGGAAGAACAAGCTTCAGGGGCTACTCTACGATCTGAACAGTAAGTACCCTCATTCCTGCGTCTCCGTTACTCGGTTCACTTTCTACTCTGCTTCTGTCTCTGATTTTCTCAATAGCTCTTTCAGGAGTCTTCCCCGGCCTTGAATCTTCATGCAAACCTGCTTTGGCAAAGGCCCGGGCTGCTCGCGCCGAGAAGGGCGAGCCCACGGACACCAAGGCAGAAATTGAAGAGTGCCTCCTCGTCATGCAAGGTCAGCTTCAACGTCTGGAAGGCGTGGGCACCGAGCTGGTACGCATCGCCTTCAAGCTCCACGACCTCTTCTGGCCTCAGGATTCCGTGCCAACAACAATCCAAGGGCTCGCCTTGAAGCTGCACGGCGTGAAGGCCGAGCTGAAGAAATGGCGCGCATCGGGAGCTCGGGCAGGCGCGGACATGATGCTCCTATTCGTCACCAGCTGGTACGAAAATCTCAACATGCAGATTATCCGCGAGATGCGCCAGGACTCCAAGTGGGAGAAGAACCCCGACTGCGTGGCTATCCGCCAGCTGGTCGCTCACGAGGTCGCTCAGTATGCTGACACTGCGACCTTCATCGACGGCCTCACCGAGCCCGACACCGAGGTGGACGAAGGCGAGGAGGATGATGAAGATGAAGAGACGGACACAAAGGAGCTGGACCTGAGCTGCTTCGAGTCTCCTGGTGGCAAGACCGGGAAGGGGAAAGCCACGGTCGTCGCGGGTAGCGATGAAGAGGACGAGAACGAGAAGATGTCAATTGACACCGCCGCGCTCGATTTTGGCACCTCGTCAGGGGCTGCCCTCGACGACACCGTCAGCCTTCGCACTCAAGCCACTGGCTCCACCTCCGCGACAGAGCCCGTCTCAGTGGCCACAGCCTCCTCAGACCAGGCAGCCACCGAGCCCGACGCCGAGCTAGCGAAGACCATCCACGTCAATCCGGAAGCAGATGCGACCAAGGCCGGCGCCGAGGACGAAGCTGCGAAGACCGTTGACGCCAGCTCGGAGGCAGACGCGACCAAGGCCACTACTGAAGATGAAACAACCAAGGCCAGCACCGAGAACGTCGCCTCGACCTGAATCTGTCCTGCAGCTCATTCCTCAAACACTTATCAGATCCCCGGGATGCCGGGTGCAAATGTATCAGACTACTTATGCCGTTGCTACTCATTTTTATTCACACTTGTTGTTTTCAACTCAATTATTTTGTTCAGCCTTGGCTTGATGCCGGGTTGCGTTATCATGCGAGTCCCCGAGTTGCATTTCTTATTCACTCTCTCTTTTCGTCTCAGCTCTACCCGCAACTTGTTGCTTTTTTGGTATTCGAGTCACAAGAGTTAAAGAGCAGAGCTGCAAATACTTAGCCGCTTAGAAACAATCATAGTAACGCAGCCCACCACTTAGCCGAAAAGATAAGACAAAGAACAGTAGTAAATGCACCCTACTCGGTTCCTGCACTCTTTTCTTCCTTAGCAATTTTTCTTGTGCTCATTGACCTTTTGCTTGTTCTCTTGCTTGCCATGAAGCCGGGTTTCGGACAGCAGCAGAGTCGAAGAGTTGGCATGTAGGTTTAAACACAGTACTCAATGTACTTTTGAATTTTGAAGTAGAGCAACCGAATAGGCAAAATGTAAAGCCGAGTAGAAACACTTAGAGCAATTTTGGACGAGGGCAGTCCCCGAGTTCAATTTCAGATTGCAGAATAGAATTTCAACTCGGATAAGAGGGTACATACACATCTTTGCTCACGAATGAAAACGACGGAGTAGAGCTACATTCCAGGGACGCTTAGATTCCTCTCCAACTTTATCTGCCCTGTTCGCCTGTGTTGGGCGCACATCTACAAGATAGTACGCATCATTGTGCAGCGCTTTGCTCACAATGAAAGGCCCTTCCCATGGAGGAGACAACTTGTGCATCCCGGCTGTGCGCTGCACAAGCCTGAGGACCATGTCTCCTTCTCGAAAAACCCTTGGGTTCACCTTTCGGCTATGATAACGCCGCAGGTTTTGCTGGTAGATAGCCGAACGTGACAGAGTAAGCTCTCTTGCTTCTTCGAGCAGGTCAACGTCGTCTTCTCGAGCTTCTCTCGCCTCTACCTCAGTGTAGAGGGTTACTCGAGGGGAGTCATGCTCCAAGTCTATTGGCAACACGGCCTCAGCCCCGTATACCAAGAAGAATGGCGTGTAGCCGGTTGACCGGTTAGGGGTAGTCCTTAGACTCCATAACACCGCTGGCAACTCGTCTAGCCAACACCCAGGTGTTTTCAGCAGTGGCTCAATCAGCCTTGGCTTTATGCCTGCCAGTACCATGCAGTTTGCTCTTTCCACTTGTCCATTGGAGGCGGGATGCGCAACAGACGCAACATCTAGTCGGATGTGCTTATCTCTGCAGAACCGCACCATTGCTCCCTCTGCGAAGTTTGTGCCGTTGTCGGTGATGATGCTGTGCGGGTAGCCATATCTCAGGATCACATCCTTCAAGAACTTCACAGCTGTGGCCCCATCGCACTTCCGAATAGGCTTCACTTCGATCCACTTGGTGAACTTGTCCACCATGACCAAGATATGTGTCATGTTGCCTTTAGCCGGCTTGAAGGGGCCAACCATATCCAGGGACCATACGGCAAACGGCCATGTGATAGGAATTGTCTTCAGCTCGGAAGCAGGCATGTGAATCTTACTCGCGAACATCTGGCAGCCATTGCACTTCCTCACGATGTCTTCGGCTTGCTGCAGAGCTGTGAGCCAGTAGAAGCCATGCCGAAAAGCTTTCTTGACCAATGCCCGAGAAGAGGCATGGTGCCCGCATTCTCCTTGGTGTATTTCCAGCAGAATTTCTCCTCCTTCTTCTGGGTCCACACAACGTTGCAGCATGCCGGTGGCACTTCTTTTGTGCAGCACATCTCGGAATATAGTGTAGCCCTTGGATCTTCTCTGAATCTGTCTTGCAGCCACTTCATCTTCTGGCAGAGTACCGTCCCTTAGAAAGGATAATATGGGCATGGCCCAACTCGGTGTCTCCCGTGTGGGAAACACTGGTTCGTCCACTTCCATTGGGACAGGCACCTCTGGTTGCTCTTTAGGGTTGGGAGCACTTCTCTGGAGCCCTGATCGATTGGCAAGGACCTCCTCAATGAATGCGACAGTCCCCGGGTTAAGGACATCAGTCCCCGAGTATGGAGTGGCAGTCCCCGAGTAAGGAGTGGCAATCCCCGAGTAGGGAGTGGCAGTCCCCGAGTAAGGAGTGGCAGTCCCCGAGTAGAGAACGGCAGTCCCCGAGTAGGGAGCAGCAGTCCCCGGGTTTCCTGTAGCATTCTCCCAGTCAATCTCCATGGGATCAGATTCCTCGCTTGGCAGAGAAGGGACAAATATGGATTCCGAGTTGGGAGATGGCTTGATGGATGGCTTCCTCAAGTGCTCCAAGGCAATCCCTGCCGGTATGGATTGCCGAGAAGATCCCAACTTGGACAGCTCGTCTGCCGCTTCGTTCTCTGCTCGGTGAATGTGCTGGAACTCGCAGCCTTCGAAGAATCCAGTCATAGACTGTACCAGGAAGCGATATGATGCCATGTTGGCATCTAGAGCATCCCAAGTGCCAGAGACTTGCTGCACCACCACATCTGAATTGTCGTAGCATATGATGCGCTGCACGCCAACCTCCTTGGCTACTCGCAAGCCATGCACCACTGCCTCATACTCGGCTATGTTGTTGGACGCCTTGAAATGAATCTGCAGCACATACTTGAGTTGATCTCGCTTGGGTGACGTAAGCACTACGCCAGCACCAAGGCCTTCCTTCACCTTCGAGCCATCAAAGTGCATCTTCCAGTAATTAGAAACTGGAGCTGGAGGTTCATACTGCACCTCGGCCCAATCCACCAGAAACTCCGCCAGAATCTGAGACTTGATAGCTTCTCTTCTCGCGTACGCGGGTGCATATGCGGCCAGCTCGATTGCCCATTTGGCTACTCTGCCACTCGCCTCTTTGTTGCCCATGATATCCGAGATGGGCGCAGAGCTCACAATCGTGATAGGATGCTCTTGGAAGTAGTGCTTTAGCTTCTTGGCGCCCAGGTACACGCCGTAGGTCATCTTCTGGTAGTGCGGGTAGTTTTGCTTGGAGCTAGACAGCACTTCACTGAGATAGTACACTGGGCGCTGCACACTCTTGCCTTCTTCTTCTCGCTCCACCACAATCACCACACTGACTACTCGGTTAGTGGCAGCAATGTACAACAGCATTGGCTCCTTGGGTAGCGGGCTAGCCAAGATGGGAGCGCTAGCCAGCATTGCCTTCAGCTCATTGAATGCCACATCCGCTTGCGGAGTCCAGACAAACTTGTCACTTTTCTTCATCAGCTGGTATAGAGGCAGGGCCTTCTCGCCCATTCGGCCTAGGAAACGGCTCAGAGATGCCAAGCAACCTGTGAATTTCTGCACGTCTTTCAGGGATCTCGGCAAAGACATGCTCTCAATAGCTTTTATCTTTGAAGGATTGGCTTCAATGCCCCGACTAGATACCAGGAAGCCGAGTAGCTTGCCGGCCGGGACACCAAAGGTGCATTTACTCGGATTCAGCTTCATTTTGTACTTGCGTAGGTTAGCAAAGGTTTCCTCCAGGTCGGCAAGCAGAGTATGTGTTTTATTCGTTTTGATGACAATGTCATCTACGTACACCTGCACATTCTTGCCGAGCTGGTCGTGCAAGCATTTCTGCATGCATCTCTGATAGGTTGCACCCGCATTCCTCAAGCCAAAACACATGACACGATAGCAATAAGCCCCATACGGGGTAATGAAAGCAGTCTTTATTTGATCAGCAGGATTGAGAGCAATCTGGTGGAAACCAGAGTAGGCATCTATGAAAGACAGCAGTTCACAACCAGCGGTGGAATCGATCACCTGATCGATGCGAGGTAGCGGGAAGGGATCCTTGGGGGATGCCTTGTTCAAGTCGGTGTAGTCGACACACATGCGCCATGCAGTGGCAGCCTTGGGATCCTCCTTCTTCTTCTCGACCATGACCGGGTTGGCTAGCCAATCCGGATGCAGCACCTCCATGATGAAATTGCTTATCAGCAGCTTGGTGATCTGGTCACCAATGGCCTTCCTTCTCTCATCTCCGAAGCGGCGCATAGCCTGCTTCACTGGCTTGGCGTTAGGACGCACATGTAATGAGTGCTCAACCAACTCCCTCGGGACTCCTGGCAAATCTTCATTGGACCAGGCGAATACATCCCGATTCTCACGGAGGAAGTGGATGAGCTCGCTTTCCTATTTCTCCGCCAACCCGGAGCCAATGATGGCTACGCGGTCGGGGAACTCGGGGTCGACCTGGACCTTCTTGGTTTCCTGAGATGCCTGGAACGCGGTCCCGTGTTGGGTACTCGGCACGCCTTGCGCGCCAGCTTGCGCGGATTGCGCCATGGCAACCACCTCATACATATTCTTCTTTTCGGCAGCAATCACCATCGACTCCGCCAACTGGGAACCGGCAGAGGCACACTCCATGGACTTCTTGTAATCACCAGCAATGGTAATTACACCATTGGGACCAGGGATCTTCATCTTCAGATATGCCGTGTGGGTAGAGGCCATGAACTTGCTCAGAGCAGGCCTGCCGAGTAGAGCATGATAAGGGCTCTTGTGATCAACCACCTCAAACTGCAGGCGCTATGTGCGGCAATTTTCCCTTGTACCGAATAGCACATCTATCCATACTCGTCCAATCGGATTGCACGAGATCCCGGGCACAATGCCATGGAAGGTGGTCTTGCTGGGCAGCATCATGTTCTCGGCCATACCAAGCTTTTCAAGTGTGTCCTTGTACACAATGTTGATGCTGCTGCCGTTGTCGATTAGCACCTTGCTGAACCTCACATTCTTCTCGGGACCCAGGAAAGTAGGATCTAGCACCAAGGCGTAGCTACCTGGGTTGGGCATCACCTTGGGATGATCTACTCGGGACCACCTGATCTCTTGGTCGCACCAATACATGTAGTGAGGGACAGCAGGAATCACTGCATTGACCTCCATGGCACGTCTGTGCTGTGATTGCTTGTCGACTGGCTTAGAGGTGAAGATCATGTAGCTCTCGTGGTGCTCTTGGTACTGGTTCGAGCCTCCGCCCCCATTATTGCCGTTGTTGTTGTTGTTGCCCTGGTAGTTGTTGTTGCCTCTGTTGTTGTTGCGGTTGTAGTTGTTGTTGTTGTTGCGGTAGCTCTCATTGTTGAAGTGTCGGTTGGCTCCTAAAGCCACTTGATTCACATTTTCTCTTCTCGGAAACACTGGCGGCCGAGCTGCGGGTGCGCGAGCAGGCTGCACATTAGCATTGGCCGCTGGCAGAGGGGGAGGAGGAGGCAAGCCTTCATTCTTGATCTCATCCCACCACTCGCACTGCCGAGTAGTGTGGTTAGCAGGCCTCGACGGATGCTGCGTATGGAAGCTGCATGGACCATCCTTCATGTCGTTGAAGACGAACTTCCTCGGCTACTCGGAGTTGCCGCTACCCGACTGAGGAGTACGGAATGGTTTCTTGTTGCCCTGGCCCTGGTTCTGGTTTTGCCCGTAGGCTCCAGCAGGTTTTTGCCTTTGGCTACCCCCAGCTCCAACAGCCACTGCATTCACCTCTTCAGGGTCATACCGAGTATCTATTCGATCACCCCGGCGCTTGTTGCGGAACTCGTTGCGCTTGCTGTTGCTGAAGTTTCTTCTCGGCTCAGAGGAGTCCATCAGGGGCTGAGTAGGGTCACCGAGTGCGTACTGATCCGCAATCTTGATGGTCTCCGCCAGAGTGTTTGGCATCTCCCTCTGCAACCTCTGCCACAGCATACTGCCATGTCTGCAACCCTGCGCAAACCAAGTGATGGCCTGGGCCTCGTTCACACCTTCACAGGTGTTCCTCAATGTGCTCCACCGAGTAAGGTATTCGCGGTCAGTCTCATCTTCTCGCTGCCTGCAAGCGGACAGCTGCTGTGGCCTATTCGGCCTCTTGTAAGTGCTTGTGAAGTTGCTGATGAAAGCGTCCGAGAAGTCCAGCCAGCAATTGATGCTGTTCTTGGGCAAGTTGTTGAGCCAAGTGCAAGCTGGACCCTCTAGCATCTGCGGGACATAGCGCACCGCCCATCTCCTGTTGCCGTTCGCGATATGAACCGCGGTGACATAGTCATTGAGCCAATCTTCCGGCTTGGTGCTGCCGTTGTAGCTCTTGGTGCCCCTTGCGAGCTGGAAGTTCTTCACGGACGGCTCGTTCATGATGCGCGGGCCAAAGCACTCGGGGCCAGGAGGACCCATGTTCTCTAGCCGGGCTGACAAGCTGATCCGGTCCAGCTGATGCCTTGCATCCCCCGGCGCCAACACGCGCTCGCCAACACGGTCCAGAATATCATAGCCAGCCATCTCCATGGCCGAGTAGCCGTCATCGTATCTGTCCACCTGCACCGCTGCAGGCTGCTCCACCGGGTTGGCGACTGGCGCCACTGCGCGCGGCTGCTGCCTCTGCCGAGTAGGCTGAGCAGCGGGACGCTGAGAAGGACCTGGGCGCGCTCCACCTCGGGCCTGGCTTTGAGCTTGATGGGCTTGGGAGCCTGCTCTTGCAGCGTTGTGTTCCTGACCGGGCTGCTGCGGCACAGCGAGCTGTTTCGCGGCAGCAGCCGGGTCGTACACCTGCATTTGCCTATCTTTGCCAGAACGTCCGCCGCGGCTCTTCTCGCGGCTGGGATGCGGAGATGAGGCCTGATCGTTAGATCTAGCCGCGTGCGAGTGCACCACTTGCGAGGCTCCAGCACCCGAGTTGGCTTTCCGGAACTCCTCATTCTGCCTAGCAGCCTCCAACACCAACTCGTTGAGCCTTTCCTGCTGCCTAACGCGCGCGTCACCGTCGAGATGAGGTAACTCGGCGGCCACGGCCTCTGCAGCTCTAAGTGTCTTGGCGGGTGTGCTATACCTAGGCCTAGTGGAGGTGTTTGCGGTGGCGGACTGAGCGGGAAGCTCTACAACCGTTGCCATCTCGGCACCGAGGTTACGCCGTGTGGCGCCTAATCTGCTAGCTCTCCTAGTGACTGGCGTGAAACCGTGAGCCTTGTTGTACTCAAGCTGATCTAAGCTAAGCTCTAGCCTGATCTTGTCCAACTCCGCCTGCTCGGCGAGCAGCTCCTGGCGTTGCCGCTCGAGCTGCTCCTTCATGCTCAGGAGCTCGAGGTCGGTGGGAGGCGGCATGCCCGGACGCGCAGCGGACGCAGGGATAGTCGGGGTAGTGGAGAGCGGGAGGTTGCACTCCTTCTCGTAAGGTCGGTGAGTCCTGCCACCAACGCTCGGGCCAGCGAGGTCCTCAGCAACGACCGCAGCGCCAGGAGCACCCGTGCCGGCGTCCGCAGCCAAGCCAGCTACCATCACCTCCGCGACGTCCGCGGAGCTGCCCAGCGGCCTCCCGCGTGCGGCGACAACGGCAGGCGGATCCTCCGCGTCATGCACCAGCTCGGGATACTCGCAGTCGACGACGGTGGCGACGTAGACAAGGTGCGTGCCGAAGGAGATCACCGAGCCACCCTCCGGCATGGCCCTGCCGCCGAAATCGCCGGCGTTGTCGGTGACGAAGTCGAAGGAGCCGAATCTGTGGACAAGGCCACAGACTACGTGCTCCGCTGAAGAAGATCCCGTCCGAACAGAAACTCCAGCCAGCGCCGCTGGTAGCCCCACTGTCGAAGTTGTGTATCAACAAATCCCTCGGATGAGCCGGTAGGGTTTTGAGTAGAGGAACGATGTACGCGCTGGTGATCTCTACGGCTAACAAGGAGAAAGATTTACCCAGGTTCGGGGCCCTCGTAGAGGTAAAACCCTTACTCCTGCTTGTCTGATCTGTATTATGACGAGATAGTCGAGATGTTACAATGGCGATGCCATGGTGAGGCGTACGGGGTATCCCGTGTATTGCCTAGTCTAGTTGTGGCTTGTATCTTCCTCTCTCTAGATTGAATCCCTAGATTGGTTCCCCTTTTTCTCTCCTCCCTCCTCGCTTTATATATGCAGCCAGGAGGGGGTTACATGAGTCCTAGTAGATTACGTATAGGAGTTCTTGTCTTGACCCGCAAGTCTTGCGGGTGGGCTTCACGTGGGCCTTCTAGAATACTCCAAGGGCTCCTCTTCTTGGGCCTTAACCTTGGACCTGAGACGGGGTGTCCTTACCCGCAGGGTCCAGGATCCATATCTTTGTCAGTAGCCCCCGAGTGTTTATTCGACTGAGAATAGTCGGGTAAGCACTCAAAGTCCGTTCTTGATTTCTTCGATTGGTCATTCAATCGCCTGTTTTTGAGGGTGTATACCCTGTGCGTGAAGCGCTTCTGTACTCGAGCATCGAGTGTTAAATGTGCCTTGTGTTGGCTGTTTTCGTAGAAGGATGTGGCTCAGTCGCTTGGCTCTCCCGAAAGATCAGGGCCAATTAATCGCATCTAGGGCAAACACGGTTCTGGCCTACACGAGTTCGAGACCTCCGACTCGAATTCGGCGAGGTGATCGTTGCGACTGGGCCGTGGAGGTCTTACCGAGTCGAACTCAACCTAAAGGGGTACCCGGCGCGTCCGCTAGGATTTTTCTTCGTGTTGTTGACACGGAAAGTTTACCGGAGGACGCAGCTTGAGTGCGATTCCAGGCCCAAAAGAGAGATCCTTGGGTCTTACCTTCGTACTCGAAAGAATACGGCATCCGGATGTGCCTAGTCGGCTGAACAATCCAGGTTTATGATGTGCAAACATCATGTGAATGAATAGCAGGTTCTGCCTACTCGAGTAGTTTTATCCATACGAAAGAGTTTTCGTGTTAGGAGTTTTATACCCATATGAAAGAGTTTTCATGTTTGGGATGTTGTGCCCATACGAAAGAGTTTTCGTGTGTAGGGTATTTTTTCCTGTGAAAGAGATTTCACGTCATGATGTTCCCATACGAAAGAGATTTCGTGTCCATGCGAAAGAGATTTCGTGTCAGGGTGACTGTGCGAAAGAAATTTCGCGTCCATACGAAAGAGATTTCGTGTCAGGGTGCTTATGCGAAAGAAATTTCGCGTCTTGATTATGCCCATACGAAAGAGATTTCGTGTTAGGGTGTTTATGCGAAAGAGATTCCGCGTCTTTGATGTGCCCATACGAAAGAGATTTCGTGTTAGGGAGCTTATGCGAAAGAGATTTCGCGTCTTCGATGTGCCCATACGAAAGAAATTTCGTGTTAGGGACCTTATACTAAAGATATTTCGCGTCTTGATATGCCCATACGAAAGAAATTTCGTGTTAGGGAGCTTATGCGAAAGAGATTTCGCGTCTTGATATGCCCATACGAAAGAAATTTCGTGTTAGGGACCTTATGCGAAAGATATTTCGCGTCTTGATATGCCCATACGAAAGAAATTTCGTGTTAGGGAGCTTATGCGAAAGACATTTCGCGTCTTCGATGTGCCCATACGAAAGAAATTTCGTGTTAGGGACCTTATGCGAAAGATATTTCGCGTCTTGATATGCCTATACGAAAGAAATTTCGTGTTAGGGAGCTTATGCGAAAGAGATTTCGCGTCTTGATATGCCCATACGAAAGAAATTTCGTGTTAGGGAGCTTATGCGAAAGAGATTTCGCGTCTTCGATGTGCCCATACGAAAGAAATTTCGTGTTAGGGACCTTATGCGAAAGATATTTCGCGTCTTGATTTTCTTTTGGACGCGTAACAAGTGATGTCTTTTTGTTTCGAGTGATGTGTCTGTACATCGTAGTGTGGAGTCGTGGTTTTTGCGGGAGCCGCATACTCACAATCTTCTCCCCGCTGCGTGGCGAGTGTCTTTTTGTTTGAAGATTCCGAAGAGACATAAGCCTGATGGCTGACAGTCGCGTGATGTCGTGGTGCACTGAGCACTTGTTCTGCCTCCCGATGGGACGTGGCGAGAAGTGTCAGAGACTAGACATGTCGGAGTCGACGCGGTGGAGGAGTACTCGACACGGCGGACGGAGTCGACGCGGAAGTCGTGTAGTCGACGAGGACGTGGCGGAGTCGCACGACGACGTGGAAGTCGTGTAGTTGACGCGGACGCTCAGCCACCGAGTCCACACAAGAAGATGGAGCCGAAAAGTCTTCAAGATGTTCTGATTTCGCGAATTGGCCCGCGTTGTCGTATGTGTCTCGTCGAGACGGACAAGTTTGATGTTTTGCTTTTCTTCATCCGAATTAATATGCGGTTTGTACGACCACAATAAGGACCTGGACGAAGATATCTGACAGAGCTCCTCAGATACGTGTCCAACGTGTTAGATGCTTACGACGTGGTAGTATGTTGAGTGCGCGTGTAGCGCTCGTCGGTTGCGCGGCCAGCGCTCCCGATGGGAGTAGCCCCGAGTCTATGTGCGATTATTTGTAATCGGGCATAGACTCAAAGATCTTGTAACGTCGCTTCTTCAATCTATCGGGTGCACGGCAGTGCTCCCGATGGGAGTAGCCCCCGAGGCTATGTTCGACTCGCAGAGTCGGGCATAGGCTCAAGTTGTTCTGAAGCTAACCCCGTGTGCTTGTCTTCTGTTGGCTCGCGGAGGAGGACATGCGTCGACTCCCGGAGTAGGATATGCTTCGACTCCGAGCGAAGGATATGTGTCGACTCCGAGCGGAGGATTGTGTCGATTATCGACTCCGAGCGGAGGATTGTGTCGATTGTCGACTCGAGCGGAGGATATGTGTCGACTGTCGAAGTTGCAGCCGACGTTGTGGTTCTTATCTTTGTATGACACTGTCGTGGTCGGCGAGGCGGTGCTGAGTGATATTGCCGGAATCGATGAACCGAACTCGTGTGTCGAGTGCGGCTGTTTCGCGCCTCAGCCCCCGAGTGTCGAGTGCGGCTGCGGCGAATTCTCGAGTGCGTCTACTTTGCAGCGTAGCCCCCGAGCAACGAGTGTGGCTGCGGCGAAGGACAGCCCCGAGAAGCTTAGTCGAGAGAATTCGATGTAGCGGAGTTGTGCGGCGGAGTCGCGATGTTTCTCGGAAGGACCCGACGAGGCGGACAAAGTCGACGAGGTGGAGTCGCGATATTTGTCCGAAGGACTCGATGCGGCGGACCGAGTCGACGCGGCGGAGTCGCGATGTTTGCCGAAGGACTTCGACGCGGCGGACCGAGTCGTTGCGGCGGAGTCGCGATGTTTATCCGAAGGACTCGACACGGCGGATCGAGTCGACGCGGCGGAGTCGTGATGTTTGTCCGAAGGACTCGACGCGGCGGACCGAGTCGACGCGGCGGAGTCGCGATGTTTGCTCGAAGGACTCGACGCGGCGGACCGAGTCGACGCGGCGGAGTCGTGATGTTTGTCCGAAGGACTCGACACGGCGGACCCATGTTTGCCCGAAGGACTCGACGCGGCGGACCGAGTTGACGCGGCGGAGTCGCGATGTTCATCGGAAGGACTCGACGCGGCGGACCGAGTCGACGCGGCGGAGTCGCGATGTTTGCCCGAAGGACTCGACACGGCGGACCCATGTTTGCCCGAAGGACTCGACGCGGCGGACCGAGTTGACGCGGCGGAGTCGCGATGTTCATCGGAAGGACTCGACGCGGCGGACCGAGTCGACGCGGCGGAGTCGCGATATTTGCTCGAATGACTCGACGCGGCGGACCGAGTCGACGCGGCGGAGTCGCGATGTTTGTTGTGTGTACACGGAGGGCAATGTTGATGTCGAGCCCCCGGGCACTATTATGGCGAGTCGCCATGTTTTGTTGATTGACCTTTGTGTCGACTCGCAGATTGACGAAAACGGATCTGCGACTTGAATTCGCGGACTCGCAGAGATCCAAAACGTGTCGCAGTGCGCGAGCCGCTGACGGAGATCTAACCGTTGGAATTGACTCAAAAAAGACGGAGTGGTGCGGGATTGTATTCCGCATCTGTTCAACGGTTTGATTGTTGAATTGATTTCCGAGTCGACTGTGAGAATTGTTTTTCCGAAGTCGTGCGTAGTTCCGTCAGATTCTGACAGGGCTTCGGTGTTCGGGTCATCCACGGAGATCTAACCGTCGGAATTCGCCGATTCTTTTTGGAGACTGTAGATAATTTGATTGCGCATCTTTCCACCGAAGGAATGTTCCAGATGAGTTTCGAGCCGCCGTTGATGGCGTCCGCAATATGTACGTTGCTGCTGTCCTGCAGCCTGCGCGTGAAGAACGGTGTTGATTTTCGATTGTAGATGATGAAAGCCGTGCGCGAGGCCGGCGAGTGCTCGATGAAGTTGAAGGAGCCGAAAGTAGATAGAATCCATGGGGTCGAGGACCCGAAGCTTGACGTAGATGAGGCCGGCGAGACCGTAGATCCAACGCGTGTCGTTCCCACAGACGGCGCCAATTGTCGAAGTTGTGTATCAACAAATCCCTCGGATGAGCCGGTAGGGTTTTGAGTAGAGGAACGATGTACGCGCTGGTGATCTCTACGGCTAACAAGGAGAAAGATTTACCCAGGTTCGGGGCCCTCGTAGAGGTAAAACCCTTACTCCTGCTTGTCTGATCTGTATTATGACGAGATAGTCGAGATGTTACAATGGCGATGCCATGGTGAGGCGTACGGGGTATCCCGTGTATTGCCTAGTCTAGTTGTGGCTTGTATCTTCCTCTCTCTAGATTGAATCCCTAGATTGGTTCCCCTTTTTCTCTCCTCCCTCCTCGCTTTATATATGCAGCCAGGAGGGGGTTACATGAGTCCTAGTAGATTACGTATAGGAGTTCTTGTCTTGACCCGCAAGTCTTGCGGGTGGGCTTCACGTGGGCCTTCTAGAATACTCCAAGGGCTCCTCTTCTTGGGCCTTAACCTTGGACCTGAGACGGGGTGTCCTTACCCGCAGGGTCCAGGATCCATATCTTCGTCACCCACGGTGGGCGCCAACTGTCGTGGTGGTGTCACGGCAGATGCCATAGGATGGCTAAAGATGTGGGGACGAAGGACGCTGGAGGTGCTCGGGGAGGGATCACGCGACGAGTAGACGCGTGAGGTGAAGATCAAACACTGCAAACAACACGATCTACCCAGGTTCAGGGCCCTCGTGAGGAGGTAAAACCCCTACTCCTGCCTTTCTCTATGTATTCTGGTGTCTCACCGAGTAGCCACAGTACAAATGTTCTTGCTACCGAGTAGCCACTCTTCTCTCTCCGGGTAGGATTAGGTCAAGAATCTCTACGGGTGCTATCGTAATGCTCCCTTATGAACGTCGTGTGTGTTCGTCCCTCGCGCAGGAGGCGGCTGGGCACCTTATATACCCGGTGCCCTGCCGGATACAGCCAAATACAAACAAGTGTCGACATTGTGTGCACACCGTCCTTTTTCCGAGTTCCCGCTGACAGCTTTGGCTTCTAAGCTTGTCCTGATGCAGAAAGTCGTTGGGCAAAACCAAGTAACCAGTCTGTTATCACTGTGCGAACACAGAGTAGGTCCCCCCTATCCTGCGACGCCCTGCTAACATACTGTCGCTGTCAGGCACGCCGTCCCCAGATGAACAGTGCTGTGAACAGTGCCAAGTACGGATCCGGGATACGCGGGATCCTGTGTCAGAACGGCTCCTTTGACTTCTGGCCCGAGTAGGTTCCCGCCAGTTTTACTCGGGCCAACTCTTCTACTCGGACAGATATATCTTGCTTGATATCTCCTTCTGGTCATCTTTTTGTAAGACCGAGTAGCAGTCGACCGGGTAGCAAGTACCGGGTAGGCGGCTACTCGACCAAACTTCTCTTTCTGACTGTTGCCTTTACCACTTGCCTTTACCCTACTCGGGGGTTGTTATTTTATGGTGATCCAAATTCATATTCGTATATACTGATAAAGGTCGAACTTCTGACGAGTGGAGCCGGAGTTGTTACCGAGTCGGAGTTGGATTACCTGTTACCGACCTAATTAGGTCAGGACCGCCTTTATATACCTCTTGTAACCCGCCGCACGGGATAAGCCATACATTGTAAATCCCGGCGCGATTGTAACCTCACCCGAAATAGTGAAGTATTGCTGGCTGGCGCCCGTGGTTTTTTCTCTTCCTCATTGGAAGGGTTTTCCACGTTAAAATCTCGTGTCCCCGTTGGTTCGATCTTGCTTAATTTCATCGTTGTTTTGCTATTGCGTGTAACAGGGGTAAACCCCCGACAAAACTTCTGTCAACTTTGGAGACGAGTTCTATGTCACCTACAGAATCTCTGACAACTCAACTCTCATGCGCATGACGCTTGACTACACTGACAAATTGCAGTCTCTAAGCTGGAATAGTCACAGATCATCATGGGCAGTCTTTGGAGAACACCCCACTGCTCCATGCGTAATCTATGCCTCATATGGCTCGTTCAGTTATTGCGACTTCACTCAGATTACCCCAGCCTGCCAATGCATTATGGATTTGAGCCTGTCGACGGTAGCAATTTTTCTGCGGGATGTAGAAAGCAAGAGCTGAAATGCGGCAAGCTAAGTCATTTCGTCGCCATGTCTTGGATGAAGGTTCGCGATAAGTTCTTGCATATAAGGAACAAAAGCTTTGATGAATGTGTGGCCGAGTGCAGTCGCAACTGCTCGTGTACGGTAAAGAGCGACTCTGCATGCAACCAGGTGTCTGATACGGCTCCACAATAATCAACCATCATTGTGACATGCCATGATGACGATCCTTCCACACAAATTCAGGAGTTATAAGGAGGTCCACCTAGAAATTATCATAGTAATAGCGAAAGAGATTAAGTCATAAATAATGAAATAATTTGAAGGGCGAAAAACAGACTTGAGTTAGCACTGGCTCTTACTTTAAGAACAGCGTGTTAAGTCTACACATACCCTTCCCTGATGAGGAATGGTGTGTTCGCCGGGCACAACCTCAAGTCTACACAAATGCATTCTGTAGAGCATGGTGTGTTCGCCGGGCACAACCTCCCTCGTGGCGGAGGCACGAGCAAACGGCGGCGGTGGCGTGGTGGGGCTAGACGGCGGTGGTTCGGCTCGTCGCTCGTGTGTGGTGGTGGCCGACGACGGCGACGTGGGGGTGGCCGACGGGGTGGCGACGGCGAGTCGAACGAGAGAAAAAGACGAGTCGGGTGGGAAAAGTGGGGGGAAATGGTGTTGCCTCGCCGACAGTGCTGGCCCACGCGCGTTTTTTCTTCCGCCGTCGCCCCCAAGCCGAACCCAACGGGTTGGGTTCCGGCTGGGTGCGACGGCGCTAATTTCCGCCGAAACGGCGCTATTCGGTGTTCTGGGGGGGACGGCTGGTAGAAAAACGGCGTTTTTAGAGGAAAACGGCGCTAATTCGCGTCCTAGGGGGCGCTTGGGGGGACGGCTGGAGATGCCCTCGTCTCAGAGCATTTTTTTTTTTTTACTTTCAGAGATACTGCTTGAACGACTACACCTAGCATCCAGGAATGCTGCAAATCTCACTGTAACACTGCTGGCAACGATTTGAACTACCAGCCACCTCCCCAACAGAACTGGTTGGAACCCACTAGCTTAGATGGATATTACAGTTCAAAACAATAGTCAAAATTCATTTGTCAAGACCGTAAATATCCAAAACGTCATGTTTTTGTGAATTGGATATAGTGACTTGTTGGAGATTAGAAATTCAAAATTTATTCAGGTAATGTAATGTGCAAATTAATTGGGTATATACACGCTATGATATAGTTAGTCATAAGTAGTACTGCTATATATAAGTATAAAATTAATAAAACTTCACTTTCTAATATCTATGTATTTGCACGATAAGTAATGTCTACATGCATCCCTCTCTAATGTTTGTTGTAAATTTTGGGAGCACATGCTATTCACGTGGGAAACTCCATTAAAACTGGGGATACGACAAAACGCAATGGGAGACGGAATGCCAGAAGAATCAGCAAGGCGGAGGTACATATCCACGCCATGGCCAGAGGTTGACTTCCCAACGTCGATAAGCTCCCCTGGCCAAACCAAGCACCTCGAAGGGTCAGCCATTGCACCGCCGCTCCTCATATCGCTGTAAGCCTGCCTAGATGACGATATTTATCAAGGTGCCCCGGAAATGAGGCCTTCCTGAGCTTGGCAGACTTCCCGAGGTATGGGTTGCCAATAACTTCCATGTTTATTTTAACTGCTGGCTACCGTTTGATGAATTTGGGCGTGACACTAGGATTAACACCTTTTGTTATTATGCATAATTCGGTAATAACAATTAACTAAAATTAACCCAATATGGTTTCATTATCTTTAATCCGGTCTCGATACAATTCAAATGTGCCAATTGACAGTCCATTAGATTATGTTGATTGTCTCAAGCGAAGTCGTTGTTTAAACTTTTGAACCGTGCTTCTGCAGCACATGTTACAGCATATACATTCCCTCATGCCATTGCACGATGCTACCCGTACTGCCTGCATATCACGTTGATTTATGCGTTCATGGAGATGCTATTCGAACCTCACACTCAACTGGGAACACTTGGTTTGAGTGACGATAGATGCGAGGGAAGTGAAATACGTTACATCAATAAAATTGACAAAATTCTTAATAATTATTCTGGCAGTGAAATGAAGGTGAAGACACGTAGAATTAATCTTCTCGGCTGTAAAACTCTGAGTGCCCCCTGTCTAGACATGGCTGCGGATTGTTGTCAAATCTGGGATCAATGAACTAAGTTTGTGGCTGCCTTATACCATGATAGCAAAGTACTGCTTCCCATATTCACTTTTATTTGATGAGACAAATACTAGTTCGATCCAGTCCCTTGACCTCTTCCACTGCATTTTTCAACCCATAGAAACACTTGGCTGCTTTCGAAGGTTGAATAGCTTAGTACTTTATTGTGTTCACATTACTGAGGAGGGATTAAATCAGTTGCTCTCAAACTCTTCCGGCTTGGAACAGTTTCAAATATATTTATGCAATGAGATAGTTTGCTTGAAGATACCTTGTATGCTTCAGAAGCTAAAGTCCCTCGATGTTTAGAATTTGCACAAGATGCAGGTGGTAGAGATCAGTGCTCCAAATGTCTCCACTTTTCACTATGATGGGTTCCCACTCGAGATCAGTATCAGAATTCCTTCCCATCTTAATAATGTATATTTGTCATCTTTCCATCACTCAAGAATTCTCTCTTATGCTCCATATATCACTCCCAATGTCAAGAGGCTTACCATGTCGTCCTGTGGCGAGGTATTATTTGGTTTTAAATTGTAATGAAATTATATATTTATATTTAGGTATCATTAGACTAATGTATAATTGTTATACTAAAAAACTTCATAAGTACATAATTAGTCTTGGGACTTGTTCTTCAGAATGTCAACACTCCAATGCTTCCTGGCAAGCTTCTCCACCTCAAGAGCTTGAAGATGAAACTTCTCAGATCAGGAGGCTCTCCCCATATGATATGTTTTCTGTTCTTTCTTTTCTTGATGATTCTCCGGCCTTGGAATCCTTCACCTTGCATGTAAGTCACAATTCATTTCTTCTCGTGTGATATCAGTGGAAAAACATTGACCATATCTTATAAACGATTGTGGCCTTATTAATGTTCTAAACTATTAGCTATCCAAGAACAATGATATTATTGGTGATCCTACATTATCATTTGCAGGCACGGAGAGATGCTATAATATACAACTGCGTTGCTGGGGACGATGCATACCTAATGGGGGAGTCGGCATACCACCATGACCGCCTAAAACGGGTGAAAATCATGGGCTTCCATTCACCCAAGAGCCTGATTAAGCTTTTGATCCACATCCTCGAGAGCGCTCCTTCGCTTGAGTCTCTCACGCTGGACATGCCTCATGGCTTCGGTAGGAAGCCTGGTGATACTAGCAAATGCACTGCCTCAGGAGAGAGTGATAAATGCTGTTGGATGAGCCAGAGAGATCTCGAAAGACGCTAACGGAGGTGTGGTGGCTGCAGGTAGCTACATTGCCGGGAGAGTTCCCTGTGCTGTTGAATTCAAGGTGCTAGAGCCTTGTAGGAGATGCCATGTTGGCAACAGGTAGATGGATGCTTGTGGGGTTATGTCTTGGGCAGCTTAGGCCGGTGGTCTGGTTCAACTGGCCCGCCGTCAAGACCCCGAAGGCTAGCTGGGATCTTGAACCGAGATTCAGACAGAATCGAAGTAAATAAGCAAGGAGAATAAATTGCTTGAACTGGGAAATTCCAGGAAGATAAATTGGGAAAGGTAAATTGGCAGGTAAAAGGAAAATTAGGGTTTTCTCATTGCGCCTCCCAGCCACCCACTCTCCCTGGTTTTATAGAGTACCCAAGGGAGCCGCAATGTCGCACTTACACCATGTGGATCTCAGCCGTTGGTTTCACTACATCCGGGCCGTTCGTTTACTGAAGAAGAGGTTGTCAGGAACGCTAGAAAGTAGGAAATGTCGCCTGGATGAAAGCAGCATCCTCCCAGGTTGCCTCCTCCTTGGACATATTCTCCCAGTGTATGAGCCACTGAGGTACTGGGATGTCATAGTCACCTGCAGTAGGAGGAATTTGGCGGTATTCAAGAACTGCTAAGGGTGCAATCTTTACCTTACCTTCAGGAGTTAGTAGAGGCAATTGAGGATTTGGAACTGCCTTGCGGCCGAGATGCTTCTTTAGTTGATTGACATGGAAGACATCATGGAGGAGGGTACCCACTGGTAATTGAAGTTTGTATGATACATTGCCCACTTTCTGTAGAACCCGAAAAGGTCCATAGCACTTTGAGGATAGCTTGAGCGAATTTCTCAGTCCCAATGCAGTTTCTCTGTATGGCTGCATTTTAAGATACACCATGTCACCAACATTGAATTTTCTTTCTGTCCTTTTCAGATCAGCATATTTCTTCATCCTGTTCTGAGCTTGCTGGAGATTGTGTTGTAAGGCTTTAAGAATATCTTCCTTTTCCTATAATGTGACTTGTACCACTGCTGACACATCACAAGGAACTGCTGTGTTGTGCAATTGAGGAGGGGCATATCCATACAGTGCTTTGGAGGGAGTAGTTTTTAGAGAAGTATGGTAGGAGGTGTTATACCACCACTCTGCGGCAGGCAACCAACTGGCCCATTTCTTAGGTTCTTTGAATGCCATACTGCGCAGGTACATCTCGAGACACTGATTGACTCTTTCTGTTTGGCCATCAGTCTCTGGATGATATGCAGTACTGTAGTGGAGTTCTATCTTGAGTGCCTTGAAGAGTTCTTGCCATATCTTGGATGTAAAGATCCTATCTCTGTCCGTTATAATGACTTGGTGGTCCATGGAGCTTGAAAATGGTGTCAATGAAGGTGCCTGCTACTTGTTTAGCTGTGAAAGGATGAGCTAGGGGTATAAAGTGTGCATACTTGGTGAGTCTGTCCACGACAACTAATATGACATCTTTTCCCTTAGATTGAGGAAGGCCCTCCACAAAATCCATGCTGATTTCTGACCATTTGTGTTTGGGAATGTTCAATGGGTCAAGGAGTCCAGGATAGTGGATTCTCTCTGTTTTAGATATCTGGAAGATTGGACAAGTTGACACTTTCTCAATGATAAATTGCTTCATGTGTGGCCAGTAAAAGAGTTGCTTCAGCCTGTGGTACGTGACCCTGTTTCCTGAATGGCCACCAAAAATGGAAGCATGGAAGGAGTTAAATCCTTGAGGTCAGTAGCAGCGCCGAGAACAATTCTGTTCTTGTACCTCAGAATACTGTCACTGAGCTTGTAATGTGGGCTGCTATCAGGTGCGATTGCAAGTTCCTGTAACAGCTTGGTGCATTTGTCATCTCCTTTGTAAGTTTCTATTATGTCTTGCATCCACGTAGGAATAGAAGTCGAAATTGTGAGACAGACTTCATCAGGAGTATGTTTCCTGGAAAGGGCATCAGCTGGTGTGTTCTCTGTGCCTTTTTTATATTCAATGAAGTAATCAAACTCCAGTAGCTTGAGCATCAGCTTATGTTGTATGCCTTCTAATAACCTTTGGCTGGAAAGGAATTTGAGACTTTGCTGGTCTGTTTTAATCACCAACTTGTTGCCTAGCAGATAATGTCTCCATTTCGTAGGGATTCCACTATGGCTAAGGCTTCTTTTTCATAGATAGACATGGCAGTAGCTTTAGGTCCTAATGCTTTGCTGAAGTAAGCTACTGGTTTCCCTTGTTGCATTAGGACCGCTCCTAGACCACTTCCAGAAGCATCAATTTCGAGCTGGAATGGCAGGGAGAAATTAGGTAAAATCAGGACAGGAGGACTTGTCATAGCCACTTTCAGAGCTTGGAAGGCTTCCTTTTTGTTGAGAGGTCCAAGTAAATGCATCCTTTTTCAGTGCATTGTGTAGTGGTCTGCAGATTGAAGCATAACCTTTGATGAATCTCCTGTAGTACCCCGTGATCCCTAGGAATCTTCTCAGTTGCTTGACATTCTTGGGTTCTTCCCAGTTAGTGATTTCCACAATTTTTGTGGCGTTAGTTGCAACTCCTTGTCCAGACAATATGTGTCCCAAATATTCCACAGTTGGAGTAGCGAAAGAGCACTTCTACATTTTGGCCTTGAGGTTATGTAACCTTAGCACTTGCATACTGTGGTAAGGTGTTGCCTATGCTGGATAAGGTTTTTGTTGTAGACTAGGATGTCGTCGAAGAAAACCAATACAAACTTCCTCAAGTATGGGGCGAAAATGTTGTTCATTAGATGTTGAAATGTCGCAGGGGAATTAGTAAGGCCAAATGGCATCACTAGGTACTCATAATGTCCCAAGTATGTGCTAAATGCAGTCTTTGACACATCTGCTGGGTTCATTCGGATCTGATGATAGCCTGGTCTGAGGTCTAATTTTGAAAATAGTGCTGCTCCTTGCAATTCCTCTAACAGATCTTGTCGTGGTGGTATCACGGCAGATGCCATGGGATGGCTAAAGGTTGGGGCCGATGGACGCTGGAGGTATCCGGGGAGGGATCACACGGCGAGTAGCCGCGTGTAGGATGTCTCAAGCACTGCAGACAACAAGATCTTACCCAGGTTCAGGGCCCTCGTGTGGAGGTAACACCCCTACTCCTGCCTTTCTCTCTATATGTGTGTGTTCCGACTAGCCACAGTACAAAGTTGCCTCTTGGCCGGGTAGCCACTCTAGCTCTAGTGTTGCCTCAAGCAAATAAGTGCGATGTCAAGTAACGTCGTGGATCGTCACTCGCGCAGGAGGAGGCGAGGCACCTTATATACTGGTGCCCAGCCGAATAGAAAAAGACTATAAGGTACGACTGATGGGACATGCACACTGCAGAACAGAGCACGCTTCCGGCTTCTCGCTGACGTGGGTGCGGGAAGTCGTCGCGCCGTTCGGAGATGGGACCTGTCCACCTTGTCAGTGAGATAGGGTAGACCCCTAGACCTGTCCTGTCCCCTCTGTCAGTGACAGGACTTGACAGGCGCCTACCACACTGTAGTCACGCCGTAGCGCGGATAATCACGCGCTCCGTAAGTTGAACCGCACGCCGGTACGGACGCAGGATACGCGGGATCCCTTGTCAGAACGGCTCCATTGACTTCTTGCCCGAGTAGGAACGCAGTCCCTCTACTCGGACCAACTTCTTTACTCGGACGAATATAACTTGCTTGATATCTTCTCTTGGCCTTCGGTGGGTACGGCCGGATAGAAACCTACCGGGTAGCAAGCACCCGGGTAGCTGTCTACCCGGTCAAACAACACCTTGACCTTGCCTTTAGCACTCGCCTTACCCCTACTCGGGAGTAACCCCCCTACATTAGTCCCCGAAGCTGGTAGAGTCCTGCGAACTTGTTCACTGGGCCCTACCAGCTTTAAACCAAACTGTCTTCTTGAATGAGTAACGCCGAGTTGCACTCCAACTTGAACCAGTAACTCCGTCTCGAATCTATTCCACAGTGCTCACGAGACAACCTTCCTGGTAGCTGAGTAGAGCAATTTCTCTCCTGAGCCGCCGAGTAAAATAACTTAGTGAAATTTCGAACACGACCCCGCTGAAACGGAACGAAATCCACCTCTCCGTGTCGCTACGGGGCACGTGTCACACCCCTGTGTCCCCGACGCCTCGGTGCCTGGGACAGAGCAGGCCACGCGCCAGTAACTGCAACCTGGGACCACTAGCCCGTTAGGTCACGTCCGCCGTACTCGAGTGCCCACGATCTCGACGTGGGATTAACTGCGCCCGTTACGCGCGCGATATGCGCTGTGTGCGTTTCCAACAGTTGCTTAACCCACGCCGCACGATCATTGCGCACGATCAGTCCACTGGTAACGGCAACTCGTGGGGGCGAGATAAATACCTCCGCGACGCTCCCTTCTTCTCTTTCATGTTCTTTCCAATCTCGCGCCCCCTCGCCTCTCCGCCGCCGTCGAGCACACCGCCACCGCAAGAAATCGCTGCGCCGCTGCTCCACGCGCCGCGAGAGACAGAGAGACACGCCTCCGCTCAATTCCGCCTCCAATCTTCCACCAGCTCTTCCGCCTCCATGGCTCTTCGCGGAGATGACGATGCTGCCGCCCGCGCCGGCTGGGAAGGATCTGACGTGACCGCTGAGGACTGCCAGTGGCTCGTCAACACGCGCCGCGTCCCTCCCGACGTCGTTTGCAGGCATCCAGGTACTGAAATCATTCCCAAACCCGACAAGGACGAGTACGTCGTCTTCCTCTCTCATTTCAAGCGCGGCTTCGGCCTTCCCATCTCCGATTTCTTCTCCGAATTCCTCAAACATTTTAGCCTCCAGCCGCATCATCTCCCCCCCAATGCCCTTGTAATGCTCTCTATCCACGCCGTCGTGTGTGAGGCCTTTTTGGGCGTCTACCCAACCATCCATACATGGGCTAGGTACTTCTTATTTAGGAAACAAAGTGTTCCCAATCCTGGGAACACCGAGAGCGCCCGCGCGATGACCCAGACGGGATGCGCCATGATGTTACAGCGCAAGACCGGGCATCACCCGTGGGTTCAGGGATTGGAAACTATGCGCAAGTGGCAGCGCGGTTTCCTCTACGTGAAGAATGTGGCTGCTGAAGAGGGGAAGCCTATCGAGGACCGGATAGGGCTCCCAAAGTTCAAGAATGCAAGGCCCACTCAGCAGAACTGGGGCTACAACCGCAAGAAGACCATCGAGGATGTCCTCCAGGTTGAGCGACGCCTGACCGAGTTGATCTCGAAAGGGTTTCGTCAAAACGACCCCATCGCATGCTGGATATCACGCCGAGTACACCCGGTCCAGCGTCGATCACACAAGATGTGCCACATGGGAGGAAGCCGAGACTGCACAAGGACAACGACATTCGAGCTTACCAAAGCCGAGGTGGCCATCTGGGCCAGATCCGTCATGCAGACCTCGCTCTCTGACACTTGGTTGTATGGTTTCACGCCGTATAGCCACCTCAAGCCCATTGGAAAGGTTATCCTTCTGTGTTTTGTTTCTGCACTTTGATACCGAGTACGTGACTTCTTAGCTTTGTATGCTTAATCTTTGCATGCTGCACCGAGTAGGACATCATAAGTATCCTTTTGGCTCTATATGCTTTGTGTTTGCATGCCATGCCGGGTAGGAATCCTTAGCTTTATATGATTTATGTTTGCACGCTATCCCGAGTAGAACTCATTAGCTTTATATGCTTTATGTTTGCACGCTATCCCGAGTAGAACTCCTTAGCTTTATATGCTTTATGTTTGCATGTTGTCCCCAATAGCAATCCTTAGCCGAGAAAACAACTCACAGTGTTTCATGTCTGCCTCAACAGCACATCGATCGCCAGGGAGAAGAAGATATAGAGATCTTCGAGGCCAACTGGTCCAAGGACCGAGAAGAGGACGATGCGACCGCCTATGACACCCAAGACACCCTCTACATCCCTCACGCCACTCAGCCTGGTAAGTTCCGAGCTGATGCGTCTATTCGGGACTGGTCCGAAGATGACGAAGGTGACTAAGTTCACCTCTCTGCTCGCGAGTAGCGCACTCTGATTCCCTTCT
This sequence comes from Alopecurus myosuroides, assembly GCA_028641055.1. Lineage (NCBI taxonomy): Eukaryota > Viridiplantae > Streptophyta > Magnoliopsida > Poales > Poaceae > Alopecurus > Alopecurus myosuroides. The sequence goes on from CM054058.1 coordinate 360,236,371, forward strand.
GTGTTTCTGAATTCCTTTCTTCTTCTACTCTGCAGAGGAGCCTGAGGCGGACGACGATGATGAGCCCCTGGAGGTTAATCCTCTATCTGTGGCCGCTCCCACAACTCGGAAGAGGGTGGGCAGTGGTGCCCAAGAACCTCCCCCGAAGAAAGCCAAGACGACGGGCGCAAAGAAAGTCGTCGCCTCTAGGCGAAAACCCCCCACCAGCAAAGGGTAAGCGTTCCATCCGAGTAACACTCTTTTGCCGCTTCTCGTTGCACTTTTCTTCTTCTGCCTTTCTGAACTGTTTCCTTTCTTCCAGCGCTCCCCTCGACGCTGATGCTGCTGCAGCCCCTTCTCGCCCCAAGAGGAAAGCATCCGTGCCCCGAGATCAACTCGTAGATCTCTCGGACGATGATGATGAGCAAGACGAGCAGAAGAGGACGCGCGCGTCCTCCCCTATCGACGTGGACGAAGATACCGGCGCCGAGAACACTGGCGCTGGTGATGATACCGATCCCATCCCTCAACAGCAGCAAGATGCTGCTCATGACGAGACGCCGCCATCTCCCCCAGCTGCATCAACTGGGAAAAATGCTGAAGAAAACACCAAGCAGCAAGATGATGCCGCCATGGAGCGGCCAGACGCCACCATGGAGCAGCAAGACACCACCGAGCAGCAAGACACCACCGCGCAGCAAGACATCACCGCTACAGCCCAAGACGATCCCGCGGCCGGGCCGCGGGTAGAAGAAGTTGTTGACACAAGACCTGATCCCGCTGCAGAGCAGCGGGTAGAAGAGAGAGTGGTGGAGCCCATCCGCCAGGACCAAGTGCAGCCCGACGCTGCACCGGGTAGCCAGCCCCCTGTGCCGCCTACCCAGCAGGCGACTCCACCCACTGCGCCGATCCCTCCTCCAATTCAGACTGCGCCATCGCCTCCGCCAACTGCTTCTCGCAAAGCGCCGGCACCCACTTCTCGGCCATACACTGCTCCTAGCCCCAGGAAGATTATCAAGCCTGAGACCGAGGCCGTCCGGCGGCAGCCAAAGCGCGCTGCTTCGCAAGCCGGACAGCAGATGCCGCCTCCAAAGCCGCAAGACGCGCCATCCGGGAAGCCACCGAGGAGAAAACAGCTAGTGGCCTCCACGCCTACCTCCAGCACCAACCCTGCTGCTTCTGGGTCTACTGGTCCTGTTGAGAATCAAGGTGCAGGTGCTGGCGGCCGCGCAAAGCCCAGCTTTCCGGAATACATGATGACTATCTCCCAGCGCCATGAGATCAAACTGGCAACGGGAGAGAAAAGACTAGCTGTACTGAAGGAAGGCCAAGCTGTGGCGACCAGCACCAAGTCCAAGGGCAAGGCAGCAGCAGTTCCCGAGTTGCGCTCACGTGAGGAAGGTGATAACGAGGTTGAATCAGAAGGCCTCACCGCGATCCTGGACCGAGTAGGGTTTGTTGACCTAGCTTGGAACAGCAAGGCGCTTGGCAACCCCAACTGGGATGGTCTTGAGTTGGGTCAGATCGACCACTACCGCGTCGACTGGAACAAGGCCGATGTCGGTGCTATCCCCATGACAATTGCAAGCCCCACCTGCACCTTGGCCGGGAAGCTGTTCGTCATGCGCAAGGCTGCAGAGGACGTCGAGCAAAGCTACGTTGTAAGTCTTTTCTTTCCTTTTTGCAATTCCCGAGTTGTTGTTTCTCCTTTCTCTTCTCTTTTCCTCTTTTCCTCTTAGTCATTCCCCCAGTCCCCGAGATTCGGGCCGAGCAGGCGAAAACTTAACCGAGTTGCCGTCTACTTGGGGCAAATCTTCAAAAAATCTTAAACTTTTTCTCTTCTTCTCTACAGAATAGCCTCCATAAGAGGACAAGACTGTTCCGCCGGCTTCTCTGGAACCACCGCATCGCCAAGGACCGTCTCGAGGCTCTTGAACCGAGAAAAAAGACAGTGCTGCGATGGAGCAGGCGGCACTGGACCACACGATCCAGATCTCTGAGGTTGAAGGTAAGCTTTCCGCAATTCGGTTCGTGCGTTTTGTGTTTACGCCCGTGTTTGCTTTTTGCTTTATTTTTGTTTTCTCTGCAGGCAAGCTCAATGATTTAATAGAAAAGCATCACGACTGCAAAGTCTTTGCTGCCTCTGCCCAAAGCAAGATCGCTACTCTGGAGGGTGAGTTGCCTTTCCTTTTCTGTACTTGTGTTTCTTCTTACTTGGTTACTCTGCTGACACTGTTGTTCTTCTCACAGAAGAGTACAAGAAATTCCGGGAGCAACACCAGGATTGCCTCATGCCTGCCGAGGTGTGGCAACAGTTGCAAACCCGAGAAGCAGAGCTCGAGAAAGAGCGCACCGCCGAGAGGGCGGAGTTTGAGAAGATGCAGGTCAAGCTGAAATCTGCCCTCGAGGATGCCATCAACCAGGTTGCCGAGAAGGAAGAGATCAAGAAGACTTCCAAGGCCAAAGAGAAGGCGCTCGAGTTGGAGATCTCGGTGCTTAAGGAACATAACCAGCAACTCGTCCTCCAGATCGCCAACGCGCGCAACATTGAAGACAGGCACATCTCGGACGAGGAAGACTGGAAGATCAAGCTGGGAGCGCTCCTGGTGGATCTAGAATGTGAGTTTTCTTTTCTCTACTCCTTGACTTGTTTTTCTCTTTTCTTCCCTTTTTCTACCTGGTTTCCTCTCTTCTCTGCTTCCATTTCTGATCCCGAATAGATCCCTATGCAGATATCTTCCCTGAGCTCCGCTCTGCTGGTGTGCCTGCTATGGAGAAAGCCAGACAGCTCAGAGCTGCTTCTGGTATGCCTATCGACACCAAGTCCACCATCAACGACCATCTTCTCAATATGAAGACGCAGATCCGTTCCCTCAAGGGCCTGGGCACCTCCATGGTGTCCACTGCATTCAACTTGCACAAGCTGTTCTGGCCTGAGAAGAAGGTGCCAGAAACTTTCAGCGAGATCGCCGAGCAGCTGAACGGAGTGAAAGCCGAGTTTAAGAAATGGCGTGCGTCTGCTGCTCGCGCAGGAGCTGATCAGTTGCTGCACTTTATCACCAGCTGGTACGAAAACTTGGATCTCAACAGAATCCTTACTATCCGTGAAGACTCCAAGTGGACCACGAACTCCGATTGCGTTACTCGCTGGAAAGCAGTGGCATATGAGATTGCTTCCTACGCCGACACCGCCACCTACATCGACGTCCTCCCCGAGCCAGAAACTGAGGCTGAAGAAGAGGACGAGGACGATGAAGATGACGACGACGTCACCAGCGAAGACCTGGCCAAGTTTGAAGAAGGTGCCGCAAAGGGAGCATCCGAGAAGGGGAAGGCCAAGGTCGACGCGGAAGCCGAGCAGCCACAAACCAGTGCTCAGGAGGCCCCCATCACCACCGAGATGGTGATCCAGCAGCCAGCGCCTGAGTTGGGCGCGACTGGTGCCTACCCGATGCCCAGCTCCCAGTCTGCTGCGTCAACCTCTGCCACGGATCCCATCTCGGTTGCCACCGCGACCTCTGATCCAGTTGCCTCCGCCAACCTTGATGCTGCCAACGCCAACGCGGACAACACCGCTACTTCCAATGAGTGATGCCCGCAACACTTTTACCTTAAACTTTGATTAGATCCCCGGGATGCAGGGTGCAGATGTAACCGTACAATTATGTTTCTTTGGTACTCAGTTTTAATTCAGTTTGAAGTTTTTAGCAACTCTGGCTTAATGTCGGGTTGCGTTATTATGCAAGTCCCCGAGTTGCATTTTTTATCCATTCTCCCTTTTCGTCTCAGCTCTTACCCGCCACTTGTGGCTTTTTTGGTAGTCGAGTCACAAGATTTCAAAGATTGAGTTTTAAATACTTAGCCACTTAGAAAAATTCATAGTAACGCTGCCCACCTCTTAGCCAAAAAAGACAACAAAAATAGAGAAGAACAGTTGGCCTTTGGCTTGTTTTTCGTGTGCTCATTGACCTTTGGCTTGTTCTCTTGCTTGCCATGAAGCCGGATTGCGGACAGCAGCAGAGTCGAAGAGTTGGCCCTTAGGTTTAAACACATTACTAGATACACTTATGAAATTCTAAGTAGAGCAACCGAGTAGACAAAGTAAAGCAGAGTAAAACAACACAGGACAAATTTGTACAAGGGCAGTCCTCGAGTTTGAATTCGGAGTGCCTACTAGAATTTTAACTCGGTTAAGGGGATACATACAACTTTCTGCTCACGAATGAAAATGGCGGAGTAGAGCTACATTCCAGGGGTGCTTAGATTCCTCTCCTACTCTATCCGGCCTGTTCTTCTGGGGTGCCTGTGCGTCAACTAGATAGTAGGCATCATTGTGCAGAGCCTTGCTCACAATGAAAGGCCCTTCCCACGGAGGGGATAGCTTGTGCATCCCGGTTGTGCGCTGCACGAGCCTGAGGACCATGTCTCCTTCTCGGAAAACCCTTGGGTTCACTTTCCGGCTGTGATAACGCCTCAAGTTTTGCTGATAAATAGCTGAACGTGACAGAGTTAGCTCTCTTGCTTCTTCTAGCAGGTCAACGTCATTTTCTCGAGCTTCTCTCGCCTCCGCCTCAGTGTAGAGGGTTACTCGGGGCGAGTCATGCTCTAGGTCAGTGGGCAACACGGCCTCAGCCCCATATACCAGGAAGAATGGTGTGTAGCCGGTTGACCGGTTAGGGGTACTCCTTAGACTACACAACACTACTGGCAACTCGTCTAGCCAACACCCAGGTGTTTTCAGCAGTGGCTCAATCAGCCTTGGCTTTATGCTGGATAGCACCATGCCATTTGCTCTTTCAACTTGCCCATTGGAGGCGGGATGCGCAACAGATGCAACGTCTAGCCGAATCCGCTTCTCCTTTGCAGAATCTCGCAAAAGCACCCTCAGCAAAGTTTGTACCATTATCAGTAATGATGCTGTGTGGGTAGCCGTATCTCAGGATCACATCCTTCAGAAAACTCACAGCCGTGTCTCCATCGCACTTCCGAATAGGCTTGACCTCGATCCACTTGGTGAACTTGTCAACCATGACCAAGATGTGAGTCATGTTGCCTCTAGCTGGCTTGAAAGGACCCACCATATGCAGACACCAAACAGCAAATGGCCAAGTAATGGGAATGGTCTTCAACTCGGAAGCTGGCATATGAATCTTACTTGCAAACCTCTGGCAGCCGTTGCACTTCCTCACTATGTCTTCAGCTTGCTTCAAGGCCGTGAGCCAAAAGAAGCCATGCCGAAAAGCCTTGCTGACCAGAGCCCGAGAAGAGGCGTGATGCCCGCATTCTCCTTGGTGTATCTCCACCAGAATTTCTTCTCCTTCCTCTGGCTCAACGCAGCGTTGCAGCACGCCAGTAGGACTTCTTCTATGCAGCACCTTGTTGAGAATAGTATAGCCCTGGGATCTTCTCTGAATTTTTCTGGCTGTCACCTTATCACTTGGCAAGGTGTCATCCGCTAGAAAGGATAATATGGGCATAGCCCAACTCGGTGTCTCCCGCGTGGGAAACACTGGTTCGTCCACTTCCATTGGATCAGCCACCAATACCTCTTCTGAGTTGGAGATGAGTCCCCGAGCACTCGGCAAGGACCCCCTCGATGAATGCGACAGTCCCCGGGTTGGAGACGACAGTCCCCGGGTTCTCTTGGGCAACTTCCCAGTCAATCTCCATCGGAACAGCTTCCTCGCCTGGCAGAGAAGGAACAAATATAGACTCCGAGTTGGGGGATGGCTTGATAGATGGCTTTCTCAAATGCTGCAAGGCAATCCCAGCCGGGATGAACTGCCGAGAGGACCCCAACTTGGACAGCTCATCAACTGCGTCATTCTCTGCTCGGTGTATGTGCTGGAACTCACATCCTTCAAAGAAACCAGTCATGGTTTGCACCAGAAACCGATATGATTCCATGTTGGCATCCAAAGAATCCCAGGTGCCGGATACCTGCTGCACCACCAAATCCGAGTCGCAATAACAGATGATGCGTTGCACACCAACCTCCTTGGCTACCTTCAAGCCGTGTACCACGGCCTCATACTCGGCCACATTGTTAGATGCCTTGAAGTGGATCTGCAACACGTATTTGAGTTGATCTCGCTTGGGTGACGTGAGCACCACGCCAGCACCAAGGCCTTCCTTCACTTTGGAGCCATCAAAATGCATCTTCCAGTAGTTGGCTACTGGCGAAGGAGGCTCATACTGCACCTCAGCCCAATCCACCAGAAAATCTGCTAAGATTTGTGACTTGATGGCTTCTCTTCTCGCGTACAGAGGAGCGTACGCGGCTAGCTCAATCGCCCACTTGGCTACTCTGCCACTCGCTTCCTTGTTACCCATGATGTCCGAGATGGGAGCGGAGCTCACCACTGTGATGGGGTGCTCTTGGAAATAGTGCTTCAGCTTCTTGGCGCCCAGGTACACACCGTAAGTCATCTTCTGGTAATGCGGGTAGTTCTGCTTGGAGCTGGATAGCACCTCACTGAGATAGTATACTGGCTGCTGCATAGTCTTGCCTTCCTCTTCTCTTTCCACCACAATCACCACACTGACTACTTGGTTGGTCGCAACAATATACAGCAACATTGGCTCTTTGGGTAGCGGACTAGCCAGGATGAGAGCGCTACCCAGCATGGCTTTCAACTCCTTGAATGCTACATCAGCTTGTGGTGTCCAGACAAACTTGTCACTTTTCTTCATCAATTGATACAGAGGCAAGGCCTTCTCGCCCATTCTGCCTAGGAAGCGGCTCAGAGAAGCCAGGCATCCAGTAAACTTCTGCACATCCTTCAGGGATCTCGGCAAAGACATGCTCTCTATAGCTTTTATCTTTGAAGGATTGGCCTCAATGCCCCGACTGGATACCAAGAAGCCGAGTAGCTTGCCAGCCGGGACACCAAAGGTGCATTTAGTCGGATCCAGCTTCATCTTGTACTTGCGCAAGTTGTCAAAGGTTTCCTCAATGTCACTAAGTAGAGTATGTGTTTTATTCGTTTTGATGACAATGTCATCTATGTACACCTGCACATTCTTGCCAATTTGATCATGCAAGCATTTCTGCATGCATCTCTGATAGGTATCCCCAGCATTCCGCAACCCAAAGCACATGACACGATAGCAATAAGCCCCGTACGGGGTAATAAAGGCAGTCTTTATTTGATCATCAGGGTTGAGAGCTATTTGATGAAAACCGGAGTAGGCATCTATGAAAGACAGAAGCTCACAACCAGAAGTGGAATTGATGACCTGATCTATGCGGGGTAGCGGAAAGGGATCCTTGGGGCAGGCCTTGTTCAGGTCGGTGTAGTCCACGCACATACGCCATGCGGTATCGGCCTTGGGGTCCTCCTTCTTCTTCTCAACCATAACCGGGTTGGCTAGCCAGTCCGGATGCAATGCCTCCATGATAAAGTTGCTTATCAGCAACTTGGTGATCTGATCACCAATAGCCTTCCTTCTCTCGCCTGCTTAACCGGCTTGGCGTCATGCCGCACATGTAGCGATTGCTCAACCAACTCCCTCGGGACACCCGGCAAATCCTCATTGGACCAGGCAAAGACGTCCCGATTCTCACGGAGGAAGTGGATGAGCTCGCTTTCCTATTTCTCTCCCAACCCGGCGCCAATGATGGCAACACGGTCTAGGAACTCAGGGTCAACCTGGACCTTCTTTGTCTCCTGGGACGCCTGGAACGCAGTCCCGTACTGGGAACTCGGCATGCCAGGTGCACCACCTTGCGCTGCTTGCGCCATAGCCACCACCTCGTGTATCTTCTTCTTCTCGGCGGCAATGACCATGGACTCCGCCAGCTGAGAACTAGCAGAGGCACATTCCAAAGATCTCTTGTAATCACCCGAGATGGTGATGACTCCATTGGGACCAGGGATCTTCATCTTCAGGTAGGCAGCATGGGTAGAGGCCATGAACTTGCTGAGGGCAGGCCTACCGAGTAGAGCATGGTAGGGGCTCTGAAGATCAACTACCTCAAACTGCAGGCTCTCGGTGCGGCAGTTCTCCCTGGTGCCTAATAGAACATCCACCGAGATGCGGCCGATTGGAGCACAAGATACTTCCGGCACAATGCCATGGAATGTGGTCCTGCTGGGTAGCAACATGTTCTCGGCAAGGCCGAGCTTCTCCAGTGTATCTCGGTACATGATGTTGATGTTGATGCCGTTGTCTATTAGGACCTTGCTGAACCTGACATTCTTCTGAGTACCCAAGAAGGTGGGATCCACCACCAAAGCATAGCTACCTGGGTTGGGCATCACCCTAGGATGATCAGCTCTGGACCATGTGATCTCTTGGTTGCACCAGTGCAGGTAGTGAGGCATAGCAGGAATCACAACATTGACCTCCATCGCACGCCTGTGCAGTGACTGCTTGTCAGCGGGCTCAGTGGTGAAGATCATGTAGCTCTCATGGTGTTCCTGGTACTGGTTGCGGTTGCCGTTGTTGTTGTTGTTGTTGCGGTTGTTGTTGTTGTTGTTGTTGTTGTTGTTGTTGTTGTTGTTGTTGTTGTTGTTGTTGTTGTTGTAGTTGTTGTTGTTGTTGTTGTAGTTGTGGTGGTTGTTGTTGTTGTTGAACTTGCGGCTGCCGTTGTTGTTGTTGAAGTTGCGGTTGCCGTTGTTGTAGTTGCGGTTGGCTCCCTAAGCCACTTGGTTCACGTTCTCCCTTCTCAGAAACACTGCAGGCCTGGGAGCAGCTGCCCGAATAGGCTGCACATTGGCATTCGCAGCTGGCAGAGGAGGAGGAGGGGGCAGGTCCTCGTTCTTGATTAGGTCCCACCAGCTGCACTGCCGGGTAGTGTGGTTGGCTGGCCTACTCGGATGGCGAGTATAGCAGCTGCACGGCCCAACCTTCATGTTCTCAAAGATGAAGCTCGGAGCCGGATCCGGGTTGCCGCTACCCTGCTGGGGAGCATTGTATGGCTTCTCGATGCCTTGGCCCTGATTCTGGTTTTGCCCGTACTGGGCTCCAACAGTTTTTTGCCTTTGGCTACCCCCAGCAGCCGTAGTCACAGCATTCACCTCCTCGGGATCATACCGAGTATCAATCCGGTCACCTCTACGCTTGTTGCGGAAATCATAGCGCTTGTTGTTGTCATAGTGCTTCCTTCTCGGCTCAGGAGAATCAAGCAGATGCTGAGTTGGTTCGCCGAGTGCATACATATCTGCAATCTTGATCGTCTCGGCGAGCGTACTCGGCATCTCTCTCTGCAGCTTCTGCCACAACATGCTGCCATGCCTGCAGCCCTGAGCAAACCAAGTAATGGCATGGGCCTCATTCACACCTTCACAGGTGTTTCTCAAAGTACTCCACCGAGTAAGATACTCGTGGTCAGTCTCCTCTTCCCGCTGTTTCCAAGCGGACAGTTGCTGCAGCCTATTCGGCCTCTTGTACGTGCTGGTGAAGTTGCTGATGAAGGCTTCCGAGAAGTCTAGCCAGCAGTTGATACTGTCCTTGGGCAGGTTGTTGAGCCAAGTCCGAGCAGGGCCCTCTAGCATCTGCGGAACATACCGCACAACCCATCTCCGGTTGCCGCCTGCGATGTGCACAGCAGTAACATAGTCACTCAGCCAGTCTTCCGGCTTGGTGCTGCCATCATAGCACTTGGTCCCCCTAGCCAGCTGGAAATGGTTCACGGAGGGCTCCTCCATGATGCAGCGACCAAAGCAATCTGGGCCAGGTGGCCCCCTGTTCTCGAGTTGCGCAGACCGATTGATACGGTCCAGCTTGTATCTTGCATCACTGGGCTCCAACATGCGGTCACCCAGACGGTCAGTGACATCTCTTGGGTCTGCATAGCCGGCTAGCCCCATCGCCGAGTAGCCATCATCGTATCTGTTCTCCTGCACAGCTGCGGGCTGCACCACCGGGTTGGCTGCTGGCGCAGCCGCACGCGGCTGTGCTGCCGCTGGCTGCTGTGTCCTCTGCCGAGTAGGCTGAGCGGCATGATGCCGAGAAGGTCCTGCATGATCTCCTTCTTGCCTCTTACTGTGAGATTTATGGGCTTGATAGCCCGCTCCTACAGTAGTGTGTTTCTGACCGGGCTGTCGCGGCACAGCGTGCTGTTTCGCGGCGAGAGTCGGGTCGTACACCTGCATCTGTCTGCTCTTCCCAGAGTGCACACTCTGGTCCCTCTCATTGTCGGGAAGCGACGATGAGGCCTGATCCGTAGATCTGACCGCACGCGAGTGCACAATCTGAGAAGCGCCAGCACCCGGATTGGCTTTCCGGAACTCCTCGTTCTGCCTAGCAGCCTCTAGCACTAGCTCATTGAGCCTCTCCTGCTGCCTAGCGCGCGCGTCGCCGGCGAGATGCGGCAACTCAGCAGCCACAGCCTCTGCAGCCCTAAGAGTTTTGGCGGGGGTACTATACTTGGGCCTCGTATGTAACATCCCAGTGTTTGGGAGGTTATAAGGATCTAAATTTAATATGTGCATTTGCAAAGCATGCATCTAAAAGTACGGGAAATTTTGGTGCGAAAGTTTAAACGAATCAAAGTGACCAAAGTTTCACTTGGCATGATGAAATAGGTCTAGTTCATCTAGTCAAGAGTGCATTTGGAATGATCTTTATAACAAGTATCTTAAGACATCAAGTCATTTGGTTACACAAACCATAAATTGGTTTTGACTAAAACAAATTCTCAACAACTTTAACACAAGTCTTTAAATGACTTGGGAGAATTCACTAGGTATCCAGAACTCAAAGAGGGGTGAGTATCTAAATCACATATCAGATGATCATATTTCCACCAATGAGTAATACATCATTGAACCATCTCATCAACAGAGATGTGATCTTCTATAAAACAACAACTCCCTAAGTATCAATTAATTTCCACAAGTTAGAAATGCTTTATGGAATAATCTCATCAACAAATGTTCTAGGTTCTGTAAAACAATAACTCTTTAAGCTATCAACCATTCACACAAGATCTTTCCAAATTATTTACTGCCTACTAAGTGAACCTTCACAAGTAAATAACAAAGATTCAATAGAACACAAGTGATACAAACAAGTGTTAACCCAAGTCCCACAAGTGGGAAGTAACTTAATTATCATTAAGAATATATTTATCGAATATGTACATATCTTATTAATCATAAAAGAAGTATCAACAAGAAGAAACAAATCTTCTTCAACTACTGATAAACCTTGATCATTACATATGATATTCCCAAATCTATATATCTGCATTATGAATGCCAAAGTTAATAAAGAGAAGGATATAAAGTAACAACATGACACCTAAGAAAAACAACTAACAACTTTGACATAAGTCATTAAATCCAATAACTTTCACATGCTCATTGTTTTAATCATCTCATACAAGTGAGCAGATGAAATCTTAACACATCAATGAACCATTTGATCAACTTACATCTAAAGACATCATTCCACAAACACTCCACATTTATATTCAACTCATCATTCAACAACTAAAGTATCTCTGGATGTGAGTAATGAATGACAACAAGTTATAACCTTTATTTGAGGAATTGAAATGATAAGTAAGTAAACCAATCATGTATGATATAAAAACATATCTTATGGGAAATAAAATAAGAAGTTTATAGAAGGATAATAAAAGCATGAACTATATCTTAATCTAGATCTTGTTGTGTTGTCAAGACCATTCTATCTTGTTTTCCAATCTTCTCTAAATTATTTTGCAAGATAAGCAACCACAAGGAAGGAGGACTACCACAGGAAGATTTCCAAGAAGATTATTTAGAGTGTTCTTGAAGTGCTAATCTAATCTTCTATATGAGTACTTGGAAACTCTTATACCTTGATATGATCTTATTAACTCTCTTGAAAGAGTCTGATACTCCAATGTTAGTGTTATATAGAAGTAGTTTGATAACAAGACTGCTACCTTGTTAACATATCACTTTTGTATACTCAAACAATTGAGTGTCATACACAAACAAACAGAATATGGAATCACCTAGTACATGTCAGCCTATTGTATATGATTAGTAATTTGGAGGCAAGTCTGATCCACTTGTTAACAAATTCTACTTATATGCATATGGTAACTTGATGTTATCAAATACACCTACATTCTGTTATATACAAAACCATGATCCATAGAAGGAGAAGTATAAACAAAGAGAACATAATATACCACATTATAACTTGAGCCACACCTACAAGTTATAAGTATAGAAGCAACCAAGATAAGGAAGAAAACAAGCAACAGGTCGAAATCCAAGTGTTTGATGTTATATAAGAGTAATTTGATTACAAGGTCAGATCAACCTTGTGAACAGAATATTCATGTAAGCATTAAAACAACTGAGTTTCAATAATCTATTTTTCATCATTGAATACACCACATGAATGAAATGGTTATGGATTCAAATGAACTCATCTCATCAAGAACTACAATTTACTACTGAAGTTAGTATTTGGGAACCACTCAATATATCCTATCAGCTCTAGTGGTGAACTTCTTAAGTCAAGAGACCATCAAGGGATGATATTACTTGCAAACGACCAAGGCAAAGTCTGAAGACTAGTGACAACTAGAGAGAAGAACATGAAGCAACAGAAGACCACAAGGAGAAACACTGCCTCAGTAAAGGATCATAAGAATTTATCCAGTGAATCATTAGGATTTATTGGAGAACCAATAGCCTCTGTCAAGCTCATCAGAGATGAGGAACTCCTAATGATATCTTTAATGGAAATAATTATCAAGTATGAAATGTTAACCAACCATTGCATCCACATGTCTTGTGATATGTGGAGGTTAATGGAATCAAGCTTAACACCTTGTTTTCCAGATCAATCTCATCCATAAGACCAATGTATAATAACAAAAATCCATCCATACATAATCATACAATTGATTGCATGTTATAAAATCAACAAAGGATAATATCCATATTGGAACCTATGTGGAAAACATGAAAATGAGATCCCAAAACCACATATGTTTTCCACCTGGTCAAGTACTAATAGCAAACAACATGACTTGCACTTCCCCAAGTAAAATGTCAACCAAGATTGCTATGAAAATAACATAGTTTTATAAAAAGAAAACAAGTTCCTTCACTCATTAAAACCATTTGGTGGGGCATGGAATGAAATTCCATATTAAATAAATTTCATAACAGTGCATAGAACTAGTACCAAATAGTTTTACTAAGTTATTTTCTACAAGAGATTGTATCCAAAATGATCCATTTATAACATACCACATGGTGGACCATATGTGTGTTGTGTTATTATGATGTTCATGCCTAAAAATAAATTTTAAAGCCATTTAACAAAATTAAATGGAGAGAAATAACAAAAATCACTTAATCTAGCACCCTAAATAAAAAATACAAATATTCTCCAAATTCACCAAAACAAAACATGGTGAGCTTAGAAATTTGATGAGGAATTCAAAACTGGTTTTTAATAATTTTTATCTTTGCAATAAGGCCCTGAAAACAAAGGTTTTTCTCTGTTTTAAGGACAAAAGGACTTAGTTGTGAAATCTGGAAAGTATAGGGGGTTATTGAAATTCGTTGTTTCTTTTCTCTTTCTTCTTCCTCTGCCAGAAGGCAGAGGAGAAGGCCGCCGTGTCAACGCCGGTTCTGCCACGTCTTGTCAGCCGCCGTGCGTGCGGATAAGAGCAGAGGCTGCCGTGATCCTGTCCTCTACCTCCTCTCTCTCTCATTTGCTCTCTCTCCCTCTCTGTACGGAACCCGACCGGAAACCCTAAACCTAACCCCATGGCCGCCGGCCACCACCGTCGACTCCGGCCGCGCCGGGACAAACGGAGCCCAGCACGAGATGCGCATGGTGCTTCTCGACATCCTCAAGCACGCACGTGACCCGGGACGCTAGGAGTCGAGCGAATTGGACCATCTCCTTCATCTCCGGCCGCCGGCCGAATATCAACGCCGCCGACGAATTGGACCTCACCGAGCCTCCTTGACCACTCCATCGTCATCCCCTCGCTCCGGTGAGCATCATCGTTTGCTCGTTTCTTTTTTCCGTGCCTCGTACCGCACTGGCACCGAGCCACTGTCACCGCCGCCGCGCCGTGCTCGCCGCCGGTCGTCTCCGGTGACCATTTGGTCGACCGCCACCACCCACAGACTCCTTGTGCCACGTTCTAGCTAGTGGAGCACACGAATTGCATCAATTCGATCCTGAACTTCCGATTTGAAAACCACAGTGAAGATCCCCTCTGATGATTACTCCATCCTGACGTCAGCATGACATCACAAATTGATTTCTATTTAATTAAATTCAATTTGCCACGTGGACCCCACCTGTCAATTAAATAAAACCGGAATTTAAATAAACTTAATAATTCAATAACTACTAAAATAATTATTAGAAAAATATGAAAAAAATATGGAAATGTTTAGAAAAATATAATCTAAATGTTTATCAAATTTTCATAAATGTTTGATGAATTTAAAATTAAACATTTTCTTTAATTAATTAAATCATTTAAAATAAAGAAAAATAATAAATAATTCATAAAATCAGAAAAATACAAGTTATATATCAAAATGCTCCAAATAACAAATGCAACTCATCTATGATGTTTACAAAGTAATTTGACCATGTTTTCATGTGTGCACTATTTTGCCTTATCATTTAATTCATTTAAAATCAATAAAGTAAAATCTTATTCAAATATTTTCAGAATAATTCAAATGAGATATCAAATTAAAGAGAAAAGCATTTCCAATTCAAATATGTTAAACATAAAACATTTGTTAAACTTATAAAATTGTTTTAAAGGGCATAATGGAAATTCTATAATATACCATTATAACCATAAACAATTACCATAAATAGTATTTTTCTAATTAATAAAACCCTGATGTTTTCACATCTACTAAACCTATCATCACATGGCAATAGCAAGTTATGTGATGATAGAATTGGTTGTATTAGTTACTCATTTTTCATTCAACCTTTGACATAAGCTCTACACTCTAAAATATGAAATAAAATATGTCTGTTATCTTTTTAATAATTGGTTTCTATGTGTTATTGTTTTGTTATCTAATCAAGTAATAAACACTTCTACCTCAACATGATAACAATGGTTTGCTAAGTAAAAGTGAAACACATGTAAGTCTAAAAGAACTAATAACCACATCACCACAAATAATGAAACCATTCACCTAAAACCTGTGTGATTACGATACCGTATCAAACGTGGCTTACACTTGTAAGCTGGGGTGTTTTCCAGGGTATTTCGCGATGCATCTCATTACTATGCATGTATCATCTGGCCAGTGTTTCCTGTAGTCCTTACCAGGACTACTTTGCTATCTTTCCGATGTTTGGATTTCTCCACGCGACCCTCGAACCCCGAAGACCTGGATTATTATTGTTATTTCAATCTCAGGCAAGTTCATCACTTGCTCATATCCTTTGCAGTATCTCCTAACCAACTACTTGCAAAAACTCTATCGTACTACCACCTATTCCAAAAAGAATGCATGATCCTATTTTTATAATAATATGACTAATTGAATGACTACCCGAGTGGTAGTGTTCTGTTTGGTGGGCGGATGGAACCATGGTAAGATGAATAGGTCAAAGGAAGGTTCCATCTGCATGGGAAAGTATTACCTAGGAATTAACCACAAATGCCGTCAGAACTCGGTGCGCCGTAGATATCGCGTTGACCATGGATCTTCTATGGGGGGAGTAAGTCAGTCGTGATACTTTTCTCGTTCGCATGTCAACGGGCTGCCAGAGACGTACGCTGTACTCTCGCGTAGGTAGAGCGGGACTACATGCACATGGGTGGGATCCCTTAATTCCCACGGACTCTGCGGGTCTATGATGGTCTGCCAGGGGCGCGTAGATATCCATCGTGAGGGGTGGAATCAGGCGTTCAACCTGCTGGCAGAAATGGGTGGGCATGCGTTGTGCGGAGAAGCACGGTTTGGCTTGGACCAACAACCGGGCCCCACACCTGAGTGGGAGTGGACAGGAATGTACACCTGGTTGTGCAACATGGTCTTGGTCGTCCATGGGTAAAGCAACGCACCTCTGCAGAGTGTAAAAGGATGTGGCATGTTACCCCCTGTTCCGGGAAGGAACTGCGAACGCTACAGGAAAGGCAACTCCATGAAGTTCTAGCTCCTGTGATGATCTGGCGGGCATAGTTTTCAGAATTAAAAGCAACCTCTTGAAAAAAGATTTTACAAAACTTTGCATTAGCTTATGACTCTTTTGAGTCTAGAGCTATAGTTAGTGCATCAAACTACCCACCATATATCATGAACTTGCTGAGTAATGCTCGTTACTCATTCTATCCCGTTTGACCCTGCTTAGAGTTGAAGCCCTATTGAAGTCGTCATCGAGAAGCCATCGTTGCCTAAGGGAGCTACGTGGAGTGATCTACAACTTAGTCGGTAAAGCATCATCATCAACAACGTTGGTGGAGGGAAATCTATCAAGATGTAGGTAGAGACCATTCTTGGTCTTAGCATTTACAAGCCATAGATTAGGGCTGACATCAGCCGTAGTGGATTAGTTCTGAGCTAGAGTTCTTCTCCGGCTTGGAGCTTCGTATTGCTTCTTCTGATGTTTCATTTGCAGGAGATCTTCTTTGATTCATCAAAGAGATTCTCAAGATTTTGTAATGAAGTTTGTATCCTATAGCTTTGCTTGGACCCGCTGTGTTTCTGTTGTACCACTCTGAGAGATGTAATATTCACGGATAAGTCCTTCTGTGAGTATTATGTCACCGACTTGCGCACTACACATGTAGTGGTGTGCTGGGTCACCACAGGTGGTATCAGAGTGAAGCGACCTTAGGTTTAAAACCTTATAGGAGATCTGTAGGTTGGTAAAGACTATAGGAAGCCATCTTATCTAAACCACATTTCCTACAACTATGATGATCATTCACTTGAGAATGATATAATCATACTTGTATAGAATTATTCTTACTCAACCTGAGTAAATCTACTTATCTATTATCTTTATACCTAGGTATGAATAGTTAGAAGTCTAGTGTGTATCAGTGTTATTGGGAAAAAGAGTGTTCTGACATAGTCAGAGATGCTTAAGTCGAAGTGATGATTACCCCATTTTATGAATGAATAGGATGGAGTAGAATATGGTATTGAGTTAGTATAGGAGTCATCAAGAAGGGATGATTGATAATCATGAAGAGTCGTTAGACCATGGTAACTATGGGGTATATACCATATCCTTGGTTATCAAGTCCAGAGGTGAATCATTATAGTATAGTATAGAATTAGGAGAAGGCATAAGCATTGACGGAAGCTACATTACTACTCCTAAGGTGATCAACAACATGAAGGATCAATAGATGCCATGAGAAGCTTATCACAATCAAGATAAAGTACATCAAATTACATGGTACTTAGTCCTATAGGGAACCAAGTTAGACAACAACTACTATAGGATTATTTTGTCTTGGTTTATTCCATTGCAGTAAGGCATGCATTTGGAGTAATTACCAAGGCAAAGAGTGGTTGTGTAGACTAGGATTACAAGGAAATAAATACCTACTTGTAGTTTATAGCATTTAAGAGCCTTGGTACTTGAGATGTTTTACTCTAAGTACTTTTATTTCACAGGCTTTTAATGCATGAGTGATAAATGCATTTGGGATTTATTGCATCTTATTTGGATCTTTGATTGACTAGATCTGTGCATGAAGATTGAACTTGATGTGCAAATGCATGTGCAAACATTGAGTTCTATCTTGATGTTACTGGTCTAGAGGGTTTAGGATTAGTATGAGAGCGGTCTGAAATCTCAGCTGATTGAAGCAACTATCAAAGCGCTGGAAGTCCTTGAAGTCAAGAAGGCAGAAGATCAATAAAGTCACTGATGGGAATGGACCACATTCCACATCCTGTTTGGAGTTGGTGACATATTTCATCAACACATGTAGATATACCACAAGTGATGCCAACAAAAATCACATGAGTAGTTATATTCCAGAAGGAAACATGCAGAAGTTGATAAATAAACTTATAGAGTCATTCCATAGAAATTGAAACCCAAAGATATAGAAGGACCATAGAAAGTAACCAGTGAAATAGGTTATAGTCACCTGTAGGAAAAAATTAAAACTCGAGGAAACTCAAAGCTATTTTCACTAATGATTGAGTCTAAGTCAATGTACACTACATCGTACAAGTTTCCTTGAGCAGTATTCCTCTTGAGACCATTAGATTGAACTAAATGGAGTCCTAAACATAGACAATACCCATTGTACCGGAAGAATCTTACTGGTTATTCATCGCCTGGTGGATATACCAAATGTTCCTCAAAAAGTTGTGAGGGATAGGAAACCATAACTATACATCGGAGAACGAAACTTGGTATCCACTATGTGGTGGAAATACCACGTGTTCTTCGTGAGACTATTAGGAAGGCTTAGTGACAAAACAGAGTTGTCCTAACAACTGGCATACTATTAGATTATCATACAAGACAGTGGAAGGTGAACAATGAAGACAAGAGGATACACACGTCAAGGTCAACACAAGAAACAGATGTGAAGATTCAACAGTCTACAGAAGTTCTCTCTACCTATCTTTGCGTGAGAGAGGTTGAACTTCGGGACGAAGTTCTTGTTAAGGGGGAGATACTGTAACATCCCAGTGTTTGGGAAGTTATAAGGATCTAAATTTAATATGTGCATTTGCAAAGCATGCATCTAAAAGTACGGGAAATTTTGGCGCGAAAGTTTAAACGAATCAAAGTGACCAAAGTTTCACTTGGCATGATGAAATAGGTCTAGTTCATCTAGTCAAGAGTGCATTTGGAATGATCTTTATAACAAGTATCTTAAGACATCAAGTCATTTGGTTACACAAACCATAAATTGGTTTTGACTAAAACAAATTCTCAACAACTTTAACACAAGTCTTTAAATGACTTGGGATAATTCACTAGGTATCCAGAACTCAAAGAGGGGTGAGTATCTAAATCACATATCAGATGATCATATTTCCACCAATGAGTAATACATCATTGAACCATCTCATCAACAGAGATGTGATCTTCTATAAAACAACAACTCCCTAAGTATCAATTAATTTCCACAAGTTAGAAATGCTTTATGGAATAATCTCATCAACAAATATTCTAGGTTCTGTAAAACAATAACTCTTTAAGTTATCAACCATTCACACAAGATCTTTCCAAATTATTTACTACCTACTAAGTGAACCTTCACAAGTAAATAACAAAGGTTCAATAGAACACAAGTGATACAAACAAGTGTTAACCCAAGTCCCACAAGTGGGAAGTAACTTAATTATCATTAAGAATATATTTATCGAATATGTACATATCTTATTAATCATAAAAGAAGTATCAACAAGAAGAAACAAATCTTCTTCAACTACTGATAAACCTTGATCATTACATATGATATTCCCAAATCTCTATATCTGCATTATGAATGCCAAAGTTAATAAAGAGAAGGATATAAAGTAACAACATGACACCTAAGAAAAACAACTAACAACTTTGACATAAGTCATTAAATCCAATAACTTTCACATGCTCATTGTTTTAATCATCTCATACAAGTGAGCAGATGAAATCTTAACACATCAATGAACCATTTGATCAACTTACATCTAAAGACATCATTCCACAAACACTCCACATTTATATTCAACTCATCATTCAACAACTAAAGTATCTCTGGATGTGAGTAATGAATGACAACAAGTTATAACCTTTATTTGAGGAATTGAAATGATAAGTAAGTAAACCAATCATGTATGATATAAAAACATATCTTATGGGAAATAAAATAAGAAGTTTATAGAAGGATAATAAAAGCATGAACTATATCTTAATCTAGATCTTGTTGTGTTGTCAAGACCATTCTATCTTGTTTTCCAATCTTCTCTAAATTATTTTGCAAGATAAGCAACCACAAGGAAGGAGGACTACCACAGGAAGATTTCCAAGAAGATTATTTAGAGTGTTCTTGAAGTGCTACTCTAATCTTCTATATGAGTACTTGGAAACTATTATACCTTGATATGATCTTATTAACTCTCTTGAAAGAGTCTGATACTCCAATGTTAGTGTTATATAGAAGTAGTTTGATAACAAGACTGCTACCTTGTTAACAGATCACTTTTGTATACTCAAACAATTGAGTGTCATACACAAACAAACAGAATATGGAATCACCTAGTACATGTCAGCCTTTTGTATATGATTAGTAATTTGGAGGCAAGTCTGATCCACTTGTTAACAAATTCTACTTATATGCATATGGTAACTTGATGTTATCAAATACACCTACATTCTGTTATATACAAAACCATGATCCATAGAAGGAGAAGTATAAACAAAGAGAACATAATATACCACATTATAACTTGAGCCACACCTACAAGTTCTAAGTATAGAAGAAACCAAGATAAGGAAGAAAACAAGCAACAGGTCGAAATCCAAGTGTTTGATGTTATATAAGAGTAATTTGATTACAAGGTCAGATCAACCTTGTGAACAGAATATTCATGTAAGCATTAAAACAACTGAGTTTCAATAATCTATTTTTCATCATTGAATACACCACATGAATGAAATGGTTATGGATTCAAATGAACTCATCTCATCAAGAACTACAATTTACTACTGAAGTTAGTATTTGGGAACCACTCAATATATCCTATCAGCTCTAGTGGTGAACTTCTTAAGTCAAGAGACCATCAAGGGATGATATTACTTGCAAAGGACCAAGGCAAAGTCTGAAGACTAGTGACAACTAGAGAGAAGAACATGAAGCAACAGAAGACCACAAGGAGAAACACTGCCTCAGTAAAGGATCATAAGAATTTATCCAGTGAATCATTAGGATTTATTGGAGAACCAATAGCCTCTGTCAAGCTCATCAGAGATGAGGAACTCCTAATGATATCTTTAATGGAAATAATTATCAAGTATGAAATGTTAACCAACCATTGCATCCACATGTATTGTGATATGTGGAGGTTAATGGAATCAAGCTTAACACCTTGTTTTCCAGATCAATCTCATCCATAAGACCAATGTATAATAACAAAAATCCATCCATACATAATCATACAATTGATTGCATGTTATAAAATCAACAAAGGATAATATCCATATTGGAACCTATGTGGAGAACATGAAAATGAGATCCCAAAACCACATATGTTTTCCACCTGGTCAAGTACTAATAGCAAACAACATGACTTGCACTTCCCCAAGTAAAATGTCAACCAAGATTGCTATGAAAATAACATAGTTTTATAAAAAGAAAACAAGTTCCTTCACTCATTAAA
Organism: Alopecurus myosuroides; assembly: GCA_028641055.1. Classification (NCBI taxonomy): domain Eukaryota; kingdom Viridiplantae; phylum Streptophyta; class Magnoliopsida; order Poales; family Poaceae; genus Alopecurus; species Alopecurus myosuroides. Next base: position 360,257,652 of record CM054058.1, read on the forward strand.
ACCATTTGGTGGGGCATGGAATGAAATTCCATATTAAATAAATTTCATAACAGTGCATAGAACTAGTACCAAATAGTTTTACTAAGTTATTTTCTACAAGAGATTGTATCCAAAATGATCCATTTATAACATACCACATGGTGGACCATATGTGTGTTGTGTTATTATGATGTTCATGCCTAAAAATAAATTTTAAAGCCATTTAACAAAATTAAATGGAGAGAAATAACAAAAATCACTTAATCTAGCACCCTAAATAAAAAATACAAATATTCTCCAAATTCACCAAAACAAAACATGGTGAGCTTAGAAATTTGATGAGGAATTCAAAACTGGTTTTTAATAATTTTTATCTTTGCAATAAGGCCCTGAAAACAAAGGTTTTTCTCTGTTTTAAGGACAAAAGGACTTAGTTGTGAAATCTGGAAAGTATAGGGGGTTATTGAAATTCGTTGTTTCTTTTCTCTTTCTTCTTCCTCTGCCAGAAGGCAGAGGAGAAGGCCGCCGTGTCAACGCCGGTTCTGCCACGTCTTGTCAGCCGCCGTGCGTGCGGATAAGAGCAGAGGCTGCCGTGATCCTGTCCTCTACCTCCTCTCTCTCTCATTTGCTCTCTCTCCCTCTCTGTACGGAACCCGACCGGAAACCCTAAACCTAACCCCACGGCCGCCGGCCACCACCGTCGACTCCGGCCGCGCCGGGACAAACGGAGCCCAGCACGAGATGCGCATGGTGCTTCTCGACATCCTCAAGCACGCACGTGACCCGGGACGCTAGGAGTCGAGCGAATTGGACCATCTCCTTCATCTCCGGCCGCCGGCCGAATATCAACGCCGCCGACGAATTGGACCTCACCGAGCCTCCTTGACCACTCCATCGTCATCCCCTCGCTCCGGTGAGCATCATCGTTTGCTCGTTTCTTTTTTCCGTGCCTCGTATCGCACTGGCACCGAGCCACTGTCACCGCCGCCGCGCCGTGCTCGCCGCCGGTCGTCTCCGGTGACCATTTGGTCGACCGCCACCACCCACAGACTCCTTGTGCCACGTTCTAGCTAGTGGAGCACACGAATTGCATCAATTCGATCCTGAACTTCCGATTTGAAAACCACAGTGAAGATCCCCTCTGATGATTACTCCATCCTGACGTCAGCATGACATCACAAATTGATTTCTATTTAATTAAATTCAATTTGCCACGTGGACCCCACCTGTCAATTAAATAAAACCGGAATTTAAATAAACTTAATAATTCAATAACTACTAAAATAATTATTAGAAAAATATGAAAAAAATATGGAAATGTTTAGAAAAATATAATCTAAATGTTTATCAAATTTTCATAAATGTTTGATGAATTTAAAATTAAACATTTTCTTTAATTAATTAAATCATTTAAAATAAAGAAAAATAATAAATAATTCATAAAATCAGAAAAATACAAGTTATATATCAAAATGCTCCAAATAACAAATGCAACTCATCTATGATGTTTACAAAGTAATTTGACCATGTTTTCATGTGTGCACTATTTTGCCTTATCATTTAATTCATTTAAAATCAATAAAGTAAAATCTTATTCAAATATTTTCAGAATAATTCAAATGAGATATCAAATTAAAGAGAAAAGCATTTCCAATTCAAATATGTTAAACATAAAACATTTGTTCAACTTATAAAATTGTTTTAAAGGGCATAATGGAAATTCTATAATATACCATTATAACCATAAACAATTACCATAAATAGTATTTTTCTAATTAATAAAACCCTCATGTTTTCACATCTACTAAACCTATCATCACATGGCAATAGCAAGTTATGTGATGATAGAATTGGTTGTATTAGTTACTCATTTTTCATTCAACCTTTGACATAAGCTCTACACTCTAAAATATGAAATAAAATATGTCTGTTATCTTTTTAATAATTGTTTTCTATGTGTTATTGTTTTGTTATCTAATCAAGTAATAAACACTTCTACCTCAACATGATAACAATGGTTTGCTAAGTAAAAGTGAAACACATGTAAGTCTAAAAGAACTAATAACCACATCACCACAAATAATGAAACCATTCACCTAAAACCTGTGTGATTACGATACCGTATCAAACGTGGCTTACACTTGTAAGCTGGGGTGTTTTCCAGGGTATTTCGCGATGCATCTCATTACTATGCATGTATCATCTTGCCAGTGTTTCCTGTAGTCCTTACCAGGACTACTTTGCTATCTTTTAGATGTTTGGATTTCTCCACGCGACCCTCGAACCCCGAAGACCTGGATTATTATTGTTATTTCAATCTCAGGCAAGTTCATCACTTGCTCATATCCTTTGCAGTATCTCCTAACCAACTACTTGCAAAAACTCTATCGTACTACCACCTATTCCAAAAAGAATGCATGATCCTATTTTTATAATAATATGACTAATTGAATGACTACCCGAGTGGTAGTGTTCTGTTTGGTGGGCGGATGGAACCATGGTAAGATGAATAGGTCAAAGGAAGGTTCCATCTGCATGGGAAAGTATTACCTAGGAATTAACCACAAATGCCGTCAGAACTCGGTGCGCCGTAGATATCACGTTGACCATGGATCTTCTATGGGGGGGGGGAGTAAGTCAGCCGTGATACTTTTCTCGTTCGCATGTCAACGGGCTGCCAGAGACGTACGCTGTACTCTCGCGTAGGTAGAGCGGGACTACATGCACATGGGTGGGATCCCTTAATTCCCACGGACTCTGCGGGTCTATGATGGTCTGCCAGGGGCGCGTAGATATCCATCGTGAGGGGTGGAATCAGGCGTTCAACCTGCTGGCAGAAATGGGTGGGCATGCGTTGTGCGGAGAAGCACGGTTTGGCTTGGACCAACAACCGGGCCCCACACCTGAGTGGGAGTGGACAGGAATGTACACCTGGTTGTGCAACATGGTCTTGGTCGTCCATGGGTAAAGCAACGCACCTCTGCAGAGTGTAAAAGGATGTGGCATGTTACCCCCTGTTCCAGGAAGGAACTGCGAACGCTACAGGAAAGGCAACTCCATGAAGTTCTAGCTCCTGTGATGATCTGGCGGGCATAGTTTTCAGAATTAAAAGCAACCTCTTGAAGAAAGATTTTACAAAACTTTGCATTAGCTTATGACTCTTTTGAGTCTAGAGCTATAGTTAGTGCATCAAACTACCCACCATATATCATGAACTTGCTGAGTAACGCTCGTTACTCATTCTATCCCGTTTGACCCTGCTTAGAGTTGAAGCCCTATTGAAGTCGTCATCGAGAAGCCATCGTTGCCTAAGGGAGCTACGTGGAGTGATCTACAACTTAGTCGGTAAAGCATCATCATCAACAACGCTGGTGGAGGGAAATCTATCAAGATGTAGGTAGAGACCATTCTTGGTATTAGCATTTACAAGCCATAGATTAGGGCTGACATCAGCCGTAGTGGATAAGTTCTAAGCTAGAGTTCTTCTCCGGCTTGGAGCTTCGTATTGCTTCTTCTGATGTTTCATTTGCAGGAGATCTTCTTTGATTCATCAAAGAGATTCTCAAGATTTTGTAATGAAGTTTGTATCCTATAGCTTTGCTTGGACCCGCTGTGTTTCTGTTGTACCACTCTGAGAGATGTAATATTCACGGATAAGTCCTTCTGTGAGTATTATGTCACCGACTTGCGCACTACACATGCAGTGGTGTGCTGGGTCACCACATCGTAGCAGCGTTTAAACTAGCAGACTGGCTAGCGGCCCCACCAACTACTGCCATCTCAGCGCCTAAGTTGCGACGAGTAGCGCCTAGCTTGCTAGGCTTCCTAACCACAGGAGTAAAGCCGTGGGCCCTGTTGTACTCATTTTGATCTAGGTTAAGCTCAAGCCTAACCTTCTCCAGCTCCAGGTGCTCCGCGAGCAGCACTTGACGCTGCTGGTCGAGTTGCGCCCTCATGGTCATGAGCTCAAGCTCGGTGGGAGGCGGCATGCCCATCCGCACGGCGGATGCCGGTATCATCGTAGTCGTGGAAGGGGGCACGTAACCCGGAATGTTGTGGGGCGCTTCGTAGGGCTTGTGAACTTTTGGGCCAGCACTCGGGCCAGCAGGTTCCTCGATGACTCCCGCGGTAGCGGCCGCACCCTTCCCAACATCGGTAGCCGGGCCTGTCATCATCACCTCCACGCTGTCCGCAGAGTAGCCAGTTGGCTTCCCGCGGGCAGCGAGTACAGCAGGAGGATCTTCAGCGACGAGCACCACCTCTGGGAACTCGCGGATGACGGTGGTGGCGAAGTAGACCAGATGTGTGCCGAAGGAGAGCACCGAGCCGCCTGCCGGGATGGGTCTACCGTCGAAATCTCCGGCGTTGTTGGTGACGAAGTCGAAGGAGCCGAATCTGTGGACAAGGCCATAGACCATGCGCTCCCCTGTAGCAGAAACGAGTCCCTTCCGAACATGAACTCCAGCCAGCGCTGCTGGTAGCCCCACGGTGGGCGCCAACTGTCGTGGTGGTATCACGGCAGATTCCATGGGATGGCTAAAGGTTGGGGCCGATGGATGCTGGAGGTATCCGGGGAGGGATCACACGGCGAGTAGCCGCGTGTAGGATGTCTCAAGCACTGCAGACAACAAGATCTTACCTAGGTTCAGGGCCCTCGTGTGGAGGTAACACCCCTACTCCTGCCTTTCTCTCTATATGTGTGTGTTCCGACTAGCCACAGTACAAAGTTGCCTCTTGGCCGGGTAGCCACTCTAGCTCTAGTGTTGCCTCAAGCAAATAAGTGCAATGTCAAGTAACGTCGTGGATCGTCCCTCGCGCAGGAGGAGGCGGGGCACCTTATATACTGGTGCCCAGCCGAATAGAAAAAGACTATAAGGTACGTCTGATGGGACAGGCACACTGCAGAACAGAGCACGCTTCCGGCTTCTCGCTGACGCGGGTGCGGGAAGTCGTCGCGCCGTTCGGAGATGGGACCTGTCCACCTTGTCAGTGAGATAGGGTAGGCCCCTAGACCTGTCCTGTCCCCTCTGTCAGTGACAGGACTTGACATGCGCCTACCACACTGTAGCCACGCCGTAGCGCGGATAATCACGCGCTCCGTAAGTTGAACCGCACGCCGGTACGGACGCAGGATACGCGGGATCCCTTGTCAGAACGGCTCCATTGACTTCTTGCCCGAGTAGGAACGCAGTCCCTCTACTCGGGCCAACTTCTTTACTCGGACGAATATAACTTGCTTGATATCTTCTCTTGTCCTTCGGTGGGTACGGCCGGATAGAAACCTACCGGGTAGCAAGCACCCGGGTAGTTGTCTACCCGGTCAAACAACACCTTGACCTTGCCTTTAGCACTCGCCTTACCCCTACTCTGGGGTAACCCCCCGACAGATCTTCTATTACATGAACAGGGTACTTGTTCTTGATAGTCAATGCATTAAGTTGCCTGTAATCAACACACAACCTCCAGGTTTTGTCTTTCTTCCTCACTAGAATTGCTAGAGATGAATAAGGACTTTTGCTGGGTTGAATCTCTACATTTTTTAGAAGGACATGCTCAAACTTCTGAAAGTACTATTTCTTATAAGCATGTTAAATTTTGTGGAGCACTTAGACCTTGTGAAAAGAATCAAACTGTAGAAGAATATTGCATCCATCATAGGAATGAAAAACTAGAAAGTGGGATATGGCTCTAAATGATCTTGGTAAAAAGGTTTGTGCCCTCTATCCTTTTATTTGTGAACTTTGCTATGAAGTGGGTCATTTTAATTTCCAATGCTCAGGCCATGATAGTAGCCTTTCGAATCCTATGAGTACTGCAAGTTTGTATTGTGATGACATGATCTCCCCTAATGAGCATGATGAACTTACATTATTTTTGGGGTGTGAAGAGCTATTAAGAAAAACTTCTTTGATAGATACGAGTGCTTTTGATATGAATAGTATCTTCCATGGATGCCATCTTTATTGTGTTGATAATTGACATGAAAATACTTACATACAAAATATTATAAAAGAGGAGACTTTACCAAAATATGACAGGACTAATATGTGTTTTGTTCTTATTAATGAAGAGGAGAAATCCTCCAAAGTTCTTTCTGTTGTTTCTGATAATAAACTAGGGTATGTGGAGAAGCTCCCTTTCAAGCCTCTCCCTCCTAAAGAGGGGAAGAAGAGGAGGAAGAAGAAGAGGAGGAGTAAAAAGAGAGAGGTAATAGTATCTCCCCCTAAGCATGTTGCTCATATTACAACTTTTGCCGATGAGTCTGAACTCGATGATTTTCCTATGCCTGTTATTTATGAAAGTGATCATGATTGGGAGAAACACACTACTTTTGATATTGAAAATTTGTTTGGTACCAATTCTGAAAGTGATGATAATAATTGTTGTACTATTAGTACCATCCATGTTCCTTCCAATGATGATATAGAAAGCTCTAAACTTGTGGATGATGTGTTTGAAAATCCCTTTGCTATTAATGATTATATGCTTGATACATCTCCTAGTAAAAATGATGATATGTTTACAAATGAACGCATTTTTGAAGACAACTATTTTATTGCTTGTGATGATATTATTCCTCCAATATATGATTATTTCAATGAGGAATATGATATTTTTAGTCCATCTACTATTGAGGAGAAAATTAATTATGATTTCAATATGCCTCTAGTCTTTAATAATCATTATAAAGAACGTTATAACATAGGCTATAATTATAATCATCCTCATGAAACTTGCCATAGTTATGGCGGGATTACCCAAAACCGTCTCTTTAATATGCAACTTGTCTATCATGTTCGAGTTCTTTATGATAATCCTACTCCCGTTGTTATTAATAAGAATGACGATGCTTATGTGGAGAGTAATAATTCTTTTATGCATGTGGCCCATGATAAGAATGTTTCTTGTGATAGTTATATTGTTAATTTTATTCATGATGCCTCTGAAAGTTATTATGATAGAGGGAAACATAATTTTATGCATCTTAACAATATCAAGTTTCCCCTCTTTATGTTGAAATTTCTGAAGTTACACTTGTTTTGCTTTCCTCTGCTCGCTGCTTTATGCTTTCATGACTTGTTTTTCTACAAGATTATTTTTCATAGGAAGTGAGTTAGACTTAAATTTGTTTTAAATTTGCTTATTGACGCTCTCTTATTGTGCTTCAACTCTTATTCTTATGTGAGCATCTTTTAAAAATCATTGTGCCTAGCTGAAAGGCGTTAAAGAAAAGCGCTACCAGGAGACAACCCGTTTTATTTCTCTGTTTTCAACCTGTTTTCCTTCGTTTTCTTTTGTGTGATTTGCACCTGGGTGTTGTCTATTTCCTTAGAAACCCTGCTGTATATTTTCTTTTGAGTTTTTTTTAGATCAAGTAAAGCCTCTAGTGGAAAGTTGAGCCATATTTCGGATTTCTGCGCAGGAAACAGATTTCTGCTGTCCACTGTTAATTCCGTTAAAAATCACGCAAAATTCAAAATGACCTGAGCTTTTTTGTGATTAATCCTGAGTTATATATTCAACTTTTCTTAGAAGATACCTTTTTGATTTGAGCAACAGAACATTTTTTTAAAAATCGATCTTTACCTGCTGTTCTGTTTTGACAGTTCTGCCATTTATCGCATTTGCATCTTAATCTCTTTCTTTTGGTGTTCTTTTGAGAAAAAGAGTTTTAAAAGAAGTTGTTACAGTAGCTAATGTGTTTATTAGTGTTAGACTTGTGTTGAAATTGAACCATGTGAATTTATTATTTCGATTGCACTGACGTTGCTAATGAAGATTGTGAGAAGTTTGGTGTGAAGGAAGTTTTCAAGGGTCAAGAGAAGAGGATGATATGATGTGATCAAGAAGAGTGAAAAGCCTAAGCTTGAGGATGCCCCGGTGGTACATCCCAGAAAATTCCAAGAATACTCAAGCGTCTAAGCTTGGGGATTCCCAAGGCATCCCCTTTTTCATCAACGAATTATCAGGTCACTTCTAGTGAAACTATATTTTTATTCGGTCACATCTTATGTGCTTTACTTGGAGCGTCTTTCATTTTTTGCTTTCAGTTTGTTTAGTTTTCTTTTCTGTAATAAATGGTTGGATCTTATCATACTTGTGTGGGAGAGAGACATGCTCCGTTTTCATTGCTTAGAACACTGTAGTTTTCATTCTTATTGTTCTGTGAGTGTTCACTTTTTGGTAGTACTGCGTTTAGCCTTTGTTTTCATGCATCTCTTATTTAGAGCTGTTAGCTTTTATAGTTAGGTGGTTCTCATATATGTGCTTGGTTGAGAATAGAAATTCTTATGTGGTAGTTGGTATAGTGGAAAAATTCGCATGGTCTTGTAGATCACTAAACTGCTTCACTTGAATCACTGTTGTTGTTTTGAGATATTAATTTTCTTAATAGATAGACAGGAAGGACTATTAAGTATAAACTTTTAATGGTTGGTCTAAGAAACTTGAAACTTTTGCCACACTTAAATTACCAGCTGATAGAAACAATGGTATATGATTGCTACGAGTGATACATTTCTGATCGGCCTTTTGTTACACGCTACGGCCGGGTAGCTAACAATGACTTGTCACTGCCACAGACCCTCTTGGAGTGATTTGTATTGTGCCTTGTAAGATGATTTGCTTGCTGTAATCTTTTAACTCGTGAGTCTATGTTGCGGTTCCTGGCACTTCCACCATCCATATTTGCTAGCCTCTTCGGTACTGTGCATTGCCCTTTCTCACATTGAGAGTTGGTGCAAACTTCGCCAGTGCATCTAAATCCCGTGGGAGGACTTTGCTCTCCTACACATAAGCCCATATATTCTTCCTCAAAACAGCCACCATACCTACCTATCATGGCATTTCCATAGCCATTCCGAGATATATTACTACACAACATCCATCTCCATTATGTTACTTGATGATGAGCTTCATGGTTATTTATGCATACTGCTACATTGGCAGGAGCATGCAGTTGGATACATCAGAGATATTCCATTATGAGTAATGAGTACTAAAAGTGTGATGATTCATTTTAATATAAGATGTTACCCCTACCGGTGAGGATATATATAAAAAAAATGAAAAAGCCCAAAAAGAAAAAAGAAAAAGGGCCAAAGAGAGAATAAAGAGAGAGGGCGAGCATCACTATCCTTTATACCACACTTGTGCTTCATGTTTAGCACCAATACTTCAGTTTGGAGAGAGTTTTCATATTATCATTCATTCATAACTATGTGGGGAACTTTACATTATAGAACTTGGCTTATATATTCCAATGACGAGCCTCCTCAAATGAGCTCTAGGTCTTCGTGAGCAAGAAAGTTGCATGCACCCCCACTAGTTCCATTGGAGAGCTTTCATACACTTATAGCTCTATGTGCATCCGTTGTGTGGAAATCCCTACTCCTTGCATAGCTTCGGTTGTAAGACTTTCAGCTTTGTGAGACTTTCTTCCATTGACCTTCCAAACCCCCCATAATGTTCTCTTAGCCATAACATCCCGGTGCCAGGGACCAACGCAGAACACTTGCTTGTTTTTAGTGTGCAAATAGTTTAAGATTCAAGCGTTGCATCATGTGGAAAACTTTACTTGATCCTAACAGGGGTTGTGAAGATCGTTTGACGTGCATGATATATTGGTCTTGAAAGCTTAAATCATCTCTAATAAACTTTGCACGGTTGATAGTACTTTAGTATTGATTCATTAAAAGTTTTGCTTTTTTCTTCTTATTCGTTTATGCATTACTTGTTGATATCAAATATAGATCACGGCTTTAGTTCATTTGATCCTAGTTTACATGCTCTACTTTACATATTATGATCAAGATTGTGTGGTAGCATGTCACCTTAGAAATTATTTTGTTTTATCGTTTACCTACTCGAGGACGAGTAGGAACTAATATTGGGGATGCTTGATACGTCTCAAACATATCTATAATTTCTGATGTTCTATGTTGATATTATGCCAATTGCTACATGTTTTCCGTATGTTTTCCTATGTTTTCTGGGACTAACCTATTAACAAGATGCCACAGAGCCAGTTCCCTGTTTTCTGCTATTTTAGTTTCAGAAAAGTTGTTCTGGAAATATTCTCGGAATTGGAAAATTCGAAAGCCAGAAGTCCTAAAAGTACCGGAAGCATCCAGAAGCCCCGAAGAGCCCCGTAGGTGGGGACCACATGGTGGCCACACCATGGGGTGGCGCGGGTCCCCCCGGCCGCGCCACCTAGGGGTGTGGACCCCCTAGCCACCTCCCGGCATCGCCCTTTCACCCATATATACTCCCCGAGGCATAAACCCTAGGGGAATCGACCTTTTCTGCAAAATACATCCGTAGCTCCGCCGCCGCCACCGACAAGTTTTGTGGGGGGCATATCTCTGTTCTGGCACCCTGCCGAGACGGGGAAGTGCCCCCGGAAGCCATCTCCATCGACTCCACCGCCATCTCCATCGCCTTTGCTGTCTCCTATGATGAGGAGGGAGTAGTTCTCCCCCGGGGCTGAGGGCTCTACCGGTAGCTATGTGGTTCATCTCTCTCTCCCATGGTGTGATCTTTATGTGATCATGAGCTTTGTTATCTAGTTGAATATGTAGATTGATCTTCATCTGTTATGCTACTCAAGTGGTTTTGTTATCTCCGTAAAAAATTTGATCACAGGGTAAAGGTGATAGTGTGTGCACCGTGTGGTTTAGCATGATATTGATATCTTGTGTTGGAAGATGAACCTATGAAATTGTGGTGTTTACGTGGAACCATCTGGGTCCCATGGTGATAGCATGTGGTTTACTTGGTTGGGAAAGTTCTTACTCTGAGGAGTGATGTTAAAGCCCTACGCAATCATTAGTGTTCGTTATTCGACCAGAGAGTGGTTCGGAGTAGCATAGTGAAGAAATGATATTTATGCATTCAGTTATGTTTTCATTGTTGAGAGTGTCCACTAGTGAAAGTAGGATCCCTACGCCTTGTTTCCAAGCATTGAAACACCGTTTTCCGCCTATTCTGCTACATGTTTGCTTGCTGCCATTTTTATTTCAGATTGCTATTACCACTTATTATCATTAATATTACTTATATTTTACTCTCTCTTCGCCGAACTAGTGCACCTATATACCTGACAAGTATATTGGGTGTGTTGGGGACACATGAGACTTCTTTTATCTTGATTGCAGGGTTGCTTGAGAGGGATATCTTTGACCTCTACCTCCCTGAGTTCGATAAACCTTGGGTAATCCACTTAAGGGAAACTTGCTGCTGTTCTACAAACCTCTGCACTTGGAGGCCCAACACTGTCTACAAGAATGAAAGCGTGCATAGACATCAGTAGGGGATTACGACAACTTGGGACTAATTTCAGTTTTCCATAACAATACATACGACAAATCTTAACAAATCAAAGAGGAGTTTTGGTTATGGCCTGACCCCTCAAAGTTGTCCATACGACGACCCCAAAATCTAGGGGGTTTCCCTCGACAACGTGCAACAGGGTCTCGAGAATCATCCCCACCTTTGCGTGTGGCTATAGTCTTATTATTTATGATCATGGGTGTACTCGGAAATAAATGCACAATTTCAATGTGCTAGTTACGTTCAGAAATCACGGGGATGCGTAGCTTTGGTTGGGGCCGAAATTGAATGGAGTTCCAGAGAAATGTGGACATCCCATACTTTCTGTAATACTCCTAAAATTATTCAAAATAAAGTTTGTACACAAAAATATGACACTTTCCATGCTCCTATGACATAATGTGACACTTTCTCTCAAAAAACTAATCCTTGCATGGTCGCAGAACCCACTAAATTTTGTTTCAAATCAGTCGGAGTGTCCACGTAACATTGGACCCTCCAAATGGAGCCGAACCGTGGCACAACCCCAAATCAGCCCCTTCTCCGGCCAGGGTACTCATTTGCACATATTTACGGATTTCCACACTAAAATTAAGAAGTAAACATTTTCATAAACATGAACATGGTTACATTTCGCCCCCACGTTCTGTACTTGGGACAGTTAAAATTTCCCCCCACATTCTATACTTCTCCACTGTTCCACCGCGCATTCCCCCCACTGTTTGGTTTTCTACATCGGTTCCTCTACTCTTTCCCCTTTCCGTCCGTCGCCATGGCTGACAAAGTACCACCCATTACGCACCGTCTTCCCATTACCGCCCATAAAGCGGCAAAGATTCAGGTCGTGTACACTGACAACGTGGAAGAAGTACACCGCAACCTCCGGAAGTCTGAGGAATGGCTCGCTGATGAGCCATTCAAGTTCATGGGTCTTGACTTCGAGTACACCGCCGACGGGAAAGACATCGCCGCCATCCAACTGGCGATGCGCAACGACGTTCTGGTATTTCAGTGTTCAAGGTATTTTTCCCACTCCAATCTAGCCTATATATAGGATTAGCAAAATGAGATTGGATTGAGCCCTAGATTAGCCATATATAGGAACAAGTGTACAATGCATTAATTTACAAGTTTGATCAATCCTACAACTTCGAACTAGTTTATTTTACAAGTTCGATTGGACTCTCTCTTAATGCTACAACTTCGTACTAGTTAGTAGCGCACTTATAAGTTAAATTTGACTCTCAATGTGATCCTGATCTCACTTTATATATATATTGATTACTGCAGTTGTACTGTGGATGATTGCAAGAGTCTGATTGATTTCCTTACTAAAAGGTGTATAAGTTTTGCTAGCGTTGACATCCGGGGTGACATGAGACTGATGTACAACACCTAAAGCTACAACTCCAGCACAGTTCCATTTGGATTTCACGATTTGTTACAGCTCAACAAACAAAGGGCCGGAATGGCTGTCCTCGCCACAGAACTAATCCACCCTAAGTTAAGAGACACGAAAAAGAATTCCCAGAAAAAAGAGGCACAAATTATGGGGGCATAAGCCACTTGACATTAGTATCCAGCTAGAGATGGTTATGTCGCGTATGACTTGTACCGCAGGATCAGTGTAGTGAATAATGGGCAACGTTACCTTGAACTAGCACCGATGGAAATTGTCTGCCCTAGTTGCCGTACCAGAACCAGGGAGCATGAAGCCTCTCTATCATTGAACAAACGCTAGAGGTGGCCGGATGCATGAGGTGTGATAACTTTGTGGGAGTCATGATGCAGCACAGTCTTAGCTAGGTTTCAGTGTTTTTTAGCTAAGTTTGTACATATATATATGGCTATTTTCGTGTGATCAAATTTGTGTGTAATTAAGCAATATATATGATCCTCTTGTGTTATCGTACATTACAGCTGTTTAGTACTCACACATTTGTTCCTCGTTCAGTTTATGTATATTTGGCGAGGTTTTAGGCTTACTATATTAAAGAAACAAAATCTTCTTAGATTCCATCGAGGAGAGGGCCACACGGTGGCGTGCGCCAGCACTATAGTCTCGTAAATTGGGGCTATGCCATCGATTGCTCGCAGCGCCCTGTCCCTGTCACAGGCAAAAAATTGGGGTTGTGCCATCTACGACACGTCGCAGAGCGTAAGAGCATGTCCTGTCGAATTAACATGCAAACCAAAATGTTCAAAGCACACCGACAAACGCCACTTTACCTCTTTCAACACCTATTCGTCCGGTCAAACAACTCTCCAGTACTAGCTCAGAAAAAACCCCAGGAACAACCTAGCACGGGAGCGTAGAGGATTCCCGTCGTCTTCACCGTCTCCGTCCCCGACGACAAGGGAGGATAAGCATAGGAGGCGGACCGTCCCCTCTTCAAGTATTTGTTACCGGCGCGCGACTTTTCTCCAGTGCGCGTCGACGAGCCAAAAACCCTGGGTATTTTTCCCGCCCATACCAGAATGTCCGACTTCAAGGTCAGTCTGTCCGGACACATAATTCAATAGCAAATTCCTGTATTATGTAGATGTCATTTTCCATTAACAATGCCCCAACTTTCTGGATTAAAATTAGTACTTCTTTCTGCCTGCGTGTGCGTGGTTCTAAACAGGAAATGTCTGAATATGAATGCCGCGTGTGTTGTCAGCCTACCGGCACCATATGTGGTAAAGCCGATCGTCGTACACCGTCCTTCGCTGTCAAGATTAACAAACCCCATAGTTAACAAGAAATTGTAAGCACTTACTATAATCCTGTTGAATGTGACATATATATATCTGTGTTCTTAATTATATGCTCTTCTGTTATATGAAATGCAGAATGTGCCATATTGTTTCAATGATCGTATACAAACCATGCTAGCTGGTCCTCATCAGCGATGGATACGTGCTATGTGTGATCACGGATTTGAGTACTACTTCTACATGGAGAAGGAGTTAGGTTCTACTATCATATATGGACCACACTGGGAAGGATTGTTTGAAGCTTATCTCATCAAACAAGATAATTATGTCACATTCACATATGATGAAGAGGATAGTTGGTTTGATCTGCAAGTGATGAATGCAAACCATCTCCCCAGACCATTTGTTCAACCGCCTGGTAAGTGGTACGCTACTCGTTCTGTGTTATGTTTTGTCCTACACACCGAGTAGTTTATATTTTTCAAAATTTTGATTTGTCTCTCCGATCAAAGTGTTGGGAGGTTCCAGATCGCGTGAAGTATGCCTTCGAAAAAACCTTGTTGGACAACCCATATGACATCACTGCTTCAGAAATGAATGCGATAAATTTTGCTATATACAAGGAGGTGTTTATGCCATTGGATGCTGACGATTTATTTGAGATCCCTCAGTTCTTCATGCACAGGATAGAAGATGCTGAAGATTTGCAGAAACTGGTAATAATTTTATTCACGAATTTTCAACTTGATATCTCTCAATGTTTACTTATGTAATGTTCATGTCAATTTGATCAGGTTGTCAATGTTGGCGCAGTGCAAGAGTATAACGTGCCAAGGAGGGGTTATTCCCGTCTATGCTTGAGAACATCCAAGTTATCGGAAGATATATAATCAAAGATTCAGACATCGAGTTTACTGGGAACTGGACCAAACTCTGCATATTCGCGCACATAGCCCATCATGATATCTTCGCCATTAGGATACAGGTGAAGCTGCTGTACATCAAGTTTATCTTCGAGAAGGTAGGACGCAAGGGAGTACCAGTAGTTCATGTTCTAAAGCACTGATGAATGCCGGAGGTGGAGTACTCATCTTATTACTTCAGAAAATTATATTTTGTTAAGTTATATATGTACGAGACTTGTTCTATAATGTCTGTATTCTTACAAGACTTTTCTAGATAGGTAGTTAAATATTAGTTTATTAACGAGACATTTCGTGCTTAATGGTGTTAATATATCTTCATTTTGTTGTTTTTCGATTAATGATAATTTAGGTCAACTCCAATAACAATATAAATACACAATTTATGAAAAGATCAACATTACAAAATATGATCTATGTACTAGCTAGGTAGCACTAGCTACGTACTACTGATCCTACTCTGATGCTGATATCTTGTCGACGGAGGCCACCTCCGTGCCTCCGTCTTTGCGACGACGCTTGCAGAGGGCTGTCGCCTCTCTGTTGGCGGCGGAGGCCTCACTCGAGAAGCTGGCCTTCCCGTCGACGTCCTTTCCCTTCTCCTCGGCGCCCACGGTGGCGTCGACGGGGCCAAGGACCTCCTCCGCGGCAGCGGCATACGCCACACCCTACTCGGCGCCCACGGCGGCATTGACGACAATGCCCACGACCTCGGCCGCGCCGACGGTTGCCATAACCTCCTTCGCAGCGGGAACGGGTGCCATGGCCTCCTCCGCGGCGGGAACGGGGGCCACGACCTCCGCGGCAGAGACGTCGCCGACCACAGCCTCCTCCTCCTCCTCCTCCGAGCCACTCTCGGATGGCGGCACTGGCGGTGATAGCATTCCTTCATGGAAATGTACCCAAAGAGGGTCCACTGACGAAGCAGAGCTTGGCGTCAGTGTCCCGATCGAATGATCGGGGAGGCACGCGGGAAATCTTCCCTGCTGGACTCGCCACTGGAACCGTTGTTGTTCATGGCTATGGGTAGTGCGAGTTGCAGAGAGTGTGTGTGTGCGTGCGAGAAAGAAGAGGCCGGGTGAGATCGATGAAGGAAACTAATCTGCCGTGGATTGGATTTATTGAATCATTTCGGCCGGTCCGTATTCCGAAATTATGAGCTGTATTCAAGCTTAGGACTTCGAAATCACGTGGTTACAACTGCATTCAGCTTTCCCAGCAGAATCTCCGGAAAAAGTTGGACGACCCAATTATTGCATATTACGAAAAACAGAGTGTACCGCGGGAGATATCGCTTTCAAACCCAGGTCCATCGCTCAACTTTTTTTTAAACAGTCTCTAAAAATATGCAAGTATGAGTCGGGTGGTTTTGTAGACCGACGCACAAAATTGCCGAGGCCGTCCGTAAAAAAGTCCGGCTGCAATTATGTAGGCAGCAGCGTCGGTTGTATCTAGCAAACGGCTTAGGGATTTTGGGAGGCCAGTTTTATTTTTGCCCACCGCAGATTGAGTCTTATTGGAGCCGGGTGTTTTCTATGGAGGCGGTTTATATACACAAATCGGCTGAGGGATAGTGTTTCGAGCCCGTTCTTTTTCTCTTGGGTAAAACCGCCTCTAGTAACAGTCTCTAATACTCAGTTTTCTACTAGTGTACTCGTGTAGACTATAATGGGCCTCAAGCACAGAGGTTTGTAGGACAACATCAAATTTCCCTCAAGTGAGTAACCCAAGGTTTATCGAACCAGGGAGGTATAGGTTGAATTAATATCCCTCAAGCAACCCTGCAGTTAAGATACAAGAAGTTTTTTGTGGCCCAAACACACCTGATATAATTATTAGTTGTATAGATGCACTAGTTCGGCGAAGAGATGATAAAATATGGGTAATATGGATGGAAAAACAAGGTTTTGTAAATCTGTAATAAAAATGGCAGCAAGCAAAGAAGTAGTAAAACTGAAAGAAAATGATATAGCAATGGTGGAAAACAAGGCCTAGGGATCATAGTTTCACTACTAGTCACTCTCAACAACATTAAAATAATTAACCATATAATACTTCCTGTAACAATATGCATGAAAGACATAGCTAGGAAATCGTTCCTACATGAATCAAATAGGATGAGAATCACATAGAGCTACACAAGCACACCTCAAAGTTCACGTTCCTGACAAAGAACACTCCAACCCTGTCACTTTGGGTATCCACAGATAGTACTAATAAACACCACAAGCTATCTCGTGAATAGTATCTTTCTAATCAATCTACAACACCCTCACTGTCACCTTGCCACTATAGAGATTATACTAAACACAAGCATCAAGAAATCCCATGATTCCAATTCAATCCAACAAAAGTAAGAACAAATTCATGATAAGTATCTCTCTAATCCTTAGTCCATAGAGTCACACACGGAACCCGCACTGTCACCACGACACCATGGAACAAAGGTGACCCCGGAGAATTATACTAGATAAAACTAATTGAGTACATCGATCCATTACATAATAAAGGGGAAACATCATAGATTCAACAATGTTAACATAGCACACAATCACAATCAAGAGAAAATCATGAGAGAGAGAGAGATAGCCACATAGCTACTAGCACGAGCCCTCAGCACCGAGGAAGAAATACTCCCGCATCATCGTGGGAGGCAACAATGTCGATGAAGAGGCCTCCGGTTACAATTCCCCCCTCTTGCAGGGTGCCGGAGCAGGGCTGCAGAAGCCCTAGATTGGACTTTCGAGGTAATAGCGCCTCTTTGTATGTTTCGTGGAAAATAACTCTGTCCCCGTGATTCTTAGGGTAAAAGGTAAATTATAGGCGAAGTGGGGACGAGAGGCGGTCGCCAAGGCCCTGAGGGGCCCACCAGGTGCGGCCTAGGGGGTGCCCGCGCCTGGTGCCCCTGGCTCCTCTTTGTACTTTGTCTTCATTCTGGGTAAAAATTGATCTCTATGGATTTTCAGCCCTTTGCGAGAATATTTCCTTAATAACTTTTCTGAAATAAAAAATAGCAAAAAACAGGAACTGGCCTGGTGCATCTTGTTAATAGGTTAGTCTATGAAAACATATGGAAAACGAAAGAAAACATGTGGAAAACAAAAGGTATTGGGTAGAAAACAAGCATGGAGCATACAAAATTATAGATACATTTGCAAGATATCACCTCCCTACATCTCAGGCCGGTCAGCTCGGGCTGCAGGCCAGGCTTCCTACGTAGAAAATTTCCCCCCTAACGGATACCTTTCCCCATTACTATAAAAGGGGCCTTCTTCTACCTTTAGGAGGTGTCACTTGAAGCTTCTCTCTCCACCATTTATTACCACCTCAAAACTCATAGATCTCCCTAAATACCCAACCAAAGCTCTTGATTTCTTGGGATTTGGAGGAGAATCGTTCGATCTACAACTCCAACAAACCGATTCGTCACAACCCAACTAGTACCATGGGATCTTGAAGTTCTTGATTCATTGGAACCGATAACCTTGTTGCTCTTAGTTCATTGGAGCTTGGAGCCTTGTTGGTGTCCCTAAAGCTTTGGGAGCTTGTGGATTGATGACCCACAAGTATAGGGGGTGTATCGTAGTACTTTCGATAAATAAGAGTCTCGAACCCAACAAGGAGCAGAAGGTGCTGGCAAGTAGTTTTGAACAAGGATTCACTATAAACACTTAGGAGACATATTTTTAGTAGTTTCCAAAGCAACAGATAAAATAGTATGAGTAAATAAACGGCCACAATAATAATTGTAGCAAGTGTCCCAATCCTTTTTAGTGCAAAGGACAAGGCAGTTGTGTTATTTATGATTACCAAACGTTCCCGAGGACACATGGGAATTTCGTCTAATGCTTTCGTTTCGTGTAGTTCGTTAATCTTCAATATTTTGATACATGTTCTGTGGGTGAATCTATGCTAACGCACTGCCCTTCCTAGGACTAATACGTACTTGTGATTAAACCCCTTGCAAGCTTCCGCAACTACAAGAAAGTAATTAAGATAAATCTAACCACAATCTTAAACTCTCGGATCCTACACTCCCTCGTGCACCAACTTACCAACGGGGGTTCAAGTTTCTGTCGCTCCAGCAACCCCACAATTAACCAATTAAATACATGATGCATTCCCCTAGGCCCATAAAGGTGAAGTACCATGTAGTAGACGTTCACATGACACCACTTGAGAAATAACACCACAACATAAATATCTAACTATTAAATATTACTCAACATTATTCCACTACTAACAAATACATCATACGGATCATGATCAGAGGTGATATAATGATGAATAACAAAATGGACATAAACCTTAATCCACCAATAAAACTCAATAGCAGCAAATATGGAGAGTAATCAACACCGGGAGGGTCTCCCCAATGAACTAGACAAGGTATCGCCCTAGATGTTACAGCGGAACATAGTGGAGCCGTGGAGAGGATGATGGCAGCGTGGTGGAGGATGAAGATGATGATCCCGATGAAGTCCAGCGTGGTGGTGGTGACGATGGTGACGATTTCCCACCTTCGGGAGGGGATTTCCCCGGCAGATTTCTCTTTGTAGGAGAGCTTTTTCTCTCTCGGTGGTTTCCTTCACGTGGAGGCGGCGAACAATTGTGTGGACGGTCTCCTCGATAATTTAGGTCTTTGAGGAAGATATATGCGAAGGGGTAGCATCGGGAGCCAACCAGTGCGCCCACGCCACATGCCAGCCCAGCTAGGGTGGGGCCTGCGCCCTGGTATGGCGTGGAGGCCACCTAGCCCTCCTGGATCCCCCCTTTTGGCTTGCTTCGTCATCGGGAAAGATAAGATCTTTCATGAAAGTTTCAGTGTCTTCGGGGTTTTGTAGATATGGTAGCCTGGCGACGTTTTTTCGAGATGGAATATGACTCCGGCGGATAAATCCTCAATATACTCTGATTATGTCTTACATGTTGTTGTGTCAAAACAAACAAAAACTATACAACTATCTCATGAGGTGCTACATGATATATGCTCAAAGGAACTATGATCTACACTGATCTTCAGGTTTTTTTCTAATTACTTTTTCTGCTATAGTTCACAAGATTGTTGACATCTTCAGGAAAAACATGTTCATAATTACAAGCATCTGATGTGATTATGTCTTACATGTTGTCGTGTCAAAACAAACAAAAACTATACAATTATCTTGCAACCACCAAAACACTTCAAAAACATGTCCATATCACTCATTCTGATTATTACTCTGCAACATTCAGGCAATTTACTCCCTGCTACTGATTATTACTCTTCATCATTCAGTAATAGTACAGTACTACTGAAAGAACATAGATTACATCTTGCAAAAACGTAGTAAACACAGATGGGGTTTAGAGTTATGGGATCGATGTGCTAACATGCAAATCATGATTTCCTCTCTACTTTAGGTGAAAAAGTGAAGAACACCCCGATTTAGCTGCCGGTTTGCGCAGATCTGGAAAAGCTACAATAAAATCAAGCACTGATAGCAAAAATCACACAACAAAAACTCAGAAAAAACAAGTAGAATCAAGCACTAAAGCTGTAAAAAACTAAAGTTACATCCCACTGTGAATCGGACCTACCTACTGATTGCCTCTCGACGCTGTCGGATCTAGAAGAACAAAGCACGGGTCAAAGTACGGCGCGCCCCCGACGACCTCCACCCCTTTGTAGAACGAGCCCCTCTCGCAGCCAGAGAACCAGGTAGGTCGACAGAGTAGCAACAGCGAGGGAGCGTCAAAGAGTGGAGAGAGATGAGGAGGGCGATGTCGAGAAACTTCGGCCAAAACACGCCCCCACGGCCTCTTCACCCCTTCTACAACAAGTACTCCCGCCACCATAAGGCCAAACCGCTCGTCGGAGCAGTTGCACAGATGAAGAAACGTTGCGGGGGACAGAGATGGCGTCAGGAGCGGGGGTAAATGCGGGGGGAGGAAGAAAAGGTATTCTCTGCCTGTCTATTCGGTGGCACGGAGCCCCAAATTTTGAATCCACTCGGGATGTCCCTTTTGCTGTAACTTACACGTGGGACCGTTGATATGTCGTGGGCTGACCGGTGAACGCACGTGACACACGCGCAGAGGGACGCCCCCGGGGGGGGGGGTGAAGCGAGTCGTTCGATCGAAAACGGACGACCCACAAGCGTGGCCTCGAAATTTGCTAGAGTGAGGTCGGTGTAAGAATAGAAATTGTGTTTCTGGTTGGCTGTGTAGCAGGAAGCGTGGTGTAAAATATTGTGCTATGCATGAAAAGAGATGGAAGAGACTGGGCTAAGCTGATGGTGAACACAGTGGCTAGCATCTTTCAAAAGTTTAATTGAAAAAATGGACAAGAAATCACACAGGGAGCGCGATAAAACTTTAGCCCAGATATAACAAGAACATGACTTGAAATAAAATCTTTAGACATAATGAAACCAAAATAGTGCCAAAGGGACAACTAGAGTCCACAAGTGGAAAAATTATTAGACAACAATTTTAGAGCGGTGGCAAAATCACGTCACAAAGATTGACCACATTTAAACTGGGCGGAACAAAGTTTCAATACATTAGAAATAAAATAAATCACAATTATTATAGAACACAATTTTACACTTAGTGGACAATTTTTTTAATACACATGGTAACTACATCACAAAAGAGGAACAATATTTTAAACTGTCTGAAACAAACTTCCAATACACAAGAAAAAATCTTAATTATTGTGCAACACAATTTTACACTTACTGGAACAAAAAAAAAATACCCATTGAACAGACCACGTCGTAAAAAGGGAACAATAGTTTAGACCGAGCAGAACAAAATTTTAATTTACGAGGAGCACAAAATTGCAACTACTTAAAACAGAGTTTTGCATTATACGAAAAAAAACTGTACCGGTGGAACAAACCATGTCACAAAGAGGAAAAATATTTTAGACCGAGTGGAACAAAATTTTGATACACGAGGAACAAAAAGTTGCAACTATTTTAAGTATAATTTTGGACTACGTGAAACAAAAATTAACCTTGTAACAAACCATGTCATAAAGAGGAACAACATTTTAGACTGGACGGAACAAAATTTAATACACGAGGAAAAAATTTGCAAGTACCTGGAACAGAATTTACACTACGTGGAACAAATTTCGTACTCGTGGAACAAACCACGTCACAAAGAGGAACAACAATTCAGATTGAGTGGGTGAATACTTAATAGATGTGAAAAAAAACACAAGTATTTGGAACCGAATTTTCACTACATGGAACAAAACATGTAACAAAGTACAACAAAATTTTATAATGAGCAGAAGAACATTCAATACACTAGAAACAAAAAATCGCAACTATTTAGAACAGAATTTTCCACTAGGTGGAAAAAAAATTAGTACATGGAAAACACCATGTCACAAAGAGGAATAACATTATGGACAGATCAAAACAAAATTTCAATACATAAGGAACAAAAAAATGCAGCTATTTGAAACAGAATTTTCCACTAGGTAGAAAAAATATATTACACGGAACAAACCATGTCACAAAAAGGAACACCATTTTAGACTGGGTGGAACAAAACTTAATACATGAGGAAAAAAGTCGAAGTACCTGGAACATAATTTATACTACATGGAACAACAATTAATATCAGTGGAACAAACCACATCACAAAAGATGGACACCAGTTTAGATTGAGCGGAGGAAAACTTAATAGACGCCGAAAAAATCCAAAAGTATTTGGAACAGAATTTTCACTATGTGGAACAAAATATTAGTTTCCGTGGAACAAACCATGTAACAAAGAGGAACAACATTTTCGAATGAGCAGAACAAAATTTTAGTACAATGGTAACAAAAATTCGCAACTATTTGGAACAGAATTTTTCACTAGGTGGAACAAATATTTAGTACACGCAAAAAACCATATCACAAAGAGGAATAAAATTTTGAATAGATCGAAATAAAAAATTTCAATTATTTGGAAAAGAAATTTTCACTAGGTGGAGCAAAAAATTATTACACGGAACAAACCATTTGTCGCACCCGGACTTTTAGAGGATACTCACAGACCGCTAAACAGTAGATAAATGGCTTACGGGGCATACCGGCACCCGCATCTCAATATGAGTAGGCAAACACGTGAACGTGTGACAACCATCCTCTACTATTCATCGTCTGTGAAACCATCCAATAGAAATCCGAATACTTCCATTGACGTACTTCATAACATACACACATGGTACGTCAACGGCATTTGAACAAGTGATATCACAACAAATCTCTAAGACACAAAGAAATAGAAATAAGTGGCAAATAGCTCTCACTAGAGCAAAGATAGCAAATACAGTCATGCAGAGGACACATGTCCCAACAAGTCATCATTACATCACAGCGGAAGCATCCAAAGTGTCTGAGTACAGACAAGATCCAAATAGGCCTAAGAGGCCGGAAACGAAAGAACGGAGGCCATCCACGAAGTCTCGGATCCTGCCCGGGTCCGCTATCTACTCGTCAGCAGCCTCGTCATACTCCACGTAGTAGCCACCATGGGGATCCTCGGAAACGTAGTCTACAGAACACGCAGCCCCAAAGGGGTCAGTACAGACGAGTACTGGCAAGCAAGACGCACAAGATACCAAAGTGTATCCGACAACACCAAGTACAGATGCTTTGGGTTCAACGGAAGATAGGTGATTTAAAGGTGCGGCAGCGGGCTGCCCTAACCAACTACAGAGACACGCTACAACATCCGGCTAAGAGAAAGGGATAAGATAGCGCCTCGGAACCAACTACCACTAACCTCAAACAAACCCATCCTGGATCTCGCCCCTTATCCAAAGAAGCAATCCGAGGATAACCCACACAGTTGGATTAATGAAGGTTCAAGTTATTGTGTCAACAAGCCTATTACTAGTCAAATTATTATTAATTAGGTGTAAGTTGTCTAATCCTTGTTAGCCAGCCCTATCACCAAGTCATCCATAACCGCGGACAACACGGCTTCTCGAGAAGATTTAACCCTGCAGGGATGCACCAATTTGGCCGTACACGTAAGAATAACCCGCCAGACGGGGGATCAACCCACCAAGCGAGGTACTCAACACAACCCAACTCTTCTTCGCATCAAGCCCAAAGAACCCCGTGCAGTTGAGCGCACGGCTAATCAAGCCCCTCTAAGAAAAGGGGACCCTCATAGCACTCTAAGAACGTGTCTCCCTAAATGCCGACTACAAAAGTTACCACCCTGGCGCCAAGGGTTCGCACCTGCATATGCATGCGGCAAATGGAAAACCCGAACTAAATGAGGCAATTTGGACGAGATGCGAATCGAATCAAAGTTGAGGGGGGCGCCCATACACGCTTCCCACATGCGGTTAGCGCGCTCATCATGGATCTAGAGGACAAGAACTTTTCCTGAGTTCGACACTAGCAGGCCTCAAAACCATACCCGGCCTCCTGCCGGTGCCTTATCATCAAATTAACATTACCTCAAACATTAACAGGTTGTTGTTTAAACATCGAGCCCCCAGAACATAATAAATAAGGTAAAAGAAATAACGGACATCAGACTCGAGCATAAACAACCCTAAGCATGCTAGTAAGACACAAGCAACAAGCAACGGGGTTATAGGTGTGGAGGATAGGCTATATCAGGGTTACAGGATAACATGTGATAGGATCGGAACACAAGCAGCGAATCTTAAGGCTAGCAGATTAGACAACGGAAAGTATCGGTATCCAGTGTGGAAAGAACACAATGGTTCAGGTGAGTGAATACTTGCCTGCAAACCCAGTAGCCTGGTACTGGGCTAACTCCTCTGAAGTAGTGTCGTAAACCTCGTCTGTCTCAACGTCGTCGTCCATTCGAGAAGAAGCAAACAAACAACGAAAAGAGACAAGCAATCAATAACATGGCATAATGCATAAACATGGGATGATGCATGTCAATTTAATTGATGCATCAAAGATAAACTAGTTGACATGGTAAACATATTTAAATGGGCCCATATGCCAATTGGATTGCATATGGAAGGACCCATGAATTAATGTTGAATTAAATGATCTACAAATAACCATCATGTGAAAGTTGATTAGAATGATGCATGGATGATGAAAACAATAAGGAAACAACAATAGCTTCAATTTGAAATATTGTTTACCAAGTTTGGAATTTTATTTATTAAGTTATGAACTTTGGCATTTTAAATGATTTAAACAAACAATTGTTGTTTTCACCAATTTTTAAATGTTCAAAACAGATAAAAATTTTATATTGGGAAAGAACACAAAATTTTAGATGGAATACATATTTCATTTGTTGAAAAAGGAACTTAAAATGAGCAAGTTATTAATTTGACAATTTTAAATGCATTAAATAAGAAACAGTTGTTTTCAGCAATTTAATTTATTTGAAACAGAACACAAAGTTGATATTTGCATAGTTCATGAAAAATGGAATGGAAAACATATTTTATATGTTCAAAAAGAATTTAGTTTGACCAAGTTATTAATTTAGCAATTTTAAATGATTTAAACAAGATTTAAATTATTTAACCAATTTTAATTATTCAAAACAGGAAACAAAGTTTATATTTGGAAAGCTTGTTCAATTTTGCATGGAAAACATATTTTACATGTGCCATTTGAATTAAATTTGAATTAGTTATGAATTTGACCAAATTTGAAAGAGTTGTTTGAATTTGAATTTTCGAAACAATTCGAAATGTTCAAAACAGTATACAAATGGTTTTAACATGTAGAGAATTAAATTTGGTATGGAAAACATATTTTATTTATTAAATTTGGATTTGATTTGCAAAAGATATATGAATTTGAATTATAGGGGCTATTCTGTGATTTAAAAAGTATCAGATTTGTTCCAGGGGCTTAGGTGCAAGATTCAGAATTTCAGAAAGGGCCCTGGAATCTTTTGTACGTGGGGCAGAGCAGCCCTGGGTCACTGGCAGTGGGTCAGCGCCCAGCTGGCGCCTGCGTGGCGTGTGGGTGGAAGCTGGCGTGGCCACCACTGCCCATGACAGATGGGCCCGCGCAGCCAACGTGGCAAACAAGAAAAAGGGGTGGCTTTTATTCTGCGCGGGGGAGGGATCGAACTTGCGCCCTCGCGCTGAGCGCCGTTGGATCGTGCCACTGGGCTATCTCGACGGTGGTGATAGGAGAGAGACGCGCGGGGTTTTGAGGTGGGCTTCGTCAGTTAACTGAACCTGAACAAGTTCAGTTAACTGAAACTTGGCGTCGGGACGGTGATCGCCGGCGGCCTGCGCTGCGCTGCTGCGGCTGTTGCCCGTGGGTGTGTGCAGGGGTGGTACGTGTGCGCAACAGGAAGAAGCAGAGAGAGGGGAAAAGGGATGGCGCTCACCGGGGAGAGGAAGGAGGAGGAGGACGACGGCTCGGTGCAGTGGCGGTGACCGGCGACGTCGACAAAGCGGTGGGGCGATCCGAGGCCTCCCAGGCCTCGTCGAGGAAGCGGGGAGGGAGAGGGCACGACCACGGTCCCGTTCCCGTGCCCGTGCGGACTCGACGGCGACCACAACCCCAACCCCAACCTCGTTAAGCTCCGGCCATGGCGGCCCGTCAGAAAGTTCAGAAAAATTCAGAGGAAGAAAGGAGGGGATCTGAGAGGGAGGAAGAGGAATGGCGGCGGCAGGGAGGAAGGAGAGGGTTAGGTTTAGGGTTTGGGTGCTCTCGGGGTAGAAATAGGAGGAGGAAAAGGAGCAGGTAGAGAGGGGGAGGTGCGGTGGTGCGCTCCGCTGGCGTCAGCTGACGCTGGCCGTACGGAGGAGGGAGAAGGGGGCCGCGGGCCGTGTGCCGCGCGCGCGCGCTTGGCTGGGGTGGAAGGTGGGCTGGGCTGGCCCAGCTGGCTGGCCTGGTCTGCCTCCCCCAGCCCGTTTTTTTTTCTCTCTGTTTTTTTTTTGCAGAAAAGAAAAGAGGAGAAAAGAAAGGGTTTTTGGTTTGAAAAAGTTTTGGGGATAATTTTTATAAGTTATTCATTACAAAAGCCCAGTTGTGCAACTTTTTGTTATCCAAAAACTTTAAATTCTATTGCTGTTTGAAATTCAAATGGATTTGAGTGAAATTTGCAATAATGGAATTATTGAAAAATTAAGCACGTTAATAGTTTGGGAATTCTAGTTTATTGGAAACAATTGACTGGTTTGATTTGAATGCTTCATTTGAAAAATTGTAACAGACCAAGTGTGAAACAAAGGTTTGAAATTTGATTTGAAATTCAAATTTGAAACACATACCACATGCAATGCCTATGATGACATGATGCAAAACATAAATTAAACAAGGAGCAAGCATTCTAATGGTGTTTTTCATACTTGGGATGTTACACCATTTCACAAAGAGGAGCAACATTTTAGAACGGGCGAAACAAAATTTAATACACGAGGAAAAACTTAGCAAATACCTAGTACAAAAATTAATAACCATGGAATTATCCACGTCACAAAAGAGGAACTACAGTTTAGATTGAGCGGAAGAAAAGTTAATAGATGCCGAAAAGGTCGCAAGTATTTGGAACAATTGCACTACGTTAAACGAAACATTAGTACCCGTGGAACAACATTTTATAATGAGTAGAAAAAAGATTTAAGTACACTAGGAACAAAAACTCGCAACTATTTGGAATCAAATTTTTCACTTGGTGGAACTAATATTTAGCACAAGAAAAAAAAACTGTGTCACAAAGAGGAAATACCATTTTTAACAGATTGGTTGAAATTTCAATAAACGAGGAACAAAAAATTATAACTATTTGGAACAGAATTTTCCACTAGGTAGAACAAAAAATTATTACAGGGATAAAACCATGTCACAAAGAGAAACAACATTTTAGACTCGACGGAACAAAATTTAATACACGAGGAAAACATTTGCAAGTACCTAGAACAGAAATTAATAACCATGAAACAAACAAAGTCACAAGAGAGGAACAACAGTTTGAACAACAGTTTAAATTGAGCGGAAGAAGACTTAATATATGCGGAAATTTTTGCAAGTATTAGGAATAGAATTTTCAGTACGTGCAACAAAATATTAGTACCTGTGGAGCAAAGCATGTAACAAAGAGGAGCAACATTTTATTATGAGCGGAACAAAATTTCAGTACGCCAAGCATAAAAAGTCGAAACTATTTGGAATAGAATTTTCCACTAGGTGGAACAATTGTTTAGTACACGGAAAAAACTATGTCACACATCAGAATAATAATTTGGGGAAGATTGGAACGGAATTTCCATATGAGGAACAAAAAATTGCAACTGTTTGGAACAAAATTTTCCACTAGGTGGAACAAAAATTTATTACACGAAACAACCCATTTCACAAAGAGGAACACCATTTTAGACTGGGTAAACCAAAATTTTAATACACGAGAAAAAAGTCGCAAGTACATGGAACACAAATTAATAACCGTGGAACAAACCATGTCACAAAAGCGGACCAACAGTTTAGATTCAGCGGGAGAAACCTTAGTAGATGAGGAAAAAAGTCGCAAGTATTTCGAACAGAATTTACACTACGTGGAAGAAAATATTAGTACCCATGGAAGAAAGCATGTAACAAAGAGGAACAACATTTTATAATGAGCGGAACAAAATCTCAGCACATTATAAACAAAAAGTCACAACTATTTGGAATAGAGTTTTGCACTACGTGGAACAAATATTTAGTACAAAAAAAAACAATGTCACAAAGAGGAATAATATTTTGAACAGACCAGAACGGAATTTTAATATACGAGGAACAAAAATTTGCAACTATTTGGAACAAAAATTTTCACTAGGTGAAACAAAAAATTATTACACTGAACAAACCATGTCACAAAGAGGAACAACATTTTAGACTGGGCAGAACAAAATTTAATTCACGAGGAAAAATTCGCAAGTACATGAGAAAAAATTAATAAGCCTGGAATAAACCATGTCACAAAAGAGGAACAACAGTTTGATTGAGAGAAACAAAACTTAATAAATGCGGAATAAAGTCGCAAGTATTTGGAACAAAATTTACACTACGTGAAACAAAATATTAGTACCCATGGAACAAAGCATGTAACAAAGAGGAATTTTTTTTATAATGAGCAAAAACAACTTCAGTACAGTAGGAACGCAAAGTTGCAACTATTAATTTTCCACTAGATGGAGCAAATATTTTGTACCTGAAAAAAACTATGTCACAAAGAGGAATAACATTTTGGACACATCGAAACGAAATTTCAATACACGAGGTACAAAAAAATGCAAATATTTGGAACCAAAATTTTCCTCCAGGTGGAACAAAAATTTATTACACGGAACAAACCATGTTACAAAGAGGAACAACATTTTAGGCTAGGCGGAACAAAATTTAATACATGAGGAAAAAATCGCAAGTACCTGGAACAAAAATTAATATCCGTGGAACAACCACGTCACAAAGAGGAACATCAATTTAGATTGAGCGGAATAAAATAATATACGCGGAAAACAATAGGAAGTATTGGAGCGAAATTTTCACTATGTGGAACAAAATATTAGTGCCCGTGGAACAAAGCATGTAACAAAGAGGAACAAAAAGTCGCAACTATTTGGAACATAATTTTTTACTAGGTGGAACAAAAATTTAGTACACGAAAAAAACCATGTCACAAAGAGGAATAATATTTTGAACAGATGGGGACAAAATTTCAATACATGAACAACAAAATTTGCCACTAGGTTGTACAAAAATTTATTACACGAAACAAACCATGTCACAATGCGGAATAATATTTTGGACAGAGCGGAAAAAATTTCAATACACGAGGAACAAAACGCTGCAACTACTTGAAACAGAATTTTCCAACAAAAATTAATAACCGTGAAACTAACCATATCACATAAAGGAATAACAATTTAAACTAATAAGAATAATATTTTAATACAAATACATAATTTCACAACTACATGAAGTAATTTTAGGAATACGGAGAACAAAACACGACTGCTAGTCGAACTCAGCTATACTCTCGACTAAATCAGGATCTCACATGGACCAGAAAAAAAAAAGTGTATGTAGAACACACCCCTAGTACAAGAGAAACAAATTCTTAGGATAAGTGAAAGAAAATAGGAAAAAAATAACATGAAAAAAAACCAATATTAAAATTTAAACTAAAGAAAGAGAAAAAAAATAGAGTGTAGGGAACCTAACTTGGACGTGGAAGAAGCACGTCATTCATTTCCTAGCATGTTGTTGGTAAAAGAGGCTGTCATTGATGTGGCTGCGCTGCTCCTTGTATAGACAGAATAAACCGGAAAAAATTAAACCAGCAAAACACGTCGCGACGCTCCTGCTGCTTGTCACGTTCCAAGCAAAGTAAAGAGTTAAATACACTGGTGGTAATTGAACTAATTGAGCAAAATCAATTCTATCATCGTACAAAGGGAATACCAATTTACGGTAATGGAAGACGTTGGCGCGTGTCGGAGACGGTCACCTCGTCTGCTGGCCCTCTGTATTTGTCGACATGGCATGTTGCGGGTCCCACAACTGAACGCGTGTGAGAGTTTTCACGTATAGATGAAAGTTAAGAAGGGCCTAGGTGAAAAAGACAACAAGTATAGGAGGGGGACGCCGTTCTCTCTGTTTCCTCCATCTCAAATCCCTAGCGACGAAATTCCCCAACCTCGGCAGCGAGAGCACTCCATCGTGATCAACCGGAGCACTCCACCGTCGTGGGGAAGAAGGTCGTTTCGCTGCTACGCCATGGCCAGCGTAAGTGTGAGCTCCTCTGTGTTCCGTCGTCGTCCATTTATCCCCATTGTGAACTGCCTGACGTGCGGGAGGATGGTCCGGCAGAAGACCTCGTTGACTGCGAAGAACAACGGATGGATCTTCTATAGATGCCAGAAGTATGGGGTAGGTCTTCTTCCTCGAGTTACTTATGCGCAAATTTGTTTTTTTTTCGTCAAAATTGGTGATTTGACAGTACGGTAGGATCTTCTCTGGTTTGGTTTCGATTTGACAGTACGGTTGTAATTTTTGGCACTGGGAACATGAGTATGTGGAGTTCTTGGTGGAGAACAACTACCTGCGAGGAGATGATGCCGTTGATGCAATCGTGTGTGCAGATGAAAGAAGGGAGGAGCTGTTGTTGCGGAAGGAGGAGAAGGCAGTGACTGGAGGAGGAGCAGCAAGCATTGAGGATCTGGTACCAAGAACATCACTGTGTTGGTTGATGCAGTGCAGCAAGTGTTGTTTCTTTCGAAGATTGGGCTTGTTTTACTTTCAATTCTGTGTGTTGTGGCCATTGTGAAGAAGTGATGAGGTCTGTGCAACTGTGTTGTAGTACTGAACTTTTAGGTTTAGTAGTGAATCATGTAATGTTGTGCACTATGTTATGTGCAATGGTTGTGTGATCTGTGGAAGTGTTTTGTAGTATGTTTAGGTATGGTCTATGTAATGAACAATGACTATGGTACTGTTGGTTAATGAACAAATGAAATGGATGTTTCCATATTCATAAAACTTATGTATTGGAGAATTTCTTTCATGGCATTGAATAATTTGATTGTATGATAGAAAACAAATGAATTGTAGCCGAGAAGGTCAGACAATATCAAAAGTGGGTTGACTAGCATTTAGTAATTTGAGAGGATGAACTCATTATCACATTTAAGAACTGAAGATGCAATAACATAGCAAAAGAGGTGCCTTATGTCTTGCAGTACATAGTATACTACATAGTCTAGCACATGTGTTGGCATTACATGTTTTGCCACAAAATAGATTTCATCAAGTTTTGTTGGAATGATTACATGGTCTATACAGATTTCCTGGGGCACCTAAACTCATCAAACATGTAAACTTTTTTGCTTTCTGAGGAACAACTGCAACATGGTCATCATCATCAAGTTGAGCAACTCTGTGTGCTTCAGCTTGAGCAGCTATATGTGCTTCAATCTGAGCAGTTCTCTGTGCTTGTTTGTTAGCTTCTTTTGCTACAACTGCTGCTTGCTTCTCTTCCTGCTTCTTAGGGCAGCTTATTTTCTTTTCTTCTCAGCTGCAGCTTTCTTAACTCCTGCTACAAATTCCTTAGCCTGTTGTTTAGCCTTCCTGGTGAGCTCAGCATCTTCCCTTGTCTTTTGTCTTCTCTCTGTAGCTTCTCTAGCTTTGGCCTGTGCTGTCTCAGCCTTAATCTTTTCCTGCTCCAGCCTCTTCTTAGTTGCCTCCTCTGCCTTTTGAACTTGAGCTGCATATTTTGCTTCAAGAATAGCAAGCTTTCTGTCTTCACTGGCCTTGTCCTTCTCTACCTGCATCTGCAATAACCTTTGAGCAAGATCACCCTACCTTATAGTGGTAGAAGTGGACACTGGTTGGTTCACCATGGCTTGGATAGCAGAGGTGAAAGAGGAATCAGGAATCCCCCCTAGATTAAATGTTTCTTGGGACATGCATCTACAAACACTGGTACAAGTGGATATAAAGTGAATGAAAGATGTGAAGTAATTTAATCTAAAAAATCACCACAAATATACCTGATGCAGCATAGTGTTCACAAGCAGTTCCTCCTGTGTGTTACCAGGTGCATTTGTACCAAGATTGTTTTGATCCTAACAAGTGTTAGTTGCAGAAAGCTTAGGGAATAATAAGAATTGACTAACATAAAGGTAATGTTACAGATGGTGTACTTACTGCAAAGGATTGTGAAAACTAGGGAGGTATGACATTGTCATGTGCATTTGAAGTGTATGGAGGTGGCACTGTAGTTGTTTCAGGTGCATTTGGTCCAGGAAGACCTACCTTTAGAAATTTGCAACCTGCTTTATTATGATCTGGGAGACCACAATGCTTGCAGTGCATACTGACACCATGCCTTGTCATTTTCTTGCCTCTTCCTCTGGAATCAACCTCCCCTGGAGCCTTCCTTCTGACTTTAGTTGGCCTTCCAACATGCTTTTTGAACATTGGTGGTAAAATAGGAGGGCCATTCATCTTTTCCCACTCTATACTGTCTTTGCAATGATAGACTATGTTTTCATATGCTTTCTTATGCATCTCAACTGAATATCACTTGTCAACTAGATCAATGGGGTCAACATCCTCATGCCTCAAGCATGATATAACATTGGAACATGGAATCCCTGTTTTCTGCCACCTGCAACAACTACAAGTCTTGTTCTTCAGATCAACAACATACTCCATAGGTTTAGAAGCTACTAGTTCTCCAACTGCAAACACACCATCTCCTGCTCCATCAGCATACACATTGTTTGACAGTTCAATGTTTTTATCAAGCTTCTTTCTTATCTTAGGACAGATAGGACCAGTCCATTTATATGACTCCTTTTGTTTGGTATAGTGCCTAACCATCACTTGTGACTTGACCCTTTCAAGCATAGATAGCAGAGGTAGTTCTCTAGCCTCTAATATATATCTGTTACATGAAATAAAATTTCACAATCAAGCATTGCATGTTTCATGAAATAAAGTTGAGTTTCACAGTCAAGCATTCATGACTTACTTGTTGAAAACCTCACAGTTATTATTGAGAAGAATGTCACATTTTGGAAGGTCACTTTGAAATGCTTTCACCCAAGTCTTGGGATCCAAATTATTCAACCAGGCATGAGCATCAACATTCAGAGCTGCCATCTGTTCCATGTGCTTGTCATACAGTGTAACTGTGTTGCTCCTAGCTATCTTCCATAGTTGATTCTTCAGGACATCTCCCTTGAACAACTGTTGAAAATCTTGTATTGTTGTTCTTCATCTCCATAGATGATCTTCATTGCATACCTCCTTGCCCTATGTAATTTAGACCTGCAAGGGGTCATGTTCCACTGCTTCTGCACCACCCTTGAAAAATTCCTCATATTCATATCTTGGTCAGCTCTGAAACTCTCCAAGTACTTGTCAGCAATGAATTTGGCTGTAAAAGCATATACATTCCACTTCCCAGAGCAAGTGTTCTCAGACACATACCTCTTGATCATGAAACATTTAGTCCTAGAATCATAGCTACCCCACAGATACCAAGTACATGATTTCACACATTTTTCCCTAACCCTTTGTTGGTCATTAATTGGAAGCTTTATGTCTTTTCTGTGGATGCAACTATAGGTCCTGATAGCTTTCCTAAGCAACTCTACAGAACCAAACACTTGGCCTACATGAAACTTTCGATCATGCAAATCATCCTCTCTAAATGTTTTGAATTTGAAATTTGCTTGTTCATCTTCAGAATCAGGTCCCCAAAGATCCTCTTCCTCTGAATCCTCTTCTTTAAGCTCCACTTTTTGTTTGCCTTTCTCAGCTGATGTATGGCCACTTGTACTTCCACTCTTGTTCTTGTCATCATCCACCTCATCATCCAGGTTATCAGCATGTAGATCATAATCACCATCACTGACAGCATTATCTGAGTCAACAAAATCAAAATCAGAGTCCTCATCATCGTCACTGTCAGAACCTGCATCATCCTCTTCCAATTCTTCAGTTACTTGCATACCAGCTTCACTGTCACTTCTCTTCCTCTTGCTCTGCCTTGTTCTTGCACCAACAAACTCTGCATTTGGTTCTCCAACCGTTGGGGGAGAGTTAACTTATACTGGTTCTTCATTACTTGGGGCAGGGATCGCCTGTAAAGGTCTGGAGAAGCCTCCCTAGATGAATCTTCAGTCTGTCTGTTGCTACTATTCTTATATGGGCTTATCACAGGAGGCAAAGAAGTAACTGGATGATGTACTACATCATCTCAATATTTGCAGCCCATACTCTTGTCATGATCAATGTACAAACTGATAAAATGATATCCAATGTCCACAAAGGTTATCATCATGTTTGTGTCAAAGTCATCTGTGATCTCCCTCAATCCATTTCTGTTGATAGTGAGTAATGGAATGCAGTAATATACTTTCATTCTTCCAGTCATCTCATACCCAATCTCTTCTACTAACCTCTCAAGCATCAGGGGAGACCAAGTCAGAGTGTCCACTTGGTCATAGCAGATAACTTGGCCATCAACATATGACCTGTTATTTCCTTCGCCAACAAAAAAAACCCATGATTGATTTCAACTGTGAAGAATGAGCTGTGAGCTCCTGCCAATTGAACATTGCATAATCAATTTAAAGTTCATCAAAAATAACTCACAAACCACCTACAGCTGCTGCCATAAATCAACCTACAAGTGCTCCCAAACCACATACAACAACCATCAGTCATCACAAACCCCTCTCAAAATTCACTTCAAACAATCTCAACTTTTTGCTAAAACCCTACAGAATTCCCTCCTAATCGACACCCTAATCCCCTCGAAAACCCTAACCAAAACGTACGTAATAAACCAAACTCTAGATGTTCATCGCAAAAATATAGACCCCGAACCCAAATCCCCTACGTAACAAACCAAATGCACGAAAAAAAACATTGATTTTTGGGTCAATTGCTACTACGGAGTACTCGAGGCATGGGTCTTACCGTAGACAGGAGCAGGGGAGCCTTTCGCCCGGCAACGAGGCGACATCGCCGCGTACTAGCACCACCAGAGCTGCGCATCGATGAACTCCGCCGCTACTTTGCCGTCGATGAACTCCGTCGCCTCCAACTTCTGGTCGCCTCGAGAAACCCGTGTCGAGGCGCGACGTTCCCTCTCCCTCGAACTGATCGGTGCAGACAAGGGGCTGGGGGGTAAAGATGACTTTATTTCGCATTGATGTTGTCCGAGGGGGTTTCTCGCAAATTTGGCGCCTCCACCGCTTCCCAAGCCACTGCCAGTGGGGCCCGCAACATGCCACATCGACAAACACAGAGGGCCAGCAGACGTGGTGACCGTCTCCGACAAGCGCCAACGTTTTCCATTACCGTAAATTGGTATTCCTTTTATACGATGGTAGAATTGATTTTGCTCAATTAGTTCAATTACCACCGGTGTATTTAACTCCAAAGCAAAGACAAGCTAAACGCGTTTCAGCAAAGTCAAGCTGGGCGCACAAAGTGGGCCGAGGCTGCAAAACGGAAATCCTTAAGCGATATGGAGTGTTTTCCATCGGCGGTGCGTCCACGTAGATACCGGTGTAGCCCATCAAATTGCCGGCCCAGGTCGTGGATGACCGTTGGGGAAGGAGAGAAGCCGTGTTCGTTCACCTCTCCCTTCTCCCGTTCTCCCATCTCTCTGCCGCCGTCTTCTTTCCGCCTCACAGCTTCGCCGCCGCGGTCAGGTTGTAGGATTTACACGCCGCATATCACTCTCCCCTCCATCTCAGTCGAATCCCCTTCCTGTCTCTCTCTCCCGACCCTCCGCCACGCCGTCGCTCCCTGCTCTCCGTCCAGCACTCCAGCCAGCCGAACCTCGCCGCTGCTCCGGCTCCCTTCTCCCGGTCCACTCCGGCTCCCCGACGCCGACCCTAGCGTTCGTCGAGGACGACACAGCCCGGTTCCGCCTTCGATGATGTCGAGGTTCTACGCGGACGGCGGACGCACCAGAGGTATGACTTGTGCCCCCAACGGCCCAACCCCCAATCATCTTCTCCCCTCCACTCTTATTTAAAATCGATTCTTTTCTTTGCCATGCGAGGAGGACGAATCGGTGCTCTGCTAGCATGGGGCTGGTAGGAAACCCGCACCGTCCGAGGTATGATTTCGCCGGAGAGGCCAAGGACGACCTCCAGCACGTGGTGTCCCAGGACCTGGTTCTTGAACGCCGGGGCATCCTTGTGTGCGCAGGAGCGGTACAGGAGGTGGATGGAGGAGAACATGCGCACACTGGGGGCCGACGGGAAGCTGTTCTGGATGCTGCCCTTCAGAAGCCCCCGCGACCGCGACGCCTGCCGCCAGGGACGCTACCCCCGCGCGTCGGCACCACGTCCCCAAGGTACCTTACGAACCCTTCGATCTCGTTCCTGGTTTCGCCCGCGTGATCTATTCCGTGCGTACAGGCTATTCTCCCCGTCAGTTTAGCGGTTCTTGGCTCCTTCCGCGTGATATGCGAGAACCACATTGGTTTGATTAGTATAGAATAATAGTGATGCTCTACGACTCTATCAGAATGAAATCGGAACGGCAGCTTGGGATTATATTGTATTATTGTACCTGAATCTTTCTTCATGTTTTTGCTTGTTTTCAGCGGACATACATGATGATGCAGGAAATGTACAATCTGATCTTAGAAGAAGTGCAATTTTGGTGTGCTTTAACCAGTGTCCAGTCCAGTTTAGCCATGAGAAGATAGGCCGTAATAATTTACTTCTTGTCATCGACCGAATAAACGGGTTCTCTTTTTCACTGAATGTGGTAGCAGGCAGAGATTATAAACATCAGTGATGATATTCCCTTTTAGATCATAAGTGACGAAATGTTGCAAGGGTTTTCTGCACTTCTTTGTCTCCTTTACTGATTCAAAATTTGATATGTACCAATTTTTTGTCGTTGAATTAAATTCTCTTGCAGTATCCACAAGAAGTATCAGATGCGCCAAAGATGGCTGATTTCTATCTGAACCTAACTGAATGAGGGAAGAAACACATGCTTGTAATGGCTCTCTCTTCTGATGTATATCTGAAGGAGCACGAAAAGTCACTGCTGAAGCTGGCCTTTTCTGAATATTACACTGCAAACAGCATGAATTTGGTGGTTTTACACCATCCTGAACCCTGATATGTCCATTCCAACAGGTAAAGAATAAATTAGTTTAGTCCTCACACTTAAAGCTTGCTCTGTTTTTCATCCTGTCAATTAGCAAAATCGACACACTTAGCTTTTATTTATTCTTGAAGTGCGTTGATTCTATCAGAACGTTTAACACTACAACTATGGATTTATTTATTTAGTACTACCTCTCTTCCTTAATATAAGATGTTTAACGCTACTGGTTTTGGTAGTTTATTTGAACTACCAAAACATCTTATATTAAAGGAACAGATATAGTTATTTTCAGTATGATGACAATTTTCAGGTGCACACTGCATGTGACTTTAACTATAACAGACCACACTCTCTTACAGAAGATCCATACGGAAACTAGTAGCTCAACAGAATGAAAATAGGTCATTAGTACAGAACAAAGACCTGCCGACGCTGCTGAAGATCTGCATACTCTGCTTCAGCCATTTTGATATCAGGTAAGACTTTAGTTCTCATGACACCTTCATAGTGAGTCTTCTCCTGTTTCACGCATTCAATGAAAGAACTACCATCAGTACATACAAGCTTAGATAATTGAGCAATCATTTTTTCTAATTTCTTCCGATAGGAGTGGTCGACCAAACTGCTGATGGTGATGATCAGATCAGTGTCTATAAAGACACATTTTAACTGTTACGTAGAATAGTATAGGTAAGAGCTAGTTTCATACTTAACAAAAAAATATACTATTACCCACTTCATCTACAGCATAATTTATTGTTCGAAACAAAGTAAATAAAAAGGTCAACAAAATATCAATAGGGTGCTAAGGTGGGGATGGTAACAGACCATAGGAGCATAGACATAGACCATAGGAGCATACTGCCTGTAAGACATGACAGATGACAGCCTAGTTTGATCAAAAATTGATCATTTACAATATAATTTTAGATGATATAAGAAAGGAACAGGGGGAAGATATGTGACTCATTGATGCTTTCATACTTAACAAAAAAATATACTATTACCCACTTCATCTACAGCATAATTTATTGTTCGAAACAAAGTAAATAAAAAGGTCAACAAAATATCAATAGGGTGCTAAGGTGGGGATGGTAACAGACCATAGGAGCATAGACATAGACCATAGGAGCATACTGCCTGTAAGACATGACAGATGACAGCCTAGTTTGATCAAAAATGGATCATTTACAATATAATTTTAGATGATATAAGAAAGGAACAGGGGGAAGATATGTGACTCATTGATGCTTTCATGATTCGATGGATTAAAGGATAGTGTTTCCAGTATGATCTCACCTATACTTACAGTATCAAAGGCCATAGAAATACAAACCTACAGTGAACCATGTAGCACGGAAGACTTTTAGATAAGGAGAAGCACACCTGCTGTGCGGCATCCAGTTTACGATTAACAGCATTTTCTATTTTCTCTGTGCGCACCACCTGAGGTATTTTCACATTGACTCACTGTTACTACCTCCTGACTATTTTCCTTTTGTATATAATTCAATGTAGTCTAAGTGCTCCACTCCTTACAATGGATTGCTATAACTTGTAGGATACTCAAGAGGTAAAAGTTGGCTGATGCTAGATCTTTTAATTACCTCAATCAGTCAAGCAGTATTGACGTCGAAGGAATTAATGATGCAGAAAAGTATTTAGCAATAAAGAGGGTCATGGACATAGTTGTAATCAATGAGGAAGAATAGGTCTATGTCGTATTATACTGAAGCTATTTGAGAATTACGAGTTTCGGTAGTAATGACTTACGCCATTATTAATTTACTTTGCAGGAAGCTATATTCATGGTTGTAGCAGTTGTACCTTATATTGGAAATATAATTTTTTCGGATAACTCCAGCTTTCACCTTAACATTGCGGCAGAGCTATTGGAGTGCGTAAATTTTATCCTTTCAAAGGATGTTTTATACCTTCTATTTTCTACATTTTCAGTGTGACCATAGACCAAAATGCTGACAAGTATCTTGTAGTGTTATGCAAGTGGCTGCATTCCTCTTAACAGTTTTGAACTGGTATGCATCAATTATACAAATGAAAAGCTGCAGCAACATTTTAACCAGTTATTTCATGGATCTGGTTATGACCTTGTCTTTTATTCTTAGATTTATTTATTTTCTCGAACGCGTACCAAATTGCATGTCATTCTATAGTAGAATAAGAGCGCCGACAAGGCGCTTAAGTTACAAACAAGATCACAAAAATTAGATATTTTTACCTTGGATATTTTCGATCCCCATTGTTTCTTCTTCTATCTACATATTCAAGCATGTTCATTCTTTGTTTCTTCTATGTTGAAATGAGGAACATGCACCCTAAAGTTTTCATAAATTATTGGAACTAAGGATGGTAATTATATTTCTCTGGAAGAAGAGCTTCCTGGAAACATTTCGACCCTACGAAAATGAAAATTAAATATAACTTATCCCCTCTTGTTCTGATGAGCATTGTAATTGGCCGGTACTATTCGACTCCCCCCACCCCCACAAGCACAACAGAATGCTGTGTATGGTACTGTGTCAGTTCGTCAATCTATTACTGGAAACGTTTCAGTCTCGGTATTTTCAAACATGTCATGCTTCTGACTTTGTTGAATGTAGCACGTACTGCTCCGATTTAGAATATACTTGTGACACTTACAATTTCCTTTGTTCTACAATTTCTCTAGAGATCATGAATTTATTGGACTGGATTACCCTTGCTACTTAAATTTCATAAGAGGGGCTCACGGGGGAGATAGGAAGGGGAAAGGAGTGACAAGGGGAAGCAGGTGTCGCAACAAGCACCAACAGCAAGAGGTGAGCTTAATATTTATTTATGCCCATGGGTACCTAAATCTAGTACACTTTTCAATATTTCCATGGGTTGATCTATAGAATCACTATATGTTCTTGAGCATACCGTCCACCCTCAAGCACATGCATCACTCGATAATCGCACAAGACACATTTTGAAATTTTGAAGTCTTATTTTTGTTTCTTATAGCTAGAACTTGATGGCAACATTGAATCTAGGTGCTCAGTTCACAATTCCCATTCAAAATTTTAATTTTAATTTAATCTCATTTGCAATTAACCCTTTATTTTGGCAATCTAGCTCATTTTTTTCACTTCAATTTTAATTTTTCTCCGCTAGACAACCATATTATTTTTCTATATGAAACCCGTCCATCTTTGATGGTTCATTATTTTTAATCATATAAGTCTTATCTACCATATTATGATTGCCTACTTACTGTTTAGGTGAAGAAATATTTTTAATCATAAAATGTATGTGC
Organism: Alopecurus myosuroides; assembly: GCA_028641055.1. NCBI lineage: Eukaryota > Viridiplantae > Streptophyta > Magnoliopsida > Poales > Poaceae > Alopecurus > Alopecurus myosuroides. Next base: position 360,298,487 of record CM054058.1, read on the forward strand.
TAGAGCAACAAGGGATTACAGGCTAGCAAAACTGCTAGTTATCACTATTATTTTTTACCTCTGCTAGACAACCACATATGGCTTATCTACTATATTCTGATTGCCTATTTACTGGGTGAAGAATTATTTTTAATCATAAAATGTATGTGCTAGAGCAACAAGCCATTACAGGCTAACAAAACTGCTAGTTATCACTCTTATTTTTTGTGAGGTTCGCTTATTTTGTCACTGAGCAAGTCCAAAACTTTTCCCAAACTTGCTTTTTGCTGATGCAGAATGCTTTGGTGCAGCCGCACATCCTTAACTCCCATTAGAGTTCTCCTTGCATTCTATAATCATATACGCATTCGGTCAGATTTTAGGGTCCTCATGGCTTATGATTGTTAGAGTTGGGATGCGGGGAATAAACTTGATTTGAGAAAATATGAATATATTTACACCAACGTTAACATTTGTACTTTGAAAAAGATATGAACAACAAACAATAGAAAAACTGCTAGTTATCACTATTATTTTTTACCTCTGCTAGACAACCACATATGGCTTATCTACTATATTCTGATTGCCTATTTACTGGGTGAAGAATTATTTTTAATCATAAAATGTATGTGCTAGAGCAACAAGCCATTACAGGCTAACAAAACTGCTAGTTATCACTCTTATTTTTTGTGAGGTTCGCTTATTTTGTCACTGAGCAAGTCCAAAACTTTTCCCAAACTTGCTTTTTGCTGATGCAGAATGCTTTGGTGCAGCCGCACATCCTTAACTCCCATTAGAGTTCTCCTTGCATTCTATAATCATATACGCATTCGGTCAGATTTTAGGGTCCTCATGGCTTATGATTGTTAGAGTTGGGATGCGGGGAATAAACTTGATTTGAGAAAATATGAATATATTTACACCAAAGTTAACATTTGTACTTTGAAAAAGATATGAACAACAAACAATAGAAAAATAAACTCACACAATGGAAATTAAGATTAACTTTGTTTTGTTGTATTGTACTACAGTTTGTAACTAGTTATTGTCTCCTTTTCTGTATTTCTGTGAGTGTATCACTCCCAAAAAATTCACTTAAAAATTCCAAGAGTGGGAAGTCATTCCTTTAATTCCTATATGACCACCCAACGGCCTTCAGCTTTCTCCTTCCGCGCCCTCGCTCCTTACTTTTTTTGCCGAAGTCCACTTGCATCCCATAGCGTTTCCATCCCATCTGTATGCACTCTTTTCTTCTTGATGGTCTGGTTGGGCGTTTTTGTCCCGGGTATTGGTTGCTTGGTATCTAGGCTCGATCTTGCATCTTGCATTCCTTGCTAGGCGCCCTTGGTCTTGGCGACAAGTAGCGTCGTGCTCTCAGGTGCTTTGTGTGTCCTGTGTGTCAGACACGGTGGTGCTGACTGCTAGTGCGGCTATGGTGGTGCTCGTGCGTAGGGTTGCGGATGTTACCTTCAGGTGCCTAGGCACTAAGTAAAGTCCATTCCGAGTCATAGACGGGCCAAATCGAAAATCCTTTAAGTTGGCATACTGAACTTACTAATCTAGTTCTATACCAAACTCTCGCAGGGTAAAATAAATACATCCCAAATAAGCCACTCTTTTCTTCTTGTCCCGGCTATGGGCTGCTTGGTATCTGGCCTCGATCTTGCATCTTTCATTCCCTTGCTAGGCGCCCCTGGTCTTGGCGACAAGTAGCGTCGTGCTCTCAGATGCTTTGCGTCCTGTGTGTCAGACGCGGTGGTGCTGACTGCCAGTGCGTTTATGGTGGTGCTCGTGCGTAGGGTTGCAGATGTTACCTTCGGGTGCCTAGGCACTAAGTAAAGTTCATTCTGAGTCGTAGAGGGTAGCCAAATCGAAAATCCTTTAGGTTGGCATACTGAACTCTTCCAGGGCAAGAAAAATACATCTCAAATGAGCCACTCTTTTCTACTTGATGATCTAGCTGGGCGTTTTTGTCCTGGCTATGGATTGGTTGGTGTCTGGCCTCGATCTTGCATCTTTCATTCCCTTGCTAGGCGCCCCTGGTCTTGGCGACAAGTAGCGTCGTGCTATCAGGTGCTTTGTGTCCTGTGTATGAGACGCGGTGGTGTGGTGCTGACTGCCAGTGCGGCTATGGTGGTCCTCGTGCGTAGGGTTGCATATGTTACCTTCGGGTGCCTAAACACTAAGTAAAGTCCATTCTGAGTCGTATTGGATATCCAAATCGAAAATCCTTTAGGTTGGCATACCAAACTTACTAATCTCGGTCTATACCAAACTCTCGTAGGGTAATAAAAAATACATCTCAAATAAGGCGATCAACTACTGTCATATTCCGACAATGTTTTCACCCTTTCCCATGCACTCACTACCTTTTTATGGTCTCGACTCGGTATTTGGGATCGATCCAGCATCCTTTTTTGCGTTGTGATGATAGGTAGCACCATGTTCGCAGGCGTTCTGCATTACGTGCATCAAACGCGGTCGTCTCAATTGCCGTGCGGCTATGGTGGTGTATGTGTGTAGAGTCCAATTTGATCCTTTTGACTCATAGAGCAAAATCAAACCATGAAACCTTAATGGCCCCCACTTGTCATATTCATCTTCCTTCTCTTCGAACATAGTCTCTCTCGGTCGATTGCATTCCGCACCGAAAACTAGGGCGTTCTGCATCATGTGTGTCAGCCGTGGTGGTCTCGACTGTCGTGCGGCGAAAGGTGTCTGTGTATAGAGTTCATTATGATCCTTTTGAGAGTGAAATCAAACCATGAAACCATAAATTCCTGCACTGAACTAACTAATCTCGGTCGTCAAGTTTACATGTAAGAATAAATACATCCCAAATAGCATAATCAATTCCTCTGAACAGCATACATACCCCACATGCCATATTCATCTTCCTTCTATTCGAACCTAGTATTTGTCTCTCTCGGTCGATTGCATTCCGCACCGACAACTAGGGTCGATTACATTCATCTCTCTCAAATGTCTCCTCTAAGTTTTCTTATATATGTAACTCACTATAATTGTATAAAGAAAATTACAAGAATTTAGTATACTTAAAAGGAGACTACAAGGGCGGTAAGGGTACTGGATAATGCAAGAAAAAATACATCCCAAACAGCATAGTCAACTACTCTTAGCGACATGCATGGCCCACTTGTCATGTTAAATTTATCTTCATTCTCTTCTAACCCCGGTCGATTTCTCTCAGTCTATTAAATTCCAGAGCGATAACTAGGAGCAACCCACTATTTGATTTCTCTGAAGATTCAAGCTATACACGTCAACAAGGCTCCGATTGGTCCACATCATATAGTCATCATCAAGTGCTTGTCAATTGCACGAAACGGTCAATTACCATTTTTATCCTGCAACCATCGAACATTGGAAAAAATGCCTTGTGGCTATTGACGCGAGTAACCACCATTATTTTAGCTCTCCCTCCATGTTTCCTTTTTATAACATAGGCAGATCCATCGAGTAGCCGCAATAGTCTTCCTGCTCACCCTCCATGTTTGTGAGGGATCATGAGGAGGAGGGATTAGCAGGATGCTGAGAGAGCACAAGGCCAGGCTCTATTCGGTGATGCATCGTCATGCTTCTCTCCTATCATGACTGATCCGTCTCTGCCATAGGTGTTCTATTCTTCATCCAATTCTCGTTTCTAGCTAGGTTTACCTCTGCGACCATCAAACATTGGAAAAATGCCTTGTGGCTATTGACGATTGCTCTTATATGAATTTCTAACCACGAGTAACCACCATAATTTTAGCTCTCCCATTAGACGCATTGTGGTTTCCTTTTTATAGCATAGGCAGATTCATTGAGTAGCAGCAGATATCCTTCCTGCTCACCCTCCATGTTTGTGAGGGATTAACAGGATGCTAAGGGAGCACAAGGTCGGGCTCTATATCATTCGGTGATGCATCGTCATGCTTCTCTGCTACCATGACTGGTCTATCTCTGCCATAGGTGTTCTGTTCTTCATCTAATTCTCGTTTCTAGCTAGGCTTACAGATGTGCGTGGGTACATAGGGTAGTTCATAAGCTAATGTTGCTGATAGCTAATTTGGATGTTCAAGTTTTGGTGTGGTGCTCCCAAGTCTTGCAATGGCAAGGACGTGCATGTATGGATCGGTTAGGTGTTGGCATACTTGTATTGAACTCGCTCGAGCAGAAATGAGAGATCTCGGCAAAAGAAAAAAATGGAAGTTCTCAAAAAGGTTCATATCTTAGCATTCCATTTTATGATCTGTACTGTTGGCGCCTTATTGTGAGTCTCTTGACATCATTCGTTTGAACGTTAATTTTACTTGCATTATTTTAGTTCAATTTTATTTGATGTCAAACTCATATTTGGAAAGGTGAAGGTTAATTCTATATTTTGTCAAATTTGCGATCACATGAGCGACTTTACACACGACTCCCTGCTCATGGGGCTAGTGGATTTTTAGCAGCATTGAGTAAATAAATAAAATTATCGAAGTTCTCAAAAAGGTTCATCTCGTAGCATTCCATTTTATGAGCGACTACACACGTCTTATTGTGAGTCTCTTGACTTCATTCGTTTCAACGTTAATATTACTTGCGTTTTTGTTAGTTCAATGTTATCTCATGTCAAACTCATATTTAGAAATGTGAAGCTTAATACAATCTTTTGTCAAATTTATGGTCACATGAACGACTACACACATGACTCCTTGCTCATGGGGCTAGTGGATTTTTAGCAGCATTGAATAGATCAGCTTTCACTTAAAAAGGACTATTAAAAGACTATTTATTAATAGTTAAAATTTTATAATACACTAAAATGCTTTGTTATAACCAACAACACTTGACGACAGAAATGCGAAGCATTGAATAAATAAAAAATTATGGAAGTTCTCAAAAAGGTTCATCTCGTTGCATTCAATTTTATGATCTCTACTGTTGACGCCTTATTGTGAGTCTCTTGACATCATTTGTTTGAATGTTAATATTACTTGTGTTTTTGTTAGTTCAATTGTATCTTATGTCAAACTCATATTTGGAAATGTGAAAGTTAATTCAATCTTTTGTCAAATTTGCGGTCACATGAGCGACTCTACACACAACTACTTGTTCATGGGGCTAGTGGATTTTTAGTAGCCTTGAATAGACAGGCGTGTCCAAATTATCCACCTTTCTACAAAAAAGAACTATTTATAATAGCTAAAATTTCAGTACCACTAAATTGTTTGCTATAACCAGCAGCACTTGACGGAAGAAATGAGAAGCTTCAAGGTGCCTGCATACATGAGCCAAACACATTGTTCTTTTATTAGTCCAAAGTTAATTGGAGCCCGGGTAATAAACGCTTATACTGCAACAACTCGATGTACTTCTTCAGGATTCATGTCCAAGTTAAGTCCATCCATGTAAACTATAGGTTGGAGCAGCTTAACTAGTACTAGTAGCTCTGAAATTAGACAGTTACTGGAAACCACTTAGCTGAAACTATGGCACCACCTTCACAGTTCCTCGGTGGCAGGGCAGGCATCACGCGCTGGCGCTGCCTTTGGAAACTGACTGAAAATTTAGGGTCCAAACACAATGTTCCCTCATTAGTCCAAGGGTCAATGAAAGCCCGGTTTAACCTGACTTTGGAGACCGCATAAGAAATACTTGTTGCTTGCTGGACTTTCTCCAGAATTCACTTCCAAGTTGAGTCCATTGATGTAAACTATAGCCTGGATTAGCTTAACTATAACTAATCACGGTGCTAGCTGTTGTACCAGTGCCTTCACAACTCCATAGTGGCGGATATCACACGTGACTTCTGCCTTAAATAAGAATATGAAATTTCAGTCTGCAAAATTGACCAAATAAAAATATGCAATGAGGTGTCTGTATCACCGATGCAAACCAGTGAATCTACTATTGTACTGGCTTTCTGGTCTCCAGAATCCAGACCAGATAACCAGTAGTACAAGATGAACATGGTCAGTTGTAACAATGTCCAAGACATTTGCAAATATATGTTGTAAGATCCAACAATAGTATAAATGGGGGTCGCCTATTTATAACATGGTCAGCTGTAACAATGTCCGAGAGATTTGCAAATATATGTTGTAAGATCCGGGCGAAATGACTTATTTGCAAGATATGATGAGGATTTGTTGCGAACATAATGTGCACCGATTATATTTCACAGTGTAAAAATCTTTGACTGAAGTTGCACCTCACATGCACCACAGTTCATGCTATGCACAATTAAATAGTTTAAAAGCGTCATCTCTGCGAGACAAGTTAACTGGTATGGTTTTTTATTCAAATTTCCATGTTGAGGTGAATCCGAACGCATTTGGTTCGGTCGAGGTTTATGGCTCGTCAGCTGGAGTTGGTTGAGTTTTGGCTCGCGAGTCAAACTGATTCAAGCAATAACAACAACCATGTAACAGGCTGCTCTATACACTTTGATGCAAACTTTTTCATGATTATCCTTGCATTACTCTATATTTGTATGTACACCTAAATATAAGCAGGTACAGTAATACACACTGATACATCATTTGCGCCACCGTGTGTGAAGGATATATTCAGTTATAACTTATGCAAAACTGAATGACACTGTCCGCACTGAAATAACTACGATTTTGCATTTTCAGAAAGTACAACACAAGATGGTCTGGATGGATGCAAACCTGACAAAAGCTTGTAGGATGCTTCCATCCATGTTCAGTGCAAATTGCTTCCGCCCAAACAAAATCTTTGTCTATAGATGAAAGGTCAGCCATGGGAGGCCGCCTAAGGAATCATGTCCATTGTAATTCATAGTTTGGCGTACAGGTTAAGTTGGAACCATTGTGCTAGGTTCTGTGCTTCGACGAGGGATCTGAAGTTTAGGCTGTTGCTGCAACATTGGCTTCAGACTCCAGCTGGTGATATGCAATCATATTTGTTTCCTTTAATGAACATAACCAGCTGGTGATGAACATGGTTACATGCGCAAAATAAATAATAAATAGTTGACATGCTTTGATGTACCGAGATTTACAGGAAATGCTCTATAATATGGGCGAAACGACATGTGTCATGTTTGCAAGATATGACGAGAATATGCTACTGTAGATGGTGAACATAGCACTGACAGTATATAAATCGTTGACCAAATCTCACATAGCACTCAACCACACCGCTTGATCGTCCGGGACATGCCGCTCCCACTACGGGAATCCACCTAGATGTTTGTCGGGGCCGCATAGGTCCTAGCGGCTACGGCAGGAAATAAAACTCCGGCATAGCTCCGTCGGTATAGAGTGGACCCCACATCGGCTGTGCAAGGTGGAAGAAGGCGACGAGTGGGAAGCTAATACCGTCGTTGTAGCTCTTGCGCTATCAGACGGTCATCCCGTCAGTCCGCCGCGCCGACGGACGGAAGATGCCGACGGGGTGTCTAAACCGTCGGCACATGTGAGCTATGCAGACGGCCGAGCTGTGGTGATGATGATTTAGCTACAGCAACGAGAACCTACACCAACGGGATGATCCGGACGGTGGCCGTAGGCATAGGTGGAAGCCGATGGTACTCGGGGCTAAGCCGACGGTGAATGTCGTCGGCGTAGACTGTGTGTCCTGTAGTGTCCTTAGTCGGAGGTGGCTGGCTTTATCTCTTGATTCAAATCGAACCAACCAGCAACAGGCTGAGTTGTAACTTTTTCATAATTGAAGGACATGTCCGTGTTGAAATAACCAAGATGTTAGCAATTTTTTTTTGAGAAAAAACATCACTACACTCGACATGTACTGACATAGGACCATTCCTCAGGGAAATTGGATGCCTGTAACGTTGCATTGACATTTCATGAATCCCTCCAGCACAGGATGACATTGTAGGGTGCTTAGATATTTCATGGATCTCCTTAGTTTAGTGTTGACTTTGCGCGAACACAATGGATCGCCTTAGTAATCTATAGCTTGGCGGGCAGCTCTGAATTTTGGGTTGTTCCCGCAAAAGACATATCTGAAAAATGACACTCTTCATAGCACTAGCTTTCACACTTCAGCTGCTTTTTTTACAGAGGTTCAAAATGATGATGTGTACGGCCGGTTTTTTATTACTGCAGTTTTTAATTAGTAATAAAAGTGAAGACACGACGTCTTTGTAAGGATCAACAGGAAGCCACTTGCCTCACGACAAATCCGTCAAACCTACAAACCTACACTTGATGATGTTAGGATTTTGTATTTGGACAATGCCTAAAGCCCAACTAAAATCTGAAAGTCTCAGGCTATATAAATCTTTAAGGCCCACTTAGCCTATTAGTGCAAGGTAAGAGTTGAGACTTAAGTTTAGTCCCATATTGATAGCTTAGAAGGAGTCTACCCCTTCATTTGACTATATAAAGAGGGGGTAACCCGTTCCTAAAGCACACACAATAAAATCTAAACATTAGGATAATAAATCCTTGGCCCTTTTTGTGGCTCCTCATTATATGGTCTCGCGCTGTTCCAAAACTTTGCGTCGTCACACAAGTCTTCTCCATCTCTCCTTCCAGCATGCACTTCGAGAAGGGATAACAGGCCTCCGAAACTCTGCCTCTTGTGATCCTAAACGGGAGAGGGGTCATCCATTTTTTTTGGGAGCGCAATCGGGCAACTGCTGCCAGCTATTTCTTCCCCAACGAGGGCTTCTTCCCCGACAACAACAACCTCTTCATCGACGACATGGGCGATAACTTGGGCGCAACTGTGACTATCGCTGCACCATACGTATACCTTTCCTCTCTATGATATCTTGCTAGAATTTTTATGTCTAGCTTTTGTTGTAGATCATATCTGTTTGTCTACTATGTTAGTTGTTTGCATGACTAGTTTAGTTGCTACTATTTCCGCGTTGGTTTATTTAATGTTTATTTGAATTAAATTATATGCTACATTGCTAATATATTCCACAATCCAAAATCCTGATTATAGGCAATTTCCTACACCTGATTTTCTTGCGTCAACAAAGCCACATCCTTTCAAGTGTGTGTTATATAAGAGGTGGAGAACGAGAGGAGCTGTGCTATGTTTTCAATCCATGCAGTGCTATGTGGCCACTGATCAAACCATATTTGTACAGGGTGTTCTACTCTTTTTAAAAGTTAAAACCCTATTTAATTCCCTCTGCGAAACTCCTAAAGACCTCAAAGTTAGCAATTCAATTACACTAGACGGGGCAGCGCGCTTCGCTGCGCCGGCTGCCCCACGTCTGGTTCCGTTGTGTCGGCGTGGCTTTTTTTTTTGTCTACTTTGATCGGAGCGTGTTTGGGCCGGTGCGATCCCTTGTTTCTCTAGGGAAAAATCGTTTGCTGGCTGTTACAGTTCTGTCTGTATGCTCTTTAGGCAATCATGCTAGTACCAGTGCTACTATGCCGAATGTCGGCATTCCAAATAAGAAGGGGCAGTTCTTTCTACCGCTATGTTTTTAGTACTGCAACATATAAACGCTTATTGATCTACGAAGCACAACATCTTTAACACATAATCCCTGGCTAAGTACAGGCAAAACAAGCGTTTAACGTCCACGCCTCATCTCTACATGAACAAACAAGTCACAGGCCACCCTAACAAAATCTAAGGCCGGCGTGACAGACTACAAAATACTCTTACTCCAAGGGGAAAGGCCAAACGCTGCTCGCCTCCAGCAACAAAGACAGGCACGGCTTGGCTCTAGCATCAAAAGGCGTTGGCAGAATACCGAGGACAACACACTCGAAGACAACGTCGCACGCTCCATGATACCCTGATCTGCAGAACCAACGGAAAAGATAAGATTAGTCTAATACAGTCCTGTTACAGGCCCGCCTCCAATCCGCCGTTGAGGATGCATTCCTGAAACGGGAACGGCAAAAGCAACATTAGTAAACATGCGAATCTAACAGTAACACGGTGTACCTTTCAGTCAATATCGTCTAGGCCAGTCTCTTCGGACTGCCTAAGCTTAGCGAGTTCTTTAGCAAGTTGTTCTATCCGAGCAGCAGGAAGACCATCGGCTGCCGCCCCTGCTGCTCCAGAGGGAGACAATATATCCTTAAAATCGACAATAATGCAAGAAAGCCGCTGCATCACCCGATCAAGTGTCGCCCCTCCAGCTATACGATAGAGCTCTGCAAAATGCTGCCTGACTCCATCATAGAGACGATAATTGATGTCATCTATATCATACCCTGTCTCTCGCATGATCTGCTTTACAATTTTCTTTCCCAGGTCTTCCCAAGCATCCATGCCTGGCAAGCATGGGTCGCTGTATATTTTTTGAATTGTCAGCTTGAAAGGATTTTCTCTTGCGGGCAAGTCATATTCAATCCAAGCAACCGATCTGCCGGAATCGAGTGTCTCAAGACCTTCGTTATATATATTGAGACCCAATTGACTGATCATATCACGCGCAACCACCATGCGCGATAACCTGATGGCCTATAGAGACAGAAGAGTGAAATATCAGGAACACGGAGGACGAAGAACCTGGTGGACTCTTTGAAGCATAGGAGTCGATAACTTAGAACAGGCCCAAATGGGAAAAAGGAAAATAAGCTCCAAAAGCAATACTCTGCATCCAATAAATAAGCCTTAGAGCATCCTATATTCTGCGGACATGTTTAAGGGCATAAACCAAGGCTATCCTATCATCGGCATACCTATATCCGGCTAATCTACTTATATCACATGTAAAAAGCCGAACGATGCCTATGTATCTAATTTGCTATGCAGGGAAAAAATATTATGCGCGCACAGCACTTGGACCTTCGCGAGCAGCAGCGGTGCCAGACTAAGGAAGGACACCGACCACATGGTGCCACCTGGTTGCATGTCCATGCAAACATAAGAAATAACCAAATAGGTAACCGCATTACCGAAAACCTAAATTCAATGTATAGCCCACAAAGAACAATACAGTGGGCCTAAAACCCTATATTTCATGAACCATAATGAGCATCAGTATAATACAATGCGCAAAATATGGCAAGAGATCTATACAGCTGTTTTAGGCCTCAACAACACGATAAAATCATAGGTATCGCTGCAAGGCCAAAGGCGTGAAAAAATATCTTATTCTGTGCCTACAACATAAAGGACCTCATCGACGTAAGCAAGAAACAGAGGTAACCAATAGGCAAATCTACATACCAAACATCGCTACATGAAGCAAGACAGAACAATTACGCAGGTAAATAAAGACACTAAAAACAGAAACTCACTGGCCGGGCTTCGAAATCGTGGACACGGTTATGCCCTACACGCCACGAGAGCACTGGATGTCGCGCAACAGCCCCTCTGCTAAAAGCTCTTACCGGCATGAACACAGGAAAAACCCATCCGCTGCAGCAGCAAAAAAAGAAAATAAATCACAGGCACAAGATACAGGGGAAAAGAAACTGAAAGAAGTTGGGACAACTCATACCAACACGCCTTCCTGGAAGCAAAGGAAACCTAGAAAAACCAGCAGACGCCGGAGGTAAAGGAGCAACATCAGGACTGGAAAGAAGCTGAACGGGCCGCTGCGCGGAACGACGCGCAGCCACACGACGGGCACCACGACCATCACCAACACCTAACATCAAAACCAGCAGAATAAGAAAACCTTACAAACACGAGGTGAGGGGAAAAAACAGCAGAACGAACCACGGCGCTTCCTCCCAGAGAGCCTCGAGCCACCAGCCACGTCGCTCATCATCAGATCAAACTAAGCTAAAATACAGAGGAAAACAAAATCAAGTGCAGAACAAAAACAGAGCAACGACGGAGCAAACGAAGCACACACCATTCCAAGGAGAACAAACAACATGCAGAAGAATTCCATAAAGAACAAGCAACACGCATAACAAAAGACATAGAAAAGGCATAAAAAAGAGTGACGCACAACACAAAATCCCTGAAAAACAAACAGGTAAAAAAAACACGAAAGGCGAGTCCACCCAGCCCGAACAAACGGGACGCACCACAGCAGGCCGCCAGGCCAACAGGCCACCTCCCAAACGATCGAACCTCAAACCTGCGCAGAAAAAAAAACGGCGAGCACATCAACATTGCGGCAACCAGAGATGACACTCAACGAACAAGGAAATCGACCATACAAGAACCAACGAACCAGGGCCAAGAACCAACGAACCAGGGAGACCTAGCCTACGCAACAGCAGCGACACCCAGACGCACGAAAGGAACCCGAGCACACCTAATCTACTGAATCTGAAAGCCAGATACGGCAACAGCCCCCCACCCACCCCCACCCTCCCGTAATCCGCCCAACAAGAACCGGTGCAGAGGGTAACGCACAAGGAGGGTAAAATCCAGCAAAATAGCCCGCAGAGATCCATGGAGAGAGGCCGCAAGAACCCAAGCGCGGCACACCCGCGCGGCCGCGCACCGCGGCGGTAACGGAGCTACCTACCCCTCCGCCCCCAAACAGCAGGCCGGGCCAAGGAAAGAAAGCAACAGAGAACGCGAGACGCCTGCAAACGGAGACGCACCTGCGAACGCACACAGCGGAGCAGCAATGGGGCGGCGACGACGCCGAGACAGGAAGCCGCAGCGGAGAAGAAACAACACCGGGGACAATCCAGTCAGAAGCAGAGAGAAAAGAACGAAAGAAAACTATAACCCACCGCCCACGAACGCACACAAACACAGAGACACGAAGAAAGACCGACAAGCGGGTCCGAAAGAAACAGAGGCCCACCGAACATAGGAAAACAGAAAGAGACAGGACAGACACAGGCACTCAGCAGACGAAAACAAAAACCCACCCACACGCACGCGGTCAGCCGAGACGGGCGCACTAAATCAGCCTCGCGAGAAGGCCCACAACACAGAGAGAGCACAGAACCGGGAATCGCTGAGAAGCAGCCGTGGGCACCCGGCTTAAAGCTTTAGAGGAATTTGAGTCATTTCTTACATTGGAAGCTATCTTTCTAGGTTACGTGCGGAAGGCACCAAAAACCCTTCACCAACCAATCAGAAAGAGGAGGGAAGTAAGGACCTACTTGGGAAGGAATGTAAGAAGTACAAGGGGAGAAGTGTAAGAGGTCCCAACCACTCTCACCTGCAGTGAGCACAAGTAGAAGGAGGAGGAGGGAAAGAACGAAGGGGAGGATCTGGATCGGAAGAGCGTCCAAGTAGAAAGAAGCGAGAGAGAACTCCACTCACCACCACCACAGCTCCGATGATGTGAAGCTCCACAGCGTCGACCTTCCCACCTTGATCATTATCGTGTAGTCATGTTTCCTTGTTATCTTTCTTGTGTAACAATTGTGTTGAGGATCCTTAGACTTTGACTGTATTGCTCTAAATCTTGTCCCCATGCTTTGATCGTTTTGCTTTGCCACGATAGAGTACTTGGCTACCTTGTTCATCACTTAAAATCAGAGTCAGTGAAGCTGTAAGATCACAATTCATAGGATAGATTGATCCCCGAGGACAAAATGACAATTCAATATATTTTACACCGATCAATTTTGGCGTCGTTACCGGGGATCAACTTTTCTTAGAATTGTTAGTACTGCATACTTGTCTATTGTTTTTTTTTGGACTAACAGAACTAATGTTTTCATGAGTTTTTCGGTGAATTCCCTCTGTAGGTGATTGATTTATGAAGGAAGCTAGAAATTTGGAAGGACTTTTTGAATTTGATCCAGAGATCGAGAGGACCTTCAGATAAGAAGAACAGAATTGAGAGAGAAGCCTATTCTTGATTCTGAAGGGATAGGTGATTAGAGGGTCTTGCTCAGGGATCTATGGATACCGAAGGACCAAGGGGTTGGCTCGGGAACTATGATTAGAGCGTCTTGGTGCTGTAGATGAGCCCTCCCCCATGGAGATGAGACTATGGGGGAGGCAAAATTCGTGGCTTTTGGTGGCTGCCCCAGAATTAGAGTTTTCCTCTCCTTATATGTGATGGGTCAATGCTCCCCGGCCCTCCGATGGATGGCCCCTTGATCCAAAGGCTCTTGAGCACCTCTAGAACCTTCCTAGGGACCCCTCACAGCCCCAAAGTCGTGGCTTGGCCGAATCCATCAAATATGGTAAGAGATGGACTTAATCCCGTCACCGATTCCCGTAATCCCGTAATCAGATATATATCCTCTAGTAAAATGGGTCCACAGGTCGCATACGAACTCGGATTGGGCTGTTCTTGGGCTTAAATGAAAGATATGGAAATGACCAACAACCTTGTAGGCAATTTGATCTTCAGTTGACGTTGTATTTGGGGGTAAAACTGATGATCTCTAAAAACTGTTGGTGGACAAATTTCAGGAAAGTCAGAGTCCTTTTCCAACAAGTGTCCTTTTGTGTTTTCTTGTTAATTCCTACACATCAAAGAGTAAAAAAAGAACATTGTGCACTCTTGCAACTATTAATAGGTTAGTCCAAATAAATCATAAACTTTATAAAAAAAAGTGTCAAAAGCATAATATTAGCATGAAACAATCAAAAATTAAAGATACATTATGGACGTATCAACATCCCCAGGCTTAATTCTCGCTCGTCCTCGAGTAGGCAAATGATAATAAAGTTATTTTTTATTGTAAATGATATGAATAGGTCCTTAACAATTGCATGATGTATGGATAGTAAAACATAGCAATTATGTTACCTAATGAAAAGTATCAATGAACTAAGAGCTCATAACATGAAATTTATAAACATCAACAAGATTGTAACGATCATAATAAAGCATGGTAGAGTGGTATCTCGCTTTCCCTTAATTGTGGAGCAAAACATAAATGCCAGGGCACCTCTGAAGTTCAAGGGAAGACTAGAAGTAAAGATATCAAAGATACAAGCATCAAAGTTATACAACAATCAACTGTGCTTTGGGACAAACACATCACACTAAGAATGACAATTATGCTCTCAAGAAGGTGCTCAAAGAATATGGTGGAGACTCAAAATAAAAGTAAAATAAAGGCCCTCCGCGGAGGGAAGCAAGGATCACTCATGTGCTAGAGCTTTTTATTAAACAGAGGTATTAAAAGTTTGACACTCCTCCCATCCATCTTACACAAACCATGGCTAACCTAATCCTCGGGTGCCTGCCAACAATCACATACCATGGAGAAGTGTCTATATTTTAAGAGATGTGTATGCTAGTGTCAACGAATGGTAAACAGAAAATACAGTACGTCACAAGCCAACTAGATTTCACAAAAGCGGCTCCCATATGAAGGACGCATCTGGGTAGAAGGTCATCCCTCTTTCTCTTTTGTTTACACAATTATGTTTTGACTGATAAATCAGGGGCAAAAATAGTAAAGAGAATTTGTTTGCATTAATTTAGGGCTGGGCACCCCGCTGCCAGCTCTTCTATCAATTGGATAAGCGGATGAAGCCACTAGTCGAGGGTGCAAAATCCAATCAACAAGTGAGATAAAGATTCTCTATTTACGTCCTCATGAGCAAAAACAAGAACATAAAACAGGAGTAATTTTGAAAGTTTTAAAGATAACACATGAGCAATTTACTTTGGAGTGGAAGTTAAATACCACATGGGAGTTTATAGTGGACTTTGTGGAATAACTTGGTTTTCAGGGATTTGGAGGCACGAGTAGAGCTCATACTCAGTGCAAGTGAAGGTTAGCAATAGACTAGGAAGTGGCAATCAAGAGAGCAATAATTACCATAATCATGTTTGCGACAAAGTAAATTTAACTGAGGCATAAAAATGATACTAGAACTCTGAGGCAAAATAAATCATCGAGGCTTATTGACTTTTTGTTTTCAGTCTTGGCATGCGTGAGCATGTGCCAAGTCGATTCAAATGAAACAAACAGAGGAGGATACCACAATGCCATACTCTACTATGAATATGACAATGCATGTTAAGATCAAAATGACATAATATACACTATTAGCAAGTTGAAACTAACCATAAGAAGACATAAACTACTAAACAATATCATTTGCACATAATTTTTAAGTTTACTAAACTTTGAACCACCTCTCTAAACAGGAGATAAATAAAAGATATGACAATCAATTTAATATAACTGGTGTTTGATACTAAGACAAATAAATAGTAAGATACATACGCTCCAAGTTTATTCAAGTTTCTATGTTGCTCGAAAAACAAAGTTTAAAGGTTTGCTAACCGAGGGGTTGTTGATGAAGAGGGATGCGGAGACATCCCCAAGATTATGACTTTGGCCATTCTTCAATATTTCTCTGTTTGGTGTTCCTTCATTCTTTGTGAAAAAACTTCAACACAAAAACTTCCCCCTTCTTTTCTGTGGTTAGACATTAGTGCAATAGATGATATTTCCAAAGTGATGCTATTAAAACAAATCAATTTTTTTAAGAGTTACAGAAAGGTTGCTTAAGTGGCCAACTTCTAAATAAAAGGTAAGACCCAAAAGGACTCAGATGAAAACGTAAAAGAGGCCACTCTTGCAACAAAAGTCAGAATCTGTTCAGAAAACAACAGCTGGAAAACGTATTTTTTAGGTGCACTTAAGAATGTCAGAAATTTTTGCCAATTTGTTTGCATGCATAGAACTAGGTGATACATAATCTGTAAAAATTTCGTGACTTTTCGAGTTTCCGATAAAATACAAAAAATCGTGCAGTGGGCAGTAGATGCTGAAAACAGAAAAGCCATTTTTTTACATATGTATCAACTAAGCCAAATGGGTAAAACTTGGTACTTTATTTTTGATAAACTAAGAGACCAGAGGCTAAAAAAGATCTAAAAATTCTAGCTACATTAAGGGAAAGAAAACAAAACAGAAAGCAAAAAATAAATGACGCTCCAAGAATAACACATAATATATGAAGCAATAAAAATATAGTGCCTTGAAAGAGGACCTGATATTTTGTTGATGAAGAAGGGGATGCCATGGGCATTGCCAAGATTTGACGCTTGTACTTCTTGGATATATCCAGGGGTGATATGGGCATCCCCAAGCTTGAGCTTTTGTCCATTCTTCATCTTCTCGTATCATTCTTCTCTCCCTACACTTGTAAACTCACTCCATACAAAACTTCACACAATCTTCATTAGCAACGTTAGTGTAACCAAAATAGTAAATCCACTTTGGTTCAGTTTAAAAACAAGTCTAACACCCATTAAAACATTAGATACTGTAGCAACTTCTTTTAAATCTCTTCCCCTCAAAAGAACACCAAAAGAAAAAGATTAAGAGGAAAATGCAAATATTGGCAGAAATCTGTCAAAACAGAACATCATGTAAAGATCGATTTTTTTCGAAAATATTATGTTCATCAAATAAAAAAGTGAAAAAGTAGTGAAATTTGTATAACAACCTGGGGCATATGCACAAAAAGTTTCAGCTCAATTTGATGTTCTGGCTGAGAGAAATAAATTTTTTGGTGGCAGCACAGAATCTGTTTTAGGACAACAACTTCCCTAAATCTTACTTCCTCCCTATTAGAGTCTATTCTTGGAACAATAACAAAATAAAAAGGATAATAAGAGGTTTCTACAGAGTTAACAACTTCCAAGACTCAAATAAAACAAAATAAACTGAAAGAAAACAACACGAAAACGGAATAAAACATGAGTTATCTTCTAAGAAGTGATTTTCTTTAATGTCTTTTAGCTAGGCATGGAAAAGGGAGGGATGCCTTGGGCATCCCCAAGCTTTGATGATTGAATATTCTTGAATATTTAACTGAGGTGCACTCGAGAGTTCCCAATATTGAGCTTTTTCTCTTCTCATTTATCTTGTATCACCATCTCTATTGGATCTTAAATACTACATTCACATAAAACTTGACAACAACTCATTAGTAGGGTTATTACTCATTAAATAAAATCCACTCATGTTCAAGTTTTGAAAAGTTTAAATTAATATTACCTACTGTATACTAACCAATATATAACATTTATCGATCAAATAAATATTATAAACATTGAGTATAAGCACAATACAAAATAAGCATGACAATCTGCCAAAACTGAACAGTCTGTAAAGATGACAGTTAACGAGATATCTACGTAGCTCAAATCAGAAAAAGTACTTCTAATGAAATAAACATAATAATCATTACTTTGCACTCAAGAAATTTTAGATCAATATCACTTTCTAGTGATTTTTAAAACTTTCTACGGTGGAGCCCAGAAATCTGTTTCTACGCAGCAAAGTGGCAAAAACAAACTAGAAGTTATCTATACATTTTATTTTTATGATACGAAGGAATATGTACAATATATACACAATATATACAAGTTTTTAACTGAAAATCTTCCATGTAAATAATTGTTTTGGTTTCATAGGCATGAACACAAGTGTTCAAGGTCGACCCCCACTTAACCATTACTCATCTGTCCAATCACTTTCCTTTTTGAAAACATTTTTAGATACCATGTACAACTACTTTTTTTTGTAATTCATGTTCCCTATCCATAACTAAAGATAGCAAACAACTTAAAACTGAAAATAAAACTACTTATAACTGAAAGCAAAATTACTTAGAGACAAATAAAACAAGTGCACACAAGAACATTCACCCCACGCTATTGCTCCCCGGCAATGGCGCCAGAAAAGGTCTTGATATCCCACAAGTATAGGGGATCGTGTGTAGCCTTTTCGATAGGTAAGAGTGTCGAACCCAACAAGGAGCTAAAGGTAGGATAAATATTTTCTCAAGTTCAATCAACCACTGATACAACTCTATACGCAATAACATTTGCATTATCTAGGAAATAAAACTAGAGCAATAATACAGGTATGAGAGATAGCTTTGCAAGATAATAAATACAAGAAAGTAAATGTTAGTGCAGCAGCAATAAAATATACTAAGTAACCATAAACTAACAGTACCATGAGTGTGGAAAAGTGGTCGTAATTGTGGTGGCTTTATCCAAGATTAATTAGTGAAGATATCGGGTTCATTGTCTTTGATGCAGTTTTCTATGTGGGAGAAGCAAAGCTAACAAGCTCTCACTATCCAATGATTGCAAGTACTTATGATTGGAGCTCTAGCAAACATCCGTAACTACTAGAAGATGCATTAAGGTAAAAATACTCAACAATAGCCTTCAGTTAATGGTCCTCTTACTCCCATACGTGCAACTAACCGGTTTGAGTCCTTAGGTTTCTGTCACTCCGGTAGCTACATGTTGTGTTTGTTGGGATCCGATGAATATTGAATGCTATGTCAAGTTGATTATAGATCTATCATATTCTTGTTATGTATATCCTTGAATGCTATCCATTACTAGTAGATTCTCTGGCCAAGTTGATGCTTGTAACTCCAAGAGGGAGTGTTTATGCTCGATAGTGGGTTCATGCCTCCCTTTCATCTGTGCTCGAGTGACATGAACGTGATGGATGGGGGATGTGTTGTTGCCATTAGGTATAAAATAACAATGCTTTGTCTAAGGATAAATTCTATTGTTTACATTACACACTTTACTTAATGCAATAATCTGTTGCTTGCAACTTAATACCCGAAGTCTGCTTGGATTACGTTTCGAGGGTGGATTATTAGTCATAGATGCAGTTGGATTACGGTATATGTATTATGTTGTAATGCCCGCATGAATCTTATAGTAATCATCGTGTCTTGCATATGCACTATGGTGCAGCCTTTATTTCTGTCAGTTGCCCACCTGTAATTTGTTACCCAACATGTTATCTATCTTTTATGGAGAGACACCACTAGTGAACTGTGGACCCCCGTCAATTCTATTACATTGATAATACAACCTACTACAAGCATTGTTCTTTTTACTGCAATCATTGTTCTCTTTTCATTCACTGCAAACAACCACCGTTTTCCACACTATACGTCTAATCCTTTGTTTTCAGCAAAAACGGTGAGATTGACAACCTCACTGTCTCGTTGGGGCAAAGTATCTTGGTTGTGTTATGTGCAGATTCCACGTTGCTGCCGAGCCACATAGTGCGCCCTGCCAACATCAGCTGTCAACAACCTTCAGAAGTGATTTCTTTCTGTCGTGGGATAATCACGGCAGACGTTACCGGGGGTAACTGATCTTGGGGAAAGACGACACAGGTGTTTGGGAGAGGGTTTAGCTCAGAGGAAAACATGATGGAACTCGATCTGGTAGCCGGCAATCAAGTCGCCGAGTCTCCGATCTCAATATATTAACTCAACTCTCGTGTTACACTGGATGCTCGATATCAAGCGATATTGCTAGAACTCTTGGATCTCTCTAACTAGACCTAGGGGCGGGTTTATAAAGCACCCGAACCCCTTGACTTGCCCTCCAAGGCGCACCTTGAATCCTACTCGGTCACTGCATATTAAACCCTAACTTTCCTTACCGTAACCCACAATCCGGGTTACGAGGCCTGCAAACTTGGGCCTTCTAGAGGCTCTTTTATCCTTAGCCAGATCTTGTGCAGCGTCCTTAGGGCCGGATTACACCATGGAATTGGCCTACCGGGTTATTATCCCTCCATCAGTAGTCCCCAGAATAGCTTGGGCTTCACGAGATTCTCTTTGAAGCGCACGCTATTCCCTGCAAAATTATCAAACTTACAAACTTAATGGAGGCCGGGTTAAATTGCTTTGATAAACAGCTAGGCCTAACTCCACGGTGGCCATATAGTAACCCGGTTTTCTCCAAGTGCTTTGCTTAGTTTTCCGGGTTAACACCCTAATAAGAATGTTAAAGATCTGGCTTACTTTACTCGATAATTAACCCTGATGTCGCGGAGAAGATCTACTTCCTATTTTTGTCCATATATTCCGTTCAGCACTTAAAGTGTATCTCGCCAAATCCGCGCAGGTAACCGTTATCCCAAAATTTCCGGCTCCCTCCCGTTGGCCTAGATCTTATCCACCCGCACCTTATAAATAGGTGCCCGGGAGACAACCTAACCTTCCAACAATCCATTCAAGCTCTTCTCCTTTTCTCTTCAGTAAGTTTCTCGTTCCCATCAATTCAACCCCACAATCCCTCGATTTACTCTAGACTGGATCTAGGTCAACCCGCGGGCAATTCTTCCTGTCATGCTCGATCGGGTCGCTTAGATGCTCGATAACTCCTCCAATAGCTTGATTGACGGCCATACATCACTCTCCTATCATCATTAACCATTAATTTCTTCGTAGAATCGCCCGCAAGCTTTCCAATCTAGATCCATTTCGTTCCAATTTTCCGCGCATGTCATTGACACCCGGAAAATCCTCTTCCTCCGGTTCTTTTGCTTGCAGTAGATTCATGGGCAATCATCCGTCTTCCTCAAACACCTTTGAATACGTAAGTACCCCATAGCTTGTATAATGATGCTTGATACCCGGATAACTTGTAACCTTGCCTTCTAGAATGACACCCGGATAATGCTTAACTTCCGTACTTTCTTGTTACCACTCACAGATACTCGAATAGCCCATGGTTTCTGAGTCTTACTTTTTGCACCTTTTTGCCTTGTGTTTTGCAGGTTGATCCCATGGCTCCCAAAAGGCAAGGGAAACAGCTGGCCCAGGCGAAGGCAACTCAATCCATATCCGCCAATTGGGGGCGATCCACAGTCACAAAGGCCAAGCTGGACGAGCTGGCCGAGTTGGGGGTCCTCCCTTCTCAGAAGGACATTCATTGGAGGGCGCCAGGTGACGAGACCCGGCCCACACCTGCCGAGGATGAGGTAATCTGTTTTATAGAGCACGTGACCCGGGGATTCCGTCCTCCGGGTCACCCTTTCTTTCGTGAGGTCCTGAGCCATTATGGCCTCAGGATATTTGACATAGGGCCTAACTCTATGTTGAATATTACCCACTTCATTGTTCTGTCCGAGTCATACCTGTGCACCCCGCCAAGTTTGGCTCTCTTCACCGAACTTTTCCAGTGCAAACCGTGCCGCAAAAGCGGCGACGGAGCACTTCTTGCTTGCGGCGGAGTCTCTATCCAGCGCCGCAAGAATTCTCTAATGCCACCTCTTACTCTTAATTCACACGTCAAACACTGGCAACTCTCATACTTCTATTGCCGGGACACCTCCCCACCCGGCGAAAAGAGGTTGCCGGGTTACTCAGAGGGCCCCCTTGATATCTCCGAGAAATTCAATGCTTTCGCCCCTGACTCGGACAGGGAAGCAATCCTGCCTTCACTAGCTAGAATAGCCGTCCTCTCCGCCCAAGGCCTTCTTGCGCTCAATCTAGTGAAAACTTGGGTTGATTTCCGGATCCAACCCAATTCTATCCGCACCAAATTGATGTGCGAGTACTCGGGGCATGCCACAGATGCACTCCGATTTTCCACCAAGAGCTTTGCAGCCGGCGACACCAGCAAAACCATCAAAGGCTTCTTGACGGAAAAGCTGGAAGTGATCAAGAACATTGCCGGGTTGCCGCCATTTACCCGGGAAAACCCGGCCCCAGCGGTAAGACTCGACATATGCAACTTTATTCATACGTCCTCAACTTGATGCAATTACTGATTCCCACCTTCTTGTTCTTATCTCAGGCTGATAACCCTTTCTGGAATGTTGAAACTTCTCCTGCTACCGGAGACCCGGAGGAGGAAGACGAACCGGCTGACAATGATGAGGGTAATTATCCGAATCTTACGTCATCTTCATTTGCATAAATTTCCCTATTTTAACCTTTTCCATCGATGCATATTCGGCTTGCAGGGCCAGAGGACGAGGATGAGAAGGATGACAAAGACCCGGAGGCCACCGAGTCCGATCCAGAAATAACAGTCGGGGTCAAGAGGAAAGCCAGAGGAGTGGTGTGCAAGGTTCCCTATTCCACCATGTCCTCCGAACCCTATTCTTTTGATAACATGCACAGACTTAACCAACGACTATCTAACTCATCGCACTTGAAGGATTCTGTCCCGGCCAAGCGCAGAGTGACCCGGAGTTCACCAGGGGATGATCCCCTTAACCCGGGTATCTCCTCCTCGCCAAACTTTCGGGCCGATATTCCTCTTCCTCGCCCCTCCAAATCTCCTCACCGCCATCCATCTCCCAATCTCCCGCTCGCGGGGCAATTCTGGGTCCCGCTATTGGTCCCTTTGACGGCTTCATCTGCTTCCAGCAGCGAACTCCCGCCTGATTACGCTGTAAATACCGGGTGTGTCTTTATTATACGACATCCTTTCATACCTGATAACTTTCAATTACTATTGCTAACTGCTCTTCTTCCCTTTCTTTAGCGCTCAAGTCACAGTTAGTGACCCGGAGAATGTGGAGATGGGTAACCGGGAGGCGGAGGAGCCGACTGAGAACGTAGACGCCGCAACTGGCGGTGAAACTGAGAACAACCAGGAACAAGGCCCCTTAGGCGATCCACTTCACCAAGCCGCCGGGTCGCCAGCGTCATCCGAACCAGTGGACGAGGAGATCGAGGTTCCGGACACGAGGATGGGTTCTCCCAACCCGGATACCCAGACTGTCCGGGTCTCGACTCCAAGGGAGGGGAAAGCTCCCCTACCAGGCGACCAGGCTGCCGGCTCTTTTGGTGTCTGACCCGAAGACCTGACGTTTGCCCAGATGCTCGAAACCCTGCGCACTTTGAGGGCTAATGAAGAAAACATCTTGGAGGCTTTAATAGCCAAACACGAGGTAAACCCGAATAATATTGCTTGTGTCCTTATCTAGTCCCCAAGTTCCGAGTGAATTGATTCACAATTTGCTTGGAACTTTACGGTATAACCGACTGATAACTTGCCCCTTTACCCGGCTAATCCTTCCTTGCATCCGTGCAGTCCTTCGTGACTCAATCTGAGAAGGAACTGGCAAAGGCCACCAAGCTCATTGAAAAGGGGGTGGCTCTACGTGAGGAGGCCGAGGCTGAGGCCAGGAGGAGTGGGAAGATAATGAAGAAGTATAGGCGGAGGGCTCACACAGCAGAAGATCATCTAACGAGCCTTTCTGTTCAAATTGCTGATACGTATCGAGCTTTGCTTGGTACGATTCTTCATCCGGGTTATCCTTCTGATAAATAGCCGGAGTTTCCTTACTCATGTTTCCATTTCTTTCTGCAGGTCCGGATGAAGTGATGCTGGACGAGGATGATATTGCCAGGCTAAAAACTATCAAGAGCGTTATCCGGCAGCTATGCGCCGGAACCAGATGGATCCTTCAAGAAATACGGTGGCCGGGTAAAGGGCATGTCGACCTGAAGAGAATGCTGGACGCCTGCTCCACTATCCCCGAGTGGATTTGGCACTGGAAACGCTTGTCCTGCCGGGTTGGAGTAACCCGGGGGCTTGCGCTTGCCAAGGCTTACTTCCCTAAGCTCGAGCTATCCAAGCTTATGGGCGGTTTCCCGGAATTCAAGCTTGATGGGTCCAAGTTCTCCGTGAAGGACTTCCAGGCCGTTCAGAAGGAGGTCCGTTACCCGGCCAGCGTGATTGCTGACGGCTTGGATGTCGATTCCATCGTTCCTGCATATGATGCTGCTGGTGAAGCGGTTAAGTCGGATCTTCCCGAGCCGTATGACATGCTGGCCCGATGGAAGGAGGAAGCTGCTAAGTTGAGGGAGGAGGCTGCCAAAAAGAAGGCTGAAGCCGATTCTGCGCCCGCTACCTCCACACCAGTCGTTCCTCCTCCTGCGCGAGCCGGTACTGCTGATCCGGGTGCTGCTGCTACCCCAAGTGATGGCAAGGGCAAGGCGAAGATGGACGCCGCGGCCTAGAACACCGAGTGATACCTGATACCTGATGCTACTTCATACGCGTCAGTCGGCCAATGTGTTGTTAAAACAGCTATTTTTGGATGGTGCGCATGTGCACCTTTGATACTATTTACCGAAGTTTGTAATGCACTCTAGGTTCTTGATACACTTTGTGCTTCTTCTGATCGTTTAAATTTATCCACTTTTGAGTCAACTTGTTCTTGATATCCGACTTTCTTTACGATCCCTTTTGTGAGACTCGGTTTCCGAGTTTCATGGGTGTTGACGAGCGGACTTGCTTCTAAGTCCCCAAGTCCCCAAGACTCGGATGTTTGGGTTTTTTAAGCCTTAGCAACTAAGCAACTTTTTCTTTTTCCAAAATCCCGAATCGCCAAGACCCGAATTTCCGAGTCTGGGATATGTGGTCTTTTCGAAGAGAACGAGTTTGTTGTTTGCTAAGCCCAGACCCGGAGCCGTTTCACATAGGTAATGAAGTTATGCTTGATAAACATTGAGTTTCCGGCTATTAGCTTTGTACTCTGCATAACTTGTGGTTTAGATGACCCTTTTGACTATCTTGTACTATAAGCCGGCTTTCGCGTGGATACCATGTTGCTACATCTATACAAAAACAGGGTCAGGCAAGTCCCATTGGGCTTCATGGCTGATTGTAATCGTAAGCGAGCAAATCATGCCACTTTTATTGCGAGTCACATCGAGCTTAAGTAAGAAAAGTCAAGAAAGTTTGGCTCCTTTGTCTGGTTATAAGATTGCAGCCGTACTCGTTTGCGAGTAATCGGCCCTTATAACTCATAGGCATCAAGGCCGGGTCATTGAGTTTGCAACTGTGCTATTCAAGCAATCAGCCCCCAAGACCTATATATATGCAACAACTGAGATTAAAGAACATGAGAATAACCACTTCTTTTCTTGATATGAGAATGTTAGGTCAGCAAGCCGCCTCATTAAAAACCCACCCAGTCCCCAAGGGTGCCCTGGATAGGAAAAGAGTGCGTCTGAAACCTGCCGCCTGTTACATCGTGCAACTCCATTTGCCAATATAGTCTATATATACTAAGTATAGTAGGGACGTAGCTGAGCCACGTTCCATGGTTTGTCTCTTTCCTGCATAGACGAAGTGGAATGGGCGGTGTCATTAACTGTGGCTGACTCTTCCCTTGCATCTATCAGGTAATACGATCCGTTGTGCAGATTCCGGCTTATGATAAACGGCCCTTCCCATGGTGGTGATAACTTGTGTTTTCCTTCGTTTGACTGTACCAGGCGCAGAACCAAGTCTCCTTCCTGGAATACCCGGGTTTTCACGCGCCGGCTATGATACCTCCGTAAATCTTGCTGATATATGGCTGATCTTTCCAGGGCTTGCTCCCTGTGTTTTTCTAACATATCTACGGCATCCTGCCGGGTCTTCTCGTTCTCTACCTCGACGTAAGCTGATACTCGAGGTGAATCATGAATAATATCACTCGGCAGCACTGCTTCCGCACCGTAAACCATGAAGAATGGTGTCATCTGAGTAGATCTGTTAGGTGTAGTGTTGATACCCCAGACCACGGAAGGTAGTTCTTCTACCCATGCACCCGCAGCCCTAACGCAAGGGACTCGCAGTCGTGGTTTTAGTCCACGAAGTAATTCTTGGTTTGCCCTCTCCACTTGTCCATTAGCCTGCGGATGAGCCACTGATGCTACGTCAAGCCGGATTCCATTGTTACCGCAAAACTTCTCCATTGCGCCAAGGGACATGTTGGTTCCATTGTCGGTAATTATACTGTGGGGATACCCGAACCGATAGATAATTCTTTTTAGGAACTTGACTGCTGTAACTGCTTCAAAATTGGTGACTGGCATAACCTCAACCCACTTGGTAAACTTATCAATAGCCACCAAAAGATGTGTCTTCTTGCAAGGTGACATGTGAAAGGGACCAACCATGTCCATACCCCAAACAGCGAACGGCCAAGTTAACGGAATTGTCCGTAATTCCATAGCCGGCACGTGGGTTTGGCGAGCGTACCTTTGACATCCGTCACACCTTGCCACTAATCGCTCCGCATCTGCTAGCGCCGTGAGCCAGAAAAATCCGTGTCGATAAGCTTTGGCCACAAGGGATCTTGTGGATGCATGATGCCCACAATCACCTTCATGGATTTCCTTAAGAATCGTCGGCCTTCTTCTGGTGCTACACAGCGCAAAAAGACTCCTGCTGCACTTCTCTTGTATAACTCCCCATTGATGATAGAATATCCCTTTGCTCTTCTCAAAATTTGCCTTGCTAACACCTCCTGCTGTGGTAACTCGCCTCGTGATAGGTAGGCCAAAAACGGTTCTGTCCACTCGGGAACAGCGCGTACCGTGGCCACGAGCTCCAAATCCGGGTCTTGACTTGCCAGTTCTTCCTCAGACTCGGTTTTAACTGATGGTCGCCATAATTCATCCAGGAAGACGTTAGGTGGAACCGGCTCTCTGCGCGAGCCGAGTCTAGCGAGGGCGTCTGCTGCCTCATTCTTTCTTCTGTCTACGTGCTCCACTTCATATCCGGAGAAACATCCTGCGACCCTGTCAACCTCTCTGCGGTATGCTGCCATAGTTGCGTCCTTTCTATCCCAAGTTCCTGATACCTGCTGTACTACAAGGTCCGAATCTCCAAAGCATCGTATCCTCTTAATGTTCATCTCCTTGGCTACCTTTAAGCCGTGCAATAGGGCCTCATACTCGGCCACGTTGTTGGAACAATCAAAATGAATCTGTAGCACGTAACTCAATTTGTCTCCTTTGGGTGATGTTAGCACCACTCCAGCTCCTGATCCCTCGTATTGCTTGGATCCATCGAAGTGCATAATCCAAGAGTCGGAGTTTGGAGCCATGGTGGTCATGCCTGTATGTGTCCAGTCATTAACGAAATCGACCAGAGCCTGAGATTTGATTGCTGACCTGGGATCGTAGTTGATGTGATAATCCCCCATCTCTATCGCCCACTTGGCTATTCTTCCTGTTGCATCTGAGTTTCTGATGATATCCGACATTGGTATCGAACTTACCACTGTTATGGGGTGTTCCTGAAAATACGGCTTCAGTTTCCGGCTGGCCATAAAGACCCCGAAGACCAGTTTTTGCCAGTGCGGATAGCGCTGCTTTGCCTCTGATAATACCTCGCTGACGTAATAAACCGGTCTCTGGACCGGGTAACCTTTCCCATCCTCTTTACGCTCCACAACAACTACTGCACTAACGGCTCGGGGGCCCGCTGCTACGTATAGCAACATGGGCTCTTTAGGACCCGGGGCCGCTAGGACTGGTGCTTCGGACAACTGCTTCTTTAGTGCCTCGAATGCCTCATCCGCCTCTTGATCCCACACAAATTTATCGGATTTCCTCAAGAGCCGGTACAAGGGTATTGCTTTTTCTCCGAGTCTGGATATAAATCGGCTCAAGGCTGCTACGCAGCCCGTTAGCTTTTGAACATGCTTCAAATTTTCCGGCTTTTTCAGATTCTGGATAGCTTTTATTTTATCTGGGTTTGCCTCAATTCCTCTCTCGGAAACGATAAAGCCGAGTAACTTCCCAGCTGGAACTCCAAATACACACTTCGTTGGGTTAAGCTTCATCTGATACCTCCTCAAGTTCTTGAACGTCTCCTTTAGATCGTCGATAAATGTCTCTGCCTTCCTGGTCTTGATAACCACATCATCCACATAAGCATGGACATTGCGTCCAATTTGGTCCTCAAAGCACTTCTGTATACACCGCTGATAAGTTGCGCCAGTGTTCTTCAATCCAAACGTCATAGTTTTGTAACAAAAGGCCCCAAAAGGGGTTATAAATGATGTTTTCTCCCAATCCTCCCTCTTGAGCTTAATCTGATGATACCCGGAATATGCGTCCAGAAAACATAATAGGTCACTTCCAGCTACCGCGTCTATGATCTGATCTATCCTTGGTAACGCGAATGGATCCTTTGGGCAATACTTGTTGAGACTCGTAAAATCAATGCACATCCTCCACTCATTGGTCTTTTTCATCACGAGAACCGGATTTGCTAACCAATCTGGGTGAAATACTTCCATAATGAAGCCGGCTGTCAGCAGCCGCGCGATTTCTTCTCCTATAGCTTTCCTTCTTTCCTCGTTCATCTTCCGCAGGCCCTGCTTCACAGGCCTGGACTTAGGGTCTACGTGCAAACTGTGTTCTGCCAATTCTGTGGGGATACCCGGCATATCGCTAGGCGTCCAGGCGAATACGTCCGCGTTAGAACGAATAAACTCCACAAGTGCTTTCTCCTGCTCGCTGTCCAAGTTAGATCCTATAGTAAATTGCTTAGAGGGATCACCTTCAACAAAAGCTATCGTCTTGGTATCCTGCGCTGCCTTGAATTTTGCTCTTTCGTCTTCAGTATTCGGCCCTTTCAATGCTGTCCTGTCATCCGGGTCTACTTGAGACCGATAGTACTTGAGTTCCTCCTTTCTGCAAGCCTGCTCGGCCATTACCGAATCTCCTTCATCGCACTCAGCTGCTATATCCCGGCTTCCATGTATGGTGATGGTTTGTTTAGGACCCGGGACTTTTAGCTGTAAATATACATAACACGGCCTAGCCATGAATTTAGCATAAGCCGGCCTTCCGAACAGCGCGTGATAAGGACTGCGCAATTTGACCACCTCGAAAGTGAGCCATCGACTCGATAATTATCCTTTGATTCTCCAAAAGCTACTTCCAATGCGATTTTTCCCTCGGGGCATGCTGAGTGACCCGGCACTATCCCATGAAAAATTGTTGAGGTTTTCTGTAGCTGAGACTCCTTGAGATCCATGCGTAAAAAAGTTTCCCAATATAAGATATTGATACTACTTCCACCGTCCATCAGGACCTTTTTCAACTCATAGCCATTAACCTGTGGTGCAACTACCAATGCTAAAACTCCCGGGTGCTCTATCCTTTCCGGATGATCTCTTCTGCTCCATGTTACATCTTGTTCTGACCACCTCAGATATCTCGGAACGGCCGAGGAAACCGAGTTTACCGCTTGCTTCAGTATCTTCTTGTCTTTATTAGAAGTTCCTGTAGTATGCACATGATATTGTGCTTTAAAACCAGATGTACGTACCATACCGATGAAGATGCTGATTTGGCCGATTGTCACAATAGATCCGGATTCGAGGTGATCCGACTCTGGTCCCCAGCCGGAATCGTCCACCATCTTCTCTCCTTCGTGGTCGATGTAGATCTCGCCGATGACTAGTTTCTCCATGCTCTTCCGAGCTTCTCCCGTGATGTAAATACCTTTGGACGCAGGCCCCACGGTGGGCGCCAACTGTCGTGGGATAATCACGGCAAACGTTACCGGGGGTAACTGATCTTGGGGCAAGACGACACAGGTGTTTGGGAGAGGGTTTAGCTCAGAGGAAAACATGATGGAACTTGATCTGGTAGCCGGCAATCAAGTCACCGAGTCTCCGATCTCAATATATTAACTCAACTCTCGTGTTACACTGGATGCTCGATATCAAGCGATATTGCTAGAACTCTTGGATCTCTCTAACTAGACCTAGGGGTGGGTTTATAAAGCACCCGAACCCCTTGACTTGCCCTCCAAGGCGCACCTTGAATCCTACCCGGTCACTGCATATTAAACCCTAACTTTCCTTACCGTAACCCACAATCCGGGTTACGAGGCCTGCAAACTTGGGCCTTCTAGAGGCTCTTTTATCCTTAGCCGGATCTTGTGCAGCGTCCTTAGGGCCGGATTACACCGTGGAATTGGCCTACCGGGTTATTATCCCTCCATCACTTTCTCCTACTGGTCGATTCAACCTTGGTTTCTTTTTTAGGAAAACTTGCTGTTGCATTCATCATACCTTCCTCTTGGGGTATCCCAACAAATGTGTGTTCGCACGCATCAGCCGTCGCACAATCCGGTCAAGCGTGAACTCGGACATGGCATATGAATGGGATGCTTCCGGTGTCCCAGTGACGCCGAACTGCCACATGCCAAGGCGACATCACCTCGACTTGGATGGTGTCCCCGTGCCGCCGCTGCCGACGGGTGTCGCCCGCGCACTTGCCGTCATCGAACGCAGGGTGGGTTTTCCCTTGGCGTTACGGGAGGACCCGAAGTACGGGCCCGGTGCGCCATACTAACGGTTTCTATTTGACCGCAGACACGAGGACAAGCGTCGCTTCTCCCGAAATGCCCGAATGCCTCGGCGGTGGAACTTGGCAGCGCGACACCGTCTCTGGGACCAAGCCCCCGCCGCCGTGGCTTTAGGAGCAGCACCCCTCCTGAACAAGTTGCAGAGCCCGAGCCCAAGGAAGAATGGGAGGGCTTCAATCAGATGATGCACGCGTTACTTGAATCCGCCGTCAAGCAGGAGCCCGATGCGGAGTGGGAGGGCCTGGAAGAGCTCACGCTCGCGTCGCTTGAGCTCGTTGTCAAGCCGGTGAAGGGAATATGCCCGAGAGGCAATAATAAAGTAGTTATTATCATATTCCTTGTTTATGATAAATGATTATTTCTCGTGCTAGAATTGTATTAACCGGAAACGTTGATACATGTGTGTCTAATAAACAAACAATGGTTCCTAGTAACGCCTCTCGTTTAACTAGCTCGTTGATTAACTAATGATCAAGGTTTCCGGATCATGAACATTGGATATTGTTAATAACGGGGTCATGTCATTAGAAGAATGATGTGATGAACATAGACCCAAATTAAGTATAACAATACAATCAAGTCATTTAGTTTATATTGTTATATCTTGCATACGAAGTAACCTAATTCCTTAGACCATGATATCATGTCAATCACTAATACCGGAAGTGTGCTTTGATGTCATCAAACGCCACGCCATAACAGGGTGACTATAAAGGTGTCGTTCGGTATTCGGAAAGTATTAGTTGAGGCTCATAGATCGAGAGTGGTATTTTTCCATCCAAAATGACGACGAGATATACTCTGGGCCCTCTCGGTGATATCACATTGACACCGCTTGCAAGCATGTGACTAGGTCACAAGAATGTCATATCACAGAATGAGTAAAAGAGTACTTGTCGGTAACGAGATCGAACAAGGTATGGTTGATACCGATGATAGGATCTCGGACAAGTAAAATATCGCGAGACAAAGGGAATTAGTTACGACGTTGATGGTTCACACGATCACAAGATTCATCGTTCAATATATAGGAGTCATCACGGATCTCCAGATCCTACTGTTGATTATTGATCGGAGAGGTGTCTCGATCATGTCTGTATTATTCGCGAACCGTAGGGTGACACACTTAAGGTTCGATGATGCATCTGAGAGGATACGAATATCGGAGAATAGTGTGGACAGCACCGGAATCGTTTCGGCTAAATTTGAAATAGTTCAAGGGGTTTTCCATCAAATGGTTGTTAATAAAATTAAAAATGATTCGAGATGATATATGCAAATGTTTGTTAATAGAATTAACAAATGCTGAAATTAAGAAATAGAAATGCTTTATTTATTTATTAAAGAAAAAAAATCTTGGATTTTCTAAGTGGAAAATTAAGGGAGAATGAGTGGCTCTGAGTAGAGTGTCCAATCACATGAAGAGGGAAGAGGTGGGGGCACCACCATGGGTTGGCCGCACCCCCCTGGGATGCCTCACCCTCCCTATAAAAGGAGGGTGAGAGCTCTCCCACCTCCACACACTTGTCGCACCTCTTTTCTCTCCACCCGCTACTCCATTCAATGATCATCCACTTGGTGAAGCTGAAGGGTACGTAGCAAAGAAAACAAAAAATTTCCTACGCGAGATAAACCCGAAGGGCCAAGATCTAATCTAGGAGATGAAGAGCAACATTGAGAAAGAGTCTTAGGAAACATACCCTCGTAGACTCTAAGCGTTACAAGATTGAATCTAGGTGTTGGCGTAGTTGTACTCACGTCGATTCCGAGAGCGAGAAGATGCGCACCACAATCCGGCGGTGCCTCCGTGATCGGTCAGATGTTCAGCTCGATGAAGAGCTTCGTTCCCTCGATCCAGCGGGGCAGCGGAAGTAGAGGATCCCCCAGAACTCCAGCAGCACGACGGCGTGGTGTGGTGAAGAATACCACGGCCAGCGCTTTGCCAAGCGGGAGACCATGGAATGGAGCAGCGGGTGGAGAGAAAAGGAGGTGGGACAAGTGTGTGAGGAGGAGGAGCTCTCACCCTCCTTTTATAAGGGAGGGGAGGCAGCCCAAGCGGGGTGCGGCCAGCCATGTGGTGCCCCCACCTCTTACCCTCTTCATGTGAGTGGAAGCCCCACTCACACCCACTCATGCTCCCTTAAAACCCCACTTAGAAAATCCAAAGGTTTTTCTTTAATAAATAAATAAATACATTGTTTCTTTATTTTAATATTTGTTAATTCCATTAACAAACATCTGCATATAGCACCTCGAATCATTTGTTAATTCTATTAACAACCATTCGACAAAAACCCCTTGAACTATTTCAATTTTACCCGAAACAATTTCGGTGCTGTCCAAAACAATCTTCGATATTCCGTATCCTCTCAAATGCGTCATCGAACCTTAAGTGTGTCACCCTACAGGTTCGCGAATAACATAGACATGATCGAGACACCACTCTGATCAATAATCAACAGCGGGATCTGGAGATCTGTGATGACTCCTATATATTCAACGATGACTCTCGTGATTGTGTGAACCATCAACATCGTAACTAATTCCCCTTGTCTCACGATATTTTACTTGTCCGAGATCTGATCATCGGTATCAACAATACCTTTCGATCCCGTTACCGACAATTACTATTTTACTCGTTCCGTGATATGACATCCTTGTGACCTAGTCACGTGCTTGCAAGCGGTGTCGATGTGATATCACCGAGAGGGCCCAGAGTATATATCTCCGTCATTTGGATGGACAAATCCTACTCTTGATCCATGAGCCTCAACTAACACTTTCCGAATACCCAACGGCATTTATAATCACCTTGTTACGGCGTGACGTTTGATGACATCAAAGCACCCTTCCGGTATCAGTGATTGACATGATCTCATGGTCTAAGGAATGAGGCTACTTCATATGTAAGACATAACAACATAAACTAAATGACTTGATCGTATTGTTATACTTAGTTTAGGTTTATGTTCATCACATCATTCTCCCAATGACATGACCTTGTTATTAACAATATCCAATGTTCATGATAAGGGGTGGCCCAATCTTCTCGATGAACTCACAGATAACTTTGGTATGATAAATAGTGCGCACTGAAAACTCTCCCGGCTGATCCGTGGTGCCAATGCAACAGCTAGCAACCCCAAGGATATTCTCAACTCCACATCTTGCACAAGTAATCCACCGACTACAAGTGGTCCTGTACCGTCCTTATTCCCAGTGGAACAGCAGGTAACACGAAAAGTTTGCAGATGAACTTCCAGATGAATGCTTACAAGCTAATTCGATCTAGAGGTCTAGGGTTTTGTGTTTAACGTAGTCTAAAGAGCCTTGGCTCAGATTATAACTATTTAAGGGGGGTGGGGTGCGGCCACAAGGCATACCTTGTGCAAGCACCTCCCGAACCCGACTGAACCCAAACCGACTCAAACTAGATACAAACCGACCCACCATTAAGGGGTGCGGCCATAATGGTATACAAACCATGTGTAACAAAAATATGACTATATGTGGCGCATTGATATCCATTGTGGGCGCCCTCCTCCTGTTTTCACCATCTCCTAATGTGGAATAACAATCTAGGGGTTGTTTTCCACACTTGTGCTTTTGTTTTCACCACCTTCTATGCTTGTTTTCACCATGGCATGCTTGTCTTCACCTCCTTGTAGGCTTGTTTTCTCCATGGTGATCTTGTTTTCCAGCTCCTCTTGGTTATTTTATCCATCCATGTTTGTGTTATCAATAAACCTAATCATACATAGATGCATATATTTAGGTAGTATAAAGTTCTCATAATTATAAACATTATACTCAAGCAGGAGTGAATTCACCTCTTGTTGTAATAGTTTGGTTCTTGATCTTGTCATGGGACCAATCCTCACTTCATTATCTTGTATAGCAACATCATCATGTGTAACAATAGGTGAAGAGCTAGGGATGT
The DNA here is from genome assembly GCA_028641055.1 of Alopecurus myosuroides. Classification (NCBI taxonomy): domain Eukaryota; kingdom Viridiplantae; phylum Streptophyta; class Magnoliopsida; order Poales; family Poaceae; genus Alopecurus; species Alopecurus myosuroides. The sequence goes on from CM054058.1 coordinate 360,333,127, forward strand.
CCTCATCATCCTCCCCCTCTTTAAAAGGCATCGACCTTGATGCAAGATCATCTCCATAGTAAGGTGTCAAATCAGCCACATTAAAAGAATTTCTAACACCAAACTCATCAATTGGGAGGTCTATCTTGTATGCATTATTATTTATCCTTGAAATAATTCTATGAGGACCAGCACCTCTAGGCATCAATTTTGATTTGCGTAATGTGGGAAATTTGTCTTTTTTAAAATGAACCCACACCATATCACCTGGCCGAAATATCACCTCCTTTCTCTTTTTGTTAACTGTCGTGGTGCTGTCACGGCAGATGCCATAGGATGGCTAAAGTTGTGGGGACGATGGACGCTGGAGGCGCTCGGGGAGGGATCACGCAGCGAGTAGCCGCGTGAGTGTAAAGCTAACACTGCAAACAACAAGATCTACCCAGGTTCAGGGCCCTCGTGTGGAGGTAAAACCCCTACTCCTGCCTTTCTCTCTTTATATCCGGGTCTCACCGAGTAGCCACAGTACAAGTGTTCCTACTACCGAGTAGCCACTCTGCTCTCTACGTGATGAACTAGGTCAAGAAAGTGAACCAAGTCTCGGATCTAGCGTCGTCCCTCGCGCAGGAGGAGGCAGGGCACCTTATATACTGGTGCCCAGCCGGATACAACCAAGATGTCGACATAGTGTGCACACCGTACTCTTCCAGCTTCTCGCTGACCACTTTGGCTTCCTAGCTTGTCTTCATGTGTAAAGTCGTTGTGCAAAACCAAGGAACCGATCTGTTATCACTGCCACGAACACAGTGTAGGTCCCCCCTATCCTGCGACGCCCTGCTGACACACTGTCGCGGTCAGGCACGCGCTCTGCAGATGAACAGTGCCGTGAACAGTGCCAAAGTACGGACCCGGGATACGCGGGATCCTGTGTCAGAACGGCTCCTTTGACTTCTGGCCCGAGTAGGAAACCGCCATTTCTACTCGGACCAATTCATCTACCCGGAGGAGAATAACTTCCTTGATTCTTCTTCCTGGCCTTCAGTGTGTACGGCCGAATAGCGGACGACCGGGTAGCGAGTACCGGGTAACCGCTACTCTGCCAAGCGTCTCTTCTGATCTTTGCCCTTAGCACTTGCCTTTACCCTACTCGGGGGTATACCCCCGACATTAGTCCCCGAAGCTGGTAGAGTCCTGCGAACTTGTTCACTGGGCTCTGCCAGCTTAAAAACCCATCTTGCCTTTGAGCCTTAGGTTGCTGAGTAGAACCTCCGAGTAGCTCTTTATTCTGTCTCAAGTTTCTTCTTTTCCGAATAGGGCCGCTTCTCTTCCCTGTCGCTGAGTAAAATGACTTGGCGAGATTTCCAATCAGAATCTCTGCGTGGCAGAGCGAAATCCGGCTTTCGGCAGCGCAACTGAGCACGTGTCACGCTACCACGCCCCCGACGCCTCGGTGCCTGGGATCTGACAGGCCACACACCCAGTTTTCACGGCCCGGGCCCACTGGCCCGTTATGTCCCATCAAGCGCAGTAATTACCCACGATTGCGTCGTGGGATCAATTGCGGTTGTTACGCGCGCGTTCTGCGCTGTGTGCGTTTCTAACCGGCCCACATATCCCACGCCGCACGATCTGTGCCCCGATCGATCCCACTACCTCCAATCGTAACGGCAACCCGAGGGGAGGTATAAATACCCCCTCGGTAACTCCTTCTTCCCCTTTCTGCCTTCACTTTCCCCTTGCCTCTTCGTTTCTCCGCCGCCGTCGAGCTTTTCGCCGCCGTGCCCCTCGTAGCGCCGAAAGGCTAATCTTTTCCGCCAAGTTCCACCAAATCACCACCAAATTCCTCCCCTGCTCGATGGCTCGTGATGACGGCGCCCGCGCCGGGTGGGCCGGATCCACCGTCACGGCAGAGGAGTGCCAGTGGCTGGTGAACACCCGGCGAGTTCCTGCCGGCGTCCGTTGCCGGCCTCCCGCTGGCGAGCTCGTCCCTGCTCCGGAGGCGGACGAGCACGTGGTGTTCCTCGCGCACTTCGCGCGGGGATTCGGGCTACCAGCATCGGACTTCTTCCGCGGCTTCCTCGACCACTTCGGGATCCAGCCGCACCATCTGCCGCCGAACGCGATGGTGATGCTCGCATACCACGCCGTGGTGTGCGAGGCGTTCGTGGGCGTGCGCCCCACGCCGATGACCTGGGCGCGCTACTTCTTCTTCAGGAAGCAGAGCAAGGCCAAGCCGGGTAGCGCGGAGAGCAGCCGCGGCGTGACCGAGACCGGCAGCGCCATGATGGTGCAGCGCAGCGGGACCAACCATCCGCGCATCAAGGGCCTTGACTCCGTGCGCAAATGGCAGAAGACCTTCTTCTACGTGAAGAACATCCCTGTCAAGGAAGACGAGCCCGTGGTAGACCAGATCAATCTTCCCCGGTGGACCAATTCGCCTCCTAGCGGGCAGAATTGGGGATTCAAGCCCCCGCTAGATGGCGACATCAAGCAGATCAACGCGCGCCTCGCCAAGCTGAAGGAGAATGGACTCAAGGACGCGACCCCATCGCCTCCTGGATTTCCAGACGAGTGCTCCCGCTGCAGCGCCGCGCACACCTCATGTGCTACATGGGCGGCAACCGAGATTGCACTCGGACGACCACATTCGAGCTCAGCAACGCGGATGTGGCCGTCTGGGCGCGCTCCATCATGAGCACCGGCCTCAGGGAAAACTGGCAGTACGGCTTTGTGCCGTACAGCCGCACGAAGCCAATCAAGCGGGTTAGTACTTTTCTCCCTGTTTCCTGCATACAGATTCCGAGTAGATAGCCTTCTTAGCTTGGGGTGCTTAGTATTCGCACTCTGTGCCGAGTAGGACACTTAGTCGTATTTCTTAGGCTTCATGTGCTTTATGTTTGCACGCTACGCCGAGTAGGACGCTTAGCGGTATTGCTTAGGCTTCATGTGCTATATGTTTGCATGCCACGCCGAGTAGGACACTTAGCGGTATTGCTTAGGCTTCATGTGCTTTATGTTTGCACGCCACGCCGAGTAGGACACTTACTACTATCTGTTAGGCTTCCTGTGCTTTGTGTTTGCACGCCTCGATGAGTAGGACACTTTACTCTATTATGCTTTGTGCTAGCATCCCGTTCCGGGTAGAATCCCTTATGCCGCTCATCTGATTCGTGTTGCCTGCTTATGTCTCCAGCGCCTTTCTCGCCAGCTCGCTGAGAGCGAGGAGCGCTTCGAGGCCAATTGGCACGCAGATCGGACGGAGGACGACGAGGTCTCCTACGACACCGCGGACAAACTCAATATTCCTCATGCCGCCATGACGGATAAGCATCATGTCGACGCGTCCGTTCGGGACTGGTCCAAAGACGACGACGAAGGTGATTGAGTTCACCTTTATGGTCGCGAGTAGCGCAACCCAATTCCTTCCTGTTTCCTGATTGGTTTCTTCTTCTCAACTCTACAGAAGATGCTGATGCTGATGCTGAAGAGGAGGGCGAGGACGAGGACGAGGACGCCCTTGACGTCGATCCGCTTGCAGTTGCTGCTCCTGCCACTCGCAAGAGGGCGGGTAGTGGTGCTCAAGAGCCCACCGCGAAGAAAGCCAAGAAGACCGTGAAGAAGGTAAAGCAGGGGAGACGGCTACCCCCTTCTCGTGCCGGGTAAGCGATTTTCTTCCAAGTTGCAATTTGCTGTTGCTGCTTTCTCGGAACTCCTTATTCTGCTACTGCTTCTCGATTTCTTCTGTTTCTCACACTCTCTTATGAACTTCTTTCTTCTCTTCAGCGCCCCCTTGGACGCTAATGCTGCTGCCGCACCTACCAAGTCCAAGAAAAGATCCGCCATCGACATTGACAAACTCATCGATCTCTCCGACGAGGACGAGATCGCAGCACGGGACAGGGCGCGCGCGCCCTCTCCTGTGAAAGGAGAAGACGAGGACAACGCCCAGGACATGGATACTGGTGCCCACGATGCCGACCAGGAGCAGCAGGCCCGCGCAGAACAGGAAGCGCAGGATGCTGCTCATGATGAGAGACCACCTTCTCCCCCAGCTGCCACAACCGGGGAGAACACAGAACAAGGCCCCGAGCAACAAGACCGTGCCGCCCTTGAGCGGCAGGAAGAAAACCAGGAGCAGCAGGACATTGACACTGCTGCCCAAGACGACCCCGCGGCCCAGCCGCGGGTAGAAGGACAAGAAGAAGCACAACCAGATCCTGCTGCCGAGCAGCAGGTTGAGACAGTTGACATGGAGCAAGACCTGCAGAGCCACGCGCAGCCGGACGCTGCGCCGGGTAGCGAGCCCTTGGTGCCGCCTACCCAGCAGGGCACCTCATCCACCGCACCGAGCTCCCCGCCGGTGAAGAAGACCAAGATCACAGCCAGCCCTCCAGCTAAGAAAGATGCGGCCGAGAAGAAGGCTGCTGAGAAGAAGGCCGCCGAAGAGAGAGCCGCCGAGAAGAAAGACACCGAGAAGAAAATTATTGAGAAGAAGGCTGTCGAGAAGCCAGCCGCCGAGAAGAAGGCCACCGAGAAGAAAGTCGCCGAGAAGCCAGCTGCTCAGCCAGACGCCGCTGTCCGCAGGAATCCTCCTCGTGGCGCTGCGCAAGATTCTGCCGCGATGCCGCCACCTAAACCAAAGGCGAAGCCTGCCGTGAAGAGTGGGCAGCTCACTATTGGTGCTTCCGGCAGCGCTGAAGGCATACCTGCTGGATCAAGCCTTCGCGATCCGCCTGCCTACCCGCCTTACATGTTGCAGACGAGCAAGCAGTACAGCATCCCGCTAAGCGCGGCCGAGAAGAAACTTGCTATTACCAGAGGCAAACAGGCCCAGGCTGTGGACTCCAAGCCGCCAGCCAAGAACAAGGACAGGGCCCTTTCAATTTTCTCGCGCGAGGTCCAGGAGACCGAGGTGACGTCCACGGGGCTTGAGCAGATGATCGACCGGGTAGGCTTCATTGAAGCTGACTGGAACAGCGACGTCCTTGGCAACGAGCCCTGGCACGGCCTTGCCTTGGGCAAGCTGGACCACTGGCGCATTGACTGGAACAAGGCGGACATGGGCTACAATCCCATGACCATCTCGTCTTCCACCAGTACGCTTGCCGCGAAGCTGTTCGTCCACCGCAAAGCTGCAGAGGACATCGAGCAAACCTACGCGGTAAGTTTTGCTTGTCTGTTCCGAGTTGCTTTTTTCTTCTCTTCTACTCTTCTCCTTCTTCTTATCCATCACCCAGTCCCCGAGATTCGGGCCGAGTAGACGGATACTCAACCGAGTTGCCGTCTTCTCGGGTTGAATCTTCAAAATTTCGTCTGATTCCTTTTCTTTCTGCCTCTCAGAATAGCCTCTTGAAGAGAACAAATCTGTACCGGTCGCTGCTCTGGAATCACAGCATTGCAAGAAGGCGCCTTGAGGCCCTAGAAGCAGAACGTAAAAGTGATGCCGTGACAGAGAAGGAGGCCGTGGCTCGTACTCTCAAGATTTCCGAGATCGAAAGTAAGCCTTTAGCTACGCGGTTCATGCGTTTTGTGTTTACGCCCGCTTATGCTTTCTGCTTTAACTGATTTTACCCTGCAGGTAAGTTTAAGGCGCTGGAAGATGAGCACAAGCACTGCCATGTGTTTGTTGAGAATGCTGAGACCACCATCAAGAAAATGGAAGGTGAGTTGCCGTATTTTCAGCTTGTCTTTCTTCTTTCTTCTTCGCTACTCTGCTAACCTTGTTCCTCTCTCCGCAGAAGATCACAAGAAATTTGTTGAAGAGCATCTCGACTGCCTCAAACCCGCCGAGGTGCAGCAGCAATTGGAGAGCCAGGCTGTAGAACTGAAGAAAGAGCACACCACCGAGTTGGAACCTCTCCAAGTCCAGCTGCGAGCTGCCCTTCAAGATGCCCTTGACATAGCTGCCGAGAAGAACAAGATAGCTGCCGAGAAGGACAAGATTGAGGCAGCTGCCAAGGCTGAGAAAAGGGCTCTTGAGATGGAGTGCGATACGCTGAGGAAGAGCAACTCAGATCTCATGCTCCAGCTGGCCCAGTTCCGGAGGGTGGAAGAAAGGCACGTTGCTGATGAGGAGTCATGGGAGAAGAAGCTGCAGTCGCTACTTTGCGAGCTGAATAGTAAGTACCCGCTTCTCTGCGCTTCGCTGTCTCCTTTTGCTTCTCTGTTGCTTGATTCGCTTCTCTTCTCTGCCTCTGTCTCTAATCTTTTTGATAGCTTTTTCAGAAATTTTCCCCGACCTCAGCTCGGCTTGCAAACCTGCTCTGTCAAAGGCCCAAGCAGCTCGCACCGAGAAGGGCGAGCCCATGGACACTAAAGCCTCGATCGAAGACAGCTTCACAAACATGCAGGGGCAGCTCCAGCGTCTAAGGGGCGTGGGCACCGATCTGGTGTCCACTGCCTTCAAACTCCATGACTTGTTTTGGCCTCGAGACTCTGCGCCAGCAACCATCCGTGGGCTCGCCGAGAAGCTGAATGGCGTGAAAGCCGAGCTGAAGAAGTGGCGGGCATCCGGAGCTCGGGCAGGTGCTGATATGCTGCTCCTCTTCGTCTGCAGCTGGTACGATAATCTTGATCTCAACCTTATCCTCGAGATGCGCCGGGATTCGAGGTGGGAGAAGGATCCCGACTGCGTGGCTCGCCGCCAGTTGGTTGCGTACGAGATCGCATCCTACGCGGATACCGCGCGCTACATCGAAGGCCTCACCGAGCCCGACACGGATGTGGAAGGCGAGGGCGACGACGAGGATGAAGACGATGACGAGGAGGCCACTGTGTCAGACGGGCTGAGCTTCTTCGCCAGCACCGATGAGAAGTCCGAGAAGGGCAAGGGCGCGGCCGTCGCGGATAGCGACGAAGAAGCCGAAAGCGTGGAGATGACCATCGACACCGCGGCCCTTGAGTTCGGCACTTCATCAGGCGCAGCCCTCGATGACACGGCGCGACTCCGTGCTCAACCTGCTGCCTCCACTTCAGCGACGGATCCCATCTCGGTGGCCATAGCCACTTCTGATCAGGCTGCCACCGACCCGGAAGCGGATGTCGCCAACCCGGAAGCTGACGCTGCCAAGGCCACCCCCGAAGCTGATGCCACCAAGACCAACACTGAAAATGCTGCTACCTCCACCTGATTATGTCCTGCCACACTTATGCTTGAAACTTTTATCAAATCCCCGGAATGCCGGGTGCAGATGTACTGAACAATTTATCTTCCCGTTGCTACTCAGTTTTATTTCATTTGAAGTTTTTATACTTAGTAATTTGAGCAGCTTTGGCTTGATGCCGGGTTGCGTTATCATGCGAGTCCCCGAGTTGCATTTTTCATCCACCCTTCCTTTTTATCTCAGCTCTTACCTGCAACTTGTTGCTTTTTTGGTATTCGAGTCACAAGAGTTCAAAGTTGAGGTTTCAAATACTTAGCCACTAGGAAACAGTCATAGTAACGCTACCCACCACATAGCCGAAAAGGATAACAACAGACAGCAAAAAACGCTCTATTCGGTTGCCACACGCTTCCTTCCCTTTGCAATTTTTCATGTGTTCATTGACTCTTTGGCTTGTTCTCTGGCTTGCCATGAAGCCGGTTTGCGGACAGCAGCAGAGTCGCAGAGTGTCCGGTGAGTATAAACACACTACTTTGTATGCTTTTGAAATTCTAAGCGTAGCAACCGAGTAGACAAAGAGACAACAGAGTAGAAACACTTAGAGCAATTTTGGACGAGGGCAGTCCCCGAGTTCAATTTCAGATTGCAGGGTAGGAGTTTAACTCGGATAAGAGGGTACATACACACTTTTGCTCATGAATGAAAGCGACGTAGTAGAGCTACATTCCAGGGGCGCTTGGATTCCTCCCCAGCTTTATCCGGCCTGTTCTTCTGTGCTGGTTGCGCATCTACAAGGTAGTACGCATCATTGTGTAGAGCTTTGCTCACAATGAACGGCCCTTCCCACGGAGGGGATAGCTTGTGCATCCCGGCTGTGCGCTGCACGAGCCTAAGGACCATGTCTCCTTCTCGGAAAACCCTTGGGTTTACTTTTCGGCTATGATAACGCCTCAGGTTTTGCTGGTAAACAGCCGAACGTGACAGAGTAAGCTCTCTTGCTTCTTCTAGCAGGTCAACGTCGTCTTCTCGAGCTTCTCTCGCCTCCGCCTCAGTGTAGAGGGTTACTCGGGGGGAGTCATGCTCTAGGTCGATTGGCAACACGGCTTCAGCCCCGTAAACCAAGAAGAATGGTGTGTAGCCGGTTGACCGGTTAGGGGTAGTCCTTAGACTCCACAACACCGCTGGCAACTCGTCTAGCCAACACCCTGGTGTTTTCAGCAGCGGCTCAATCAGCCTTGGCTTTATGCCTGCAAGCAGCATGCCATTTGCTCTTTCCACCTGTCCATTGGACGCGGGATGCGCGACAGACGCGACATCTAGTCGGATGTGCTTATCTCTGCAGAATCTCACCATGGCTCCCTCAGCAAAGTTAGTGCCGTTATCTGTGATGATGCTGTGCGGGTAGCCGTATCTCAGGATCACATCCTTCAGGAAACTCACGGCAGTGGCTCCATCACACTTCCGAATAGGCTTCACTTCAATCCACTTGGTGAACTTGTCAACCATGACCAAGATGTGTGTCATGTTGCCTCTAGCCGGCTTGAAGGGACCAACCATATCCAGACACCAAACAGCAAACGGCCAAGTGATGGGAATTGTTTTCAACTCGGAAGCAGGCATGTGGATCTTACTTGCGAATCTCTGGCAGCCGTTGCATTTTCTCACGATATCTTCAGCTTGCTTCAAAGCAGTGAGCCAGAAGAAGCCATGCCGAAAAGCCTTCTTGACTAGGGCCCGAGAAGAGGCGTGGTGGCCGCATTCCCCTTGGTGTATTTCTACCAGAATTTCTTCTCCTTCTTCCGGTTCCACACAGCGCTGCAGCACGCCAGTAGCACTTCTCTTGTGCAACACTTATCTGAAGATGGTGTAGCCCTTGGATCTTCTCTGAATCTGCCTTGCGGTAACCTCGTCATCCGGCAGGGTGCCGTCCTTTAGAAAGGATAATATGGGCATGGCCCAACTCGGCGTCTCCCGCGCGGGAAACACTGGTTCGTCCACTTCCATTGGAACAGGCGCTGTTGCGTCATTTTCTGGATTGGGGTTGACTCTCTGCAGCCCCGAACAGTTTGCAAGGACTTCTTCAAGGAATGCGACAGTCCCCGAGCTGAGAGGGGAAGTCCCCGAGTAAGGAGGAGCAGTCCCCGAGTAAGGAGGAGCAGTCCCCGAGTAGAGAGGGGCAGTCCCCGGGTTGCAGGGTCCAGTCCCCGGGATGGCGACGGCAATCCCCGGGTCTCCTTTTGCACCTTCCCAGTCAATCTCCATTGGGACAGCTTCTTCGTCAGGCAGGGAAGGAACGAAGATGGACTCCGAGTTGGGGGATGGCTTGATGGATGGCTTTCTCAAATGCTCCAAGGCAATCCCAGCCGGGATGTACTGCCGAGAAGATCCCAACTTGGACAGCTCATCAGCTGCTTCATTCTCTGCTCGGTGGATGTGTTGGAACTCGCAACCTTCAAAGAATCCTGTCATGGTTTGAACCAGGAAGCGGTATGACGCCATGTTGGCATCCAGAGCATCCCAAGTGCCAGAAACCTGCTGCACGACCAGATCCGAGTCTCCATAGCATATGATGCGCTGCACTCCAACTTCCTTTGCTACCTTCAAGCCGTGTACCACGGCCTCGTACTCTGCAACATTGTTGGATGCCTTGAAGTGGATTTGCAGTACGTACTTGAGTTGATCTCGCTTGGGTGACGTAAGCACTACGCCAGCACCAAGGCCTTCTTTCATCTTGGAGCCATCAAAGTGCATCTTCCAGTAGTTGGATACCGGAGTGGGAGGCTCATATTGCACCTCAGCCCAATCCACCAGGAATTCTGCCAGGATCTGAGACTTGATGGCTTCTCTTCTCGCATACGCGGGAGCGTACGCGGCTAGCTCGATTGCCCACTTGGCTACTCTGCCACTTGCTTCCTTGTTACCCATGATATCCGAGATGGGAGCTGAGCTCACCACTGTGATGGGGTGCTCTTGGAAGTAGTGCTTCAGTTTCTTGGCGCCCAGGTACACGCCGTAAGTCATCTTCTGGTAGTGAGGGTAATTCTGTTTGGAGCTGGACAGCACCTCACTGAGATAATACACCGGCCTCTGCACACTCTTGCCTTCTTCTTCTCGTTCCACCACAATCACCACACTCACTACCCGGTTAGTAGCAGCAATGTATAGCAGCATTGGCTCCTTGGGTAGCGGACTAGCCAAGATGGGAGCGCTACCCAGCATTGCCTTTAGCTCTTTGAATGCCACATCCGCCTGCGGTGTCCAGACGAACTTGTCACTTTTCTTCATCAACTGATACAAAGGCAGGGCCTTCTCGCCCATTCTGCCCAAGAAACGGCTCAGAGATGCCAAGCAACCAGTGAATTTCTGCACATCCTTCAGGGATCTCGGCAAAGACATGCTCTCAATAGCTTTTATCTTTGAAGGATTGGCCTCAATGCCCCGACTGGATACCAAGAAGCCGAGTAGCTTGCCAGCCGGGACGCCAAAGGTGCATTTACTCGGGTTCAGCTTCATCTTATACTTGCGCAAGTTAGCGAAAGTTTCCTCAAGGTCACTAAGCAGAGTATGTGTTTTATTCGTTTTGATGACAATGTCATCTACGTACACCTGCACATTCTTGCCGAGTTGATCATGCAAGCATTTCTGCATGCATCTCTGATAAGTGGCACCCGCATTCCGCAACCCGAAACACATGACACGATAGCAATAAGCCCCGTACGGGGTAATGAAAGCAGTCTTTATTTGATCAGCAGGATTGAGGGCTATCTGGTGAAAACCAGAGTAGGCATCTATGAAAGACAGCAGTTCACAACCAGCAGTGGAATCGATCACCTGATCGATGCGAGGTAGCGGAAAAGGATCCTTGGGGCATGCCTTGTTCAAGTCGGTGTAGTCGACGCACATACGCCATGCGGTAGCAGCCTTGGGATCCTCCTTCTTCTTCTCGACCATGACCGGGTTGGCTAGCCAGTCCGGGTGCAGCACCTCCATGATGAAATTGCTTATCAGCAGCTTGGTGATCTGATCACCTATGGCCTTCCTCCTCTCATCTCCGAAACGGCGCATAGCCTGCTTCACTGGTTTGGCGTCAGGACGCACATGTAGCGAGTGCTCAACCAACTCCCTCGGGACACCTGGTAAATCCTCATTGGACCAGGCGAACACGTCCCGATTCTCACGGAGGAAGTGGATGAGCTCGCTTTCCTATTTCTCCCCCAATCCGGAGCCAATGATGGCAACACGGTCGGGAAACTCAGGGTCAACCTGGATCTTCTTTGTCTCCTGAGATGCCTGGAACGCCGTCCCGTGCTGGGAACTCGGCACACCAGGCGCACCAGCTTGCGCGGATTGCGCCATAGCTACCACCTCGTACATCTTCTTCTTCTCGGCAGCGATCACCATGGACTCCGCCAACTGAGAACCAGCAGAGGCACACTCCATGGACTTCTTGTAATCACCAGAGATGGTAATCACGCCATTGGGACCAGGGATCTTCATCTTCAGATATGCAGTGTGGGTGGAGGCCATGAACTTGCTCAGAGCAGGCCTGCCGAGTAGGGCATGGTAGGGGCTCTGGTGATCAACCACCTCAAACTGCAGGCTCTCTGTGCGGCAGTTCTCCCTGGTGCCGAATAGCACATCTATCCACACTCGGCCAATCGGATTGCAAGAGACTCCCGGCACAATGCCATGGAAAGTGGTCTTGCTAGGTAGCAGCATGTTCTCGGCCATACCGAGCTTCTCGAGTGTGTCTCTGTACACAATGTTGATGCTGCTGCCGTTGTCGATCAGTACCTTGCTGAACCTCACATTCTTCTCGGGACCCAAGAAGGTAGGATCCAACACCAAGGCGTAGCTACCCGGGTTGGGCATCACCTTGGGATGATCTACTCGGGACCACGTGATCTCTTGGTTGCACCAATGCATATAGTGAGGAACAGTAGGGATCACAGCATTGACCTCCATGGCACGCCTGTGCTGGGATTTCTTGTCAACAGGCTCAGAGGTGAAGATCATGTAGCTCTCGTGGTGCTCCTGGTACCGATTGCGGTCTCCGCCACCATTGTTGCCGTTGTTGTTGTTACCTTGGTTGTTGTTGTTGTTGTTGCCTCTGTTGTTGTTGCGGGTGTAGTAGTAGTAGTAGTTGTTGTTGTTGTTGTTGTTGTTGTTGCGGTAGCCATCATTGTTGAAGTAGCGGTTGGCTCCTAAAGCCACCTGGTTCACATTTTCTCTTCTCGGGAAGGCTGGAGGCCGAGCAGCGGGTGCGCGAGCAGGCTGTACAGCGGCATTCGCAGCTGGCAGAGGAGGAGGAGGAGGCAGGCCCTCATTCTTGATTTCTTCCCACCAACTGCACTGCCGAGTAGTGTGGTTGGCAGGTCTTGCGGGATGCCGAGTATGGAAGCTGCACGGGCCATCCTTCATGTCCTCGAAGACAAAGTTCGGTGCCGGACCCGAGCTGCCGCTACCTTGCTGGGAAGTGTTGTATGGCTTCTTGTTGCCCTGGCCCTGATTCTGGTTTTGCCCGTACTGGACTCCAGCAGTTTTTGGCCTCTGGCTACTCCCAGCTCCGGTTGCCACTGCATTCACCTCCTCAGGATCGTACCGGGTATCAATCCGGTCACCTCTGCGCTTGTTGCGGAACTCGTTGCGCTTGCTGCTGTTGATGTTGTAGTTCCTTCTCGGCTCAGCAGCATCGAGAAGAGGCTGTGTCGGGTCGCCGAGTGCGTACTGATCCGCAATCCGGATGGTCTCAGCAAGAGTACTCGGCATCTCCCTCTGGAGCCTTTGCCACAGCATGCTGCCATGTCTGCAACCCTGCGCAAACCAAGTGATGGCCTGGGCCTCATTCACACCCTCACAGGTGTTCCTCAGAGTGCTCCACCGAGTAAGATACTCGCGGTCCGTCTCCTCTTCCCGCTGCCTGCAAGCGGATAGCTGCTGCGGCCTATTCGGCCTCCGGTAGGTGCTGGTGAAGTTGCTGACGAAAGCCTCCGCGAAGTCAAGCCAGCAGTTGATGCTGTGCTTGGGCAGGTTGTTGAGCTAGGTTCTTGCCGGTCCCTCGAGCATCTGCGGGATGTACCGCACGGCCCACCTCCGGTTGCCGCCTGCGATGTGCACGGCTGTGACATAGTCATTGAGCCAATCTTCCGGCTTGGTGCTGCCATCATAGCACTTGGTCCCCCTGGCGAGCTGGAACTGCTTCACGGAAGGCTCCGTCATGATGCGGGGACCAAAGCACTCTGGGCCAGGCGGCCCCTTGCTCTCGAGTTGCGCGGACAGAGAAATCCGGTCCAGCTTGTGCCTGGCATCACTGGGCTCCAGCACGCGTTCTCCCACGCGATCCAGAATGTCATAGCCAGCCAACCCCATGGCCGAGTAGCCATCATCATATCTGTCCACCTGCACGACTGCAGGCTGCTCCACCGGGTTGGCGGCTGGCGCGACTGCGCGCGGCTGTTGCCTCTGCCGAGTAGGCTGGGCAACTGGATGCTGAGAAGGGCCTGGGCGCTCTCCATCTCGGGCCTGGCTTTGAGCTTTATGGGCTTGATAGCCTGCTCCTGCAGCGTTGTGTTTTTGACCGGACTGACGCGCTACAGCGTGCTGTTTTGCAGCGACAGCCGGGTCGTACACCTGCATCTGCCTATCTCTGCCGGAATGCCCACTCCGCTCCTTCTCGCGACTCGGATGCGGCGATGAGGCCTGATCGTTAGATCTAGCCGCATGCGAGTGCACTACCTGAGAAGCTCCAGCACCCGGGTTGGCTTTCCGGAACTCCTCGTTCTGCCTAGCAGCCTCTAGCACTAGCTCGTTGAGCCTCTCCTGCTGCCTAACGCGCGCGTCGCCAGCGAGATGCGGCAACTCAGCAGCTACAGCCTCAGCAGCTCTAAGGGTTTTGGCGGGGGTGCTGTATCTGGGTCTGGTGGTGGCGGTGTTTTGGCTAGCGGCTTGGCCAGCAGTTTCACCAACTGCTGCCATCTCGGTGCCTAGGTTGCGGCGCGTAGCGCCTGCCTTGGAAGGCCTCCTCACTACGGGCGTGAAGCCGTGAGCCCGGTTGTACTCGTTCTGGTCTAGGTTCAGCTCCAGCCTAACCTTATCCAGCTCCGCCTGCTCGGCGAGCAGCGCCTGGCGTTGCTGCTCGAGCTGCGCCCGCATGGTCATGAGCTCGAGTTCGGTGGGAGGCGGCATGCCCATTCGCACGGCGGACGTAGGTATCGTCGGAGTAGTGGAGGGAGGCAGGTTGCAGTCCTTCCGTAGGGCTTGTGGGTCTTCCCGCCAGCGCTCGGGCCAGCGAGATCCTCGATGACGCCCGCGGCTGCAGCAACCGCACCCTTCCCGGCGTCAGTAGCAGGGCCGGTCATCATCACCTCCGCGACGTCCGCAGAGCGGCCCAACGGCCTCCCGCGTGCCGCGATGACGGCAGGGGGATCCTCCGCGACATGCACCTCCCCGGGGTACTCGCGGTCGATGACGGTGGCGACGTAGACGAGGTGCGCGCCGAAGGAGATCACCGAGCCGCCCTCCGGCATGGCCCTGCCGCCGAAATCGCCGGCGTTGTCGGTGACGAAGTCGAAGGAGCCGAATCTGTGGACGAGGCCACAGACCACGCGCTCTCCGGTAGCAGAAATCGATCCCGTCCGAACGGAAACTCCAGCCAGCGCCGCTGGTTGCCCCACGGTGGGCGCCAACTGTCGTGGTGGTGTCACGGCAGATGCCATAGGATGGCTAAAGTTGTGGGGACGATGGACGGTGGAGGCGCTCGGGAAGGGATCACGCAGCGAGTAGCCGCGTGAGTGTGAAGCTAGCACTGCAGACAACAAGATCTACCCAGGTTCAGGGCCCTCGTGTGGAGGTAAAACCCCTACTCCTGCCTTTCTCTCTTTATATTCGGGTCTCACCGAGTAGCCACAGTACAAGTGTTCCTACTACCGAGTAGCCACCCTTCTCTCTACGTGAAGAACTAGGTCAAGAATGTGAACCAAGTCCCGGATCGGATCGTCGTCCCTCGCGCAGGAGGGGGCAGAGCACCTTATATACTGGTGCCCAGCCGGATACAGCCAAGATGTCGACATAGTGTGCACACCGTACTCTTCCAGCTTCTCGCTGACCACTTTGGCTTCCTAGCTTGTCTTCATGTGTAAAGTCGTTGTGCAAAACCAAGGAACCGATCTTTTATCACTGCCACGAACGCAGAGTAGGTCCCCCCTATCCTGCGACGCCCTGCTGACACACTGTCGCGGTCAGGCACGCGCTCTGGAGGTGAACAGTGCCGTGAACAGTGCCAAAGTACGGACCCGGGATACGCGGGATCCTGTGTCAGAACGGCTCCTTTGACTTCTGGCCCGAGTAGGAAACCGCCATTTCTACTCGGACCAATTCCTCTACCCGGAGGAGAATAACTTCCTTGATTCTTCCTCCTGGCCTTCAGTGTGTACGGCCGAATAGCGGACGACCGGGTAGCGAGTACCGGGTAACCGCTACTCTGCCAAACGTCTCTTCTAATCTTTGCCCTTAGCACTTGCCTTTAACCTACTCGGGGGTATCCCCCCGACATTAACTCTTTCAGCCACATGTTGTCCTCTCTTCTCAATTGCTTCTTTTGTTTTCACATGAATTTTCTTCACAAAATCAGCTCTCTTTGATGCCTCCATATTTGTTCTCTCTTGTGTAGGAAGTGGTAACAAATCCAGGGGAGTAGTAGGCTTGAACCCATAAACCACCTCGAAAGGACATAATTGAGTAGTTGAATGCACAACCCTATTATATGCAAATTCCACATGTGGCAAGCAGTCCTCCCACTCCTTCAAATTTTTCTTGATCATGCTTCTCAATAATGTTGACAATGTCCTATTCACCACTTCGGTTTGCCCATCAGTTTGGGGGTGACAAGTTGTTGAAAATAACAATTTTGTTCCAAGCTTCCCCCATAGTGTCTTCCAAAAATAGCTCATAAATTTCACATCCCTATCTGACACAATTGTCCTTGGCACTCCATGTAATCTTACTATTTCTCTAAAGAAGAGATTAGCAATGTGAGAAGCATCATCACTCTTGTGGCAAGCAATGAAGTGTGACATCTTAGAAAATCTGTCCACAACCACAAATATAGAGTCATGTCCCCTCTTTGTCCTTGGCAAGCCCAACACAAAATCCATACTTATATCTTCCCATGGTGTATTTGGTGAAGGCAATGGTGTATACAACCCATGGGGTTTCAACTTGGACTTGCCTTTATTGCAAGTGATGCACCTTTGCACAAATCTATAAACATCTCTCCTCATATGTGCCCAATAAAAAATTCAGCTAACATAAGCAATGTTTTCTCTCTTCCAAAGTGTCCCATTAATCCTCCACTATGAGATTCCTGTAATAAGAATAAACGCAAAGAACACTCGGGTATACACAATTTGTTAGCTCTAAATAAAAACCCATCATGTATATGAAAATTTTCCCATGCCTTAACATTAGTACATTTAGCAAATGGCATAGAAAACTCATTATCCTCAGCATATAAGTCTCTTATTCCATCCAAACCCGAAACCTTAATCTCTACTTTGGAGAGTAGCATATTTTTCCTTGACAAAGCATCAGCAACTACATTATCCAATCCATTTTTATGTTTAATGATGTATGGAAAAGATTCTATAAATTCAACCATTTAGCATGTCTCTTATTCAAATTAGATTGGCTCTTTAAGAATTTTAATGCCTCGTGATCAGAATGTATAATGAATTCTTTAGGACACAAATAATGTTTCCATACCTCTAAAACTCTCACAAGTGCATACAATTCTTTATCATAAACAGAATAATTCAATTGTGCACCATGTAATTTTTCAGAAAAGTAAGCAATAGGTTTCTTTTCTTGCATTAACACACCTCCAATACCTATGCCACTAGCATCACACTCAATCTCAAATTGTTTATCAAAATTTGGAAGCATTAATAATGGGGTCGAAATCAACTTCTCTTTTAATGTATCAAAAGCAATGTCTTGACCAACCCCCCATTCGAAATCTACTCCCTTTTTAGTTAGATCATTCAATGATGCAGCAATGGCACTAAAATCTTTCACAAATCTTCTATAGAAACTAGCAAGACCATTAAAACTTCTAACTTGACTCACATTATTTGGAATAGGCCAATTTCGAATTGCATCAATTTTTGATGTATCTACTTCAATGCCATGTGTAGAAACTACATATCCCAAAAATATGACCTTGTCTTTACAAAAAGTGCATTTCTCAAGATTACTATATAATTTATTTTCTCTTAGCACTTGCAAAAATTGTCTAATATGATCAATATGTTCATGTTCATTGTGGCTATATATGAGAATATCATCAAAATAAACTACCACAAATCGACCAATAAATTCTCTCAAAACATGGTTCATAAGTCTCATGAAAGTACTAGGTGCATTAGTTAAACCAAAAGGCATCACTAACCATTCATATAAACCAAATTTTGTTTTAAATGTTGTTTTCCACTCATCTCCCTCTCTCATTCTTATTTGATGGTAACCACTACGCAAATCAATTTTAGAGAAAACAACAGCACCACTTAATTCATCTAACATGTCTTCCAAACGTGGTATAGGATGACGATAACGAATAGTGATGTTGTTAATTGCTCTACAATCTACACACATGCGCCAAGTACCATCTTTCTTAGGGACTAAAATAACAGGAACAACACAAGGAGAAAGACTAACTCGGATGTAACCTTTGTCTAGTAGATCTCATACTTGTTTATGTATCTCCTTTGTTTCTTGTGGATTTGTTCTATAAGCGGCTCGGTTTGGCAAAGATGATCCAGAATTAAATCAATTTGGTGCTCAATCCCTCTCAATGGTGGCAACCCCGAGGGAATTTCTCCTGGAAAATATCATCATATTCCTGCAACACATTAGAAACACCAAGAGGAACAGGGGTCATGTCATTAGAAACCAAAATCTCTCCCTTGTGAATAGTCACAATAGGAACTAGTGTAGGGTCCTCCCTAAATTCCCTCAAATCCTCCTTAGTGGCTAACATGCATAATAGGCTCTCTCTCTTATTTTTATTTTTACCACTCGAATTGTTTTGACTACTACTACCCACAGCTTGTGAATTTTGTTTTCCCTCATCCCTCTCACTCTCTTTTTCAACTTTCACTTCTATTTTGGAACGAGACTCATTTACAATTTTCTGTGGTGTCATAGGCCTCAGAATAATAGTTCTCCCATGGTGATTCAACTCATAAGTATTGGCTCTCCCTTCATGCTTCACACTCCTGTCGAATTGCCATGGTCTTCCCAACAATAAGTGGCAAACAGTCATAGGAACCACATAAAACTCAATGGAATCCTTATAAGGACCAATCTGAAATTCCACACGCACCATAAGGCTCACTTTCATCTCACCAGTCCTACTCAACCATTGTATATGATAAGGAGAAGGGTGTGGTAAATATTTCAGATTTAGCTTTGCACATAGATCTTTGCTAGCCAAATTCCTACAACTCCCTCCATCAATAATGACTTTGCAAGCCATATTAGGACCAATAACAGCCTTGGTTTGAAATAAATTGCACCTTTGATTTTCAGGACTAGGAATAACACTCAAAGATTTTTGTGTGCAAATAATAGATGGCATTGTAGTAGCATAAGCATCCAATGGAGAATCACTCAAATAGCCATCATCATTATCATTAGGATCAACATCATCTCCCGTCTCATACTCATTATGCTCATTAATAATCATCATTTTTGTATCAGGGCAATCCCTCTTAAAATGACCTTTTCCTCCACATGTATGGCATGTAATATCCCTGTTTCTGGCTGTGGATGCACTTGAACCCGTGGTACTAGCTGCTGGTTGTGATGATTTCTTTGCAATAGAAGTTCTAGGCTCGGCCTTGGATGATGAAACACCACGGCTAACATAAGGTGGAGGTGGTGTACTAGGAATAGAAGTTGATCTCAAGGTGAAATCTGCCCCTTGTTCTTGTTGTTGTTTTGGCCTCCTCAATAATATGTGATTCGGCCTCTCTAGCATGATGCAATAATTCATGCATATCAGTATAATGGTGATGCCTAACAATGCCCTTGATTTTGTAATTAAAACCTGATAGAAACCTTTGCATTGTTTGCTCCAATTGCTCTCTCACACGTGCTCTTTGCATGATTAATTCCATCTCTTGATAATAAGCATCAACAGTCATAGAACCTTGCCTCAATTGTTGCAATTGATCAAATTGTTGTCTAATATAATTTGGTGGTACAAATATGTCCCTCATGACCCTTTTCATAGTATTCCAAGTGATAATGGGTAATTCACCATCTTGATGTGTTTGTCTCACAGTAGTGTCCCACCAACAAAGAGCATATCCATCAAACTCAGAAGATGCCAATTTTATTTTTCTGTCCTCGGTATAATCATGCAAACGCCATAGCTTCTCAATTTTCAGCTCCCATAGCAAATATTCTTCCACATCCATGTTGTCAAAGCTGAAAGGTGGTATAGAAAATTTAGGCTTACCCAAACCATCCTCCTCTATATGATTTTCAGGAATAACATTATTGGCAACACGCCTAGCTCGGCCTTGAAATCCTCCTCGGCCTCTTTCCCCTCTAACTCCACGGCCAAGATTATTTTCCACTCCATCATTAGCTTCAAAACCATTATTTGCATCACTATGCACACTAGCATTATCATCATCATGAACAGGAAATCTTTGTGCAATTAAAGTTTGAAGAGCCTCAAGTTGAGTAGTCAATGTAGCAATGGAAGTTTGTATAGTATTCACTCGCTCATTATTGGTCTCGGCCAACATATGTGTCTCCCCCACTTTATTCTCCATGGCTTGCATTGCTTCATATAGGGGATCACAAGCATCAGTCACAAATTTCTCAAGATCAGTGTGGTTGTCTCTCACTTGGTTTGTCAACACATCTCGTAGTGCCTCATACTCCCTCCAATTCACTCCTTCTGTTTGGTCCTTCTTTTGCTGCACAATAGCATCAGTAGAGAGATCCATTAGGAGGTTAGTGAAAACAGAAACAAGTATCAATAGGTGGTGTTCTCTCACAACTCACTCAACAACTAGCAAGACAATTGGTTATCTTACCGTTCCAAAGTGAATAGAAATACTTACAAACAAGTAGAGGCAATTAATGTACTTTGATGTGAAGAAGAGAATACCCAGGGTTTTCACTCGCACAAAGGCAAACAGGTTATTTAGTGGGGCTTGGTATGGATACCTAACAATCACCAAAGTAACAAGTCCTATTTGCTTTTTTGTGATGATATAAAAATTCCCAAGGAAACACACACCAATAATGGAGACAAATGTGGCAAATCAAATATATAGATGAGATTTTGCAATGCACTAGAAAGTCACTAGCTAGGCTCACAATAGACAGGCACAAGATTGCTCAAATGAAAAACCAAGTGTCACAATGGCAAGCTCCACTAGTAAACAATAAGATCACTTCGGCCTCTTTGCAATTTTCTGTTTTCTCTTTTCTCTTTTTTTTATACTTTTACTCTTTTTCTATATTTTTTATTTTTCCAATGGCCTTAAACACAACTAGGAGCAATATGAACCAAATAACAAGTGAACACAATGGTAGTGATGAAAATGAGCAGCCTGTCAGAGCACAAAAATAGCTATACTTGTGGGCAAGTTCCTAGTAAATATGATGTAGAAAGGCTGTGGCTAGGTTTACAAGGATTGGATATAGAAGAAACTAACCTAAAACTGGCTAGGAAGCTCACGGCAGAAAACTGCCTTGTTTTTCTGTCGGTGGCAGCGAAACACAGCGAAACAGGCGCGTGGCAGGCTGTCGCGGGGCAAAACGAGTGAAAAACTCTGCCGTACGGCAGGGGCTGGTGCACGCGCTCGAGGGAAGATGCTGTCTGTGGTTTGGCGCGGGGCGTGCGACAGAGCAGAACACGCGCGGCAGAGGCAACAGCGAATTTATCGCAAAAGCAAACCGCGGCAGGCGAATCCGACCCAAAATAGAACAACGCACGGCAGCGGCGGCAGCGTTTTTCGCAGTTTGAGCGTTGCGGCAGGAACTCAATTCCGAGTAGAACCAGAGGCACGGCAGGGAACGGATTGGCAGCAGCAAAACGCGTGGGATTGCTACCACGGCAGGAATTCGAGTAGAACTCGGATTGGATGAGATAACAAGCACCTGCAGCGAATTTTTTTTGTGGTGTTTGGATATAGGGGAACAAGAACTCTAACCCTAGCCGAAAAAATAGAAAACTAAAAGGAGAAAAAGAAACACAAAATCAAACACAAAAACAACAACTAGTAATTGAAACTATGATATTTCTAGGGCTATGGCAATGAACTAGACTATTTTTGTGGGGCAATTTTCTGGATAGGTACAAAAAAAAATCTAAAGGGAAATTTGATAGATCACCGAGACAACCTGTAAATCTGATACCAAGATGATAAGGGGTGGCCCAATCTTCTCGATGAACTCACAGATAACTTTGGTATGATAAATAGTGCGCCACTGAAAACTCTCCCGGCTGATCCCTGATGCCAATGCAACAGCTAGCAACCCGAAGGATATTCTCAACTCCACACTCTTGGACAAGTAATCCACCGACTACAAGTGGTCATGTACCGTCTTATTCCCAGTGGAACAATAGGTAACACGAAAAGTTTGCAGATGAACTTCCAGATGAATGCTTACAAGCTAATTCGATCTAGAGGTCTACGGTTTTGTGTTTAACGTAGTCTAAAGAGCCTTGGCTCGGATTCTAACTATTTAAGGGGGATGGGGTGCGTCCACAAGGCATACCTTGCGCAACCACCTCCCTAACCCGACTAGGACTCATGGTTTGGGTTGGACTCAACCCAAACCAACTCAAACTAGATACAAACTGACCCACCATTAAGGGGTGCGGCCATAATGGTATACAAACCACGTGTAACACAAATATGACTATATATGGCGCATTGATATCCATCGTGGGCGCCCTCCTCTTGTTTTCACCATCTCCTAGTGTGGAATAACAATCTAGGGGTTGTTTTCCACACTTGTGCTTTTGTTTTCACCACCTTCTATGCTTGTTTTCACCATGGCATGCTTGTTTTCACCTTCTTGTAGTTTTGTTTTCTCCATGGTGATCTTTTTTTGCAGCTCCTCTTGGTTGTTTTTTCCATCCATGTTTGTGTTATCAATAAACCTGATCATACATAGATGCATAGATTTAGGTAGTATAAAGTTCTTATAATTATAAACATTATGCTCAAGCAGGAGTGAATTCACCAGTTGTTGTAATAGTTTGGTTCTTGATCTTGTCATGGGACCAATCCTCACGTCATTATCTTGTATAGCAACATCATCATGTGTAACAATAGGTGAAGAGCTAGGGATGTCCTCATCAGTTCATGATCAGGAAACCTTGATCATCGGTTAATCAACGAGGTAGTTAAAAGAGAGGCGTTACTAGGAACCATTGTTTGTTTATTAAACACACATGTATCAACGTTTCCGGTTAATACAATTCTAGCATGAGAAATAAACATTTATCATAAACAAGGAATAAGATAATAACCACTTTATTATTTCCTCTCGGGCATATTCCCTTCAGTCTCCCACTTGCACTAGAGTCAATAATCTAGTCTGTAAGCACTTAACACATATGGCGTTCCAGTGTTATTACCATGCTTTGCATGTGGTAAACTTCGTCAAATAGATCTGAACTGTTCAGGTCCTATCGTATTTGCATGTCTTTGCATCTATATGCATCACTCATTCTCTAATCAGATGGATTTGTATATAGTTGGTCAATTGGTGAGACCTTAATTCCTCAGCTTAAACTAATGTTACTAACATTGTGAAATGTAGCTTCATAGTGTCAGCATTCTTAGAAATACACCAAGTTCAATGAAGACCTCCTTGACACAAAATACTCATATTATTTGTTGTCACCACAACAATATACTTAGCCTTTGTTGTAGTACCCGTCACAATACTTTAATTTTGAAACTCATTCAAATCCAGCATGGAACTTTCTTCCAGCCTATTGTGCTACCCTTCAACACATATTTTAATTGAGATAAAATTACTTGAAGACATGACAAGACTATTAGTGTAACATATTACAACGAATATTTTGTCATTACTACATAGGAAAACATATTCTTAGCATTTCTAAAATGGTATAAGGATCTCTCCCACTGTTGTCTAATCATCATATGAATTATCCTGCTATAACATTCTATAGCACGGGACTTATCTGGTTGTGTACATAGCATGGAACACATGCCTTAGAAATCGCAATTTCAATTATGCTCATCATGTGTCAAAACACTTGAATATTGCTCAATTCTTTTACATGTGGCAAGAACTCCTTCTTGTCATTTCGATATTGACTTCTTTCAATATTTCATCTATGTAATTTCGCTTCAATCATATCAGGCGCTTCAATCCATCTCTTATAGATATTGATGCCCAATATCTCCTAAGCCTTTCATCAATATGAAAATCTTAATCGTGTTAATTTAAAATACATATTTTCTAATCAACCATATGTCATCTACATAAAGCATTAGAAAAATGTCTTAGCGCTCCCACTTAATTTTTTGTAACTCTACAAGCATCTTTACCGTTCATGATGGAATCAAACTGTTTTGATAGATTCATTAAAGTAAAGATTCCAACTTCGTTATGCTCACATCAACCATTTAAGTGTGCATACCTTTCCAGCATGAATTTTACAAAACTCTCAGACTGTGTCAAGTACACATCCTTGATCAAACTTCCTTGAGAGGAAAGTTGTTTTTTTGTTATTCAACTGCCATATCATAATATGTAACTTTTTCCAGAACTATCAGCAAAGACTAAAGCATCACTACGGAAGATCAAAATCTTGTAGTAGTCAACTCTTTGAACTTCGTCGAAAACATCTTTTCGACAAGAACAACTTTCAAAGGATGTAAAAATCCATGTCTTTGCTATATAGACCCGTTTTCTATCGTTAGGCATCATGTCTTTCGAAAATAGTACCAAGTCACATACTTGATATTCATACAGGAATATTATCGTGGATATAATGACTCATAACAAATTTTACAAAGTCAGGGCCCATCATTTGCTTCCTTTATAAGTTCCAGGTCCTTTGTTGTCAAAGCAACACTTTACTCTTAAACCACAAGCTGGTCTAAGTACAAAGTTTTAGAAATTTTGTGGTTGAGTTCCCAAACTTATTCGAAGTATCTACAACACATGTAGTGTCTTCTACTTGATCAAAATAGGAAACCCCGGAACCACTTCCAGTGTTGCGCTACTCTTGACATGATAACAAAGATTCTCTAATCTTGTTGAGTTTGTACTGTCCTCCCACTCACTTGTTTTGCAAGAACGACTTTCTCGAGAAATCAACCTTTTCTGACAAACAACATTTGTCTTTTGGTTAAGTGATAGGAGAAATACCCAATGGATTTGTTGGGATAACCTTATAAACATATATGTATCCTATTTTGGTTGTAAACATTTTACACATGCTATGCAAACCAAAACTTAAGAAAAAGACAATTCGGGTCACTACCTAAACCATAACTTATATGGTGTCAATTTCAACGGATCACGATGACGCTCTTTTGAGTGTAAAAGCGGTTGTCTCTAATGTATAAACTACAATATTATAACGGCATTTTTTATTATCTTACCATGTCAAACAAGGTTTGATTTTGTCTCTCGAGCACTCCATACTTATGTGGGGTATTCGAGAAGGATAAATTGTAGAACAATTCTGCAACTTCTCAGATGTTTTGCTAAACTTGTGACTCAAACTTCATCCTTTATGATCCAATCATAAATACTTGATTATCTTGTTAAGATGATTTTTACTTCATACTAAAAATAGTTTGAACCAATTCAAAAATGTCAAACTCCGTTCTCTTTAAATAGATATACTCATATATCTACTCAAATCATCGACGGAATTTTATGAAGGAAAAATTAATCCACCACACATGACTACACATAATGGACTATATACATCAATATTTATAATCTCCACAAAATTAGTCATCCATTCTACTTTGGCCTATGAACGGAATTCTAGTCATCTTTTGGAAGAGGTCTCACAAGCGTCAATTACCATGGAGTTCCTTTCATGTTTTCCTTTCCGATATGAACTAAAAATGTGGTGTCACAATTTAAATGAAATTATTTTACGTCTTGCAACGTTTAGCATTTAGTCTTATAGATGTTTACTTTACCAACACGATTTATATTAAATAATCCATCAATTATGGAATATGTCCATAGTTTGAACAATCTCATTTGTTCTCACAAAAGACCGGAACAAAATAACAACTTATTAAGTTCTTAACATAAATCTTGAATGTTTGGTTTGATACGACAGTTACCATAATAACACTTTATTTATGTTCTTTTCATGATAGATCCCACATCTACTACTAGTTCCTTTTAGGCCCTTGTATTTCTTGCATTGTGTTGCTTTTTATCACAACTCATACCAACCAATCTGGTATCAAAATACCCAAAAAATACTTTTTTAACTAGTAATACATCTATAACTTGTATATCAAGCATATACACTTGAGCTGTACTTTTCAGTTATCTTCTTTTCTGCCATATACCTTTTTGTAATTCTATTTTCAATATTCCCTATGCTTTACAGAAGAATCATTCAACATCAAACAATGCTAGTCATACTAGCACATTTTCTTTGGCGTGTTAGTCATATACTATCACCCATTGAGTCATACTTTGAGTTTGATTGTTCTACTAATATCACTATATTAATAGCATTCTTCCAGATTCCGCTCTTAGCAATATCCAAGCAAGGTAAACGATTTTACCCATACTTTTAATCCACCCCATCATAACAGTTTTATGATTAAGCTACTATATCTTGAAGGAAGGAATTTAGCGGATAAATTTTAGCGCCCATCTTCTTGGAAGATTCAAACGCCTAGCGTCTTCAATCATTGCATATATTCAAATAATATAAGCACACATTGTCACGCCAAATTATACTCAGTCATGTTGCCACAAATAAGTTTGTAGATATCAATATATTTTTCACTTTGTTGTTTCTGAAAACAATTATTTTTACTTCCTTAAATCACCTTGATCAACAAAACATTATTTTGAAGATAAAGTAATATGGAAGCAGGCATGACTCTAGATTCTAAGTAGGA
Organism: Alopecurus myosuroides; assembly: GCA_028641055.1. Lineage (NCBI taxonomy): Eukaryota > Viridiplantae > Streptophyta > Magnoliopsida > Poales > Poaceae > Alopecurus > Alopecurus myosuroides. Next base: position 360,359,387 of record CM054058.1, read on the forward strand.
ATTATTTGCTCTCTAGATCAATCAATCATTAATCATATGGAGCTAGGTAGGAAATACAGAAAATCTACAATAGGACTCAATTTTAAATTTCACTAATACGGTACCAATCTTCAATGGTTTTTACCAGATCATAACAGTTATATCTCAATAAACAATCTAAGTGTAAGGTAGTTTGTGGGTGCCAATTAATACTACAATTTGTGCAAATTCACTTTGATTGGTTGTTCATGATGAAATAAGTTCAAGTTAATTCATAATTACTACGTGAACTCCCACTCAAAAACAACATCCCTCTAGTCGTTTTAGTGATTACACAAACCAAATTCACTACCAAAACTGATCATCACGTGAGATGATGTAGCTGCAAAGGCAAACATCGACGTGTTCATCATATCGTCCTTATGACTCATGCTTTACCTTTCAGTTACGTGTTACGAGGCCATGTCTGTACATGCTAGGCTCGCCAAGTAGAACCGTGGTATTCCGTGTGTTTCCGAGGCCATGTCTATACATGCTAGGCTCGTCAGCACCCGTTGTATGCGAACGTTGAGTCTATCACACCTGATCATCACGTGGTGTCTCGAAATGACGAACTTTCTTAACGGTGCATACTAAGGAAGAACACATTATTATCTTGATATTAAGTGAGAGGGGTCATCTTATAATGCTACCATCGCGATCTAAGCAAAATAAGATGCATAAAAGGATTAACATCACATGCATGGATAATGTGATATGATATGGTCCTTCTTTCACTTGATATCCATCTTGTGCATCACGGTATGATCTCCAATAATCCACCAGCGTGGCACCAAGGTCCATGGAACCTCCATCTTGATTGTCCATCAAAATTACAACATATCACATGGATATGATATACATCACGCATGCCATAAATAATAAGACAACCATATGGCTCCTGCCGGTATGTCAATAATTTACAAAATAGATTATCTCATACATAAAATTTGTAACATTCACCATATCACATCACATGCCCTGCAAAAACAAGTTAGACGTCTCTAATTTATTTTTGCATATTTTACGTGGCTTGGGCTTATGAGGATAGCACCGTTCATACCTACGAACATGAGCCACAACGTTGATAAGCATATTTTTAACAACCATTCGTAGATTAGATCTTAACTATAGTAGGAGAAACGGACACCCCCTCATCCACAAGTGAGACAGGTCTCGCGTACATAGTACACGTAAAGTTAGTATAGGACAACTTCATCCTACTATGCCACTAAGATCATAAAATACTCAAGGAGGAAATAACATGATCATCAACGCCCACATACACCTATGTGTTCTACCCGTACAAATCATCTGCGCATAGATCCGGCTCTGATACCACTGAAGGGTACGTAGCAAAGAAAATAAAAAATTTCCTACGCGTGATAAACCTGAAGGGCCAAGATCTAATCTAGGAGGTGAAGAGAAACGGGAAGAAGGAGTCTTAGGAAACATACCCTCGTAGACTCTAAGCGTTATGAGATTGAATCTCGTTGTTGGCGTAGTCGTACACACGCCGATCCTGAGAGTGAGAAGATGTGCACTGCAATCTGGCGGTGCCTCCGTGATCGGTCACACGTTCAGCTCGATGAAGACCTCCGTTCCCTCGATCCAGCGGGACAGTGGAAGTACAGGATCCCCCGGAACTCCAGCAGCATGACGGCGTGGTGTGGTGAAGAATCTCGCGGTCAGTGCTTCGCCAAGCGGGAGACCATGGAATGGAGCAGTGGGTGGAGAGAAAAGGAGGTGGGACAAGTGTGTGAGGACGAGGAGCTCTCACCCTCCTTTTATAGGGGAGAGGGAGGCAGCCCAAGGGGGGGTGCGGCCAGCCATGTGGTGCCCCCACCTCTTTCCCTCTCAAGTGAGTGGAAGCCCCACTCACACCCACTCATGCTCCCTTAAAACCCCACTTAGAAAATCCAAAGGTTTTTCTTTAATAAATAAATAAAACATTTTTATTTCTTTATTTTAATATTTGTTAATTCCATTAACAAACATTTGCATATAGCACCTCGAATCATTTGTTAATTCTATTAACAACCATTCGACAAAAACCCCTTGAACTATTTCAATTTTACCCGAAACAATTTTGATGTTGTCCAAAACATTCTTCGATATTCCGTATCCTCTCAAATGCGTCATTGAACCTTAAGTGTGTCACCCTACGGTACGCGAATAACATAGACATGATCGAGACACCTCTCTGATCAATAATCAACATCGGGATCTGTAGATCCATGATGACTCCTATATATTCAACGATGACTCTCGTGATCGTGTGAACCATCAACGTCGTAAATTATTCCCTTTGTCTCGCGATATTTTACTCGTCCGAGATCCGATCATCGGTATCAACCATACCTTGTTCGATCCCGTTACTCACAAGTACTCTTTTACTCGTTCCGTGATCTGACACCCTTGTGACCTAGTCACGTGCTTGCAAGCGGTGTCGATGTGATATCATCGAGAGGGCTCAGAGTATATCTCTCTGTCATTTGGATGGACAAATCCCACTCCTGATCCATGAGCCTCAACTAACACTTTCCGAATACCCAACGACACCTTTATAGTCACCCTGTTATGGCGTGACGTTTGATGACATCAAAGCACCCTTCCGGTATCAGTGATTGACATGATCTCATGGTCTAAGGAATGAGGCTACTTCGTATGTAAGACATAACAACATAAACTAAATGACTTGATCATATTATTGTACTTAGTTTGGGTTTATGTTCATCACATCATTCTTACAATGACATGACCTCGTTATTAACAACATCCAATGTTCATGATCAGGAAAACTTGATCACCGGTTAATCAATGAGCTAGTTAAAAGAGAGGCGTTGCTAGGAACCATTGTTTGTTTATTAAACACATGTGTATCAACGTTTCTGGTTAATACAATTCTAGCATGAGAATAAAAATTTATCATAAACAAGGAATAAGATAATAACCACTTTATTATTGCCTCTCGGGCATATTACCTTCAGAAGCCCTGACCGTGGGATTCTTCACCACACCACGCCGCCGTGCTGATGGAGTTCCGGGGAATCCTCTACTTTCGCTGCCCCGCTGGATCGAGGGAATGGAGATCGTCATCAAGCTGTACATGTGACCGATCACGGAGGCACCACCTTATTGCGGTGCACATTTTCTCGGTCTTGAGATCGGCGTGAGTACGACTATGGCAACAATGAGATTTGATCTCGTAATGCTTAGAGTCTTCGAGGGTATGTTTTCCTAAAGACTCTTTCTCTCTATTGCCTTTCATGTTCTAGACTAGATCTTGGCCCTTCGAGTTTATCTCGCGTAGGAAAACTTTTGTTTGGTATGCAACGTACCGTTCGGTGGTATCAGAGTCGGATCTATGCGTAGATGATTTGTACGGGTAGAACACATAGGTGTATGTGGACGTTGATGATCATGTTATTGCCTCTTTGAGTATTTTATGATATAGTGGCATAGTAGTATGAAGCGGCCCGGACTAACCTTACATGTCCACATACATGAGACTTGTTCCACAACTGACATGCAACTAGTATTGCATAAGTGGCTTGCGGGTGTATGTTTCTCCTACTATAGTTAAGATCTAATCTACGAAGGGCTGTTAAAAATATGTTTATCAACGTTGTGGTTCATGTTCATAGGTATGAACGGTTCTATCCTCGAAAGCCCAAGCCACGTAAAATATGCAAAAATAAATTAGAGACGTCTAACTTGTTTTTGCAGGGCATGTGATTTTATATGGTCAATGTTACAAATTTGATGTATGAGATGATATCTTTTGTAAATATTGACATACCGGCAGGAGCCATATGGTTGTCTTATTATTTATGTCCTGCGTGTTTTATATCATATCCATGTGATATGTTGTAATTTTGATGGACAATCTAGATGGAGGTGCCATGGACCTTGGTGCCACGCCGGTGGAATGATGGAGATCATACCATGATGCACAAGATGGAGATCAAGTGCAAGAAGGACCATACCATATCACATTATCCATGCATGTGATGTTAATCCTTTTATGCATCTTATTTTGCTTAGATCACGACGGTAGCATTATAAGATGATCCCTCTCACTTAATATCAAGATAATAATGTGTTTGTCCTTAGTATGCACCGTTAAGAAAGTTCCTCATTTCGAGACACTAATGACCCACAAGTATAGGGGATTGCAACAGTCTTCGAGGGAAGTAAAACCCAAATTTATTTATTCGACACAAGGGTAGCCAAAGAATATTTATTAGCCTTAACAAATGAGTTGTCAATTCAGCTGTACCTGAAAGTAGACTTTCTCGGAACAATTTATGATGCAGCGTAGCAGTATTTTTGACATATTGACATGGACCACACGTTCATTGGGAGACCCGAAGAGACAGGTATGATGCAGCGTAGCAGTATTCCCCCCCCCCAATTATGGAACCAGGATTATCAATCCAGTAGGACTTTGAAGTATCTCGGTAGGTTTCTTGTTTTCTGATGCTTCAACAAGCGTGGACATGCACACGAACTAGAACTCTCTTTTGCTCCCAACTTTCCGAGAAGGTTGTCAATCTTCCCGTCTTGCTGAAAGCTAGAGAATTAACTGTATCAAATCGTTGGAGAAGATTAAATGAAAGCGGAACAACGAGCAAGTGATGATGAAAAGAAAGTAAACAAGGTTGTAATCAATGAGGAAAATAGGGCCGGGGGCATAGTTTCACTAGTTGTGTCTCTAATAAGAAAAATAAGCATGTTGGGTAAACAAATTGCAGCTGTGAAATTGAAAAATCTTGAACGTATAACAATACTATTATGACGAGATATAGTTCACGGGTTCTAGTATTGTAGGCATTACGTCAAGATAAATAGACCTGCCATCCGACAACATCTATTACTAAAAGTTCACCTTGAGACAGCTATCCAGCAAATCTCGTTGGTATTAAGTTGCAGCAACAAAGTGATTACTTTGTGTGCAACATAAATGCATTAAGAATAGTACGTAATGTAAGCAATAATTCCCATCCGTAGACAAGAACACCGTTGTTTTCTCCCTGGTGGAAACAACACATCCTCCACCCTTTATGTTTCTGTCACTCGAGAACGGATGTAAATGAGGCATGCAACCACTAGCTAGCATATAAACCTTCTCTTGGAGGCACATACAACAACTTGGCCAAGTAAAATCATACACACCGGAGAGCATTGCAAGACAAGATTAAATATCTCTGAAGGTATAAGTGAAGCATCTCAATATAACATGAAAAAAATAATCATAATCTCATGGTTCATCGGATCCCATCAAACACAACATGTACCAATTACATAACAGTGATCTTGATAATGTTAGGCAACTCACAAGATCTAAACATGGTGGCACAAAGTGGACAAAGCACCATCTAGCTACTGTTATGGACCCACATTCCCATGATGAACTACTCACACATCTATCCAGAGGCAATCATGGCGATGTAGAGGCCTTCGATGACAACCCCCCTCTCCGGTAGGGTGCCAGAGTAGAACTCCAAAAGGCCTAGATTGGAATTTAGAGGCGACGACGCCTCTATATTTTTTCGTGGAAAATTCTCCGTCCCCGATGTTTTTAGGATTAAAGGAAATTTATAGGCGAAGAGGCGACATGAGGAGGTGCAGCCTAGGGGGCGCGCCTGCCACCCCTCTAGTGGCCCTAGGCCTATGATACGTCATAAACGTATCCTTAATTTTTGATGTTCCATGCAGTTTTCATGTTGTTTCCTACATGTTTGTTATACAGTTTATTTCATTTTTATCGATGTTCCCGACTAACCTATTGCCAAGATGCCAGAGAGCCAGTTCCCTGTTTTCTGTTGTTTTTAGTTTCAGAAAAGTTGTTCTGGAAATATTATCGGAATTGGAAAATTCGAAGCCCGAAATTCTTAGAATTCCCGAAGGTTCCATGGAGTCCTAAAGAGGCCTGGAGGGGGGCCATATCATAGGGCGGCGCGCCCCTGGCCGCGCCTCGGGGTGGTGTGGGCCCCTCGGGCGTCCACCGCCATCGCCCTTTCGCCTACATAATCCCCCCGATACGTGAACCCTAAGGATATACCACTTTTTTCCGAGAAACACCCGAGGCCGCCCTCATCGTCATCCCGAGATCGGAAGGGTTCTGGAGCTCTCCCCGACACCCTGTCGGGAGGGGAATTCATCACCGGAGGGGTCTACACCACCATGCCCTCCTCCGAACTGATGTGTGAGTAGTTCATCTCTGGTTATGGGTCCATAGCAGTAGCTAGATGGTTGTCTTCTCCACTTTGTGCCTCATGTTTAGATCTCGTGAGCTGCCCTACATGATCGAGACCATCCTTATGTAATGCTACATATTGTGTTTGCTAGGATCTGATGAATGTTGAATGCTATGTCTTCTGATTATCAATCTATCATGTTATCTTGATGCATATGTTATTTATGATCTTGCATGCTCTCCATTATTAGTAGATGCTCTAGCCAAGTAGATGCTAGTAACTCCAAGAGGGAGTATTTATGCTCGATAGTGGGTTCATGCCTCCTTTGCATCTGTGCTCGAGTGATAGAAACGTGACAGATGGAGGATGTGATGTTGCCATCAGGGAGAAAACAACGGTGTTTACTTAGTTTACATTGTTTACATTACACACTTTGCTTACTACGATAATCTGTTGCTTGAAACTAATACCCAACATTTGTTCGGATGATATTCGGAGGGTGGATTATTAGTCATAGATGTATTTGGATGACGGTCTATGTATTTTGTTGTAATGCCCGCATGAATCACATAGTAATCTTTATGTCTTGCATATGCACTATGGTGCAGCCTTCATTTCTGTCAATTTTCCAGCTGTAATTGTTCACCACACATGTTATTTATCTTTCATGGAGATACACCACTAGTGAACTATGGACCCGGTTCATTTTCTCATACTGATAATACACACACTGCTTCCACTGCTTTCATACTGTCTTCACATTGTTTTCCACACCATACATTTAACCTCATTGTTATCAGCAAAATCGGTGAGATTGGCAACCTCACTGCTACGTTGGGGCAAAGTGATTTGATTGTGTTGTGTAGGTTCCACGTTGCTGCTGAACCGGTAGTGCGCCCTACCATCTCAGCTGCATCAACCTTCAGAAGTTCTTCTTCCTCCTACTGGTCGATTCAACCTTGGTTTCTTTTCTGAGGGAAAACTTGTTGCTGCACTCTTCACACCTTGCACTTGGGGTTTACCAACGTCAGTCATCAACAAAGTTTTCTAGCGCCGTTGCTAGGGAGGAAGAGAATTTATGCAAGGGGAGTCTCTCACTTCCAATCTGTTTACTTTGTTTTAATTTTTCTTAGTTTATTTTATTTTGTCTTGTTTGCTTCTCTTTATCAAAAACACACAAAAAATTAGTTCTTATTCTAGTTGTAGTTTTATTCCTGTTTTTAGTCTTGCTAAAATGACTACTCTTGAGAACACTAAGTTGTGTGACTTTACTAGCAACAACAACAATGATTTCATTAGCACACCTATTGTTCCACCTGCTCCTGCTGCTGATTTTTACGAGATAAAGCATGCCCTGTTAAACCTTGTTATGAGAGAGAAATTTTCTGGTGTTAGTACTGATGATGTTACTGCCCATCTTAATAATTTTGTTAAACTATGTAAGATGCAAAAATATAAAGATGTAGATGGAGATATTATTAAACTGAAATTGTTTCCTTTCTCTTTGAGAGGAAGAGCTAAAGAATGGTTGCTATCTTTTCCTAGAAATAGTATTGATTCTTGGACTAAGTGTAAAGATGCTTTCATTGGAAAATATTACCCTCCTGCTAAGATTATATCTTTAAGAAGTAGCATTATGAATTTTAAGCAACTTGATAATGAGCATGTTGTTAAATCTTGGGAAAGAATGAAATCTTTAGTAAAGAATTGTCCCACTCATGGACTGACTACTTGGATGATCATCCAAACCTTTTATGCATGTCTGAATTTTTCTTCAAGAAACCTTCTGGATTCAGCTGCTGGAGGAACCTTTATGTCCATTACTTTGGGAGCAGCAACAAAGCTTCTTGATGATATGATGGTAAATTATTCTGAATGTCACATTGAGAGAGCTACAACAGGTAAGAAGGTAAATTATGTTCAAGAAACCTCCTCTTTGAGTGATAGACTTGATACTAATGTCTATGCTTGTGAATGGTCGTGCTCCTATTGATCCAAATAATGTTCCTTTAGCCTCTTTGGTTGCTCAAGAAGAGCATGTTGATGTGAACTTCATTAAAATAATAATTTCAACACCAATGCTTATAGGAATAATTTTGGTAGCAATAATTATAGGCCATATCCTTCCAATAATAATAATGCTTATGGTAATTCCTACAACAACAATAAAAGTGTACCCTCTGATCTTGAGAACATGCTTAAGAATTTTATTAGTACACAAACTGCTTTTAATAAATCTGTTTAAAATTTGGAAAATTTGATGTTCTTGCTTCTAAATTTGATAGCCTTGTTCTTGATATTGATTTTCTAAAACTAAAGGTTATGCCTCATGATGTTAAAGAAAGCAAAACTTTGAATGCTATCCAAATTCAAATTGATGATAATGTTAGGATGTTAGCTGAATTGCATGCTAGATGAGAAAGAGAAGATGCAATAGCTAGAAAGAATAATATAGCTAATGTTTGCATCATTACCACCAATAGTAAAACTGAAGCCTCTCATGCTAGTAAACCTTCTACTATCAATAGTAAAGTAATTGGTGTTGGAAATACTCCCACTTCTGCTATTAAAAATGCAAAACTGCCTGAAACTGCTAAAAATGTTCGTGATAAAAGTGTTGAAAATTTTAGAAACATGGGAGACAATGGTCCCATTACCTTTGATAAAAATGATCTTGACTTTTATGATTGCAACATAACTCAAGTGATTAAGTTCCTACAAAAGCTTGCTAGTTTTCCTAATGCTAGTGCTATGAATATGGCTTTCACAAAACATTTTACAAATGCTCTTATGCAAATTAGAGAGGATGACTTAAGAAGTGAAGCCTCTATCCCTAGGAAGCTAGATGATGGATGGGAACCTATCATTAAAATGAAAGTGAGTGGTTTTGATTGAAATGATCTATGTGATCTTGGTGCTAGTATCTCTGTTATGCCTAAGAAACTTTATGATATTCTTGATTTACCACCTTTGGAACCCTATTATTTGGATGTTCGTCTTATTGATAATGTTAGAAAGAAACCGATGACCCACAAGTATAGGGGATCGCAACAGTCTTCGAGGGATGTAAAACCCAAATTTATTGATTCGACACAAGTGAAGCCAAAGAATATTTATTAGCCTTAACAAATGAGTTGTCAATTCAGCTTCACCTGAAAGTAGACTTGCTCGCAACAATTTATCAGTGGTAACAGTTTTATAGCAGCATTAGGAATAAAATAATAATAGTAGTAAAATAGTAACAACAGTAGCAATCGCGGAAAACAGCAGGATGGGAAGTACCGTAGGCATAGAGGGAATGGATGGACGGGCGTTGCATGGATAACATAGGTCATGTAATAATCTAACATGGGCATTTCAGATAATAATAATAAAGCATCAAACATCTAGGAAAACCATAGGCATGTGTTCCAATATAGTCATACGTGCTCGCAATGAGAAACTTGCACAACATCTTTTGTCCTACCAGCCCGTGGCAGCGGGGCCTCTAGGGAAACTACTGGTAATTAAGGTGCTCCTTTTAATAAAGCACTGGAGCAAAGCATTAACACTCCGTGAACACACATGATCCTCACATCACAACCATCCCCTCCGGTTGTCCCAATTTCTTTCACTTTGGGGCCTCGGTTTCCGGGCAATGACATGTGTAAACAAATTGCAGATATGATCAAGAACCATAATTATACTCATGAAACAATAACATGTTCAGATCTGAGATCATGGAACTCGGACCCTAGTGACAAGCATTAAGCATAACAAGTTGCAATGACGGTAGAAAACACTAACGATGGATACTAGGCACTATGCCCTAACAATCTGGCATTATTACATGATCAATCTCATCCAATCCCTTCCATCCCTCTTAGCCTATAGCGGTGTTTACTCACACATGGACGGGGGAATCATGGATGGTTGATGGAGAAGAGGTGGCGGTGTCGATGGTGATGATCTCCTTTGAATCCCTGTCCCGCCAGGGTGCCAGAACAGGAACTTCTGATCCCCGAATCGAGTTTCGAGGTGGCGGCGGCGCTCTGTTGTGTTTCTGTGGAATATGACGAACCCCCCTCGGTTTTTAGGTTATGGGGCATATGTAGTCGAAAGGGGAGTCCGAGGGGGTGTCGGGGTGGCCCACACCAGCAGGCGGCGCGGCCAAGGGGGGAGCACGCCAGGGGGTGGTGTGGCCCCCTCCTGGCCCCTCTCCTGCCTCCTTCTGGCTCCCGGGGTCTTCTGGTGTTTTAAGCTCAATGGGATCTTTTCTGGGCAATTTCCCGAAAGTTGATTTTTCTACACAAAAACGAGACACCAAAGTAATTCTACTGAAAACAGCGTTATTCCGTGTTAGTGGTATCCAAAACTCACAAGTTTAGAGGAAAACAATAGGAAAAGTGTTCGGAAAAGGAGATACGTTTTGGACATATCAACTCCCCCCAAGCTTAGCTTATTGCTTGTCCTCAAGCAATTCAGTGACAACTGAGTGCGATAAAGGACTTTTACGAACACATTTGTTTCATATGATGTAAATATACTCACTATATGATCAAGTGCTGAGGAAATTCATAATAAGATGTATGGAAGATTAAAGTCACCTAGCAGTTATGCAAACCATGAAGAGATGCCAACAAACTACTAATAAACAATAGGAAGTATATCGATCTGCAGGATTGCAATGCTCATAATAGGGTATGATAAAGTTTACTCGCTTGCCCTTAATAATGGAGCCAAACATAAATGCTAGTGCACCTCTGAAGTTCAAATGAAGACTAGAAATAAAGATATCAAAGATACAAGCATCAAAGTTATACCACAATCAACCGTGTTTTGGGACAAGCACGTTACACTAAGAATGATAGCCATGCTCTCAAGAAGGTGCATAAAGCGAGAAGGTGAAGACTCAACATAAAAATAAAAGAAAGGCCCTTCGCCGAGGGAAGAAGGGATTAACTCATGTGCTAGAGCTTTTTATTTTATTAAACAGAGGTATTGAAAACATTTTTAAGAGAGGTGTATGCTTATGTCAATGAATGGTAAACAGACAATACAATATGTCAGATGCCAACTAGACTTCACAAGATCGGCTCCCATAGAAGGACGCATCTGGGTAGAAGGTCATCCCTCTTTCTCTTCTGTTTACACAATTATGCTTTGACTGATAAATCAGGGGCAAAAAGAGCGAAGAGAATTTGTTGTATTACTTTGGGGCGAGGCACCCCGCCGTAGGCTCTTCTATCATTTGGATAAGCGGATGAAGCCACTAGTCCAGGGTGTGAAATTCAATCAACAAGTGAGATAAATATTCTCTATTTACGTCCTCATGAGCTAAAATAGGGGCACAAAACAAGAATAATTTTTGAAGGTTTCAAAGGTAGCACACGAGAAATTTACTTGGAGTGGCGGTTAAATACCACATACATAGGTAGGTATGATGGACACATTTGGCAAACTTTGGTTTTTAGGATTTGGATGCACGAGTAGAGCTTATACTTAGTACAGGTGAAGTCTAGCAATAGACGGGGAGCGACAATCAAGAGAGCAACAACTGTCATAATCATGCTTCCGACAAAACAAAATTAACAGGGGCCTAAAAATCATACCAATACTCTCAGGCAAAATAAATCATCGAGGCTTAAGTGAATTTTTGTCAGTCATAGCATGCGAGCATGTGCCAAGTCAATTCAAGCGAAACAATCAGAGGGAGATGAAGGGTACGTTGCATAGAAAACAAAAAAAATTCTACACGCGATAAACCCGAATGGCCAAGATCTAATCTAGGAGATGAAAGGTAACGGGGAGAAAGAGTCTTAGGATAACATACCCTCTAAGACTATAAGTGGTATGAGACAAAATCTTGTTGTTTACGTAGTCGTACTCACACCGATCCCGAGCGAGAAGATGTGCACCGCAACACGGCGGTGCCTCGGTGATCAGTCACACGTTCAGCTCGATGAAGACCTCCGTGCCCTCGATCCATCGGGGTAGCGGAAGTCGAGGATCCCCCGGAACTCCAGCAGCATGGCGGCGTGGTGGTGGTGAAGAATCCCACGGTCAGGGCTTCGCCAAGCCGGAGACAATGGAATGGAGTAGCGGGTGGAGGGAAAGGGAGGCGGGCAACTTGAAAGATCATCTTCCGTTTTGATAATTAAATGACAACATACCTATTGGACTAATGTTTGTTTGATACATGAAAATACCCAGGTTCATCAAGTATACAAATTCTATGGGCTACAAATTTGTTTGCAATGAAAAGAGCTAGGAGAGACAAAGTTGAGAAGGCAAAGTTACATGCAGCGGAGGCTCCGGTGAAACCACCGGAACCTCCGCCCAGCCTCCGGTGCGGGTCCGGTGTGGGTCCGCCCAAACCACCCTCTGGTGCATACGAGCGGAGCCCAGAGCGGAGCCTCCGGTGATACCACCGGAGCCTCCGCCATCTCCACTGGCCCTCTAAGGGGTTGGCCTCCGGTGCGCTTCCGGTGGAGGATCCGCCAAAATGGTGCTATGTTGGATAAGAGCGGATCCTCCAGCGGACCCTCTGGTGCGCTTTCGGTGGGCGGAGGCTCCGGTGAATCCACCGGAGGCTCCGTCCTCTCAACTGGCGCGCTGGGGGGGTTGGCCTCCGGTGCACTTCCGGTGGTGGCAAAGCCAAAACAGGGCTCTGTTGGATAAGGGCGGAGGCCCCACCGGAACATCCGGTGCAGCTCCGGTGGGTGGAGCCTCCGCCAAATCCACCGGACCCTCCACCCCTCTGGCCCAAGCAAAGAACAGATCTGGGCTGCCCGCCTGCGCACAGAAGAAGACCACCGAAGCCTCCGGAGAAACCACCGGAGCCTCCGGTGCAACTGGAACTGCTCAACGGCCACTTGTGGGAAGGGGTATAAATACCCCTTTCCCTTCCTCATAAATTCTAAGATTTTTCCCACTCTCTCTCCTAGCCATTAATGAAAGCTTCACCCACCTAGATCTCCCTCTCGGTCCACGCACTCACTCCCATACTTTGTGGAGAGCTAGAGGAGATCTAGATCCACACTTCCACCAAAGGGATTTCAAATCCATCCACCACAACCTAGTAGATCTATAATCCTACTTGAGGCCTAGAAACCCTAGTAGATCTTGTGCTTGTAGCTTCCACCTTGTTGCAAGAAGCTTCGGATTGCTTGAGAGCCTCCATCCATCTTGTGGAGTGACCTCGAGCTCGTGTAAAGGTTTGGTCAACGCCTTCAAGTCGACCTCATGGTGGAAACGAGAATCTCCCCCACCAGAGAAGCTCAAGGAGAATAAGGTGTGCACAACCGTGCTATAGAGGAGTGCCTAGGTGGCTCCCCACCTCTCCAACGTAGACGTACTTCTCATTGAGAAGGAACTACGGGAATCATATCCTTGTCTCCTTGTTTACACTTGTGGTTTATCTTGCTACCTTTCGTTTTTATTCCGTTTCGTATATTATCTTGTCCACATAGGTTACTCACCTAGATGAACATCTATAGAACCTTATCTTATCTTGCTTAGCCCCACTAAAAGGAAAAGAAAAGAAAAATTGGTAGTCAACCTATTCACCCCCCTCTAGTTGACCATAGTGCACTTTCGATTGGTATTAGAGCCTCCGCTCTTGCTAAGGGCTTAACCGCCCAAGAGTATAATGGTCAATGAAAATGCCCTCAAAAGTTCTAATGCGGAAATCGCCAAAATGGCCGACACTATATCTAACCTACAAAAAACGGTTGGAACCATCCAAACCGAATTATCCAAGGTTAGCTCTAGTGTTAGTTTGGAGGTTTCTAGCATAAAGAAAATGATGGAGACCTTGATGGGGAAAACCAAGGAGTCCGAGGAACCACCTCTCACCGCCAATGATGTTAGCTCGGATGAAGAGTCCCTTTCGTACATCACCGAAATGGAAGCTAACATTGCTTTAGCTAAGGAGAAAGCCAAAGCAAAAGCCAATAAAAAGGCGAAGAGCGGTGGGAGCTCCGAAGGCTCCAAGTCTCAATCGGCTAACGGTTCGGGGTCTCACTCTAAAGTTCCACCACCTCCCAATTATGATTCTATCCATACCATTGCCACAATGCCACACATGGTTAATGTTGGAGTTCCTCTCATGCTTAACACTAATGAATTTTCATCTTGGAATTTTGATGTGGAGTCTCATATTTAAGGATCTTGCACCGCTTTGTGGAGAAGCATTCTCCATGGATTTCACCCTCATGATCCAAGCAACTTGACTCCAAGAGAAGATGTGGAATTTCAACTCAACAAGGCCGCTCTTGTCACTATCCAAAAGGCTCTCCCAAGAGAACATCTTGAACACATCCGCGGTATCAAGACCGCTAGGGAGGCTTGGGATAAGCTTGACACCTTGTTCCAAGGCAATTCTAGCATCCAATCATCCAAGTATGATTTTTCTCTTAACAAGTCCGAGAACTTTGTTATGCTTGAAGACGAAAGTCCCGATGAGATATATAGAAGAGTTGTCACCCTTGGAAATCAATTAAGGGACTTTGGAAAAGAGGAAAACTCCGATGAGTGGATCAAGAGGAAGTTTGTCAAGGCAATAACTCCATTCGAGAAGAACCTCGCCACAAGCATTCGAACAAGATCCGACTACAACTCCCTCAACTCCATTGGTGTTCTTAGTGAGTTCATAGCCATATCCCTATCTCACAAGAGCGCGGATGATGCTATTGCTCGCTCAAAAGGAGTTGGAAAGTCTCCAAACCTCGCCTTGAAGTCCAAGGCAATTGATAATACAGAAGAAGTGGATGACGATGATGATGATGATGAGGGCTATGAAGACACATACAAAGGTGCTCATAAGTGCATCTCTCTTGCCATGCATGGTTATTGGAAGAGATGGGAGGCTCACAAGGCCGGTGCCCCTAGACCTTCAAGAAACAAGATCTTTAGGAATAAGGGGGAGCAGCCAAGGACATGCTTCAATTGTGGAAGTGCGAACCATTTCGTCAAGGAGTGTCCTTTTGATCCAAGAGAAGAAAATGAAGGGAAGCTTGTTCGCAAGGACAAGAACAAAGCTCCACAAAGCAAGAATCTCGCAAGGAGAGTCCCAAGGGCTCTATATGTTCAAGAAGGCCCCATATTGGAAACTTACTACTCCATAGATGAAGGAGAAGATGAAGTCGTAGGTGTTGCCCATGTCGCCATAGCTACGACTTCCTCTTCATTGGTTTCTCTATTTGAATCCCCCAATGATAAGGCATCAATCCAACCTACATGTCTCATGGCAAAAGCCACCGCGGTAATATCTTCCACCTCCAAGTCTATTACCACTAGTTCCCCCTCACTATTGGATTGTGTTGAAAACATTGTTGATGATGAGGAGGCTAAGAATCTAGGCTCTTGGTTATGTAGTATTGAAGGTGAAACTAAAGAAAAGGTAAAGGCCCTCTTAAGGCAACTTGATGATGCTAACTCCCTCATAGATGATAAGGAGGAAATCATCATGACCTTGGAAAGCCATAGTGGTAGCCACGACAATCATGACGATGATCTTGTCAAAGCTCTTGAGAAAGAGAGATCCATGAGATCCTCTCTCGAAGAGAGACTATCTAGTTTACAAGAGACTTATGCTATTAGTGTTTCCAAGCTTAGGAAAGATAATGAAAAATCTCTTGATCTACTTAAGATATTTGAAGAAGAAGAGTTGAAGCTAGGAATAGCTCATGAGAAACTTGTTGAGAATCATGAAAAACTAGAAAAGGAGTTCATGTCTCTTAAAGAAATTCATGACAAACTCACCAAGTCTCGAAATAAGCTTCTAGCTCAACAATCTAATAAGCAAGTTGCATCTTCATCTAATAGCATTGTTATCATACCTACCTCTTGCACTACGACTAACATTGTCGGAAGAGAGAAAATTCTCAATGATGCCATAAGCTCTCAAGGAGCCAAGAAAGGGAAAGAAGGACTTGGATTTGTTTCCAAGTCAAAGAAGAAATCCAAGAATGTCACTTCTCCCTCTCAAAATGTTGTCTTTGTAAAAGAGGGAGAGGTGACCAAGGAGAAGGAGACCAACGCCATTGTGGGTGGTGATACCTATAGGGGGAGCATCACTCACAATGACTTCTCCGAAAAATATAACCCATCTTATGTTCTTATGAAATCAAGAGATGGACATGTTTATGCTAAATACGTTGGTACTTCTTATGGTGATGATTATCATTGGACTATTTGGGTTCCTAAGACCCTTGTTACTAACAAAAGAGGACCCATTGAAGGATGGGTACCTAAATCAAGAAATTGATCTCTTGTAGGGAAGTGCTTCCGGGTCAGGTAGATGGACAGTGGATAGTGGTGCATCCCAACATATGACCGGAAGCTATGACGCAATAAGTAATATTGAACCTCCATTACCTCATCTCAATTGCGTTACTATTGGTGACAAGTCCGAGCTTAAGGTATTGGGACGAGGCAAGGTGGCTATCTCAAATGATTTATCAATTGAGAATGTTCTCCTTGTTGAGTCCCTTGGCTATAACTTGATGTCCGTTCTTCAACTTGCAAATTGGGGCTTTACCTCTTTCTTTAATAAAGAGACTGTGATTCTCACTTGGGAAACAACTCTTAAAGTAGCCTTTGTTGGGTTTGTCGAGAACATCATGTATGTAGTGGACTTCTCTAAAGTAGACACGTGTGCCGCGACATGCCTAATGGCGAAAGTTGATGTGGGGTGGCTTTGGCATCGCCGGTTAGCCCACACCAATATGAGAATGTTGCGTGACCTTCAAAGTGGCAATCATGTTCTAGGACTAACCAAGGCTAAGTTTGCTAAAGATCGTGTGTGTAGCTCTTGCGCCTTTGGGAAGCAACACGGAGAACTTCACCAACCAAGACCACTATCTGCACCACAAGAATTCTCGAGCTCATTCACTTAGATCTCTTTGGTCCACTATCTTATGATAGTCTCGGAGGAAAGAAGTATTGCTTGGTAATTGTGGATGATTATTCAAGATATTGTTGGGTGTACTTCTTCAAGAGGAAAAGTGAAACTCAAAAGAGAGTCATCGAGTTTATCACTCTAGTGGAGCGCCAACACAATGCTTCCATATTGGCCATCCGGAGTGATAATGGCTCGGAGTTCAAGAACTACACCGTTGAGGGCTTTCTTAGTGAAGAGGGAATTTCTCATCAATATTCCACTCCTTATACCCCTCAACAAAATGGTGTTGCGGAGAGGAAGAACCGGACTTTGATGGATGCGGCTAGGACCATGATTGCAGAGTTCTCATCTCCCTATAACTTTTGGGCCGAAGCCGTCTCCACCGCATGTCATGCTACCAACCGGTTATATATTCGTAAGATCTTGGACAAGACTCCCTATGAGATTCTCACGGGCAAGAAACCGGATGTATCTTACTTCAAGGTCTTCGGTTGCAAGTGCTTCATTCGCAAGAAAGGTAAACTATTGTCAAAATTTGAGACCAAATCTTATGAGGGTATCTTTGTTGGCTATGCCACAAACGCTCACGCCTATAGAGTCTACAACAAGTCCATTGGACAAGTTGAAGAAGCTACAGACGTGGTGTTTGATGAGTATAACGGCTCCCAAGGGGGGCGTATAGATCATGGTGTTGTAGGAGATGCAATTCCTCCCATCGTCATAAGAAGAATGGGGATTGGTGAAATAATCCCCATTGAGGGTTACCGGATGACGGAGGGAGAAGGACTATGCCCCACTCTAGTGGAGCCATTGACTACACCCATTGATGATCAAGCTACTCAACAAGATGCACCAAGCCCTCAAGCTAATGATCAAGGTCAAACAAGCAATCAAGGCCAAGCTAATGATCAAGGCCAAGCGACTCATCTTAATCATGATCAAGGTTCCATCATTGTTATGAGTGCTCAACCTAGTGGTGATCCGTCACCCATTATTGATCAAGGACGAAATGAGATGGACATGTATCCGATGAAGAAGGTGATTCTCAATCTATATCCAAGGAATCTTTGGAGGACATTCTACCACGAAGAGCAAAGAGAAGGCTAGAGAATCTTGAACGAACGGGTCACACGGAGGACAAGATTCTTGGGCAAGTTCGTGGAAGAGTGGTCACTAGGAGGCAATTGGCGGATTTTAGCAAGGGTCGTGCTTTTGTCTCTTTCATTAAACCCAAGAAGGTCTATGAAGCACTCGAAGATCAAGATTGGCTTGAATCCATGCATGATGAACTCAATAACTTCGAGCGCAACAAAGTGTGGAAACTAGTGCCAAGACCCAAGGATTGCAAAAGTGTTATTGGCACCAAATGGGTGTTCAAGAACAAGCAAGACAAACATGGTATTGTCATTTGCAACAAGGCAAGATTGGTGGCTCAAGGTTTTTTCCAAGTCAAAGGTATTGACTTCGGTGAAACCTTTGCTCCCGTAGATCGTCTTGAATCCATTCGCATCTTACTTGCTTATGCATCTCATCATAATTTCAAGTTACAACAAATGGATGTTAAGAGTGCTTTCTTCAATGGTCCCATTAATGAGTTAGTATATGTCAAGCAACCTCCGGGTTTCGAGGATCCCAACCACCCCGATCATGTCTATAAACTCGATAAGGCTCTTTATGGACTTAAACAAGCTTCACATGCGTGGTATGAGCACCTTAAAGAATTTCTAGTGGATCATGGGTTTAATGTTGGTTTAATAGATCCCACCCTCTTTACCAAGACGGTTAGAGGTGACTTGTTCATATGCCAACTCTATGTGGATGACATCATTTTTGGGTCTACTAACACCTTGTTGAATGAGGAGTTTTGCAAGCTTATGACCGATAGGTTTGATATGTCTATGATGGGAGAGTTGGAGTTCTTCCTTGGCTTTGAAGTGAATCAATATCATGAAGGAACCTTCATCAAACAAGACAAATACACTCAAGACATGCTCAATAGATTTAATATGCATGATGCCAAGCCTATGAAGACTCCCATGTCCATGACCACCGACTTGAAACCCGACCCCAACGGTAAAGAGGTAGATCAAAAGGTATACCGCTCCATGATTGGCTCTTTGCTCTACCTTTGTGCATCTAGACCGGATATCATGTATAGAGTAGGTAAATTTGCATGGTTTCAAGCCTCCCAGAGGCAAAGTCATTTGGAAGTTGTGAAACAAATCTTTCGATATTTAGTTCATACCCCAAATTTCGGTCTTTGGTACCCCAAGGGTTCAAGCTTTCAGCTCATTGGATATTCGGATGCGGATTATGCGGGAGAGAAGACGGATAGGATGTCCATGTCCGGGGGTTGCCAATTCCTTGGCCCCTCCTTGGTATGTTGGTCTTCAAAGAAGCAGAACTACATTGCTCTCTCCACCACCGAGGCCGAGTATATCTCTGCGGCAAGTTGTTGTGCATGGTATTCATTTTGACAAGGTGCCTCTTCTTTGTGATAATGAGAGTGCTATCAAGATATCCTACAACCCCGTTCTTCACTCCAAGATGAAGCACATTGAGATCCTGTAGAGGCCCCAAACCGGAAGGTCCAGAACCCCTCATATGCATACATTCACGATCCCAGGCAAATCAGTCGTGAACAACATACGAAAGTGGTACACAGATACATTATCCATTACACGAATAAAAGCAGTCTTACAAGCCAATGGTCACATGACCAAGTCTTTATTTACTGCCACGCAGGGCAGGCAAAGTCTTACATCAAACTAACACAGCGGAAAACAAACAAACGTAGATAGCCCATGTCACGCCATCACCGACAGGCTGCTGACCGGGAGCCGGGCCTAGTTCGCGTAGTCGTCAGAATAGCAACCCTCCTCGTATTCCTCCTCAGGCGGTATCTCCTCATAGTCTGGCCAAGTAAATAGCCAGGGGCGAAACCATATGAGTACTTTTGAATGTACTCAGCAAGTCATCCTTTATACACTTACAAATGCATCATGCTTATATGGTGGATAGGTAGGCCATAAATAGGGCTCACTACCAATGATGTTCATATAAGATGACACCATAGTTGCAGTCATATTAATCTGTACCTTCGTTGAAGAAGATACTTCAGAAGAAAATAGTTTAGTTTTCTTTCTCTTGTAGATATCGCATGTACAAGAGGTTTTATAAACTTGTTTTATAAAAGGAAGTTTTTCTTTGCAAAACTTCTTGGAACAACATGTCCAAAACTTCATCGGTACCTCTCAGGTACAAGCCTTCTGTTTGAAAACATCTTTTTGAAAACTCAGCACAATACTAGCTACATGCCCTTTCAACTGCCCATATCCGAGGGCTCGGCTATTCTGAATAGTTTTACTCTGCAGAGGTGGTACACATTCCACTAGATCCAAAACTCTGCCATGGACCACCCATGGATCGACCAAGCGATATGCAAGCACGAGAGAATTGATCCTAACTGTCCACTCTGACACAAGCTAGTATATGGCTATCCCTTCAATCAGGTTTATTCCCCCTGGCACCATGTCACACATCGCCAAACAGGGGACCCAACTGTCGCAACCGGAGGAGAAATTAATCCCACACTTTGCATGTCCCGTTCCTCCCTCCTGGCAACATTTCGGTTCAGAGAATCATCCTCTCTATATAATCTTGGGATAGGACACATACTAACAAGTTCAAGTATCTAGATAGGCCCCATGCCCATATAGGGGTAGAGTGGCAGTACTTCTTGGTTCTCCAGCGAAGACTACGTTATGTGCCTTTTGGAAAACATTTGGAAACATCTCTTCAGCTCCCCCGGTGAACAAGGTTCCGCCTTTCCAACGTGGACTTCTCATAGAACCCTTTTGTTTGCAAAAGCACATTTTAAAAGTGTCCACTTAGGGACTCAAGATTATTATCTTAGGCGGTATTTATATACCTTATGGTGGCTAATGGCTTGGTACACCAAGTTGACTAATGGCAAGGTGATAATATACCATATAATAGTAGTAGTAATATCCACTCAATAAAAATAGTTTTTGGTAATCAAGTTTTTGAAAAATTCAGAAGTAGATCATGCATAATGGTAAGTGGAGAAATAACAGCAAGCTTTAAGGATGGCTTTCCTTGGAGGTAATGAGGATCTTGCTCTTGCTCACAACAGTTATGGTAGTAATACCCTCCTGCTCCGACTATTTCTTCGTCGTTTTCTATGGTCGCAAAAGAAAGTAAAAACATCCTATCAGAACCTTACTAAGCAATCAATTACACTCAACTAAATCATACAGCAATCAATGAGCACACAAAAATAACACACAAGTTCCTAAAATAATCTCACCCAAGCATGCATCAATAATAATAATATTTACTATTATTACTACAACTACTATGGTTGAACTAATTTATTTTTCAACCAAATGAGATGGAACCAGTGGGTGTTCCACTAGGTTTTCCATGTCATTTAAGAGGTATTATGCCTCTGGTCCAACTTGTGGAAACAAAATAATTTCATAACAAAAATTGCTACTAGCTAATCTAGTGAAAACAATACTACTAGTAATAAATAGTAAACCTATACATGCATTCTAAAGGAAGCAAAAGGAACCTTACAGAGACTAAAACATGTAGTAACCAGTACCAAAATGGTACTGGATCCAAGTGAAAACACTTATAACAACTAGGATAAAAATACAGCTAATCATTTCTATTACAAAATTTCATAGAAATAAACTAGGTGTCACTCCTATGCTCATACTAGTTCCAAACAGATCCTAAACTTGCACAAACTTTATAACATGGCATCTCTATGAGAAAACAACATAATAACACTCAACACATCATTTACACATGCTAGAAAACAGATTGACACTAGCAAACAATTATTTACAAAACAAATCTATTCCTTTTATTCTTAACAGAAAAGTGCATTTTCTTAGATCTGTTGTCAAATTACTTCTAGAGATCTAAAAAATTCACAAAGCTAGTATAACATAGATCTATCTAATATCTAACAGATACAATTGGATTCACAACAAAAGGTGCCATAAAATAAATCCTAATATTCACAGAACAGGCTACTGGTACTTTACCAAAATGGATACCATTTCCAAATGGTAGCTCACCTTGAGTTGAGGTCAAGTTCTGCTGGTAGATAAAGTCAAGATCTACCCTAGGAATTTTAGTTTGAACATTTTAGACATTCCAGTAAAAAGTTATGCCATTTTCATTCTAACAGACAGTGTCCAGTTCATCATTTATCATTCGTTCTCAGTTCATCCAAATCCAGTTCTGTCAGTTGCCAACGTTCAAGATTTCGTTCATGCATCTCTGGTAATTTTTGCTCATTTTATTTTTGAGTTTAGCATTTTCATTTTCGAATAAAGCAACACAGCAGTTTTCTAGATATTTATAAAAAAGAAAAAGAACAGGGCAGTGGGCTGGACAACGCACGGTGGCGCGGCCCAACTACACCTGGCGGCCCGCCTCGCGTCCACAACGCGCGCGAACGGGCGTACCGCTTCGTGGTTTATGCGTGGGCATAGATCTGGAGATCTACGACGCACAATCGTTCTTCCTCTCTCTCCTCTCTTCTTTTTCTCTCCGGCGAGAACACGGGCAACCGGCGGCGGGTTTCGAACCAGGGCTCACCTAGAGGGCTTGCAGACCAAGGGGATGTTGTCGGGGAAGTCGCTTAAGGTCGACGCAGTGCAGGGGCGCAGCAGCTTGGGCGCGAGATGGCTCCAGTCGACGGTGCCGTGCACGCGCTCCGCGGCGGCTCCGACGAGATCCCCGGCGTCCCTGCAAACGAGAGGCCGTGGGGTTGGTCAGGCTTGGTCTACGGAGGGAGTGGAGTAGATCTAGGGTGGTAGGAAGGGCTACGGTGGCCCGAGGTGAGAGTATTTCACCTCTGCTCGTCGCTGTGGCCGCGGCAAGTCTCCCGGCGATTCGGGTTATCGCGGGCAGCTCGGGGCCATCTAGCTAGGTGGGGAGTGAGTGTGAGGGGTGGTGAGTGAGCGTGCATGGAGGCAGGGGCTTGGTGTGGGGTTTTATAGAGGGGAACGGCCGTGGCGCACGCTCGGGTGGTCGTGGCGTCCGCGGGACATGCCCGTGCGCGCTCTGGCACGACCACGCCGCTCACCCTGGCCCTTGGGCGCTTCCAAAGCCACTAGGAAGGGTCAAAGCCCACTTGCAACGGTGAAAACTCGACGAGAACGCGGAGGAGTGCCACTGTGGCTCGGGATAGGGATGAGGCTGTCAGAGTGCCCATCCCTCCCTCCCATTTTTCCTCTCTGAAAACCCCTCTCTCTCTCTCACTCTGGTCAATCCACTTGCAGGCTAAGGAAAAGAATATGGGATGGGATGACTCAGCTTCTAGAAGCTCCAAACCGTGCACCAAAAGATTGAGTGAGTAAAAAGTTATGTGCATTCGAAAATTGAACCATTTCACTGTTTTGCTGAAAAAATTCAGTTAAGTTCGGTTTCAGGATTTTTTGCTAAGTGTTGGATTTTCAGTGATGATTAGCTGAATGTTTGATTTGTTTTCAGGCCTCAAATAATTTCCAAAGCTTGTTTTCCAAGCATGGTTCTGTTAAGCAACACTTGTACTTTCCAAAACAGCAAAGAAACTAAATTTGAAAATCAAATGCTTGGTGAAAACAAGGTGGAAAAAGGGCTAATTGAAGTTTTTCTCTGTTTTGCAAACATCAACATTTCTGTCTTATTTTCTTAGCACAAAAACATCAAGCAAATGAATGTTCATGTGATTCAACTTTTCAAACTAGGTTAACCAAAATGTAGTCCATATGCTAAAGATCACATCCATGCCATGAAAACACAAAATGTGAATTTCTAGCATATGAATAACAAGGGTGAAAAACCCCTACTTGACTTGTTTTTCAGAGTTGGTTTTTATTAGAAAAACTTAAGGAAAACATTTGAGTTCACTTTTGTTAAATTGTTTTCTTGATTCCATTTGATTCAATATTCAATTATAAGTTGTTTTCAACATTGCCACATGAGTTTTGAGTTAGGGTAACAATTATTATTAAAATGGAAATAATCCATAAATGATCAGAAACATGAGAAAACAAGTGAGTGGTTTTTAAATCAAGTTTGCTTGCATTGCATAGATAGTCATAGCTCAATACATCATGTTGGATTACACAAGGGTCACTAAAAAGTTTTTGTTGGCTCACAAAATTGGATTCCCTTATGTGTTACAAGTGTGCTAAAACTGGGGTGTGACAGACCTCCCCCCTTAAAAGAATCTCGTCCCGAGATTCGCGGGTTTAGTCTTTGAGGAAACCAGGGAACTCCTTCCTGATGTAATCTTCACGCTCCCAGGTTGCTTCCTCCTCAGAATGATTCGTCCACTGAATCTTAAGGAACTTGAAAGCATTTCTCCTGGTAGCACGAATATTCCCCTCACGTACACGCAGGGGTCGATCACGGTAGGTCAAATCATCGTTGAGGTCAATGGTCTTGAAGTCAATGTCTTGGTAAGTGAGATTCTGCTCAGGTACTTGAAGACACTTCCGGAGCAATGACACGTGAAAAACATCGTGAAAGGCTGACAGCTCTTCAGGTAGCTCCAGCTGATAAGATACCTCTCCACGACGGGCTAGGATCTTAAACGGGCCAATATATCGGGGTGCGAGCTTTCCCTTGACATGAAAACGCTACATCCCTTTGAGCGGCATAAAACGAAGGTACACGAAATCTTCGATAGTGAAGGAGACATCACGACGCTTAGTGCCCGCATAACTCTTCTGGCGTGATTGTGCGGCTTTAAGACGGTCACGGCTTAAATGCACTTGCTCTTCTGCAGCCTTCAGAGTATCAACTCCAAAGATCTGACTGTCTCCTGTTTTAGTCCAGTTCAGAGATGTACGGCATTTCCGTCCATACAGTGCTTCAAAGGTGCCATCTGCAGGCTTGACTGATAGCTGTTATTGTAGGAAAACTCTGCGAACGGCAGGCAGTCTTCCCACTTAACTCCATAGGACAAAACACAGGCACGAAGCATGTCTTCCAAGATTTGGTTCACACGCTCTGTCTGTCCATCAGTCTGCGGATGGTAGGCTGTGCTAAAGGCTAGTTTGGTTCCCAAGGCTTTGTGTAACTTCTTCCAGAATCGAGAGGTGAACTGTGATCCTCGATCAGACACAATCCTGCTGGGAACTCCATGTAGGCTGACTATCCGAGAAATATAGAGATCAGCAAGCTGGTCTCCACGATATGTGGTCTTGACAGGAATAAAGTGTGCAACTTTGGTGAGCCTGTCAACGACTACCCATATCGAATCATTTCCTCGACTGGACCGTGGCAGTCCAGTAATGAAGTCATCCCAACTTCGTCCCATTTCCAAACAGGTACTTGCAATGGCTGTAACAAACCAGCGGACGCTGATGTCCAGCCTTCACTTGCTGACAAATATGACACTTGGCTATAAACGAGGCAATATCTCGCTTCATTCCGTGCCACCAAAACTTTCCTTCAAATCTTGATAAATTTTGGTTCCTCCAGGGTGAATAGAGTATAAAGTGTCATGAGCCTCAGTCATGATGGTCTGCTTCAACTCAGATTCCACCGGAACACAAATGTGTTCTTTATACCATAAGACTCCATCAGAATGAATGGTAAAGCCGACAACTTCTTCCTTCTCCATGCGGGTTTTAATTCCCTCAATGCTCTTCTGGCCCTTCTGAGCTTCCTTGATTTGATCAACTAGAGTTGGTTGAACGTCCATGGCTTCCAACAAGCCATAGCTGACCACCTCGATACCAAGATGGTCAAGTTCTTTCCACAACTCCGGTTGTCTGATCTGGATCATGGAATTCAGAGAGACCGGCTCTCGACTAAGAGCGTCCGCAACAACATTCGCCTTTCCAGGGTGATAGTGGATACTAAGATCATAGTCCTTGATGAGCTCTATCCAACGGTGTTGCCTCATATTGAGTTCACGCTGTGTGAAGATATACTTCAAACTCTTATGATCTGTATAGATTTCACACCTCTTCCCAATAAGGAAATGTCGCCATGCTTTGAGAGCATGTACAACAGCAGCAAGCTCTAAGTCATGAGTAGGATAATTCAGCTCATGAGGTCTCAACTGGCATGAGATGAATGAGATGACATTTCCTTCTTGCATGAGAACACTTCCAAGTCCAAGCTTAGAAGCATCACAATACACATTGAAACTCTTGGAGACATCCGGCATAATGAGTACCGGGGCTGTCACCAGTCGATTCTTCAGCTCTTGAAAACTCTCAGCACATTTGTCCGTCCAAACGAACTTGCCATCCTTCTTGAGCAACTGTGTGAGTGGTCTGGCTATACTGGAAAAATCCTTGAACAAACTTGCGATAATATCCGGCTAATCCGAGAAAAGATCTGACTTCAGTCTGATTAGTCGGGGCAGCCCGATTAGCGACAGATTGAACCAGAGCAGGGTCAACGGAGATTCCACCTCCGGATACTACGTGTCCAAGAAATCCAACTTCCTTCAACCAAAACTGGCACTTACTGAACTTAGCATACAGTTGATGTTGTCGAAGTGTTCCGAGAACAATTCTCAGATGTTCTTCACGCTCCTCCTCACTCTTGGAGTAAATAAGAATGTCTTCAATGAAAACCACGAAAAACTTGTCCAAGCATTCCAAGAAAACCTTATTCATAAGATTCATGAAGTAGGCGGGGGCATTGGTTAGAACAAAAGACATCACGGTGTACTCATACAACCCGTAACGTGTGGTGAAGGCGGTCTTTGGAATATCGGTCTCACGAACCTTCAACTGATGATAACCAGTACGAAGATCGATCTTTGAGAAAATTCTTGCCCCATTTAGCTGGTGAAACAGGTCTTCAATTTTGGGCAGCGGGTATTTGTTCTTGATGGTAACATCATTCAACTTACGGTAATCCACACATAGACGTGAGGAACCGTCCCGCTTGTCCACAAAAATGACAAGTGATCCCCATGGTGATGCACTAGGGCGAATTGGACCTTTCCTTAACATGTCATCCAACTGCTTCTTCAACTCATCAAGCTCCTTCGGGTTCATCCGGTAAGGTTTCTGGGCTATGGGTCCAGTACTGGGTATCAACTCAATCACAAACTCGATATCCCGAGCAGGCGGCATACCGGGTAACTCATCAGGAAACACATCCGGGTATTCACATACTACCGGAACTTCCTGAAGTGCAGGTGTGGCTATACCAGTGTGGCAGTGGGTCTCTGATTTTGACTTGGTTGCGGCAAAGGCAACTCTTTCCCCATCACTGGCAGTCAATGATATGAACTTTCTGGTGCAGTCAATCACACCTTTGTACTTGGTCATCCAATTCATGCCTAGTACTACTTCTATCCCTTGGGATCCAAGTACTATCAGGTCGGCATGAAAAAATTTCCCTTGTATGCCCAGGGGTACCTCATTGCAAATACGGCTGGCTTTGGTGTTGGCTCCGGGGATTTGCACTAACATGGGGGTGTGCAACCGTGTGTGATTCATCCCACTCTTTTCAACAAATGGCATAGTAACAAAGGAATGCGATGCACCCAAATCAAACAATACTGCTGCAGGTACAGAGTTGACAGGAAACGTACCCATCACCATATCTGGCGTGTCCTGAACCTCCTCAGAAGTGACGTGATTCAGATATCCCTTGGTCATAGTCTGCTTCCTGGGTGCTGGGGCATGTGTCATCTTGGTAGCATTGTTCTGAGCTGGTGGAGTGATCTTGCTTGGGCACTCCCGAGAAAAATGCCCCTCCTTCCCACAAACAAAATATCCTCCACTGGGTTTGGTGTTCTGGTTTGGCTTGGCAGCATGGTTGGGTTTGTGTCCATTCCCATTCCCATTTCCACTGCCTCCAGGCTTGGTGCATAGGATGCACGGTTGTTGTTGTTGTGGTGGTGGTTGTTGTGGTTGTTGTGGTTGTTATGGCCATGGTGGTGGTTGTGTCTATTATGGTGGTTCTTTGGCGCAAAAGTAGGCGCCCTGTGTGGTGGTGGCCTGGTATATGGGGTAGGGCGGTTTCGAGGTGCACTTGGTCCTCCTTGCATCTGCATCTTCCTCTTTCTGTTCACAAAGACGTTCTGTCTCTTGTGCTCCATCATCATCGCGGCATTCGCGAGTGACTCCAGATCCGCAAATGGAATGACCACAAGGGTACACTGCAACTCATCGTGCAGTCCATTCAGGAATCTTTCCTTCTTCTTGGCTTCGGTATTGACCTCATCTGGTGCATACCGGGCTAACAGAGTAAACTCTTCCCAGTATTTGGACACAGACATTCCTCCCTGCCTCAGCTTCAGGAACTTTTCCTTCATGATGCTCATCACCCCTTGAGGGATGTGATACTTGCGGAAACGGGCAGAGAAGTCTTCCCAGGTGAACACATAGTCAGGAGCGACAGTGCCGCAGGTGGTCTCCCACCAAGTCCTCGCTGACCCAGCAAGAAAATGGGTAGCAAAGAGCACCTTGTCATTCTCGTCGACTCCCGCCACTTTTAGATCGTTGGTGATGGTGCGAAGCCAGTCGTCAGCGTCAAGTGGTTCCACAATCTTCGTGTAACATCCCTGGTTTTTGGAAAGTTCAAAAATCACTAAAATTTGAAACTTTTTGTTTTCATGTTATGCAAGTCACCAAAAACCAAATGAGATGTAAGAAACAAAAGGAAACAATACATATTTCAATGATATTGGAATTAAGAATCCTTTAGGCCACTATTTTCCTAAACCCTAAAAGCCCATTCAAAATTTTCATTATTCAAAGAAATTGTTTTCTCTTAGAAATCCTTATTTTATAACATGTTTTCAAATCAACTATTACTTTGAAAATGTTTTATAGATTTTGAAACCATAGAATTATTATCTCTAATAATTTTTAAGCCTCAAAATTATTTTATGAGAATAACAACTATTTATGTTGATATGCAAATGTTATTCCAAGCTTTAAAATAAAGGTGTGAAAATAAAATGCATTGATTTGAAAATAACATAAAAGAGGGCATTGAAAACAATATTATGAATTGTGGTTTTATTCTAAATTTTATTAAGCCACTTTGTATTTTTTTTAATGTTCTATTTTAAAATGGAATTAAGTTACTATTAGTAAAACACTGAAATGTTAAATTTATAAAATATGAAAGTAAGGTAAAATGAGTTTCAAAAATAGTATGTGACATTTTAATTACTCTGAAATTTTATTTAATCAAAAACCTCATTTTATTATTTTTCTAATTTAAAAATATACATTAAGTACTATTAATAATTAAGCCACTTTTCAAAAATATAAAAAGTGAAATGTGTTCAAATGTTTATAACAATGTTCCAAACAGAAAGATATTATTTTTACCAATTTTTAGAAATTAATTTGTGGTTAATTGGAATCATAAAACAAGAGTTATTAAAACAGAAATAAAAAGAAAAGAAAAAGGAAAGATGACGTCATGATGACATCATCGTCCTCAAGCTCTGCTCGTAACTCCCTCCACCGTTTCTTCCTGAATTCAATCCCTTTGATTTCGCACGATTAAACCTCCAATTGATACCCCTCTCTGGCCCTTTAAATAGCCCGTGCACTCCTCCCCGTTTCCCCTCTGGATTCAAAGAAAACCGTGCCCCCAAGCTCTGCAATTTTCTCGCCGGAGTTCGTGATGTCCGCCGGTCGTTTTCATGAATTCCGGCCACCTCGGTGAGTCTTCGCCTCCCCTCTATGGTCCTCCAGTTTCCCCGTGGCCGTGTGCTCCCCACTGACCCCTTCCCTCGTCCTTTCCACCACAGGTTCGTTGCCGCCGTGCACTTCCGTGCTCACCGGAGTTGTTCCACCTCGGGTCGCACCACGCCGTCAACAGAAGCCACCGCAGAGGACGCCATCGTCACCATTCAAACCGCTGTGCTCCTCTAAGCCTCGCAGTGGTCTCCGTTGAGCTCCCGGACCCCTGGAACTCTAACTTCGTTGACGTCCGAGCGCAGCGCCGCCGTATCGGCCATTTCCGGCGACAACTCCGGCCAGGTACGAACCCTAGATCCCTCAACCGTAGATCAAAATCTGAACGGCTAGGATTAGATCCCCTAACGAAGCGGTATGTTACCATTAGATCGAGATCTGACGGCTCAGATCTAGCCACTTATCCGCATCAGCAACCCAGTCAGCACGCCACGCAGCAGCCCAGTTAGCAACCCTGTCCAATCAGGAGCTCCCACGTGGCCTACCCTTTATTTGAATTTTTCTCCCGCTAGAATTAATTGGCAGTTTTACAGTTTAGTCCCTGCACCTTAGATCTATCATATCTTTTGATCCATAAGCCCAATTTTAGCAAACTTGGACTTTTTGAAATCACCAGAACATGTAGAATCTTTTGGCTTTAACCAAATTAAAATTTGACAATTTAAAGTATGATCATTTTCAAATATGCTTGTTTGATGAAATTTGGCATAATTCAAATTCTACAAATCCAAAAATTGCAAATAAAATATATTTGGAAACCTTAGGATGTGTAATTTCATGCCCTCTGCCCCAAAATAATTTTTGAACAAGTTAAAAATTGTGTTTAGAATTAATTGGTACATTTGAGTATTTTTGACATAGATTTAATTCTATAAATATTTTCACTATAGTTCCTTTTGCAAAATTGCTCCATTTGATAACCTTGAACCAGAAACAACCTTACCCAACAATTTTGGAAACCCTTGTACCATGACCATGTGTTTTGACCAAAAACTCAGCATAGTGAATACATCCATTTTTACCATGTCATAGGAATTGTTTCCATCATCTATTCTTTGATGTTATGGCTATTTGGAGCCAAGAAAATCCTTAGAATGTGTCAAGCACATATAGTACCAAGTAGTGAACCTTAGTTTTCTATCTACTTCTCCACTCCCCCATTCTTGCTTCAAGAATCTATCAAGATTACAAAATTGGAAGTCAAGAATCAACCACAAGGAGGCACCTCATCTTGAACCTGGTAGCAACATGAAGAGCTACAAAGAAGATCATTGAAGAATTTGAAGTAAGGGAATTGGACTCCACAAAAACTAGAAGCAACTCAAAGAAGTACAAGTGTGAAGAAATTCAGAAGAAAACACCTCCCTCTCTCTTTCTATCTTTCTTCTTATTTCTTTCCAAATTGACTTAGTGGTATTTGTGCCCATCCCATACCTAAAACAAGTAGTGAAGTGAAGACCATAAAGATTTATCAAGTTCAAGAGAAGCTTCAAAACAAGGAGGAAACTAAAATAGAAGAATGAAGATGAACTTCAAGAAGACAAGCATGTGAAGATTTGGAGCAATCCATACAAGTTGAAGAATAACTAGTTGTTTTTGCCCAACCATTGACCCAAATAGAAAATCCCAAGACTTATCTTGTTTTCTCTATTGTTAAGAAGTTAGTTGAACCAAGACCCACCCTAAACCAAAATGGAAAGACTAACTTAGATCACTCAAATGTCTTGATGAAAATGACTAAATGTTACACATAGTTATGTGTTACAATAGTTGAGATAGTTAGACATCCTTGGTGAACTCTTGGAACTTCCTCGACAAGTATGGTTATAATAAAGTTAGATCACATCAAGGTCAACCTAGTCCTTCCCAAGTAAACCGTTGGAATTTCCTTAACAAGTATGAGACCATTAGAGAATGAATCTTTCAACTCAAACCTAGACCTTGTCCTAGCCCACTAGGTTAAACTCCTTTGGCTATGTTATTGCTTTGTATGATCTCTTCACCTGTATGTTTGCTTGATAGCATGTTTGTTTATTTTGTTATTGTGTTTTCAATGAGTAGATTGTACGGAGAGCAACGATCCTTTGTGAAGAGAGTGTGATATCTTCACCAACTTCAACAAGGCAAGTAACACATCATCAACTACCCATTATTTTCCTATATGCATTAGTTGATTTTTGAGTAGTATGCATTGATAGGAAATTTTACCAAGTTATATTATGATATGCTATTATCCTAGTAGTGTGTAGCCATCTCTTTTATCCTTGTTATTTATAGCCTTAGAACTTGATAGATGCTATGCAATGTGACAAATGATTTTTACTTGATGTTGTGGAAAAATTCTAAGTAACAACTTCAATGAACCACCTGGGTGGATTTGGTTGTTTGGCTGATGAGAGTTGAGTATCTCCCCGAGGGGTGTTCACTTGAGGAATGCCACCCAGGAACAAAGTGATTATGATGTTCCCCAAGTTCTGATTGCTTCCAGTGCATCCTTTAGTCATATGGGCTCTGTCTTGATCAACTAAGTTGTGAGGGTTCAGCCCGGGCTTGACAAGCAGATGTAGCATAATTATAGGTGGAACGGGTCTTGCCATTGGGTTGGATTCTTGCTTCTGAAAGATCTCGTCTCGATTCTTCTCCTTTCCTTAATGCACTCAGGGTGTATAGGATGTTTGGGTTGAGTTGGGTCTGAAGGTGAAAGTGCACAAGCTCTGTAGAGTCAACAAACTAAGATCTTAGCCGTGTCCCCGGTTATGGACAACTATGAGCAGATGGACAAGGATGGACGGAAGAATCACATCACCATTTTCAATAAGTAAAATTTGACCAAGTGAACAGTAGTTGTGGTGCTTGGATGTCAATCCAATGATGCCACCCTTTTTGAAAAGAAAAGTTTGTTTTACAAAAGAGATAGGACAAAACTGGCTTTATGCAAACTTAGCCAAAACTCCACCTAGCCAAATAAGCATGTAGTATTAGTCTTGCCATTTATATCCACCATAGTGTTACTTGCCAATACATTAAATTGTATTGACTCCCTTGTGGCTGCATCTTCCATATTGCAGATGTTTCTGAAGACGAGTGAGGATTTCGTTTAGGATCTCGAGACTATCGCCAACATGTTTTGCCTGTGGCACATGAAGAAGATGGGCTCAATGTTGTACTATGTTTTCCGCTGTAATTCTTTGTTTTCTGCTAGTCTTCTAAGACTATGCAAGTTGTAATCCTATTTTGTAAAGACTGGATCATGCGATGTAATAGAATTTGATGCATTTGCATGATATTTCATTTTGTACTGTGGTGCTAGCAATTGATCCAGGGACTAGCACAATAACACAGGTGTCCTTACATTATTTAAATGTGGGAACGCTACACTTCGTGAACACCGGAGGGTTTGTCTGCTGAAACACCTTCAGCTTCGATCGTCCGCCATTACCGTTGTCATCGCCATGGTTGTTATTGTTGTGGGCGCTGGCAGCGGCCAACTGCTGCAGGGCAGCAATTGTGGCAGCACTCTCGGCAACAGTGGCCTGGCGGTCCTCCATCAGAAGTGCTAGCAATGCCTCCATTGACGGTGGGGGTGGTGGTGGTGGTTCCCGACGCAGCGGCATGCTGTTTATTGAGACATGTGTAAGACTATGCAGCAAGACTTAATGTTGTTAAGATGTTAAAAATTTCAGAAACTTAAAGGAGTGTTTGTTAATTTCAGTGAAATATGATGGATGATTTAATTTGGGTTAATGATTTGTTCTTCGAGGGTTGAGACGATTCATCAAGCTCATAAAACATACAGACTACATCATACTAATAGCATCGAGTTCTTACATAGCACAACACACCAACAGACATCTACCACAACTACGCTCCTCAGAGCTACATCGGGGGGATTCGCCTTATAGGGTCGGCGTACATCTAATTGGCACTACTCCATAACTAGGATGTAATACGACTAGTCTAAGCGCTGTCGACGTCGAAGAGGATCTCCTCTGGGTCCTCCTCCTCAACAGTGTCGTCGTCCTCCTGCAGACTCTGCTCGCTCATGTCCATGCCCTCTGCATCGGACAGGACGTCGTCGTCAACGAGGAGGTCCTCATTCTCCCTGCGGAGCTCGGATTTCTCCTCCTCTAACTCCTCGAGAGTGGAGTCTCGAGTGGCCAACTCCTCTCTAGCGGTCTTCAGGCGGTCACGCAGGATTGCGTTCGCCTCCTGAAGGGATCCTACCTTGGTGTTGAGACGGCCACGGCCCCGGCGGGTGGTCCGTAACTGTCTCTCCAAGGCACGGGATCGCGCAGTAGCTGTCTCTAGATCGAGCATCGTCTTCCCCAGATGGGTACGGAGAAGATGCCACTCAGAGGCGGTGGTGCGCTGCAAGATACTCAGATCGTCGAGACGACGCTGGGTGCGGTAAAGCAGGATCTCCATATCATCCTGGTGTGCACCGAGACCCGAAAAGTCCTGAGACACGGCCATAGGTGTGCCGGTCTCGTCCCTCCTCCCGAGGAACTCGTAGGCAGTCCCTACAAAACGGTAGTCTCGTAAGTGAGCCAGGCGCGCTATAGCCTCCTGGATCACGCGTACTGCTCCCTCCTGCCAGGAGCGCTCGACGGTGGCGAAGAAGAAAGCCTCCGCAGTAGGAGTAGTAAGTGGAGGGCGTATCACACACTCCACCAACCACTCCCCCTCTTTGGGAGACCCAGTGATCATCCCTCCCCGAAGCTCGGGAACGGGACGGTCAAGCAGCTCGGCCATCGCGACGAGTCGCCGCTCGAAGCGGAAAGGGAAGTCCCTGGCCAGTCCTAAGTTGCACGCCTCCGTGTAAACGACATCTATCTACACAAAATTTTAAGTAAGGCTGAGTTAGTTCCCAAGTGTGCAAAATTTTAGAGTCAAACATGATGTAACTTAATGTAAGTATAGTTTGAGAAAATAGGGAAGATGGGTATAAGAATCTTTTAAAGCTTAGTCACTTAAGTATATTATTATATATATAGTACTAGTTGATGTCCATGATAACTAAGGGCTCCTAGGGTTAGGATAGCCCTGATCCCAACTTTGTAGAGGCCCCAAACCGGAAGGTCCGGAACCCCTCATATGCATACATTCATGATCCCAGGCAAATCAGTCGTGAACAACATACGAAAGTGGTACACAGATATATTATCCATTACACGAATAAAAGCAGTCTTACAAGCCAATCGTCACATGACCAAGTCTTTATTTACTGCCACGCAGGACATGCAAAGTCTTACATCAAACTAACATAGCGGAAAACAAACAAACGTAGATAGCCCATGTCACGCCATCACCGACAGGCTGCTGACCGGGAGCCGGGCCTAGTTCGCGTATTCGTCAGAATAGCAACCCTCCTCGTATTCCTCCTCAGGCGGTATCTCCTCATAGTCTGGCCAAGTAAATAGCCAGGGGCGAAACCATATGAGTAATTTAGAATGTACTCAGCAAGTCATCCTTTATACACTTACAAATGCATCATGCTTATATGGTGGATAGGTAGGCCATAAATAGGGCTCACTACCAATGATGTTCATAAAAGATGACACCATAGTTGCAGTCATATTAATCTGTACCTTCGTTGAAGAAGATACTTCAGAAGAAAATAGTATAGTTTTCTTTCTCTTGTAGATATCGCATGTACAAGAGGTTTTATAAACTTTTTTTATAAAAGGAAGTTTTTCTTTGCAAAACTTATTGGAACAACATGTCCAAAACTTCATCGGTACCTTTCAGGTACAAGACTTCTGTTTGAAAACATATTTTTGAAAACTCAGCACAATACTAGCTACATGGCCTTTCAACTGCCCATATCCGAGGGCTCGGCTATTCTGAATAGTTTTACTCTGCAGAGGTGGTACACATTCCACTAGATCCAAAACTCTGCCATGGACCACCCATGGATCAACACAGCGATATGCAAGCACCAGAGAATTGATCCTAACTGTCCACTCTGACACAAGCTAGTATATGGATATCCCTTCAATCAGGTTTATTCCCCCTAGCACCATGTCACACATCGCCAAACAGGGGACCCAACTGTCGCAACCGGAGGAGAAATTAATCCCACACTTTGCATGTCCCGTTCCTCCCTCCTGGCAACATTTCGGTTCAGAGAATCATCCTCTCTATAGCATCTTGGATAGGACACATACTAACAAGTTCAAGTATCTAGATAGGCCCCATACCCATATAGGGGTAGAGTGGCAGTACTTCTTTGTTGTCCAGCGAAGACTAGGTTATGTGCCTTTTGGAAAACATTTGGAAACACCTCTTTAGCTCCCCCGGTGAACAAGGTTCCGCCTTTCCACCATGGACTTCTCATAGAACCCTTTTGTTTGCAAAAGCACATTTTAAAAGTGTCCACTTAGGGACTCAGGATTATTATCTTAGGCGGTATTTATATACCTTATGGTGGCTAATGGCTTGGTACACCAAGTTGACTAATGGCAAGGTGGTAATATACTATATAATAGTAGTAGTAATATTCACTCAATAAAAATAGTTTTTGGTAATCAAGTTTTTGAAAACTTCAGAAGTAGATCATGCATAATGGTAAGTGGAGAAATAACAGCAAGCTTTAAGGATGGCTTTCCTTGGAGGTAATGAGGATCTTGCTCTTGCTCACAACAGGTATGGTAGTAATACCCTCCTGCTCCGACTATTTCTTCGTCGTTTTCTATCGTCGCAAAAGAAAGTAAAAACATCCTATCAAAACCTTACTAAGCAATCAATTACACTCAACTAAATCATACATCAAGCAATGAGCACACAAAAATAACACACAAGTTCCTAAAATAATCTCACCCAAGCATGCATCAATAATAATAATATTTACTATTATTACTACAACTACTATGGTTGAACTAATTTATTTTTCAACCAAATGAGATGGAACAAGTGGGTGTTCCACTAGGTTTTCCATGTCATTTAAGAGGTATTATGCCTCTGGTCCAACTTGTGGAAACAAAATAATTTGATAACAAAAATTGCTACTAGCTAATCTAGTGAAAAGAATACTACTAGTAATAAATAGTAAACCTATACATGCATTCTAAAGGAAGCAAAAGGAACCTTACAGATACTAAAACATGTAGTAACCAGTACCAAAATGGTACTAGATCCAAGTGAAAACACTTATAACAACTAGGATAAAAATATAGCTAATCATTTCTATTACAAAATTTCATAGAAATAAACTAGGTGTCACTCCTATGCTCATACTAGTTCCAAACAGATCCTAAACTTGCACAAACTTTCTAACATGGCATCTCTGTGAGAAAACAACGTAATAACACTCAACACATCATTTACACATGCTAGAAAACTGATTGACACTAGCAAACAATTATTTACAAAACAAATCTATTCCTTTTATTCTTAACAGAAAAGTGCATTTTCTTAGATCTGTTGTCAAATTACTTTTAGAGCTCTAAAAATTTCACAAAGCTAGTAGAACATAGATATATCTAATATCTAATAAATCCAATTGGATTCACATCAAAAGGTGCCATAAAATAAATCCTAAAATTCACAGAACAGGCTACTGGTACTTTACCAAGATGGATACCATATCCAAATGGTAGCTCACCTTGAGGTGAGGTCAAGTTCTACTGGTAGATCAATTCAAGATATACCCTAGGAATTTTAGTTTGCACATTTTAGACATTCCAGTAAAAAGTTATGGCATTTTCATTCTAACAGATAGTGTCCAGTTCATCATTTATCATTCGTTCTCAGTTCATCCAATCCAGTTCTGTCAGTTGCCAACGTTCAAGATTTCGTTCATGCATCTCTGGTAATTTTTTCTCATTTTATTTTTGAGTTTAGCATTTTCATTTTCGAATAAAGCAACACAGCAGTTTTCTGGATATTTCTAAAAAAGAAAAAGAACAGGGCAGTGGGCTGGACAACGCTCGGTGGCGCGGCCCAACTGCGCAAGGCGGCCCGCCTCACGTCCGCAACACGCGCTAATGGGCGTACCGCTTCGCGGTTTAAGCGTGGCCGTAGATCTGGAGATCTACGGCGCACAATCGTTCTTCCTCTCTCTCCTCTCTTCTTTTTCTCTCCGACGAGAACACGGGCAACCGGCGGCGGGTTTTGAACCAGGGCTCACCTAGAGGGATTGCAGACCAAGGGGATGTTGTCGGGGAAGTCGCGTAAGGTCGAGGCAGTGCAGGGGCGTAGCAGCTAGGGCGCGAGATGGCTCCAGTCGACGGTGCCGTGCACACGCTCCGCGGTGGCTTCGACGAGATCCCCGGCGTCCCTACAAACGAGAGGCCGTGGGGTTGGTCAGGCTTGGTCTACGGAGGGAGTGGAGTAGATCTAGGGTGGTAGGAAGGTCTATGGTGGCCCGAGGTGAGAGTATTTCACCTCTGCTCGTCGCGGTTGCCGCGGCAAGTCTCCCGGAGATTCGGGTTATCGCGGGCAGCTCGGGGCCATCTAGCTAGGTGGGGAGTGAGTGTGAGGGGTGGTGAGTGAGTGTGCATGGAGGCAGGGGCTCGGGGTGGGGTTTTATAGCGGCGAACGGCCGTGGCGCACGCTCGGGTGGCCGTGGCGTCCGTGGGACATGCCCGTGCGCGCTCTGGCACGACCACGCCGCTCACCCTGGCCCTTGGGCGCTTCCAAAGCCACTTGGAAGGGTCAAAGCCCACTTGCAACGGTGAAAACTCGACGAGAACGCGGAGGAGTGCCACTGTGGCTCGGGATAGGGATGAGGCTGTCAGAGTGCCCATCCCTCCCTCCCATTTTTCCTCTCTGAAAACCCCTCTCTCTCTCACGCTCTGGTCAATCCACTTGTAGGCTAAGGAAGAGAATATGGGGTGGGATGACTCAGCTTCTAGAAGCTCCAAACCGTGCACCAAAAGATTGAGTGAGTAAAAATTTATGTGCATTCGAAAATTGAACCATTTCACTGTTTTGCTGAAAAAATTCAGTTAAGTTCGGTTTCAGGATTTTTTGCGAAGTGTTGGATTTTCAGTGATGATTAGCTGAATGTTTGATTTGTTTTCAGGCCTCAAATAACTTCCAAAGTTTGTTTTCCAAGCATGGTTCTGTTAAGAAACACTTGTACTTTCCAAAACAGCAAAGGAAACTAAATTTGAAAATCAAATGCTTGGTGAAAAAAGGTGGAAAAAGGGCTAATTGAAGTTTTTCTTTGTTTTGCAAAAATAAACATTTCTGTATTATTTTCTTAGCACAAAAACATCAAGCAAATGAATGTTCCTGTGATTCAACTTTTCAAACTAGGTTAACCAAAATGTAGTCCATATGCTAAAGATCAGATCCATGCCATGAAAACACAAAATGTGAATTTCTAGCATATGAATAACAAGGGTGAAAAACCCCTACTTGACTCGTTTTTCAGAGTTGGTTTTTATTAGAAAAACTTAAGGAAAACATTTGATTTCACTTTTGTTAAATTGTTTTCTTGATTCCATTTGATTCAATATTCAATTATAAGTTTTTTTCAACATTGCCACATGAGTTTTGAGTTAGGGTAACAATTATTATTAAAATGGAAATAATCCATAAATGATCAGAAACATGAGAAAACAAGTGAGTGATTTTTAAATCAATTTTGCTTGCATTGCATAGATAGTCATAGCTCAATACATCATGTTGGATTACACAAAGGTCACTAAAAAGTTTTTGTTGGCTCACAAAATTGGATACTCTTATGTGTTACAAGTGTGCTAAAACTGGGGTGTGACAGATCCGTCATCATTTCATTCGGGATCATGTTGAGAAAGGTGATATTGATCTCTCACATGTCCCACCAAGGATCAACTTGCCGATATCTTCACGAAGGCCCTTGATGAACCAAGATTTCAAGCTTTGAGGAATGAACTAAATGTCATCGATTCTTCCAACTTCACTTGAAACCTTGCATATGTACCTTCATTATGCATGATATTAGGTGTGGATGTAGGCATGGATATAGGGGAGCGTTACTCAACTCATGAGTATACACTCCTCTTATTATGCGAAAATCAATTCATCATTGCATATCTAGTCAATTTGTGACTTATTGTGCTTAATTGTGAGTAGTATTTTTGGACCCAAGATATATCTTCGCGGTGCCAAAGTACACACTCAAACATGGTGGCTTCGGCCACCGACCTTTGGTATTTTTGGCTCTTTCACGCGTATCATACTTCCCCCTTGACAACTCGTGTGGGTTCGGTTTTCTATCTCTTTTGCATCTTGCGAACCCCCTCGAGTAATGTCTCTCGTACATCAGTGACTAATTTCCAACCCAAGCTTCCTCTACCCAAGACTTTATTCCGTTATAAATGCTCTTGTTTTTATGATTTCGGCGTGTGTAAACTTTGTCTGGCGGAGGCTCCGCTGCCCATGTCCACCGGATCCCCACCGGAGGTTCCGCTGGCGCAAATTGCTCAGCGGACCGTATTTTGGTGCACTGTGTGGGTAGGTGGCGGAGGCTCCGGTGAAACCACCGGAGGCTCCGCCCGAGGCGTTTGTACGGGATAAGATCTAGGGCGAGCGGGGGTCAACTAAGATCCAATCTTATTTCCCCCACTCGCCCTCCCTCTTCTCCCTGACAACCACCGCCGCCCCCAAGCTCTCCGCCGCCGGAATCGGGTGCTACACCGCCGGGAGCCCTCCTCCTTGCCTTGGACCACCCCGGGATCTTCCTCCTCCTTCCTTTCCACCATGGATGGTGCAGGTATGTGCTCTCTCTCTCTCTCTCTCTCTCTCATCTAGTTGATGGATGGGGATGCATAGGAGTTCCATGTTCTTAACCTCTAGATGTGTGGATTTAGAGTTTTGGGAGTAGGAGATCACGAGTACAAACCCTAGCAACCTAGATAGTGAGTATTAGGCTTGAATCGCTACGGTTTTTAGGGTGGATTTGTCGTATTCCCTACCCGAGTTATTCAACCCTAATACCATTTATATCTTTGTTCCTTGGATTTGTGCGTCTTTTAGAAACTTGAGCATTACCTTTTCTTCATGCTTTCCTTGCTATTTCTTTCTTAGATGCATCCGGCTCCAAAGGCAAGGGCCCTCGTCAAAAGAGCATGGCTCGTTGCAAGGCTCCTTGGGTCGATGAAATTGAGGAAACCCTTGACCCATCTGAGCCCAAGCGCAAGAGGTTCTTGGCTCCCGAGAAGAGATTGCCACAGAGGGAGAGGTCTGCTTCATAGATGTCTGAGGCGGTGTTCGTGAAAGAAGCCCGCAAGAATCCATATGTCATTGACCGCGACCGCTTGATGCCACGGTTCCGGGGTAAGGATGCTCGTTTCCACACTAAATTTTAGAGCCAAATCTACAATGAGATCTTGGTGAGGAAGACCAAGGAGAATGTTGCTCCTCAACATGCTATTAACTTTGGGCATTTGGAGAGGAATCCCAAGTATTTTGGGGAGGCACTTGAGCTTGTTGAGACTTTTGGACTTGCTCCCATCATGAGTGTCCAACAAGACTGTGATGAAGATCTCGTTTGTCAGTTCTTGTCCATAGTGCATCTCTCCAATGAGACCGAGCGTAATCTTATTTGGATGACCCAGGGAAGGCAGTTGACAATCAAGTGGTATGGGGTTGGAACTATTCTTGGAGGATACCCGGATTTTGGACCATTTGCAGGTAGTGAGGAGTTCGACAATGGCTGGTTCCATATTCATTCCATCAACACACAATCTCTCTCCAAGGATCAACTCACCCCTTTGTATCACTGGAAGAAATTTGCAGTTCGGTTCGTCAAGGGTCTCTACCCCATGTATGATATCATGCTCTGTGTCTATCGCGAGACCATCAACCCAAAGGCGGGGAATGTCGATGAGATCCAAGGCTTCCTCAAGAATCTGATGCTTTGCACTCATGAGAAGCGGCTTGCCGGTTCAACTCAGAAGCTTGATGTGTTAGACTATGTGTGGAATGAGCTTTGGCACGTGGTTATAAACCCCAAGAATGCTTGCTTTGGGCCCTTCATTATGAAGATCATCTTGCATGTGTGGGAGGACAAGTTCCCGAATGAACCATTTGACAATGCTAATTGGATTCCTCACATGGAGAAGACACTTCTCATAAAGGACCACACCGAGCCCCATGTGCATCCTACCCCAGCTCCTCGCAAGAACAAGGCCAAACCTCGTGTCATCATTAATGAGGAAGAAGAACAAGAAGAGGCCGGTCCCTCTCGCCCTCCTCCTTCTGACAATGCCTTCAAGTGGATGGATAGGGCACTCAAAAAGGTGTTCAAATTGAACAAAAATATTGAGCAGTGTCAATGGGAAGCCCACTATGACAAGGAGCTCAAGCACCACAATGCAGCCCAGGCAGCTCGTCAGTTTCGTCGTGATGGTGGCGAATCCGTGGATTCCCCGGTTCTTCCTAGCATCACCAACTGGGACAAGTGGAAAGCCAAAGACTCCCAGGGCAACTTTCTTGAGTGGTCTGAAGAAGAAGGAGAAGAAGCCACCAGTTCTCGTCGCTGTGCCCCCTCTCCAAGCATGGATATCTCCTCCGAGTGATCTTTGGGGTGTTAGCATCGGTTTCTCCCTCTTTTGGTATCTTGATGCCAAAGGGGGAGAGACATCTATTAGGAGCGGGTATTTGCATGGTTCTACCTCAAGCATGCCTTCGATTTGCATCTTTCTCTTGCTTGAGGGAGTTTGGTTTTTCATTTGGAAACTTTGGTTGTTTAAATTCTTAAGTGTCGTGAACCTCGTATTATGCTTTGTGAGCTTATGAACTTGTTATATTATGTGTTGTGTGCTCACTATTACTCATATGTTCATATAACCATTGCGTCTAAATTCTCTCAACATGAAAGGAGCATACCTTTAGGGGGATCCCCGTTCACGTTGTGTATTTAATTATGCAAATAGGAATGTTGTCATCAATTACCAAAAAGGGGGAGAATGAAAGATCATCTTCCGTTTTGATAATTAAATGACAACATACCTATTGGACCAATGTTTGTTTGCTAAATGAAAATGCACAGGTTCATCAAGTATACATTTTCTATGGGCTACAAATTTGTTTGCAATGAAAAGAGCTAGAAGAGACAAAGCTGAGAAGGCAAAGTTACATGCAGCGGAGGCTCCGGTGAGACCACCGGAACCTCCGCCCAGCCTCCGGTGCGGGGTTCGCCCAAACCACCCTCTGGTG
This sequence comes from Alopecurus myosuroides, assembly GCA_028641055.1. Lineage (NCBI taxonomy): Eukaryota > Viridiplantae > Streptophyta > Magnoliopsida > Poales > Poaceae > Alopecurus > Alopecurus myosuroides. The sequence continues at coordinate 360,402,367 of CM054058.1, forward strand.
CATACGAGCGGAGGCCAGAGCGGAGCCTCTGGTGTACCTCCGGTGGGCGGAGCCTCCGGTGATACCACTGGAGCCTCCGCCATCTCCACTGGCCCTCTAAGGGGTTGGCCACCGGTGTGCTTCCGATGGAGGATCCGCCAAAATGGTGCTTTGTTGGATAAGAGCGGATCCTCCAGCGGACCCTCCGGTGCGCTTCCGGTGGGCGGAGACTCCGGTGAATCCACCGGAGGCTCCGCCCTCTCTACTGGCGTGCTGGGGGGTGGTCTCCGGTGCGCTTCCGGTGGTGGCTCCGCCAAAACAGGGCTCTGTTGGATAAGGGCGGAGGCCCCACCGGAACCTCCGGTGCAGCTCTGGTGGGCGGAGCCTCCGCCAAATCCACCGGACCCTCCGCCCCTCTTGCCCAAGCAAATAAGATCTGGGTTGCGCGCCTGCGCACAGAAGAAGACCACCGGAGCCTCCGGTGCAACTAGAACTGCTCAACGTCCACTTGTGGGAAGGGGTATAAATACCCCTTCCCCTTCCTCATAAATGCTAAGCTTTTTCCCACTCTGTCTCCTAGCCATTAATGAAAGCTTCACCCACCTAGATTTCCCTCTCCGTCCACCCACTCACTCCCATACTTTGTGGAGAGCTAGAGGAGACCTAGATCCACACTTCCACCAAAGGAATTTCAAATCCATCCACCACAACCTAGTAGATCTATAATCCAACTTGAGGCCTAGAAACCCTAGTAGATCTTGTGCTTGTAGCTTCCACCTTGTTGCAAGAAGCTTCGGATTTCTTGAGAGCCTCCATCCATCTTGTGGAGTGACCTCGAGCTCGTGTAGAGGTTTGGTCAACGCCTTCAAGTCGACCTCATAGTGGAAACGAGAATCTCCCTCACCGGAGAAGCTCAAGGAGAATAAGGTGTGCACAACCGTGCTATTGAGGAGTGCCTAGGTGGCTCCCCACCTCTCCAACGTAGACGTACTTCTCATTGAGAAGGAACTACGAGAATCATATCCTTGTCTCCTTGTTTACACTTGTGGTTTATCTTGCTACCTTTCGTTTTACTTCCGTTGCGTATATTATCTTGTCCACATAGGTTACTCACCTAGATTCACATCTAGAGAACCTTATCTTATCTTGCTTAGCCCCACTAAAAGGAAAAGAAAAGAAAAATTGGTAGTCAACCTATTCACCCCCCCCCCTCTAGTTGACCATAGTGCACTTTCACAAATGTGTGAGGAAGGGGGAGCTCTCACCCTCTTTTTATAGGGGATGGGGAGGCAGGTGCGACCAGCCATGGTATGCTCCCACCTCTTCCCCTCTTCATGTGAGTGGAAGCTCCACTCACACCCACTCATGGTCTCTTAATTTTCCACTTAGAAAATCCAAAGGTTTTTCTTTAATAAATAAATAAAATATTTTTATTTCTTTATTTATATTTGTTAATTCCATTAACAAACATTTGCATGCAGCACCTTTGTCGGATATATACTGAATAGGGGTATAGAAGATGGTAGACAAAAGAGCCGGACTACCAGGGTGGCCTACATGGTAATGGGCTTAGGTCCATTGGGCGGCCCAGTAGTCCGACGCGCAGAAGCCGGATTCTAGAAGAACCCGGATCACGGCCCGCGTGATCTGGCTTGGAGGAGAAGACGGATTCCTTACTTTCCAAGTTACAAATTAAACGTAGTCTTCTAGGTTTCTGGTTCTGTAAGCCCTAATCCGGCTATTATATAAAGCCGGACGGGAGATAGATTTCATAAGTTCTTTTAGTTCCAAGGTTCTAGGTTCAAGCTCAAGCCTTACGCAACTCGCCGGGAAGTTCATCCTCGACGAGTAGCTGGATCTATTCCCACATATTGTAACCTTATTATACGGGCTTTTAGTCCCACATAGTGAGAAGTGCAGGAGTAGGTACGCCGTACTGTCGCGACGTACCGAACCTGGGTAAAATCCCGTGTTCTGTGATTACTACGCTATCCCGTTACCCCACGTCTCTACCGTAGTCTCATGGCACCCCAGTCTATGAAAACTACTACGATGTCTCGACAGTTGGCGCCCACCGTGGGGCAAACGACGTCAGGCGTGAAGTTCCGATCTGGGATACTAGGCGGAATTGGAAGATCAATCACTGTCGGAAGCTTGGAATTCGACGACGACGTCGGCCGCTTCCTCGACAACGGATCCTACATACCGGCGCAAAACCACCTGGTAAGTGCCTGCGTTTTACCGATTGGATCTGCTAACATCTTTATCGGATTAACCGCGGAAGCAATGGGGTTTTGCGGTGAAAGCAAGTATTTCCCACCCGCCCTATACCCAGTCGAAGACAACTATGATGCCGGATTTTGCTCAGATCGCCGACAAAACAGTGATACGCACTTTATCGGCATGGTGCAATCCGAGATCGCCGAAAACACGGATGACGGAAATCCCGTGCAAGAGGCAGACAACAATACACCCGTCACAGAGACGGAAGAACCAATACCCGTCACAGAGACGGAAGATCCGACATCCGTCAACCAGACGATGAACTCGGAAACAGAGTCCGTGCTTGCCGCCATTGAGGCGAGATTGGAGTCGGAAACCGGATCGGATAACTTCGAATCCGAAGACGAAGACGATGATGCCTTCGTAAGAAAAGTTAAGTCCTTTCAAGAGGGATTCCATGAAGTGCTAATGGCAAAACCAGCTGATACAACCGGTGCCGACAGCCAGGAAAGCCCTAAAACCCCTCCGCCAGTGGAAGAGAGGGAAGACGGAGAAACTTCTCCGATATTCCCTAATGTCAAGGAGATGACAGAGGATGAACCTGTCAAAAAACCTCCGTCTTCCAAGAAAAAGCACCGTGCTTCTAAAAAACTCCAGTACAAACTCCGGAAGAAAAAGTCAGCTGATCTCGCTGATGAAAACCTGGAAGTTGGAGATATTAGTGGCACAAAGCCTACGGAAAAGAAATCTAAGGAAATCACTGCTCCGCCAGTGACAGAACTGGAAGAGCAAGAACTATTACAAACTCCAGTGGGACCCAATGAACCCCCTGAGATGCTGGAAGCCAGGAGACAAGCTTTCCAACGGCAACAGCAACATCTGCTTAGATCTCGGCAACATCTCCAACAAACCCATAATGACATCAAAATCATGAAGGAAGAAATTGAGGAGTACGAGAGAAAGCATAGATCTGCCTTAAAACCTACTAGGTTACCCGGAATTGCAAAACCGAAAGAGCTGCCGCCGAAAGAAAGGTTCTATAACCCATCTTGGCAAAAGCAGTTAAACGGCAAAGATGCCAAGGGAGAACCAATATACAAAACCGCAGCTGAAAACGCGGAAGCAGCGTTCGCCATACTAAACAATGATCTGTACTCCAACGGGGAAAAACTCCAAGGGGTGTATGCTTTCCTAGGAAAAGCATTGCAGCAGCAACAGCGAGGACAAGAGCGATCAGGGAGGCTGCATGATAATTCCGCCCTCTGCAAAACTGTTACTTGCGCTGCTGGAGCACCTGGACCGGAAGAACCCGGAGATTCGGATAAAAAAGAGGATCCGAGAAAAGACAAGAAAAACCCCGACAACCGGGACGCAGCGTCTAGAACCGGACCTCATCTCCCGAAAGATGGATATAAACCACACGATCGGGAAGACAAACACCGGAATGACGGCAAAATAATGCCACCTCCGAGAAACCCAGCTGAAAAAGCTGGAAGATACGATACACCTCACAGACGTGAAAGATCTCGGACACCGCCCAAAGATAAGGAAAGGTACAGGAGCAGGACTCCACCTAATCCCAGAGGGCGTGACAACGGAAGAGATAGAGATAACCTCGGAAAAACGCGTCCGCGCAACAATGGAAAAGAAAGGAGCAGATCCCCTTCTGTCCATTCAGCCGGGAGATATTCTGCACATATTGATAGAGCAGAAAAGGATGATCTATACTTTGGTCCTAAGTGTTTTACTGACAGGATCCGAAGGATAACCCTGCATTCTGGCTTCGCCAAAGTTGGTCCAACCTACCAAAAATATACCGGCAGTACAAACCCGGATACCTGGCTTTCAGATTATTACACAGCCATCCAAATTAACAACGGGACAGACCTGGAAGCTGTCAAGTTTCTTCCCCTAATGTTACTAGACGGAGCCAGAGATTGGATTAATGGTTTACCATCAAGAACTGTCGACAGTTGGGATGATATGGCGAGAGTATTTACTCAGCATTTTCGGGGAACATACAAACGCCCAAATAGCATCAACCAGCTGAACCGTTGCACCCAATTTGAAGACGAACCATACGTGGATTTCATCTCCAGATGGACTGCAATGAAGAATAGTTGCTCTGGAGTAACTGACGTACAAGCAATGCATGCTTTCGTCAATGGCCTAAAACCCGGACTTGTACCGTTCATGGTTGGTTCTAAAAAGCACAAAGATCTCGGATCTATGCTTACAACCGCTAATGAGCATGCTGCAGCCGAAGACGATATCAGAGCAAGAGGAGGCAATATTGAGTCACTAATACTCGCCAAGAAAACCCCTCGTTCTGACAAAAAAGGAACTCCAGAGTCAACAATAAAGCCCAAGGAGGTTAATATAGCCTTTGGAGGAGAAAAATGGAACAAGTGGAAAGGCCGCAGTCCGGATCCCATCAATTACACTCCTGAAGAATGGGAGAGAATTAAGTCGGAACCCTGCGTCCACCACTCTCAGTTTGGGAAACCAACCCACACAAACGCGCAATGCCGGCTAAACAAGCATATGAAAGGCAATGCAGGATCCGGAAATAAAGGGAAGGGTTCCAAGAGGAAACCTGCCAAACAAAAGCCAGAAGCTGAAAAAGAAGACAGTGAATCGGACACTGATGACAAAATCCAGGAACAACAGCGAAAAGGCGAACCTAAATTTCCGAGAGTTGACGGAGAAGCAATGTTAACTTTCCTAGCAACCCCGTCAGCAAAGGTGGCCAAAAGAACACTTCGAGAAATAAATGCGGTTGTTCCTGCGACCCCAAAATTCTTGAAGTACTCCAGCACACCGATAATCTGGGATCAGTCAGATCATCCCGGAAATATCCCTGAACCCGGCACACAAGCTCTTGTTGTAAGCCCTATTGTTCAAAACACTAGGCTAAGAAGAGTGCTGATGGACGGAGGATCCAGCATCAATATAATGTACCTGGATACACTGAAGCACTTGAAGATATCCGAGTCCCAGCTCAACTACAGCAATATACGCTTCCACGGCATTGTTCCTGGCAGGCAAGCACGATCCCTAGGAGAAATTTCCCTAGACGTCACCTTCGGAGATAAAGATCACTTCCGACAGGAAAAAGTATCCTTCGAAGTTGTGCCGTTCGAGAGCGTGTATCACGCAATACTCGGGCGTCCGGCTTTCGCCAAGTTTATGGCAAGATCTTGCTATATCTACAACAAGCTGAAGATGCCAGGACCCAAAGGAGGAGTAATCACCATTGCCGGTGATTTCAAGCTGGCAAACGAGTTGGAGAAGCAAAACGCCCTTTGCGCTCAAAGAGTTATAGCTCAGGAAGAACTGAAGGAGTTAGCCAAGGAGGTATCGCCGAAAGAAATGCCGGCAGGAAAAGAAACTCGGAAGCCAACAGATAGCTTCAAGGCATCCGAGAATACAAGACAGGTAATCCTAGATCCCAAAGATCCGACAAAATTCGTCGTTGTAGGGACTGGGATGACCGACAAATAGGAAGGCGAGCTCATCAAGTTCCTCCGTGAGAACTGGGATATTTTTGCCTGGTGTCCAGCTGACATGCCAGGCGTACCCAGGGAACTTGCTGAGCACCAACTCAAGGTTATTCCCGGATCAAAACCCGTCAAACAAGGTCTCCGTCGATTTGACGGAAGAAGACGGAAGGCTATTGGCAAGGAAATTATCCGGCTTTTAGCAGCGGATTTCATCAGGGAGGTAATCCATACTGACTGGTCCGCAAATCCGGTGTTAGTACCGAAGAAAGACACAACTGCCCTCAGAATGTGTATAGATTACACAGGATTGAACAAGTTATGTCCGAAAGATAGGTTTGCGCTGCCGCGAATCGATCAAATAATAGACGCCACTGCAGGCTCTGAGCTTTTATGCTTTTTGGATGCATACTCCGGGTACCACCAAATACGCATGAAAAAGGAAGATCAAATCAAGACTTCTTTTATAACCCCGTACGGGACGTATTACTACGTAACCATGCCTTTTGGCCTGAAGAACGCAGGTGCAACCTACCAGCGTTGCATGCAACGCTGTTTGCATAGTCAGATTGGCAGAAACGTCCATGTTTACGTGGACGATATTGCTGTCGTAACCAAGGAAAAAGATGCACTCCTTGAGGATTTGCGAGAAACCTTCGAGAACTTGTGCACTTACAAGATGAAGTTGAATCCATCTAAGTGCGTATTCGGGGTTCCCTCAGGAAAACTTCTGGGTTTCATCGTTTCTCACAGAGGAATAGAAGTTAACCCGGAAAAGTTTAAGGCAATCTCGAACATCTCAGAACTTACGTGTGAAGAAGATGTCCCAGAATTGCCGGGTTTCGCCACAGCCATAAAAAGATTTCTTAGTTGGCTGGGGGCTAAAACCTTACCATTTCACAAACTGCTGGAGAAGTTCGACAAGGTCAAGTGGATTGCGGAAGCCTGGGAACGTCCAGCAAGTTATGTCCCCTTCTGTACTTAGTTCAAATCTATGTAAACATCTTTTGAGATCATGAAATAAAGTTGTCGGAATACTGTCATCCATATTTCTTATAAGTGCAAAGTGTTTCCGCCTCATCTATTTCCCAATGATCTTACAAATTTCTCAACGTTAACCCGAATTGTGCTTGCGTACTCGGCGTTACATAACTGAATGATTTTTCAGCCTTTTAACGGCTAAAGGAAACTTGAATTGCCTGCGTGCCCAAGTTTCACTTAAAACTTTCCTTGTTTCTCTAAGTCTTATCTGATCGTGCGTATGCTGGGTTACTGGAACTAGTTAGTAAAAATGCCTTTAGCATGATTCATGTTTTCGAGTTTCAAAACTGCTTGGTTCGTCCCCAGTTACTCGGCATAACGATTCATAATGCTATTTGAGCCATTTCAAACACTAAGGACAGTTAAAGCATATACACCAGAGAACTTAGAAGATAAAGGAATGGTAAAATCCAAACAACTTGCAAAGTGATTTCATAGTTTAAACTGCAAAAGGCGGAATTTTCATTAATACATAAGAAGCATTACATTTTGGATTACAAATGAAAGAACAGTAATGCTCCTATTGTCTAATTTTTCTATCCAGGTTCCAGGTAACCCTTCAAGAATCCGACTCCTCCTCGCTGCTTTCTTCATCGGGGATTGGAGGAGCTTCCTCTTCTGGATAGTTGACGGCGACATTTACCATGGCGGCAATCTGGGTGGCGTGGCCCTTTACTTCACCAAAAATGGTGGATCGTTGCGCATCCGTGTATCCCTGAGGGACACCGGTGGCCACACGCTAGGATTTGGCACTAGGATAGTGCATGCGCATAAGGCCTAAGGCCATGCGCGCACCACCCCGTGCAGCGGAGCGGAGAATAGACTCCTTGGACTCCGCCACCTCCATGATGATACCCGGAAGTTTTTCAACCTCCGAGCATTCCCCAGATTTTTCGGGAAGAAACTTGCCTACTAGCTGCGTTGCAGCAGCCTTCACCAAATTCCATGTCTCCCCGAAAGCTCGGATGCCTGCAGCCCGAGTGCCATCTGGGGTGTCTCCTGTTTGATCCAATAAAACATACAAAAGGGTTAAGCAGACAAACAGAGAAAGCAAAACATGGAAAGATGAGGAAAAGGGTAAGAAATTTACCGATGAGCTTGTCGATCTCGGAAACTTCCTCCAGGCGAAGGTTCAGAGCTTCAGTCAAATCCTGAATGGTGGATTTGTCTTTCTCCGCCTGTTCGGAAGCCTTGGAATTAGCCATTCCAAGAGCCAGGTTGCTGGCTTCCAGGTCTTGCTGAGCTTTCACAAGATTCTTGTGAAGCTCAATGTTCTCATTGCGGAGAATTTCGGCGTTGCCAGAATCTTCCGCTGCTTGTTTAGCCTCAGCTAAGGCAGCTGAAAAGCAAGGGAAAATCCGAGTTGATCAATTTCCTCGGGAAAAAACTTAGACAAAATCTTAAATCAGAAATTTCAAAACGAAAAAAGCTTACCTTTCATTTCTGTCAAAGCGAGCTGAGATGATTCCAGCTCCGCCTTTTTCTCCTCAAGAATAGAAAGAAGACTTCGAACTTCTTTATTCTTGATGGTGAGCTTCCTGAAAACTTCCAGGTTTATGGCCTCGGAGGTTTGCTGAAACACAGCAAGGAAAAGTATGGTTAACAAAAAACATCAAAGCAAAAAAAGCATGCATTTTGTTTAATGCTTGGGGGCTAGAGTTACATACCTGGCTCATGCGCTGCAAACCTGCTAAGTTTTCTTGGAATTCTTTTGCGTATTCCGCGAAGTGATTTCCGGCTGCGTCCAAGCCGTCATTTATAGCCTTAAAATCCTTGTCAAAGGTGGGGATTTCCTCGTCGAAAGTCCGAGAAGATTTCCCCACCTCTGGAGCCGCCCTTTCCCTCGTGTCCGACTCGGACACAACGGGCTGGCTGGGCTCTGGGGGCTTGGTGGTGGTGGCTGCAGTAGGCTCTTCCGCCATTGTCTGCGGCGTGTCCGGGGCGACGGCGGGAGATGGTTGGCTGCCTCGGTTGGAAGAAGCTCTGAGTTTCTTCAACTTTCTCGGCTTCAAGTTGGAGGGGGGTAGGCTAAAAACCAAAAACCCGGAAAAGGTTAAAACACCGAAGATGGACGAAAAAGATCCCATAAAAGAAAAAAACCCAGAAGAAAATAACCTGGAAGTGGCGACGGGGATTCCGTCAAGGTCGATAATTTCATCCGAAGAAATTATCTTCTTGCGTTTGCGCCCACCCGTAGCGGCGGTGCGCAGCGCATCCAGCTCGGCTTCGGAGGCTAACTCCGAGTCTGGAAGATCCACAAGCTGTTGGAAAAACCAATCAGATTCAAAAGGTAGATTATCCAGGAAGTGAGGTTATACCCAAATAACGGAAAAATTACCTTAGGAGCTGGGTTGTCGGCCGTGTACATTGGCCGACTCTCCGTGTATTGGTCGCGCGATGCGACCAACTGATTGATGCGCCGCCTAAGCTCTTTTGCGGGCCAATCCTTGTCGGTTGTCCGCATTGGATCCTTGGCTCCCGTGTATTCACACAGGAGACGGCCTCCGTGGTTTGCTAATGGCTGAATCCGCCTATCCAGCCAGCAAAAGACCGTGTCCATACCGGTCAAAGGAGGTTTGGAGGAGGTGAGCTTGGCGATGCGCCTCTTGATCCTTAGCAGATCTGAAGGCAGAACCTGGACGGCCTCTGTTACCCAGTTATCCTAGGGAACAGCGGCGGAGTTCACAAAAGGTGGAACCCCGACGGCCTTTTTAGGAAAAGGCACGTCGGGATGATAGAAAAAAGAACCCGTCCAAAATTTGACGGATTCTGAGGTTTTGATTTTGGGGAACCAATCCTCTCGGAATCTCCGAAGAGTAAAGGAAATGGTCCCGCAATTTGGGAGTGCGCCCTCCGAAGAGTTACGCTTCACCCCAAAGCAATACAGCCAAAAATCTAACCTAGGCTCTATTCCTAGGTAACCTTCGAACAAGGCCTGGAAGCCGGCCATGTACAGAATAGAATTGGGAGGAAGGTTATGAGGTTGGATGCTGTAGTGTGACAGAACCTGGAGGAAGAAAGAGGAAGGTGGCAGTCCCATACCTCGTAGAAGGTGGGAGGCAAGAAGCACCCTTTCGCCCTCTTGTGGCATGGGTTCAGTCTCCTCTTCCGGGAGCCGCCATTTCTTTTTTAGCACCAAACCCTCCTTCTCCAAGTTGGGAAGGAGAGCCGGGGGAATACTGCAGGCACTCCAGTTTCCTGCAGTTTCCTCTTCCTCTTCTGCTCCGGCGCCGGCGGCGGCGGCGGCCTTCGCGGCGGCAAGTTTCTCGCCAAGGAGCTCGATTTTCTCCTCCGCCGTTTCCGGTGCGAACGGCGGGGTTGTCGTGGCGCTTGGGCCCGCTACGTCCGCGGCGGCGGAAGCGTTTCCTTCGCCCGCCGCGGATGCGGTGGTCTTTTCCGGCCCGCCGCCGGCATGCTTGGGCGACCCCAGCTGTGGATCCAGGTCGCCCAAAAGCTCGTCGATGGAGGCGCGAGCCGGTGAGGACGACGGAGAGGCCATCTTTTTCGGTGGCGAGTGAGCGCTCCGGCGTGCAAAGGGCTCGTCGGGGCAAGGTCTCGTTCTTGCTCTCGTGCTCGCGTTTGCGTCAATGGCGTGGGCAGTGTGGAGTGAGGAAAGATTTCCGATGACGACGAGGACGGCTATTTATAGCCTGAAAACCTCTAGATACGCGCCAACGGCTCTTTTGACCGTTGGATGTTCGACGCGTGTCGCTCGCCGGAAAATCCGGGAAACGGAACGACAGAGGAATGATGGCTATCTCCTCGTTTCTCGTGAGAATCTGTCAGAGATACGTTGCAGGGTTTCCCGCGTGAAACCAAGCGGCGCTTGCGTCAGCGTGATTGAGGCGCTGATGTCATAAGTTCCTTTTCCGCGAAGGATCGCGAGAAGAAAAGCCGGATTTTCATAAGTCCGAGTTTTATGTTACCATCTCCTTCAAAAGGAAAGAAGAAAGAATCAAGACTGCTGAATCAAGTTTTCCCGGACAAAATGTATTTGACGAAAGGCGGAGTTTCAGAGTTTTGATCCTTCCTGGGGGCTACTGTCGGATATATACTGAATAGGGGTATAGAAGATGGTAGACAAAAGAGCCGGACTACCAGGGTGGCCTACATGGTAATGGGCTTAGGTCCATTGGGCGGCCCAGTAGTCCGACGCGCAGAAGCCGGATTCTAGAAGAACCCGGATCACGGCCCGCGTGATCTGGCTTGGAGGAGAAGACGGATTCCTTACTTTCCAAGTTACAAATTAAACGTAGTCTTCTAGGTTTCTGGTTCTGTAAGCCCTAATCCGGCTATTATATAAAGCCGGACGGGAGATAGATTTCATAAGTTCTTTTAGTTCCAAGGTTCTAGGTTCAAGCTCAAGCCTTACGCAACTCGCCGGGAAGTTCATCCTCGACGAGTAGCTGGATCTATTCCCACATATTGTAACCTTATTATACGGGCTTTTAGTCCCACATAGTGAGAAGTGCAGGAGTAGGTACGCCGTACTGTCGCGACGTACCGAACCTGGGTAAAATCCCGTGTTCTGTGATTACTACGCTATCCCGTTACCCCACGTCTCTACCGTAGTCTCATGGCACCCCAGTCTATGAAAACTACTACGATGTCTCGACAACCTTGAATCATTTATTAATTCTATTAACAATCATTCGACGAAAAACCCCTTGAACTATTTCAATTTTCCCCGAAAAAATTTTGGAGCTACCCAAAACATTCTTCGGCATTCTGTATCCTCTCAAACACTTCATCGAACCTTAAGTGTGTCACCCTACGGTTCGTGAATAATATAGACATGATCGGGACTCCTCTCCGATCAATAATCAACAGCGGGATCTGGAGATCCGTGATGACTCCTATATATTCAACGGTGACCCTCGTGATCGTGTGAACCTTCAACATCGTAACTATTTCCCTTTGTCTCGCGATATTTTACTTGTCCGAGATCCAATCATCGCTATCAACCATACCTTGTTCGATCTCGTTACCCGACAAGTACTCTTTTCTCGTTCCCGTGATATGACATCCTTGTGACCTAGTCACGTGCTTGCAAGCGGTGTCGATGTGATATCACCGAGAGGTCGTAGAGTATATCTCTCCGTCATTTTGGATGGACACATCCCACTCTTGATCCATGAGCTTCAACTAACACTTTCCGAATACCTAAAGCCACCTTTATAGTCACCCTGTTACGGTGTGATGTTTGATGTCATCAAAGTAATCTTTCGGTATAAGTGATTAACATGATCTCATGGTCTAAGGAATAAAGTTACTCCGAATGTAAGACATAACAACAAAACTAAATGACCTTATCGTATTGTTATACTTAGTTAGGGTCTAAGTTCATCACGTCATTCTCCTAATGACATGACCCTGTTATTAACAACATCCAATGTCTATGATCAGGAAACCTTGATCATCTGTTAATCAACGAGCTAGTTAAAAGAGAGGCTTTACTAGGAACGTTTGTTTGTTTATTAATCACACATGTATTAACATTTCCGGTTAATACAATTCCAGCATGATAAATAAACATCTATCATAAACAAGGAATAACATAATAAACACTTTATTATTGCCTCTCGGGCATATTCCCTTCAGTCTCCCACTTGCACTAGGGGCAGTAATCTATATTACATAGTGATGAATCTAACACCCATTGAGTTTTGGTGTTGACCATGTTTTGCCTTTGAGAGAGGTTTAGTCAACGGATCTGCCACATTCAGATTTGTATGTACTTTGCAAATCTTCACATCCCCATCTGTGACATGTTCACGGATGGAGTGAAAATGGCGCATGATATGCTTGGAATTCTTGTGAGACCTTGGCTCCTTAGCATTGGCTATGGCACCATTGTTGTCACAATAGATAACCATTGGATCCAACACACTCGGAACCACACCTAGTTTGGATATGAACGCCTTCATCCAAACTGCTTCATGTGTTGCCTCCGAGGCAGCAACATATTCTGCTTTTGTTGATGATCTCGCCACCATAGATTGCTTGGAACTCCTCCAGCTTACTGCTCCTCCATTTGATGGAGGGATGATAACCCGGTAGGCTAACGTCGAGGTGTAACTCGGCCCAAAGGGAGCTATGCAAGACCCAGCTTAAGGAAAAGGAGTTTCTAGAAGGCCCAAGAGCGTAGGCCTCGAAAACCGGATTGTGGGTTCCGATAAGGAAACTTAGGGTTTGTATGCGGTGACCGGGTAGGACTCCGAGTGTGCCTTGGATAGGAAGCCAGGGGGCCGGATATTATATAAGTCGGCTCCTACGCTTAGATTAACACGAGTTTTACTAGCTATTTGAGTATCCCCTGTAATACGAGAGTTGAGATTGTAAACCTGGATCAGAGACTCGGCGACTTGATTGCCAGAGCTACCAGATCGATTATCGGCATGATTTCCCCTGGGCTAAACCCTCTCCCAAACACCAGAGTCGAATTGCCCCAAGATAAGTTACCCCTGGTAACGTCTGCCGTGATTATCCCGCGACAGTTGGCGCCCACCGTGGGGCCTACGTCCAAAGTTGTTTACATCACGGGAGAAGCTCGGGAGAGCATGAAGAACCTCGTCATCGGCGAGATCTACACCAACCCCAAAGGAGAGAAGATGGTGGACGATTTTGGCTGGGGGTCAGAGTCGGATTTGCTGGATACCGGATCTATCGTCACAATTGGCCGGGTCAACGTCTTCGTCGGCATGGTACGTACGTCCGGTTCGATTCCTGATAATGTTCAATACGATTCCGTGTCAGCAGGAGCGACCTGCGTTCAGTCGGATGGGGAAGAGACGGTCGGAACGATCGATCCGATAGAAGAGCCCACCGCGAAGAGGGAACAGCCGGAGGAGCCGGCATGGACCCCGCGTGGCCGGGTCACGAGGGAGAATGATACCGAGTCTATTTTGCACCTGTTGGAGGATCGGTATGAAGAGGATAGCTGCGATGAGGAAGAATATGAATCTGCACCAGGCATCGCGCGCCAGGTCGCGGTCTACACGGCCCCTGCAACCAATCTTAATCAGGGGGACGTGACCACGGCCGCGGTCGGAGCGGCGCGAGCACTGGCTCAGCAACAAAATCCGGTTGATGGAAATCCGGTCATAGCCCGGGTTGACGGAGAGTCGGCTTCAGTCACTAGCAACACCCCGGAAAGTGAATTGCAAAGAAACATGTTTGGGTTTATGACGAACAGAACGCCAGGAGCAGGGCCCTCGAATCCGCAAAATCCGGCTCTGTTCAACAATAACCTGATCTTGGATCCTACGGTACTAGCAACGGTGATAACCCCGGAGAACGCGGCGGCGCGCGCTGCGGATCTGGATGTGGCTCGCCGTGCATTAGACCAACAGAGGAGAGATGTAGAAGCCGAGAGACAAGGGATAGCAGCGCGCAGGCGCGAGCTGGAGGCATTGGAGAACCGGCCCCAAGTTCAGTCGACCAGGATGCACAATCAGAGATACCAAACGAGATTACCGGCAACGGGAGGAACTTTAGACCCAGCCGCGCTATTTATTACACCTCAGGACCAACCTATTCTAGTTGTGAATCAGGAAACCGTACATCAGCCTACAACCCTGGGAGGATACCGGCAAACGTACAAGCCGGGTTACCGACATTGCAAACAGGGATTGTAACTGGTAATACAGCGCCACCACCACCACCACCACGATTTCACACTCCGCCAGGTCACTTCAATAATCCCATGGACAATGTGTATGCAGCAACATTGGCATTGGATCGCATCCCCGTAAGAGAGTCACCCCATGCGGAGGAGACCCGGCGGGCGACAGATCTATTGCGCACGGCAGTGGCTCAGCAAGCCAATTACCCGGATAACAGGAGCGGAATGCATGGAACGTTGTATGTTAGCCGACATAACGGAAACACCGGTAATATTCAGACAAGCTCAGCACGGCGGAAGGCAGAGCAGCAGCAAATGCCGCCTCCTCCCCGTAGACTAGCAATACCTGCAGTATCAGCCGCACAAGCTATCGTGGACAGTTCTCGAGCCAGGAGCGCAACAGCCGGATCTGCGGTACGAGGGCCGGTAGTGGTTGCACCCCCCGCCGCACCTGTCGCCGGATCGCATGTTTCCCGGGTAAGGCCAATACCGGCAATTTTAGCCGGGCCCAAGTGTTTGTCGGACACCATCAGAGCCGAGCCTTACCCGGATAAGTTCAAGGAACCGGGTAAAGTGGTCAATTACGAGCCAACCATGGATCCTGAAACCTGGTTGAGTAGTTATGAAATGGCCATGTCGATTCGCAAAGCATCCTAAAATCTGCAAGCCAAATTCATGTACCTGATGATGTCAGAGGGAGCGGCAAAGTTATGGTTCAACAATTTACCGGAAAAATCTGTCAATTCGTGGAGTGAGCTGAAAGTTGCGTTTATCAAGCACTTCCATGGGACGTGCAGGAAGTTATTCACAATCGATGATCTAGAACGATGTGTCCAGAAGAAGGGTGAGTCGGCGCGCAGTTGGGTGCGCCGGGTTATGGAAATACTTCACTCGTCTACAGATATTCAGCCAAAGGATGCGCTACAGGCTATGGCAAAAACATGCAAGTACATACCCCTAGTGCAAAAGCTAACACGCATGAAATCTAGTCGGAATGCTTCGGAGGTTACTATGGGAGAGTTGATGGACGCGTGCAACAAGCACGCCGCCACGGATACCACAGAGGAGGACGTTGATGACAAGAAAGCCAAAGCTAACGCAAGCAACAGTGGAAGACCCGGCAACGGATCTGCGCCGGGTAACAATGGAGGAAATAATGGAAATAACCAGAATAAGCGCCCGTACGAGGGAAGTTCCGAGTTTGTCGCCAACACAGAGGCCGGGTTTGCAAGACCCAGAGTAGAAGGAAATTTCAACGGAGGAAACTTTAATGGAGGAAATTACCAAGGGCCGCCAAGGCCGGCTAACCATATAGAGGCCTTCGGGATGCCCTGTCCGCGCCATAGCAGGAACGACAGGCCGGCCAATCATTCGCTGGAACAGTGCGTGGATTTACAGAGATGGAAGAATGAGGAAATACAGAAGGCAATGCGAGGTGCAGGCTGGGGAGCAGGACCGGGTCCGGGTGGTAACCCGGGCAACGGCCCACCCCCAGCAGGCAACCCAGGAGGTGGTAATCCGGGTAACAATCAGGGAGGAGCTGGAGGTTTCCAGGCCAACCCCAAGCAATTGGGCCAGTACCACGTTCACACCACAGGAACTTCTAACAAGGATAGAAAGATACTTAAAAAGGCAGTAAATTCGGTTTCCTCGGCTGTCCCGAGATACCTGAGGTGGTCGGATCAAGAGGTGACATGGAGCAGAAGGGATCACCCGGAAAGAATAGAACACCCGGGTGTCTTAGCATTGGTGGTTGCACCACAAGTTAATGGTTATGAGTTGAAAAAGGTGTTAATGGATGGCGGAAGCAGCATCAATATCCTATATTGGGAAACTTTCCTACGCATGGGCCTCAAGGAGTCCCAGCTACAGAAAAGTTCTACGGTTTTTCATGGGATCGTACCGGGTCACTCGGCGTGCCCCGAGGGAAAGATTACATTGGAGGTCTCTTTTGGAGAATCAAAGGATAATTTCCGAGTGGAGTGGCTCACGTTCGAGGTGGTAAAGTTGCGCAGCCCCTATCACGTGTTGTTTGGAAGGCCGGCTTACGCCAAGTTCATGGCCAGGCCGTGTTACGTATACCTACAGCTAAAAGTCCCGGGTCCCAAGCAGACCATCACCATCCATGGGAGCCGGGTTATAGCGGCTGAGTGTGACGAAGGAGACGCGGCAATGGCGGAACAAGCTTGTAGAAAGGAAGAGCTCAAGTATTACCGGTCTGAAGTAGACCCGGATGACTGAACAGCGTTAAAGAGGTCGAATACGGAGGATGAGAGAGCAAAATTCAAGGCAGCATAGGGCACAAAGATGGTGGCTTTTGTTGAAGGTGATCCCTCCAAGCAATTTGCTATATGATCTAACCTAGACAGTAAGCAAGAAGAGGCGCTCATTGAGTTCATTCGCGGAAATCAAGATGTTTTCGCTTGGACGCCCAGTGATATGCCAGGTATCCCGATTGAGTTAGCTGAGCACAGTTTACACGTTGATCCTAAGTCTCGGCCTGTGAAACAGGGCCTGAGAAAAATGAATAAGGAGAGAAGAAAAGCTATAGGAGAAGAAATTGCCCGGCTATTGGCAGCCGGCTTTATCATGGAGGTATTTCACCCGGATTGGCTGGCAAATCCGGTTCTAGTACTGAAAAAGAGTAATGAGTGGAGGATGTGCATAGATTACACGAGTCTCAACAAGCATTGCCCAAAGGATCCATTTTCCCTTCCAAGGATAGATCAGATCATAGATGCAGTGGCTGGAAGTGACCTATTATGTTTCCTGGACGCGTATTCCGGGTATCATCAGATCAAGCTCAAGAAGGAAGATTGGGAGAAAACATCGTTTATAACCCCCTTTGGGGCTTTCTGTTACAAAACCATGACTTTTGGGATAAAGAATGCTGGTGCAACTTACCAGAGATGCATACAGAAGTGCTTCGAGGATCAGATTGGACGCAATGTTCACGCCTATGTGGATGATGTGGTGATCAAGACCAGGAAAGCGGAAACATTTATTGATGATCTAAAGGAAACGTTCAAGAATTTGAGAAGGTATCAGATGAAACTTAACCCTACAAAGTGCGTGTTTGGAGTTCCAGCAGGAAAATTACTCGGATTCATTGTTTCCGAGAGAGGAATCGAGGCAAACCCGGACAAGATCAAAGCTATCCAGAGTCTGAAAAAGCCGGAAAATTTGAAGCATGTTCAAAAACTTACAGGGTGCGTAGCAGCATTAAGCCGGTTCATATCCAGACTCGGGGAGAAGGCAATTCCCTTATACCGGCTCTTGAGGAAATCCGACAGGTTCGTTTGGGACCAAGAGGCGGATGAGGCGTTCGAGGCACTAAAGAAGCAATTGTCTGAGGCACCAGTCTTAGCAGCTCCGGGTCCTAAGGAGCCCATGTTACTATATATTGCGGCTGGGCCCCGGGCGGTTAACGCAGTGGTTGTTGTTGAGCGTAAAGAGGATGGAAAAGATCACCCGGTACAGAGGCCGGTTTACTACGTAAGCGAGGTATTATCGGAAGCAAAGCAGCGTTACCCACACTGGCAGAAGTTGGTTTTCGGGGTCTTCATGGCCAGCCGGAAATTGAAACCATATTTTCAGGAACACCCCATAACAGTGGTTAGCTCTATTCCAATGTCGGATATTATCAGAAACTCAGATGCAACAGGCAGAATAGCCAAGTGGGCCATTGAGATGGGAGATTATCATATCAACTACGAGCCCAGGTCAGCAATCAAGTCCCAAGATTTAGTCGATTTCATCAATGATTGGACTCACACAAGCATGCCAACAATGACACCAAGTTCCAAGTCCTGGGTGATGCATTTTGATGGTTCTAAGCAGTACGAGGGATCAGGAGCTGGGGTGGTGCTTACATCACCCAAAGGAGATAAACTGAGCTACGTGTTGCAAATTCACTTTGATTGCTCCAACAACGTTGTCGTGGGATAATCACGGCAGACGTTACCGGGGGTAACTTATCTTGGGGCAAGACGACACAGGCATTTGGGAGAGGGTTTAGCTCAGAGGAAGACATGATGGTAATCGATCTGGTAGCCGGCAATCAAGTCGCCGAGTCTCCGATCTCGATATACTAACTCAACTCCCGTGTTACACTGGATGCTCGATACCAAGCGATATTTCTAGAACTCTTGGATCTCTAAACTAGAGCGAGGGGCCGGTTTATAAAGCACCCGGACCCCCCTGGCTTGCCCCCAAGGCGCACCCTGAACCCTACCCGGACACCGCATACGAGAAACCCTAACTTTCCTTACCGTAACCCACAATCCGGGTTACGAGGCCTACGAACTTGGGCCTTCCAGCAGCTCCTTTATCTTTAGCCGGATCTTGCGTAGCGTCCACTGGGCCGAGTTACACCTTGGTGTTGGCCTACCGGGTTATCATCCCTCCATCAGTAGTCCCCAGAATAGCTTGGGCTTCACGAGATTCTCTTTGAAGCGCACGCTATTCCCTGCAAAATTATCAAACTTACAATTTCAATGGAGGCCGGGTTAAATTGCTTTAATAAACAGCTAGGCCTAACTCCAAGGTGGCCATATAATAACCCGACTTTCTCCAAGTCCTTTGCTCAGCTTTTCCGGGTCAACACCCTGACAAGAATGTTTAAAGATCTGATTTACTTTACTCGATAATTGATCCTGATGTTGCGGAGGAGATCTCTTTCTTATGTCTATCCGGATATCTCGCCCAGCACTTAAGGCATATCTAACGAAACTCAGGCAGATAGCCGTTACCCCGAAATTTCCGGCTCCCGCTTGTTGAGCTAGGTTTACCCACCCGTATCCTTATAAATAGGTACTTAGAGGTGAACCTAACCCCAACAGCTCATTTCCCCCTTTTCCTCTTTCCTTTCGCTTCCGCATCTCTTGCGCTCGCACAACACCATTACGGAAACCTCGCGCATATCGCCGGAGCCCATCTGCCGCCGGCTGCGCTCCGCCACGGTGCGCCCCGCGCCGCCGCCAAGATCTGCCGCCGCGCCCCCGACTTGCCCGCCGGGAGTCACAAAGGGGCACCAAGACTGCGCTATTTGCCTCCGCCGGGCTTTACTCCAATCTCCTCCAGTAAGCTTCTCGTATCCATTAACCTGACCTCGCAATTTCTAGATTTATTTCAGATTGGATCTAAGTCAATCCCGCCGGTCATTTTTCTCGCCACGCCAAATTAGGTCGCTCAAATTCCTTTTAGCTCATCCAATGGATTGAATATAGATTCCATTTCATTCCCCTACTGCCTATAGTCATTAATTTCACCATGAATCTGAAATGAAACATCCAATCTAGGCTCGGGTCGCCCAAAATTTCCGCGCTTGCCGTTGACACCCGGAAAATTCTCTTCTTCCGGCTCTTTTGTTTGCAGTAGATACATGGGTAACCATCCATCTTCCCCAAACACCTTTCAACATGTAAGCCCTTTATAGTTTTTGTAACGACATTTGATACCCGGATAACTTGCAACCTTGCTCCACAGAATGATACTCGGATAATTCCTTGCTTCCATGTTTTCTCGATATCACTCGCAAATATTCGGATGACTCATGGTTTCCGAGTCTTATTTCTTGTACCCTTCTATCTTGTGCTTTGCAGGTTAATCCCATGGCTCCCAAGAGGCAGGGGAAAACGCTGGCCAAGGCCAAGACCACCAACTCCATATCCGCCAACTGGGCGCGATCCACTGTTACGAAGGCCAAGTTAGAAGAACTGGCCGAATTAGGAGTCCTCCCCTCTCAAAAGGATATCCATTGGAGGGTGCCGGGTGACGAGACCCGGCCCACGCCTGCCAACGATGAGGTAATATGTTTTGTAGAGCACGTGACCCGGGGGTTCCGTCCTCCAGGTCACCCTTTCTTCCGAGATGTTCTGAGCCACTATGGCCTCCGGGTATTTGACATAGGGCCTAACTCTGTGTTAAATATTTCCCACTTCATTGTTCTTTCCGAGTCATACTTGTGCATTCCGCCAAGTTTGGCTCTCTTCATCGAACTTTTCCAGTGCAAACCGTGCCGCGAAAGCGGTGACGGAGCACTTCTTGCTTGCGGCGGGGTCTCTATCCAGCGCCGCAAGAATTCTCTAATGCCACCTCTTACTCTTAACTCCCACGTCAAACACTGGCAACTCTCATACTTTTATTGCCGGTACACCTCCCCACCCGGCGAAAAGAGGTTGCCGGGTTACTCAGAGGGCCTCCTCGATATCTCCGAGACCTTCAACGCCTTTGCCCCTGACTCGGACAGGGAGGCAATTCAACCTTTATTGGCCAAAATAACTGTTCTCTCGGCCCAAGGCCTCATTGGGCTCAACCTGGTGAAGACTTGGGTCGATTTCCGGATCCAACCCAACTCCATCCGCACCAAGTTAATGTGCGAGTTTTCGGGGCATACCACGGACTCGCTCCGATACTCCACCAATAGCTTTTCAGCTGGAGACACCAACAAGACTATCAAGAGCTTCTTGACAGAGAAGTTGGAGGTAATCCGGAATATAGCCGGGTTAGAACCCTTCACTCCTGAGAACCCGGCGCCTGAGGTAAATATCTGACTTTCATACTCTTACCTTCACACTTTCCACTCGATACTGTTGTTAACCTTCATTCTTACGTCTTCATCTCAGGCCGATGATGCTTTTTGGAAGATTGATACTCCCCCTAACTCTGAGCGCCCAGAGGAGAAAGAGGACGCCGTTAACTCGGATGAAGGTACATTCCGAGTTTTACTTAGTTACTTTAAGCTCGTCGTTGCTCTTTCGTCATTTTCCAACTATAAACCTTGATAATTTTCAGAACAAGAGGACAAAGACGAAGAAGAAGAAGCTGAAGGCAAGGTAGAATCCGCCAGCGACGAGGAAGAAGCTGAGCCGACGGTCAAGGCCGGAACAAAGAGGAAACCCCAAGGGGTCGTCTTCAAGGTTCCCTACCTTTTCCTTGCCTCTATACCATATTTCTTTGATAACATGCACGAGCTAAACCGGAAATTATCCACTTGGTCGTATTTGAAGGAACCGCTCGTGACCAAGCGTCGAATAACTCGGAACTTTCCAGGTGATGGCACTCTTAATCCGGGTATTCCGTCGTCTCCGGCTCGACGCGCTGGTATTCTCTTAATCCTTTCTTAAGTATCGAAGTCTTCCCGAACCATCCCCTTACGGGACAATTCCACATCTCGCTCGATGTTTTTCAGTTTCGTCCGAGTCCAGCAGCGAGTTCCCCTCGGACTATATGGTGAATCCCGGGTAAAATTCCTTTCCTGATGCTTTATCGTTTTTTCATCACTTTTTCCCAATTATACGCTAACTGCTTTACTTATACTGCCTGTAGGGCCACGATCACTGTCAGCGACCAAGATGATATGGAAACTGACGACCCGGGTAAGGAGAACCTGACTGATGATATGCATGCCGCAGCTGGCGGAGAAGAACAACAAGTGCCACCAATAAACCCGGCCGACCGAGAGGCCGAGTATCCCATAGCCTCGGACATACTCGAGGAGGAAGAAACAGCAGGCTTGGGCACGGGAGGAGGGGCACCAGACTCCGATACTCGGACGACCCGGATACCCTCTTTCAAGAAGAGAGCCCCTTCTCCAAGTCCCCAAGATCCCGGGTCTTCTAATTTGGGCAATGATACTTTTGACCAGATGATGAGCGCTCTCCTTGCTACGAAGGCCTCGGAGAGAGATGTGCTAGAGCGCATGGCAGCGGAGCACCAGGTACTGTAACCTAATATCTCTTCTTATCCATCTAGTCCCCAAGTGACGAGTATAATTTGTTGAAATTGTGCTCGGTATGCTGCGCGATACTCGGCTTGCCATGATACCCGACTAGTTCTCATACTTTGGTTTCTCACAGGCACAGGCCACCCGGTCTGATGAACTTTTGCTCAAGACCGAACAACTGCTGCTTGCCGAGGTAAAGCGGAGAGAGGCCCTTGAGGATGAAGTGGAAACTTTGAAGAAAAATGTTTCCAAATATAAGAAAAGGTGCACCACTGCTCGAACCGCCCTGAAAAAGCTGTCGGATCAAATTACCGATACTTACCGTATCTTTCTTAGTAAGTTTCTTGCTGCTGACTGCTTTCATGCCTCTATTTTGTTACATGATACTCGGAATTACTGATATGGCCTTTCTTTCTTTCAACTGTAGGTGCTAACCTTGCAACCCCAGAAGAAGATGTTGTTGCCAAGGCTAAAACTTTAAAGACTGTGCTCCGGACTTTCTTTGCCGGCACCAAGTGGATATTGGATGCCGTGCAGTGGCCAACTGAGGTATATCCGGGTGAAGAAAATCTTATCCAAGCCTGCTCCACCGTGCCTGCATGGATCGAGATCTGGAAGCGCTCGGCATGTCGGATTGGTATGACCCGGGCCTTTGCGCTAGCTAAGGCTTACTTCCCTAAGCTTGAGCCGGCAAAGGTTATATCCGGGTTTCCAGAATTCAAAGCGGATGGCTCCAAGTTTGGGCCCAAGGACTTCAAGGCCGTACAATCCGCTGTGCGTCACTCGGCAACCACTTTGGCCGATAGTATGGATCTTCGTACGCTTATGAGTTCGTACGATGATGAAGACAAAATTGTGAAGGAGGAAGCACCCCCGCCCTTCGACATTTTGGAGAAATGGGCTGCCGATTCAGCCAGGAAGAGGGAAGAAACCGCGAAGAGGGAGGCCGAGTTAGGATCAGAGCCAACCACCTCTACACCGGCTGTCCCCCCGCCTGTCCGTCCTGATGCGAAGAATCCGGGTGACGATGCCGGGAGAGCTGCAGAGCAAACCCAGGACCAAGACCCGGAGTGCAAGGGCAAGGGTGTGCACCCTATTCAACAAGCCGAGTAAACAAATGCCATTACAATACCTTGGCCGTTTCGATGCTCTTGTTTGAAACAGATATTATTTTGTTGGTACACCTATGCACCTTTGATACTAGTACCGAGATTTGTGACGTACTTTAATTCCTTGATATACCTCGTGCCTCTTCTGGCCTCTGGATGAACTTGATATTTATCTGGTTTTTGAGCTTATTCTCGATATCCGACTTTCTTTATGGTTCCTTTTGTGAGACTCGGTTTCCGAGCATCGTGGGTTCTGACAGGCGGAATTTTCGCTAAGTCCCCAAGTCCACCAGACTCGGATGTTAGGGTTTTTCGAGCTTAGTAACAACTTGTTTCTGTTTCAAAATCCCCAGTCCCCAAGGCCCGAATTTCCGAGTCTGGGATATGTGGTTTTTTCAAAGAGAACAAATTTGTTGTTGCTAAGCCCAAACCCGGAGCCGTTTCACATAGGTAATGAAGTTATGCTTGATAAACGTTGAGTTTCCGGCTATTAGCCTTGTACTCTGCATAACTTGTGGTTTAGATGACCCTTTTGACTATCTTGTACTGTAAGCCGGCTTTCGCGTGGATACCATGTTGTTACATCTATACGAAAACAGGGTCAGTCAAGTCCCATTGGGCTTCATGGCTGATTGTAATCGTAAGCGAGCAAATCATGCCACTTTAGTGCGAGTCGCATCGAGCTTAAGTAAGAAAAGTCAAGAAAATTTGGCTCCTTTGTCCGGTTATAAGATTGCAGCCGTACTCGTTTGCGAGTAATCGGCCCTTATAACTCATAGGCATCAAGGCCGGGTCTTTGAGTTTGTAACTGTGCTATTCAAGCAATCAGCCCTCAAGACCTATATATATGCAACATACTTGATGATACTGATGTACTGGTAGCAATAAATAATACTTATCTGTAACCGGAGTGAAGATCATAACAAAATAAGACTTGATAACCATCTCTTTATTGATACGAGAAAGTTTTGGGTCAGCAGGCCGCCTCATTAAAAACCTTCCAGTCCCCTTAGGTACCCTGGATAGGAAAAGAGTGCGTCTGAAACCTGCTGCCTGTTACATTGTTTTAGTTCTTCTTGGGATTCTGTCCGGAACTGACGTAATCGATGCACATTCTCCACTTGTTGATCTTTTTTACTATGAGTACGGGGTTTGCCAGCCAATCCGGATAAGGCGTTTCCATGACGCGGCTGGCTGTGAACGGCTGCGCAATTTCTTATCTTGTGGTGGATTGTTTGAGTGAATCACCCTTGATGAAAGCCACCATCTTGGTATCTCGTGCTGCCTTGAGTTTTTCCCTTTCGCCTTCAGTACTCGGCTTTTTCAAGGCTGTTCTGTCATCCGAGTCTGCTTGAGCCCGGTAATATTTGAGTTCCTCTTTTCTACAAGCTTGTTCAGCCATCGCTGCATCTCCTTCATCGCACTCAGCCGCTATGTCCCGGCTTCCATGTATGGTGATGGTCTGTTTAGGACCCGGGATTTTTAGCTGTAGATACACGTAACACGGCCTAGCCATGAATTTAGCATAAGCCGGCCTTCCGAATAGCGCGTGATAAGGACTGCGCAATTTGACCACCTCGAAAGTGAGCCACTCAACTCGATAATTATCCTTTGATTCCCCAAAAGCTACCTCCAATGCGATTTTTCCCTCGGGGCACGCTGAGTGACCCGGCACTATCCCATGAAAAATTGTTGAACTTTTTTGTAGCTGAGACTCCTTGAGACCCATGCGTAGAAAGGTTTCCCAATATAGTATATTGATGCTACTTCCACCGTCCATCAGGACCTTTTTCAGTTCATACCCATTGACCTGCAGCGCAACTACCAATGCTAAAACTCCCGGGTGTTCTATTCTTTCCGGGTGATCCCTTCTGCTCCATGTTACGTCCTGTTCAGACCACCTCAGGTATCTTGGAACAGCCGAGGACACCGAGTTTACCGCCTGTTTCAGTATCTTCTTGTCCTTGTTGGAACTTCCTGTAGTATGCACGTGATATTGACCCAACTGCTTGGGGTTGGCCTGGAAACCTCCAGCTCCCCCTTGGTTGTTACCTTGATTTCCGACTGCCGGGTTACCGGCTGGGGGTGGGCCGTTGCCCGGGTTTCCACCTGGACCCGGTCCTCCTCCCTGACCTGCACCTCGCATGGCTCTGTTCACTTCCTCATTCTTCCACCTCTGTAGGTCGGCGCACTGCTCCAAGGAGTGGTTAGCTGGCCTACCGTTTCTGCTGTGCTTCGGGCATGCCATTCTGAAGATGTCCCAATTATTACTCGGCCTTGGTGGCCCTTGATAGTTTCCTCCATTGTGATTTCCAGTATTGAAATTTCCTTCTGCCCTGGGTCTTGAAGATCCGGCTTCAGTGTTGGCGACAAACTCGGAGCCTCCCTCAAACGGGCGCTTGTTCTGGCTGTTTCTGTTGTTACCCGGCGCTGATCCATTGCCGGTTCTTCCATTATTACTTGTGTTTACTTTTGCTTTTTTATCGTCAGTTTCCTCTTCCGTAGTGTCCGTTGCGGCGTGTTTGTTGCATGCATCCATCAGTTCTCCCATCGTAACCTCTGAAGCATTCCGACTAGATTTCATGCGAGTTAGCTTTTGTACTAAAGGTGTGTACTTGCAGGTCTTTGCCATAGCTTGCAGTGCATCCTTGGGCTGAATATCTGTAGATGAATGAAGTATTTCCATAACCCGGCACACCCAGCTGCGCGCCGATTCTCCCTTCTTCTGAACACATCGCTCTAGGTCATCAATAGTGAATAACTTTCTGCACGTCCCGTGAAAGTGCTTGATAAACGCAGTTTTCAATTCTTCCCATGACTTGATAGATCCTTCCGGTAGATTGGTGAACCATAACTTTGCTGCTCCCTCTGACATCATTAGATACATGAATTTGGCTTGAAGATTCTCGGACGCATTGCGAATCGACATGGCCATCCCATAACTGCTCAACCATGTTTCCGGATCCATAGTCGGCTCATAATTCACTACTTTACCCGGTTCTTTGAACTTTTCCGGGTAAGGTTCAGCCCTGATGCTATCCGAAAGACACTTAGGTCCTGCAAGAATGGTCGAAGCTGGTATTACTCGGGAAACGTGTGAACCTGTGGGGGGTGCAGCTGGACGCGGTACTGCTGGTGGCCCATGTACCGCAGACCCGGCCACGGCTCTCCTGGCTCTGGAACTGTCCACAATGGCCTGTGCTGCTGATGCTGCTGGTACTGCCTGAATGTGTGGAGGAGGCGGCATTTGCTGCTGCTCTTCCCTCCGCCGTGCCGAACTTGTCTGGATATTGCCGGCATTGCCTCGCTGTTGGCTGACATATGGTGTCCCATGCATTCCACTTCTGTGATCCGGGTAATTAACTTGTTGTGCTACCGCAGTGCGCAGCATATCTATCGCCAGCCGGGTCTCCTCTGCGTGGGGTGACTCTCTGACGGGGATTTGATTCAATGCAAGCGTTGCCGCGTACACGATGTCCATGGGATTGTTGTAATGACCCGCTGGTGTGCGAAAACGTGATGGCGGTGGTGGTGGTGGTGGTGGTACAGTATTGCCGGTAGTAACTCCAGTCTGTGGTACGGGTAACCCGGCTTGCGTGTCTACCGGTTGTACTCCTCCGGTTGTTGGCTGGGGGGCGGTTCCTTGATTTGCCGCTGGGATCGGCTGATCCCGAGGCGTGATAAATAGCGCAGCTGGGTTTATGACTCCTCCCAATGCTGGCAATCTGGTTTGGTGCCTTTGATGTATTCTAGTCGTTTCCTCTCGGAGCCGGGTTTCCAGTGCATCCAGCTCGCGTTGTCGTGTGGCCATCCCTTGTCTTTCTGCTTCTACTTGCCTTCTCTGCTACTCCAATGCACGACGGGCTACGTCCAAATCCCTAACACGTTCCTCCGCGTTCTCTGGAGTGATAACTGTGGCAAGAACTGTCGGATCTAGGATCAGATTGTTGTCGAACAGGGCCGGATGTTGTGGATTGGAAGGACCCGCTCCTGGTGTCCGGTTTGCTAGGAATCCAAACGTGTTCGCGTGTAACTCGTTTTCTGGCGCTTGACTGGTAACTGATGCCGACTCTCCGTCAACCTGGGCCAAAACCGTGCTTCCGTTAGCCGGTCCTTGCTGCCGGGTCAATGCTTGTGCTGCCCCGGCTGCGGCCGCGGTTACGTTCTCTTGGTTGAGATTGGTCGCGGGAGCCGTGTAAACCGCAACCCGGCACACAATGCTTGGCGCAAATCCATACTGTTCCTATTCGCTGCTGTTTTCCTCGTACCGGTTCTCCAGTAGATGATTCGGTGTCATCTTCTTTCTCGACCCGGCCACGCGGGGTCCATGCCGGCTCCTCCGGCTGTTCCCACTTCGTGGTGGGCTCTTCTGTCGGGTTTGTTGTCCCAACTGATTCTTCTCCATCTGATTGGATATAGGTGGTCTTCCCTGACACAGAATCAAACCCAAAGTCGTCAGGGATCGAACCGGAAGTACGTACCATACCGATGAAGACGCTGATCTGGCCGATTGTCATGTAGATCCGGATTCGAGGTGATCCGACTCTGGCCCCCAGCCGGAATCGTCCACCATCTTCTCTCCTTCGTGGTCGATGTAGATCTCGCCGATGACTAGATTCTCCATGCTCTTCCGAGCTTCTCCCGTGATGTAAACACCTTTGGACGCAGGCCCCACGGTGGGCGCCAACTGTCGTGGGATAATCACGGCAGACGTTACCGGGGGTAACTTATCTTGGGGCAAGACGACACAGGCATTTGGGAGAGGGTTTAGCTCAGAGGAAGACATGATGGTAATCGATCTGGTAGCCGGCAATCAAGTCGCCGAGTCTCCGATCTCGATATACTAACTCAACTCTCGTGTTACACTGGATGCTCGATACCAAGCGATATTTCTAGAACTCTTGGATATCTAAACTAGACCGAGGGGCCGGTTTATAAAGCACCCGGACCCCCCTGGCTTGCCCCCCAAGGCGCACCCTGAACCCTACCCGGACACCGCATACGAGAAACCCTAACTTTCCTTACCGTAACCCACAATCCGGGTTACGAGGCCTACGAACTTGGACCTTCCAGAAGCTCCTTTATCTTTAGCCGGATCTTGCGTAGCGTCCATTGGGCCGAGTTACACCTTGGCGTTGGCCTACCGGGTTATCATCCCTCCATCAAACGTGGCTGAGCATGAGGCATTATTACACAGATTGAGAATAGCCAAGGAGATGAACATCAGGCGGATATGATGCTATGGAGATTCGGATCTTGTGGTGCAGCAGGTCTCGGGAACCTGGGATAGGAAGGATGCAACTATGGCAGCGTATCGCAGAGAGGTGGACAGGGTTGCCGGGTGTTTTTCCGGGTATGAGGTGGAGCATATTGACAGGCGAAAGAACGAGGCAGCAGATGCACTCGCAAGGCTCGGCTCGCGGAGCCATACGGTTCCACCCAATGTTTTCCTGGACGAGTTATGGCGGCCATCTGTTAAAACCGAGTCCGAGGAAGAGGTGGCTAACCAAGACCCGGATTTAGAGCTTGTGGCCTCGGTACGTGCCGTTCCTGAGTGGACAGAGCCGTTTTTAGCTTATTTATCACGGGGCGAGTTACCACCACAGGAAGTTTTAGCAAGGCAAATTCTGAGACGAGCAAAGGGCTATTCCATCATCAACGGCGAGTTATATAAAAGGAGTGCAGCAGGAGTCTTTTTGTGCTGTGTAGCACCAGAAGAAGGCCGGCAGATCCTGAAAGAGATCCATGAAGGTGACTGTGGGCATCATGCATCCACAAGATCCCTTGTGGCCAAAGCATATCGGCACGGTTTCTTTTGGCTCACAGCCTTAGCAGACGCGGAACGCTTGGTGGCAAGGTGCGATGGATGTCAAAGGTACGCTCGCCAAATCCATGTGCCGGCTATGGAGTTGCAAACAATCCCATTAACCTGGTCGTTCGCTGTTTGGGGCATGGACATGGTGGGCCCCTTCCACATGTCACCCTGCAAAAAGACCCATCTCTTGGTAGCTATCGATAAATTTACAAAGTGGGTTGAGGTTATGCCAGTTACCAATTGCGAAGCAATCACGGTAGTCAAGTTCTTAAAAAGAATCATCTACAGGTTTGGGTACCCTCACAGCATAATAACAGACAATGGAACCAACATGTCCCTTGGTGAGATGGAAAAATTCTGCGGGAACAATGGAATCCGACTGGACATAGCCTCAGTAGCACATCCACAAGCCAATGGACAAGTGGAAAGGGCAAACCAGGAGTTACTACGTGGGTTAAAGCCACGGCTGCGGGTTCCATGCATCAGAGCTGTTGGAGCATGGGTAGAAGAGTTTCCATCAGTGGTTTGGGGAATCAACACCACACCTAACAGATCTACTCAAATGACTCCATTTTTCATGGTTTATGGCACAGAGGCAGTGTTGCCGAGTGATATTATTCACGACTCGCCCCGAGTGTCGGCTTACGTCAAGGTAGAGAACGAGAAGACCCGGCAGGACGCTGTGGATATGCTAGAAGAACACATAGAACAAGCTTTGGATAGATCAGCCATATATCAGCAGGATCTGAGGAGGTATCATAGCCGGCGAGTCAAAACTCGGGTCTTCCAGGAAGGAGACCTGGTGTTACGTCTGGTACAGTCAAAGGAAGGAAAACATAAGCTATCTCCGCCATGGGAAGGACCGTTCATCATAAGCCGGAATTTGCACAATGGATCATATTACTTGGTAGATGCAAGGGAAGAGTCGGATACTATCAATAACACTACTCACACCACTTCATCTATGCAAGAGAGGGAAAGACCATGGAACATGGCTTAGCTACGTCCCTACTACACCTAGACTAGACTAGATTTACAAGTGGATCTACACGATGTAACGGGCAGCAGGTTTCAGACGCACTCTTTTCCTATCCAGGGTACCTAAGGGGACTGGAGGGTTTTTAATGAGGCGGCTTGCTGACCTAACTTTTCTCATATCAATAAAGAGATGGTTAAACTATGATGTTGTTTCTTTCTTAGGTGTTTTGTTAAGTTTTTGTGTTCCTGTTTTTGTTCTCTGTTTTTGATGTTTTCCAGTAAGTATTAGTCCTTTATTTATAAGTACATTAGCTTTCTAAAGATTACATATACAGGTCTTGGGGGCTGATTGCTTGAATAGCACAGTTGCAAACTCAAAGACCCGGCCACGATGCCATTAAGTTATAAGGACCGATTACTTAGAATAAGTACGGTTACAATCTTATAACCGGACAATAGAGCCAAATTCTATTGATTTCTCGTGCTTAAGCTTGATGTGACTCGCAAGAACATGGCGTGCTTTGCTAGCGTGTAATTACAATCAGCCATGATGCCCATGGGGACTTGTCTGACCCTGTTTTTATACAGTTATAGCAGCATTGATTATCCACGCGAAAGCCGGCTTACAACAAAGAGAATCAAAAGGGTCATCCAAACCACAAGTTATCCAGAGTACAAGGTTGATAGCCGGAAACTCGCAATGTATCAAGCATAACTTCAAACCTATGTGAAGTAACTCTAGGGTTTGGGCCTTAGCAGAAACAGTTTGCTCTTTCGAAAGCTCCAAACCCCTAGACTCAGAAATTCGGGCCTTGGGGACTTGGGAATTTGAAAAAAGTAACAAATTGTCTAGCTATTAAGCTTCAAAACCCAAACATCCGAGTCTTGGGGACTTGGGGACTTGGAAAAAATCCACTTGTCAAAGCCCCCGAGACCCGAAAACCGAGTCTCACAAAAGGAAAAATAGCGAAAGTCGGAAAACCAGCAACGAAAAGTTTAAAGCTAGTAAAATATCAAATCCATGCAAAAGGCCAGAAGGGCCACGACAACCATTAAGGTTTTAACGTATTACAAACCGAGGGAGTAGTATCGAAAAGTGCACAGGCGCACTATTAAAAGAATAATTGTTTTAAATGCCCATTGGCCGAATAAAGTGTTTGAGGCAGCGAAAAGTGAAACTTCATTCGGCATCCTTCGCCGAGTCTTCAACGTTATCCTTGGCAGCCGGGTCTTCGATGTGCTCGCTGGTGGTCCTCCCGGTTCCTGCATCCGGATCAACAGCAGTACTGGCGCACGCTGGAGGAGGGACAACCGGCATGGAGGTGGCAGGTGCAGTATCGGCCTCAGCCTTCTTCTTCGTAGCTTCTTCCCTCCTCTTGGCAGCTTCCGCCTTCCACCGCGCCAGCATATCATAAGGCTTAGGCAAATCCGACTTAATGGGCTTGTCCTTGGCATCATAAGGCGGAACGATGTTGCTCAGATCCAGACTGTCGACGATCAAGCTTGCCGAGTGACGCACCTCAGTGTTGATAGTCTTGAAGTTCTTTCCAGAAAATTTGGAGCCATCATTGTTGAATTCGGGAAATCCGCCAACGAGTTTTGCCGGCTCAAGCTTGGGGAAGTAGGACTTGGCCAGAGCGAGTCCCCGGGTTACTCCAACCCGGCACGAAGAGCGTTTCCAGTGGTCGATCCACTCGGGAATGGTGAACACGCGTCAAGAAAAGTGTTCAAATCACCGTACCCGGTGCCCGGCCACTTGATAGCTTGTAAAATCCATTTTGTGCCGGCACAGAGTTGCCGGATCACGGCCTTTAAGGTCTTCAACTTCTCGATATCATCTTCTTCTGGCATAGCCTCACCCGGCCCTGCAGAGTAACAGAAAGGTTAAAGCAAGAAATTCCGAGTTTTTGCGGAACAAGAAATCCGGGTTATAAGTTAATCGGGTAAAAGTCATTACCAAGTAGCGTGCGATAAGTATCGGCAATTTGGGCCGACAGTTTCTTCAGTTGAACCTTAGCAAGTTGGGACCTCTTCTTATACTTTTTCACATTTTTATCAAGTTTTTCAGCGTCAGCTTCCAGCGCTTCACGCAGCTTTGTCTCCGTCTCGAGGAGTTTGTTGGTTTTAGCCAACACCTCCTCAGATTGGGCCACGTAAGCCTGCGAAAAGAGAAAAGGAGATATAAGTCGGAACAAAAGATAAATCCGGGTGTGACAAACTATAGCGTTATGAAGTTCCAAGTAAACTATACATAGTTCACTCGGAACTTGGGGACTAGGTGAGTGTATAAGCAGTATTGGTTCAATTACCTGGTGCTTTTCCGCCATGGCTTCCAGAATCCCCTTTTCATCCGTTTTCAAGGTGTAGAGACAACTTAGCATCTCATCAAAGCTTAGTTCATCAAGTTTCATCCCGGAAGAGCTGGGGGCCTGGTTATGCGGAGGAGGAGTCCTTTCCTGCTTGAGGGGGGACACCCGGGTAGCTTGGGTCTCAGAAGTGGGGTCACCCATCCTTGCACCCAGGACCTCGACGTCATCACCCCCGGACCCATGCGAGGGAATGGGATACTCGGCCTCCTGATCAGCCGGGTCTTTCAGCAGTTCTTCTTCTTATTCTTCAGCGCCGCCAGCCGCGGCCTTCACAGTACCTACCGGCTCTTCCAGCGCCGGGTTATCCACGTCCATGTCGTCCGGGTCACTGGTTGTGACCTTGGCTCTGAGGAAAGTAAAAGGAGCAGTTAGTACGTGATGAATGAAACGTATGGAAAGTGTTGGTGTATTGGGTAGCAAGAAAAGATAGCTTACCCGGTATTCACGAAGAAATCCGCCGGAAGATCGTTGCTAGACCCGGAGGAGGCTGTCAAGGGGTCCGAAAGTGAGACCCGGAATTGTTCGGCTAGTGGGTGATTGGGAGAAGGATGTTTTCGAGGTGAATCGGAAGGATGGGTCTGGGGAATACCGGCACGACGAGCTGGGGACGAAGGGATACCCAGGTTGAGAGGGTCATCACCCGGGGAGTTCCGGGTTACCCTGCGCTTGACTGGAGCGGGTTCCTTCAAGTTTGGCGAATCAGACAAGCGTTGGTTAAGCTTGCACATATTACCGAATGAATATGGTTCGGAGGTGATAGTGGAATACGGAACCTTGAATACCACCCTTCGGGGCTTCCTCTTGGCTCCAGCCTCGACGTCCGGCTCAGCCTCACTTTCGTCTGACTGAGTCTCCTCCTCGTCCTCCAGCCCTGAAAAACATAGCACATTGTCGGAAAAGGAAAACAGGTTGGAAAAGTAGAGTCAGTAGAAATGGAAATAAGTGAAACCCGGATATTACCTTTGTCCGAGTCAGCCGGCTCCTCGTCCTCTTCTGAGTTCTCGGAAGGAGGCGGGGTCTCGATCTTCCAGAAAGCGCTATCTTCCTGAGATAGAGGCACAATGGTAAAGGTTAGTGACTGTGTCAGATAAAGGTACGAGAATAAAGAGTAAGGGCCGGATCTTACCGCTGGAGCCGGGTTATCGCGAGTAAATGGCTCCAAGCTGGCTATAGTCCGGATCACTTCCATTTTCTCGGTCAAGAAACTCTTGATTATCTTGTTCGTATCAGCGGCCGGGTAGTTCCTCGGTGAGTAACGGAGTGAATCCGTGACGTGCCCAGAATATTCGCACATCAGCTTGGGCCGGACGGCATTTGGTTGGATTCGGAAGTTTACCCAAGTTTTAACTAGTTTGAGCCCAAGAAGGCCTTGGGCCGATACAACAGCGAGTTTGGCAAGGAGGGGTTGGATGGACTGCCTGTCCGACTCAGAAGCGAAAGAGTTAAGATTGTCGGAAAGATCGAGAAGACCTTCAGAGAAACCCGACAGTGGTTTTTCACCGGCTAAGGATGTGTCCTGGCAATAGAAGAACGTCTTTTGCCAGTGCTTAACATGAGAATTGAGGATAAGAGTTGGCATTAATGAGTTTTTCCTCCTTTGAATGGAAACCCCTCCGCAAGCCAGGAGGGCCCCATCACCGCTTTCGCGGCACGGTTTGCATTGGAACAGTTCAAGAAATAGCGCAAGATTTGGAGGAATGCATAAATATGATTCGCACAGAACAATGAAGTGAGTGATGTTCAACATAGAGTTGGGACCTATATCAAACACTCGTAGTTTGTAGTGATCTAGTAATTCACGAAAGAAAGGGTGACCCGGGGGGCGAAAACCCCGTATCACGTGCTCTACGAAGATCACTACCTCATCGAGACCCGGAGTGGGCCGAGTCTCCTCTCTAGGGACGCGCCAGTGGATATCCTCCCGGGCGGGGAGGACGCCCGACTCTGCGAGCTCATCCAGCTTTGCCTTGGTCACAGTGGACCTTGCCCAATTGGCGGATATAGACTGAGTTGTCCTTGCTTTCGCCGGCTGTTTCCCCTTCGTCTTCGTACTGGTTTTGGGTGCCATGTGCACAGTCTAAAAACAGGAGATAAAAGTGCAGAGTGTAAGTAACCTAAGACCCGGAAATGACTGATTATCCGATTAACCAAAGAGCAACTATGAGATACCTTGACAGATTGGATCTAGACGGAAAAATCTACGGGGAAATTTGTGGCTACAAGTAATAAAGGTGCATTGTGAGGTGTACTATTGGATCTAGCTTGAGTGTTGGTTGTGAAAGAATGAAGCATGGGTTATCCAATTGATGCGGAGCAAGAAAACCGTCTAAGAGCGGATCTAAAACTAATCTAGTTCGAGTAAGATTGAATGTGAGATCCATGGAAGAAGATGACTTACCGGTGGAGTTGGGAGGAGAGCGCGGCGGCGACAGATGGCGCAGTCGCGGTGGCCCTTTGGATCTTCCAGTGAGTTGCTCGGGGGCGCGACGGCGGTGGTCAACGGCGGCGCGGCGCGAGCTGATGTAGAGCACAGACGGCGGCGGCTCGCTTCCGGTTGCGTGCCCGTGGACTCCGTGGCGGCGCGGCCTTGAGCTCGAATGAGAGAGCGCCAAGGGAAATTGCGGGTGAAGGAGATGGGGAAATGGAGTGCTCGATCTAGGGTTGCCCCTAAAAGCACTTATTTATAGGTGCGGGTGGAGAGCCCTAGGTCTAAGGAGCGGGAACCAAAATTTCGGGAAAAGGATACCCGACCGGATTTTTTGGGATAAGCAGTAAATGCTCCCGTTACGAGATATCCGGAAAAGATCAGAGCAGATCGTTTCCGCGATATTCGGATTAACTAATGGACAATGTGAGCCGGGTCTACTGCGTTTTCCTCGGAGTGTTGACCCGGGAAAACGACGTTGGACTCGGAGAAAGCCGGGTTATTATATGGACCACCTGTGGAGTTAGGCCTAGCTATTATCAAAGCATCCTAACCCGGTATTTTATGAACTTGTATGTTTATTATTTTTTGCAGGGAATAGCATGCGCTTCAAGGAAGATCCTGCGAAGCCCAGGCTATTCTGGGGACTACTGATGGAGGGATGATAACCCGGTAGGCTAACGTCGAGGTGTAACTCGGCCCAAAGGGAGCTGTGCAAGACCCGGCTTAAGGAAAAGGAGTTTCTAGAAGGCCCAAGAGCGTAGGCCTCGAAACCCGGAGTGTGGGTTCCGATAAGGAAACTTAGGGTTTGTATGCGGTGACCGGGTAGGACTCCGAGTGTGCCTTGGATAGGAAGCCAGGGGGCGGATATTATATAATCCGGCTCCTAGGCTTAGATTAACACGAGTTTTACTAGCTATTCGAGTATCCCCTGTAATACGAGAGTTGAGATTGTAAACCTGGATCGGAGGCTCGGCGACTTGATTGCCAGAGCTACCAGATCGATTATTGGCATGATTTCCCCTGAGCTAAACCCTCTCCCAAACACCAGAGTCGAATTGCCCCAAGATAAGTTACCCCTGGTAACGTCTGCCGTGATTATCCCGCGACACCATTCATAACAAATACGTACCCGGATTGAGACTTAGAGTCATCCGGATCAGTGTCGAAGCTAGCATCGACGTAACATCTTGCGACGAGCTCTTCTTCACCGCCATATACGAGAAACATATCCTTAGTTCTTCTCAAGTACTTAAAGATAGTCTTGACCGTCGTCCAGTGTTCCAAACCTGGATCGGATTGGTACCTACTAGTCAAACTAATAGCATCTGCCACATCCGGTCTTGTACATAGCATAGCATACATGATAGAACCTATGGCTGAAGCATATGGAATCTTATTCATTATCTCTCTATCTTATGTTGTAGCTGGATATTGAGTCTTACTCAACGTTTTGCCTTGCAACATTGGTAAGAACCTCTTCGTACTATCTTCCATTCTGAACTTCTTCAGAATCTTGTCAAGGTATGTACTTTGCGAAAGTCCAATTAAGTGTCTTGATCTATCCCTGTAGATTTTGATGGCTAATATATAAGCTGCTTCACCGAGGTCTTTCATCGAAAAACTACTGTTTAGATAACATTTTACGCTTTTTAAAAGTTCTATATCATTTCCAGTCAACAATATGTCATCCACATATAGTACTAGAAATGCTACAGAGCTCTCACTCACTTTCTTGTAAATACAAGCTTCTCCGTATGTTTGGAAAAATCCAAACCCTTTGATCACCTTATCAAAACAGAGGTTCCAACTCCGGGATGCTTGCTTCAGTCCACAAATGGAACGTTGAAGCTTGCACACCTTGTCAGCATCCTTAGGATCAACAAAACCTTTGGGTTGCATCATATACAACTCTTCCTCGATGTCACCATTAAGGAATGTTGTTTTGACATCCATCTACCAGATTTCATAATCGAAAAATGCAGCAACTGCTAACATAATCCTAACTGACTTCAGCATCGCTACCGGTAAGAAAGTCTCATCGTAGTCAACTCCTTGAATTTGTCGGAAACCTTTTGCGACGAGTCTAGCTTTATAGACAGTCACATTACCATCAGCGTCAGTTTTCTTTTTAAAGATTCATTTGTTCTCAACGGCCTTACGGTCATCGGGTAAATTCACCAAAGTCCAAACTTGGTTTTCGTACATGGATCCTATTTCGGATTTCATGGCTTCAAGCCATTCGTTGGAATCTGGGCTCATCATCGCTTTTTCATACGTCGCAGGGTCATCGCCTCCATCTACCATGAAGTTTAAGACGGGATTCCCATACAGTTCAGGAGTTGTACGATCCCTACTTGACCTGTGAGGCACGGTAATTTCCTCTTCTGGAGTTTCATGATGTTGATCATTAGCTCTCTCTTCAACTGACGGGGTTGGCACCCGAACAATTTCCGGCGCTGTGCTACTCGGCATTCCAAGAAGAGAAGGTTCAGTAACCTCATCGAGTTCTACCTTCCTACTATTCACACCTTTCGAGAGAAACTCCTTCTCTAAAAAGGACCCATTCTTGGCAACGAAAATCTTGCCTTCGTATCTGTGATAGAAGGTGTACCATATTGTTTCTTTAGGGTATCCTATGAAGACGCATTTTTCCGCTTTGGGTTCGAGTTTATCAGGTTGAAGATTCTTCACATAAACATCGCAACCCCAAACTTTCAAAAATGACAGCATAGGTTTGTTTCCAAACCATAATTCATACGTTATCGTTTCAACGGATTTAGATGGTGCCCTATTTAAAGTGAATGCAGCGGTCTCTAGTGCATAACCCCAATCTGTAAGAGACATCATAGATCGAACCATATCCAATAAAGTACGATTACGACGTTCGGAAACACCATTACGCTATGTTGTTCCGGCAGGTGTGAGTTGTGAAACTATTCCACATTGTTTCATATGGATGCCAAACTCGTAACTTAAATATTCACCTCCACGATCAGATCGTAGAAATTTAATATTTCTGTTATGATGATTTTCAACTTCAAATTAAAATTGTTTGAACATTTCAAATGTCTCAGATTTGTATTTCATTAAGTAAATATACCCATATCTACTCAAATCATCTGTGAAAGTGACAAAATAACGATATCCACCGCGCGCCAATACACTCATTGATCCACATACATCAGTATGTATGATTTCCAGTAAGTCTGTCTCCCGTTCCATGGTTCCGGAAAACGGGATTCTAGTCATCTTGCCCATAAGGCATGGCTCGCATGTTTCAAATGATTCATAATCAAGTGATTCTAAAAGTCCATCAGAATGGAGCTTCTTCATGCATTTAACACCAATATGACCTAAGCGGCAATGCCACATGTAAGTAGCAATATCATCATTCAACTTAATTCTTTTGGCATTCACATTATGAATATGTGTATCAATACTATCAAGATTCAAAAGAAATAAACCATTCTTCTCAACTGCGTGACCATAAAAGATATTATTCATATAAATCAAACAACCATTGTTCTCATACTTAAAGGAATAACCACTCTACATTAAGCAAGATCCAGAAATGATATTCATGCTTAATGCATACACCAAATAACAATTATTCAGATTTATAACTAATCCAGATGGTAAACATAGAGGTAGCGTACCGACGGTGATCACATCAACTCTTGATCCATTGCCGACGCACATCGTCACCTCATCCTTTGCTAGTGGTCGCTTATTCTGCAGCTCCTGTTTCGAGTTACATATGTGAGCAACCGAACCAGTATCAAATACCCAGGCGCTACTGCGAGTACTATTAAGGTACACATCAATAACAAGTATATCATATATACCTTTGTTCACTTTGCCGGCCTTCCTATCTGCCAGATATTTGGGGCAATTGCGCTTCTAGTGGCCAGTGCCCTTGCAATAAAAGCACACAGTCTCAGGCTTAGGGCCATACTTGGTCTTCTTCTCAGGTGCAGCAACAGACTTGCTACCGTTCTTGAAGTTTACCCTTGGCTTGCCTTTCTCGCCTTTCTTGAAACTAGTGGTATTATTGATCATCAACACTTGATGTTCTTTCTTGATCTCCACTTCAGCAGTTTTA
This sequence comes from Alopecurus myosuroides, assembly GCA_028641055.1. Lineage (NCBI taxonomy): Eukaryota > Viridiplantae > Streptophyta > Magnoliopsida > Poales > Poaceae > Alopecurus > Alopecurus myosuroides. The sequence goes on from CM054058.1 coordinate 360,441,261, forward strand.
AGCATCGAGAGAAGCTCAGGAAGAGTCTTCTTCATGCCTTGCATATTATAGTTCATCACAAATTTCTTGTAACTAGGTGGCAGAGATTGGAGGACACGATGTATCCCAAGCTCATTGGGAATCGTTATTCCCAAGGCTATGAGCTTATCAGCGTACGCAGACATCTTGAGTACGTGCTCACTAACGGAGTTGTTCTTTTCCATCATGCAGCTAAAGAACTTTTTTGAAGCGTCATAACTCTCAACTGCGGCATGGGTATCGAAAATCATTTTCAATCCTCCCATTGTAGAAAAGGTAGTGATGTTCTCGAAACATTTTCGTAGCTCTGGCTCTGATCCATAAAGGATGTCGCAATGAACTATACTGTGGTCTTCTTGTTGAGTCAGATAAATATTTTTATCTTCATCAGAAGCATCATTAGCGGGCGGTTCACCTAGCGGTGCATCAAGCACATAGAGCTTCTTGCAAGCGGAGGAGAATCCTCAGGTTAAGTGCCTAGTTGGTAAAGTTGCTTCCATTGTTCGCTAGTTTTTCTCTCTCCATGAACATATTGAAATTCAAGGTGGATGGTGTCGTGATCTACAACATATTTACAAAGACTATTTAGACTAGGTTTATGATAAATTAAGTTCAAGTTAATTCTAAAATTATCCCATGAACTCCCACTCAAAAACAATATCCCTCTTAGTCATCTTTAGTGATTACACAAACCAAATTCACTACACCGAAATCGATCATCACGTGAGGCGGTGTAGTTGCAAAGGCGAACATCAACATGTTCATCATATCATCCATATGACTCATGCTTTACCTTTCGGTTACGTGTTCCGAGGCCATGTCTTTACATGCTAGGCTCGCCAAGTAGAACCGTAGTATTGCGTGTGTTTCAAGGCCATGTCTGTACATGCTAGGCTTGAAAACACCCGTTGTATGCGAACGTTGAGTCTATCACACCCAATCATCACGTGGTGTCTCGAAACGACGAACTTTTTAACGGTGCATACTTAAGGAAGAACACATTATTATCTTGATATTAAGTGAGGGGGGTCATCTTATAATGCTACCGTCGCGATCTAAGCAAAATAAGATGCATAAAAGGATAAACATCACATGCATGGATAATGTGATATGATATGGTCCTTCTTGCACTTGATCTCCATCTTGTGCATCATGGTATGATCTCCATCATTCCACCGGCATGGCACCAAGGTCCGTGGCACCTCCATCTTGATTGTCCATTACAACATATCACATGGATATGATATACAGCACGCAGGCCATAAAAATAAGACAACCATATGGCTCCAGCCGATATGTCAATAATTTACAAAAGATGTCATCTCATACATAACGTTTGTAACATTGACCATATCACATCACATGCCCTGCAAAAACAATTTAGACGCCTCTAATTTATTTTTGCATACTTTACGTGGCTTGGGCTTACAAGGATAGAACCGTTCATACCTACGTACAAAAACCACAATGTTGATAAAAAATATTTTTTCCTTTGTAGATTAGATCTTAACTATAGTAGGAGAAACGGACGCCCCCTCAGTCACAAGTGAGACAATTCTCGCGTACATAGTACACGTAAACTTAGTCTAGGGCACCTTCATCCTACTATGCCACTAAGATCATAAAATACTCAAGGAGGCAAAAACATGATCATCAACGCCCACATACTCCTATGTGTTCTACCCGTACAAATCATCTACGCATAGATACGGCTCTGATACCACTCAAGGGTACGTTGCATAGAAAACAAAAAAAATTCCTACGCGCGATAAACCCGAATGGCCAAGATCTAATCTAGGAGATGAAAGGTAACGGGGAGAAAGAGTCTTGGGATATCATACCCTCGAAGACTCTAAGTGGTATGAGACAAAATCTCGTTGTTGGCGTAGTCGTACTCACGCCGATCCCGAGCGAGAAGATATGCACCGCAACCCGGTGGTGCCTCAGTGATCGGTCACACGTTCAGCTCGATGAAGACCTCCGTTCCCTCGATCCAGTGGGGTAGCAAAAGTAGAGGATTCCCCAGAACTCCAGCAGCACGACAGCGTGGTGGTGGTGAAGAATCCCACGATCAGGGCTTCGCCAAGCCGGATACCATAGAATGGAGCAGCGGGTGGAGGGAAAGAGAGGTGGGCAAGTGTGTGAGGAAGGGGGAGCTCTCACCCTCCTTTTATAGGGGAGGGGGAGGCAGCCCAAGGGGGGTGCGACCAGCCATGGTGTTCCCCCACCTCTTCCCCTCTTCATGTGAGTGGAAGCTCCACTCACACCCATTCATGCTCCCTTAATTTTCCACTTAGAAAATCCAAAGGTTTTTCCTTAATAAATAAATAAAACATTTTTATTTCTTTATTTATATTTGTTAATTCCATTAACAAAAATTTGCATGCAGCACCTCGAATCATTTGTTAATTCTATTAACAACCATTCGACGAAAAACCCCTTGAACTATTTAAATTTTCCCCAAAACAATTTCGGAGTTGCCCAAAACATTCTTCGGTATTCCGTATCCTCTCAAGCGCTTCATAAAACCATAAGTGTGTCACCCTACGGTTCGTGAATAATATATACATGATCGGGACTCCTCTCATATCAATAATCAACAGCGGGATCTGGAGATCCGTGATGACTCCTATATATTCAATGATGACTCTCGTGATCGTGTGAAACTTCAACGTCGTAACTATTTCCCTTTGTCTCATTATATTTTACTTGTCCGAGATCCGATCATCGGTATCAACCATACCTTGTTCGATCTCGTTACCCGACAAGTACTCTTTTCTCGTTCCCGTGATATGACATCCTTGTGACCTAGTCACGTGCTTGCATGCGGTGTCGATGTGATATCACCGAGAGGGCCCAGAGTATATCTCTTCGTCATTTTGGATGGAAAATCCCACTCTTGATCCATGAGCTTCAACTAACACTTCCCGAATACCTAACCTCACCTTTATAGTCACCCTGTTACGGTGTGACGTTTGTGAAGGGGTCGTTGCATAGAAAACAAAAAAATTCCTACGCGAGAGACACCCGAAAGGCCAAGATCTAATCTAGGAGACGAAGTGCAACGGGCAACGAGAGGGTTAAGGAGAACACATACCCTCTAAGACACAAAGCGTTACGAGATCAAATCTCGTTGTTGGTGTAGTCGTACTCACACCGATCCCGATAGCGAGAAGATGTGCACGGCATCCGGCGGTGCGTCCGTGATCGGTCACAAGTACGGTTGATGACGACCTCCGTTCCCTCAATCCAGCGGGGCCCGGAAGTAGAGGATCCCTCAGAACTCCAGCAGCACGACGGCGTGGTGGTGGTGAAGAATCCCACGGTCATGGCTTCGCCAAGCCGGAGACCATGGAACGGAGCAGCGGGTGGAGGGAAAAAGAAGTGGGCAAGTGTGTGAAGGAGGGAGAGCTCTCACCCTCCTTTTATAGGAGAGGGGGAGGCAGCCCAAGGGGGGTGCGTCCAGCCCCATGGTATGCCCCCACCTCTTCCCTCATGATGTGAGTGGACACTCCACTCACACCCACTCATTTTCCCTTAAAACTCCACTTAGAAAATCCAAGAGTTTTTCTTTAATAAATAAATAAAACATTTTTATTTCTTTATTTAAGCATTTTTTAATTCTATTAACAAACATTTTCATATAGCACCTCAAATAATTTGTTAATTCTATTAACAACCATTCGACAAAAACCCCCTTGAACTATTTCAATTTTTTCCCGAAACAATTTCGGTGCTGCCCAAAATATTCTTCGATATTCTGTATCCTCTCAAATGCGTCATCGAACCTTAAGTGTGTCACCCTACGGTTCATGAATAAGATAGAAATGATCGAGACTCCTCTCCGATCAATAATCAACAGCGGGATCTAGAAATCCGTGATGACTCCTATTTATTCAACGATGACTCTCGTGATCGTGTGAACCAACAACGTCGTGAACTATTCCCTTTGTCTCGCGATATTTTACTTGTCCGAGATCCGATCATCGCTATCAACCATACCTTGTTCGATCTCGTTACCCGACAAGTACTCTTTCCTCGTTCCCGTGATATGACATCCTTGTGACCTAGTCACGTGCTTGCAAGTGGTGTAGATGTGATATCACCGAGAGGTCCTAGAGTATATCTCTCCGTCATTTTGGATAGACAAATCCCACTCTTGATCCATGAGCTTCAACTAACACTTTCCGAATACCTAAAGCCACCTTTATATTCACCCTGTTACGGTGTGACGTTTGATGACATCAAAGCACCCTTCCGATATCAGTGATTGACATGATCTCATGGTCTAAGCAATAAGTTACTTCGTACGCAAGATATAACAATATAAACTAAATTACTTGATCGTATTGTTATCTTGATATTGGGTATGTGTTCATCACATCATTCTTCTAATGACATGACCTCGTTATTAACAACATCCAATGTTCATGATCAGGAAACCTTGACCATCTATTAATCAACGAGCTAGTTAAAAGAGAGGCTTTACTAGGAACCATTGTTTGTTTATTAAAAAAACATGTATCAACGTTTCCGGCTAATACAATTCTAGCATGAGAAATAAGCATTTATCATAAACAAGGAATAAAATAACAACCACTTTATTATTGCCTCTCGGGCATATTCCCTTCAGTTTCCCACTTGCACTAGAGTCAATAATCTAGTCTGTAAGCACTAAACAGATATGGCGTTTCAGTGTTATTACCATGCTTCGCATGTGGTAAACATCATCAAAAAGATCTGAACTGTTCAGGTCCTATTGTATTTGCATGTCCTTTGCGTCTACACGCATCACTCATTCTCTAATGAGATGGCTTTGTATATATATGGTCAATCGGTGAAACTTTAATTCCTCAGCTTAAACCATTGTCACTAACATTGTGAAAATGTAGCTTCATAGTGTTAGCTTCTTGGAAATTCACCAAGTTCCGATGATACCTTAATTCCTCATCTTAAACTGATGTTACTAACATTGTCAAAATGTAGCTTCATAGTGTCAGCATTCTTTTAATTTCACCAAGTTCAATAAAGAACTCCTTGACACAAAATACGCTTATTATCAGTTGTCAACACAACGATATACTTTTATCCTTTGTTGTAGTATCTGTCACAATATTTTAATTTTGAAACACTTTCAAATCCAGCATGGAACTTTTTTCCAGCCTATTGTGCTACCATTCATCACGTATTTTAATTGAGATAAATTTACTTGAATAAATGACAATAATATTAGTGTAACATATTACAGCTAATATTTTGTCATTACTACATAGGAAAACATATCCTTAGCATTTCTAAAATGACACAAGGATCTCTCCCACTGTTATCTAATCATCATATGAATTATCCTGCTATAATATTTTATAGCATAGGACTCATATGGTTGTGTACATAGCATGGAAACATGACTTAGAAATCTCAATTTCAATGATGCTCATCAAGTGTCAAAACACTTGAATCTTGCTCAATTATTTTCCATGTGACAAGAACTCCTTCTTGTCATTTCGATATTGACTTACTTCAATATTTCATCTATGTAATTTGGCTTCAATCATATCAGGCGATCTAATCCATCTCTCATAGTTATCGATGCCCAATATCTTCTAAGCCTTTCATCAATATGAATCTCTTAACCGTGTTAATTTAAATTACATATTTTCCAATCAAGCATATATCAGCTACATAAAGTATTGGAAATATGTCATAGCGCTCCCACTTAATTTCTTGTAACTGTACAAGCATCTTTATCGTTCATGATGGAATCAAACTCTTTTGATAACTTCATTAAGGTAAAGATTTCAACTTCGTTATGCTCACTTCAACCATTGAAGTGTGCATACCTTTCTAGCAACCTTTTGAATTTTACAAAACTCTCAGACTGTGTCAAGTACACATCCTTGATCTGTAGCATCCTACCTTTTTGCAAAGGTAGAATACTTGTGTACCTGCTACTCCCGGGATCACTGATAGCATACACATGACAACATGAAATATTCATTGCAATAGCATCATTCTACAACGTTGATCCAGTGGATAAGAAATAAAATAGCTTTACAAATGGCAGAGTTAACATGGACTAGCCCAAATAACGATGTTCAAAGTAAACACAGCGGAAAACAAATCTTCATTGAGCCTTCTTCACTTCATGCGCCACAGGCAGAACATGTTGGCGATAGACTCGAGATCCTAAACGAAATCCTCACTCGTCTTCAGATTTATCTGCACGTTGGAATATGCAGGCCCCCACGGGGGAGGAAGTCAGTACAAACGATGTACTGGCAAGTGACACTTGTATGGTGGCAGTTTTGAGGAATAAACTAACTACATGATATTTGGCTGGTGGAGTCTAGGCTATTTGCATAAAGCCAGTTTTGTCCTATATTTGATAAATCATTGAAAAATCTTTGAAATTCAACATGGATAGACACACCATGTAGTTTGATAAATGCATCATGGTAGACACACCATGAAGTTTGATAAAGTCGTCATGGGTAGACACACCATGAAGTTTGAAAATCATCATGGGTAGACACACCATGAGTTTGAAAAGGTAGCACAGAGGGGTAGACACACCATGTGCTCTAGGAAAAGGTTTCTACCATTTCTTTATTCATTCAGAAAAGATGAGGAGATCTTTCAACACCAACTATGTCTAGTTTGCTCAACTGGCCCATAAACGGGGACACGGCTAAGATCTTAGTTTTTAACTCTGCAGAGGTTGTGCACTTTCACCTTGAGACTCGTTTTCCCCGAGAGAAAAATGAGACAAGATCTTTCGGAAGAGGGATTCAACCATACCAGCATGACTCGACGCTCCTAAAATTCTACCACCCCATGTCATACAACAGGATGAACCCCCACAACTTACTTAATCTTGGCAGATCCCATATTACCTCAAGGTTGCACTGGAAGCTAACTATACATGGAAGACCTACAGATCTCTTTAGTCCTGGGTGGCAATCCACAAGTGTACCCTCAGGTGAACACCACCACATCCATGGCCCTAGGAGTGACCCAGGTGACAACCACCATGGACATGGCCCTGAGTAGCCACTCAACATAATCCAAGCAATTACCAATCCACCCAGGTGTTTCATTGGGTTGTTAAATTTCAATTTTCAAAGTATCACAACCCGATAAATAGCAGCAGCAGTTGTGATATTGTTATAGTAAAGCTAAACTAGTACCTAGCAGGGGTTTCAGGTTGGCTACACACTACTAGGTGTTCTCAGCATAGCATATACTTTGGAAAATAAATAAAATCACCTATGATGCATACTACTGAAAACTCTAATGCAATAAAAAGTGGGACATGAGCATCACTTTCCTTTTTGAAAGATGTCGTTGCTCACGCTCTCCTTTGAACAAAGAACGTTGCACTCCGTTCAATCTAGTAAATCAATAACACTCAATCACACACAATCCAAAACATGAGCATTACAAAGAAATCATGATATACATGTATTCAATGCAAACCAGACATTTAAATTGGGACCAACCCACTTTATTAGTTCTCTGTTTGATATATGGATGCATGATGACATGACAAATTTTTAATGCATCTTTATTATATTAAAACATATTTATGGCACTATAAAAGCCTCAATTGATAAATTAATATTTCTTCTATTAATTGATTTAATAAATATGATTTTGGTTTTCCCTAGAGAGAGGATAAAAGCCTCATATTTAAAATACTATTAAAACTCAAATTATGATTTGAAGGCACTAATTTCTTCTCTCAAATTAATTAAATCTAACATGTGAAATTTGCAAAAAAAAAAATAAAGGTTTAACATGATTCTAGATTGTTTAGAGCTTTTCAAAAATTTAAAGTTTGTATGGATGGCTAGATTAATTGTTATGAATTTTTGAAGTTGAAAAGAATTTATGATATTTTTATATCTATCAGCCGAATTAAACGAGGCTTTGGCTACGTGCCGCAAATGCATTGGCTGATATCATTTCAGGGAGAATCTGGCTACAGGATGACAAGACGGACCTGGTGGCGAGGATTGAGGTTCCTGGTTCACCAGCAATTGCTCACAAGAGTGGACATAGGCCGTATATGGTTTCCGTTCTCGATGCTCTGCTCTTTCGTGAACGGGGTGAACTGCGACGGTGGGAGGCTCGGGTCGTGGTACTTGTCGCTGCAGCTGTTCTACAGCCACGAGAAGATGCTAGACGGACGCACGTTGGCAGTGCGGTGCCGGAGGTGAAGATGAGAGAGGATGGGGAGGCTGGAGCTCACCAGATTCGACGACGAATATCAGTGGCAGGAGGTGGTTTCCGGCGGCGCGATTCGGCAGCCTAGGGGCATCCCATGGTGAGAGGAACTCGATGGTGGCGGCGCTATCGAGTTTCTTTTCCGGAACGGCATGTACTGATGTACATGCGGATGGAGCTTGTGTTGTGGCGCCGGCAGCGTTCGGACGCGGATGGGAAAGCTTAGAATCGAACGTGTCTGGGCAAATAAAATGATCAGAGAGATGCTCACATGCACGGAAGGCATGATAGACATGGATTCGAGGTCCATTGGACGCTCACCTCGTCGGGAACGACGTCGGCCGCGGGGGCGATTGGCGTTGCGCTAGGAGACGGCGGGGATTGTCGGTTCGCTGGTAATTTCTCGCCGGCAGTGTAGGGTTGTAGGCTCGTCGAACTAATTGATGTGGTGGTCGGAAGTGTTGTGGAACGGCGGCGCTCTGTGCTGCAAGGACAAGCTCGGGAGCGGCAGCCTAGCGACGGTTTGGTACAAGGGCCTGGGCAAAACAGGAGGAGAAAGGAGGCTTCTTTTTTGTGCCCGTGCAAGAGATAAGTTGGCGCAAGGCGCGCGGAGACCGGGCGTTCGTGCGCAACGAGCCAACGAACGTGGGCGGGGTGGTTGCTAGAGGTAGATGACGAGCAGGCCGGACCATTCGACTGAAAGGGAGAGGTCGGTCGGTTCATGGGCTCTGTACGTGAGTGTTCCAGTGAGCTAGCTTCGAATGTTTTTTTGTCTCTCTATTTTATTTACGTGCTAGGTACGAGTTAGTAGCTCCACGTGAGCTGCTCGTTTTTTTTTTTCCTCGATGCTTGCTGGTTGAGCTAGTAACAATGTACTAGCTAAGTTAGCTAGCTTGGGTTTATATAGTAATTTTATTTTCTATTTCTATATATAATGATGTGAATTTAAAATTTATGTGAAGTTTGGTTCAAATCAATTTAAACTTGTTTCTGAAATTTTAGAATAAAAAAATATTGGTCCTTTTAAATGTACAGGGGCCCTTTTCGAACAATTCTCAAGGTTTGAAAATTTCAAATATTGTATAAATATCAAATTGACCAAATTATGTCAATTTTTAAAATAGGTTTTTTTAATTATTTGAAATTCCACAAAAATACTTTTGACTTATAAAACCTTTATCCAAAAGATAGAAATTATTAAATATGATGATCTTCAATTTTCTGGATGCCTAAAGATTTTTAAATAATTAAATAAAAAGAACATTAGAGAATCTAGAGCTTTGTTTAAATAATCTAGAACACTTTGCGGAGGATTTTGGGGTTTATTAAATACCCATATGCATAGTATTTTCATATAATACTCATGCTTTAAGATTTTATTTGATCAAAAGAAAAAGTTTCAAATTTTAGTGATTTTTAAACATTCCAAAATTTTGGGATGTTACAGACTACCACCCTTAAAAGAAATCTCGTCCCAAGATTTGGGAGGGCTAGAAAGAAAAGATAGGTTTGGGTAGCTGGGCTTAAAACAACCAAGTGGGCTACCACCCTTAAAATAAAATTTTGTAGGTAGTCTAAAAACTCTTGTCTAACTGGCTACTGGGTTTACTGTGTCTTCAGCTGGAGTCATACTTCATCATCCATAGTATTTTGTATAGCAATGTATCAACTCCTTGTGGGCAATTGGGGCCTTGAATCCATGTTTTAAACATGTAGGGATCTATGTGTCCATATTCACCTCCAATAGGATGAGCCTATTCACTTTGCTTGGAATGTGGTTGCAATCAAGATGGCTTGAGTAGAACTTTTCCTTGAGTAGAACTCCTCATATGTTTTGCTAAACTTGTAACTCAAACTTTATCCTTTATGATCCAATCAATACTTGATTATCTTGTTACGTTGCTTTTTACTTCATATTAACAACCATTTGAACCAATTCAAAATGTCAAACTCCGTTCTCTTTAAATAGATATACTCACATATCTACTCAAATCATCGACATAATTTTATGAAGGAAAAATTAATCCACCATACATGACTACACATAATGGACTATATACATCAACATGTACAATCTCCATTAAATTAGTCGTCCATTCTACTTTAGCCTATGAACGGAATTCTTAGTCATCTTTTGGAAGAGGTCTCACAAGCGTCAATTTATTCAAAACAAATTGACTCCGGAAGTTCATCAATATGGAGTTCCTTCATGTTTTCCTTTCCGATATGAACTAAAATGGTGGTGTCACAATTTAAGTGAAACTCTTTTACGTCTTGCAACGTTTAGCATTTAGTCTTATAGATGTTTACTTTACCAACATGATTTATATTAACATATCCATCAATTATGGAATATGGTCATCGTTTGAACAATCTCATTTGTTCTCACAAAAGACTAGAACAAAATAACAACTTATTAAGTTCTTAAAATAAATCTTGAATGTTTGGTTCGATACGACAATGAACACAATAACACTTTATTACTGTTCTTGTCATAATCGATTCCACATCTATTACTAGTTCCTTTTATGCACTTGTATTTCTTGCATTGCGTTGCTTCATATGACAACTCATACCAACCAATGTGGTATCAAAATACCCAAAATTACTTTGTTAACTAGTAATACATCTATAACTTGTATATCAAGCATATAATCCTGAGCTGGACTTTTCCAGTTATCTTCTTTTTCTGCCATATATCTTTTTGTAATTCTATTTTCAATATTCCCTTTCCTGTAAAAAATAATCATTCAACATCAAACAATGCTAGTCTTACTAGCTCATTTTCTTTGGCGTGTTAGTCATATACTATCACCCATTGAGTCATACTTTGAGTTTGATTATTCTACTAATATCACCATATTAATAGTATTCTTCTAGATTCCACTCTTAGCAATCTCCAAGTAAGGTAAACGACTTTACCCATACTTTTAATCCAGCCGATCATAACAATTTTATGATTAAGCTACTATAGCTCGAAGGAAGAAATTTACAGGTTAATTTTTAGCGTCCAACTTCTTGGAATATTCAAACGCCTAGCGTCTTTGATCATTGCATATATTCAGATAATATAAGCAAACATTGTCACGCTAAATTATACTCAGTCATGTTGCCACAAATAAGTTTCTAGATATCAATATATCTTTCACTTGATTGTTTATGAAAACAACTTTTTTCAGTTCCTAAATCACCTTGATCAACAAAAAATTCTTTTGAAGATAAAGTAATATGGAAGCAACCATGACTCTGGATTCTAAGTAGGAATTGGTTGCTCTCTAGATCAATCAATCATTAATCATATGGAGCTAGGTAGGAAATACCGAAAATCTACAACAGGACTCATTTTTAAATTTCACTAATACGGTACCAATCTTAAATGGTTTTACCAGATCATAACAGTTATATCTCAATTAACAATCTAAGTGTAAGGTAGTTCTGTGGATGCCAATGAATATTACAATTTGTGCAAATTCACTTTGATTGGTTGTTCATGATAAATAAGTTCGAGTTAATTCAAAATTAAACCATGAACTCCCACTAAAAAACAACATCCCTCTTAGTCGTCTTTAGTGATTGCACGAACCAAATTCACTACACCAAAACCGATCATAACGTGAGATGATGTAGCTTCAAAGGCGAACATCGAAATGTTCATCATATCATCCATATGATTCATGCTTTACCTTTCGGTTACTTGTTCCGAGGCCATGTCTGTACATGCTAGTCTCGCCAAGTAGAACCGTATTATTGCGTGTGTTTCAAGGCCATGTCTGTACATGATAGGCTTGAAAACACCCGTTGTATGCGAGCGTTGAGTCTGTCACACCCGATCATCACGTGGTGTCTCGAAACAACGAACTTTCTTAACGGTGCATACTTAAGGAAGAAAACATTATTATCTTGATATTAAGTGAGAGGGGTCATCTTATAATGCTACCGTCGCTATCTAAGAAAAACATGATGCATAAAAGGATTGACATCAGAGACATACATGTAAGTATAACGTGATATGATATGGTCTTCCTTGCACTTGATCTCCATCATGTGCATCATGGTATGATCTCCATCATTCCACCGGCGTGGTACCAAGTACCATGGCATCCCAATCTTGATTGTCCATCAATAATAAGACAACCATATGGATACCTTCCGGTATATCAATAATTTACAAAAGAGATCATCTCATAATCAAATTTGTAACATTGACCATGTCACATCACATGCCCAGCAAAAACTAGTTAGACGCTTCTAATTTATTTTTGCATATTTTACGTGGCTTAGGGCTTTCGAGGATAGAACCATTCATACCTACGAACATCAACCACAACGTTGATAAACACATTTTTAACAGCCCTTAGTAGATTAGATCTTAACTATAGTAGGAGAAACACACACCCGCAAGCCACTTATGCAATACAAGTTGCATGTCAGTTGTGGAACAAGTCTCATGTACGTGGACATGTAAGGTTAGTCCGGGCCGCTTCATCCCACTATGCCACTAAGATCATAAAATAATCAAGGAGGTAATAGCATGATCATCAACACCCACATACACCTATGTGTTCTACCCGTACAAAACATCTACGCATAGATCCGGCTCTGATACCACTGAAGGGGTCGTTGCATAGAAAACAAAAAAATTCCTACGCGAGAGACACCCGAAAGGCCAAGATCTAATCTAGGAGACAAAGTGCAACGGGCAACGAGAGGGTTAAGGAGAACACATACCCTCGAAGACACAAAGCGCTACGAGATCAAATCTCGTTGTTGGCGTAGTCGTACTCACACCGATCCCGATAGCGAGAAGATGTGCACCGCATCCGGCGGTGCCTCCGTGATCGGTCACACGTACGGTTGATGACGACCTCCGTTCCCTCGATCCAGCGGGGCGTGGAAGTAGAGGATCCCTCGGAACTCCAGCAGCACGACGGCGTGGTGGTGGTGAAGAATCCCACGGTCAGGTCTTCGCCAAGCCGGAGACCATGGAATGGAGCAGCGGGTGGAGGGAAAAAGAAGTGGGCAAGTGTGTGAAGGAGGGAGAGCTCTCACCCTCCTTTTATAGGAGAGGGGGAGGCAGCCCAAGGGGGGTGCGGCCAGCCCCATGGTGTGCCCCCACCTCTTCCCTCATGATGTGAGTGGACACTCCACTCACACCCACTCATTTTCCCTTAAAACTCCACTTAGAAAATCCAAGAGTTTTTCTTTAATAAATTAATAAAACATTTTTATTTCTTTATTTCAGCATTTGTTAATTCTATTAACAAACATTTTCGTCTAGCACCTCGAATCATTTGTTAATTCCATTAACAACCATTCGACGAAAAAACCCTTGAGCTATTTCAATTTTTCCTCGAAACAATTTTGGTGCTGCCCAAAATATTCTTCGATATTCCGTATCCTCTCAAATGCGTCATCGAACCTTAAGTGTGTCACCCTACGGTTCATGAATAAGATAGAAATGATCGAGACTCCTCTCCGATCAATAATCAACAGCGGGATCTGGAAATCCGTGATGACTCCTATTTATTCAACGATGACTCTCGTGATCGTGTGAACCAACAACGTCGTGAACTATTCCCTTTGTCTCGCGATATTTTACTTGTCCGAGATTCGATCATTGGTATCAACCATACCTTGTTTCAATCTCGTTACCGACAAGTACTCTTTTCTCGTTCCCGTGATATAACATCCTTGTGATCATATCACGTGCTTGCAAGCGGTTTCGATGTGATATCACCGAGAGGGCCCAGAGTATATCTCTCTGTCATTTTGGATGGACAAAACCCACTCTTGATCCATGAGCCTCAACTAATACTTTCCGAATACCTAACGGCACCTTTATAGTCACCCTATTACGGTGTGCCGTTTGATGACATCAAAGCACCCTTTCGGTATCAGTGATTGACATGATCTCATGGTCTAAGGAATAAGTTACTTCGTACGCAAGATATAACAATATAAACTAAATGACTTGATCATATTGTTATCTTGATATTGGGTATTTGTTCATCACATCATTCTTCTAATGAGATGACCTCGTTATTAACAACATCCAATGTTCATGATCAGGAAACCTTGACCATCTATTAATCAACGAGCTAGTTAAAAGAGAGGCTTTACTAGGAACCATTGTTTGTTTATTAAACACACATGTATCAACGTTTCCGGTTAATACAATTCTAGCATGAGAAATAAACATTTATCATAAACAAGGAATAAGATAATAACCACTTTATTATTGCCTCTCGGGCATATTCCCTTCAGTTTGATGTCATCAAAGTACTCTTTCGATATCAGTGATTAACATGATCTCATGGTCTAAGGAATAAGGTTACTCCGAATGTAAGACATAACGAAAAAACTAAATGACTTGATCGTATTGTTATACTTAGTTAGGGTCTAAGTTCATCGCGTCATTCTCCTAATGACATGACCCCGTGATTAACAACATCCAATGTCTATGATCAGGAAACCTTGATCATCTGTTAATCAACGAGCTAGTTAAAAGAGAGGCTTTACTAGGAATGTTTGTTTGTTTATTAATCACACATGTATTAACGTTTCCGGTTAATACAATTCTAGCATGAGAAATAAAAATCTATCATAAACAAGGAATAACATAATAAACACTTTATTATTGCCTCTCGGGCATATTCCCTTCAGGAGATACCACAATGTCATACCCTTCTATGAATAAAACAATGCAATCAAACATTCATACGACATGCTATCTTATATTAATAAGTTGGAACTAAACACGTGAGAGCACGAACTACTAAACATCAATTAAATAACATACACCTTACATGAACAAACTAAGCATGTTCACACGGATGAGTATATGTACAAAAATAAAACAAATAGAGTTCATACCATCCTCTCACCACAACTTGGACTGTCGTAAATCATCATTACAACTATTTACTTGTGTGGATCCAATAATATAGAATCATAATCAAGATCCAATGGAGACTGATACATCATAAACGTATCCTTAATTTCTGATGTTCCATGTTGTTTCCCACATGTTTACCTTACACTTTATGTCATTTTTATCGATTTCCCGGGACTAACCTATTGACAAGATGCCACAGAGCCAGTTCCTGTTTTCTCTTGTTTTTGGTTTCAGAAAAGTTGTTCTGGAAATTTTCTCGGAATTGGACGATTCGAAACCCAGAAGTCTTAGAAGTCCCGGAAGCATCCAGAAGTCTCGAAGAGCCCCAGAGGGGGCCACAGGGTGGCTACACCATAGGGTGGCGCCACCACCCCTGGCCATGCCACCAGGTGGTGTGGGCCCCCTATCCACCCCCCGGCACCGCCCTTTCGCCTATTGATGCATGTAAAATGCATACATGAACTTTGCATGTTATTACTTGTTTTTCCTACATATTAGCAACTTATATTCATGTTTTATAATGATTTGGGGGATTTTCTAAACAATCCCCCTTCTTTTGGTTCTAACCCTGTTTTTCCAGAAAACGTACTTTTTAGTGTTTCAGACTTTCCGGGAGCTTCGGGAC
The DNA here is from genome assembly GCA_028641055.1 of Alopecurus myosuroides. Classification (NCBI taxonomy): domain Eukaryota; kingdom Viridiplantae; phylum Streptophyta; class Magnoliopsida; order Poales; family Poaceae; genus Alopecurus; species Alopecurus myosuroides. Next base: position 360,457,025 of record CM054058.1, read on the forward strand.
TCCAAAAAGGGCAAGGCCAAAGAGCACGGTTCAGAATTTTCGAGAAGAAGACCATGGGCCAAAGTAGAGGGAAAAAAGGCCAACCAGGTGGCAAAGAGGACCCTCCACGCGGCCAGATTCCTTGGCCGCGTGAGAGGCTTCCTTTTTGCCCCCGTGGCTCCGATGCCGTCGATCTTTCTTCTCCCGAGTGTCTCGTGACCTAAAAAAAACTATATAAAGGGTCCCCTGGCCTTTTCGAGGAGGAGGCAGCGCCGAGAGACGAAACCACGAGACAGAGAGACAGAAGGCTGCCGCCGGAGAAGATCGGAGGTGGGAAACGCCGCCGGGATCACCCCCGGAGGGCTCCACCCCCCTCCGGCGTGTTCATCATCAACATCTACAGCAAGATCAGCTCCATATCTCCACTGTAATCTCTTGGCAAACACGATGTATGATGCAATACTATATTCCCTTGATGTATTGTGTCTCCCCGTCTATGTTTGAGTAGTGAATTATTCTTGGCAATGGTGAAATAGTTCGTTGATTGGTTGCATACAAGTTTGTTATCTTCTATGATTGTCTTTATGTACAATATATGAGTGCATGCATATGTTGGGGAATGCATGTAAGGTGATCACCGGTAGCATAATGGAGTGGTGGTGACTTGGGAGTGACAGTAACCTGAGACCGAGCCACAAAGTTAAGTTATTGGGGGATATATATAGGGGACCTTAGAACGTAAGGCTATGGTGGGACTTTATGTCTTAATCAATCTTGTGCAGTCATTTACTTGGCCACATGATCCATCATAAGGGGTTGTAGATCATTTACTTGACTATACCTATTCATGGCTCCTTCCTAGAAGAAACAACTAAGACTAAAACATGTGCTTCACTAATTGTGACAACCACACAAACGAAACACCTATTGCTAGAACACTTGCTCCCGTGAGATACTTGAGATATTTGCTGCTTGCTACTTGTGAAACTTGCTTAGAAACTTGAATTTTAAACTTGCTTCACTAGTTACTAGACAAACCACACTCCACGTCACTTGCTTTTAATTAGTTATTTCCTTTTAGTCAAACTTATTGCTTTGCATAAACAGCCATATAAGAGGGTTATAGGGCTTTAGAGAATAGATAGCTTACCTTCAGCTCCTCGTGGGTTCGACACTCAAATACTTATCGAAAGGTACTACAATTGATCTCCTGCACTTGGGAGTCATCACCTATATATACTCCCCGATGCATCAACCCTACGGGAATCGACCTTTTTCACAAAATTCATCTGTAGCTCCGCCGCCGCTGATACGTCTCCAACGTATCTATAATTTCTAATGCTCCATGATGATATTATGCCAATTTCTACATGTTTTCCCCCTTCTTTATGTCATTTTTACACGTTTTCCGGGACTACCCTATTAACAAGATGTCAAGTGACAGTTCCATGTTTTCTACTGTTTTTTGGTTTCAGAACAGTTGTTCTGGAAATATTCCCGGAATTGGACCCCACAAAGCCCGAAGTGCCTATTTTCCCCGGAAGCATCCAGAAGACCAAAGAGGAGACGAAGAGGGGCATCAGGAGGGCCACACCATGGCGTGGCGCGCCTCCCGCCCCTTGGCCGCGCCAGGGGGTGGTGTGGGGCCCCTAGGGCTCCACCGCCTATGCACTTTTGCCTATTTATTCCTCCCGGATGGAAAACCCTAAACATCTGATCAAATATCCCCGAAAGGTTCCGTAGCTGTCGTCACCGTCAACCCTAGATCAGGGGGGGTTCTGAAGCTGTCTTCGGCACCCTGCCGGAGAGGAAATCATCACCGGAGGCCTCTCCATCACCATGCCTACCTCCGGAGTGATGCGTGAGTAGTTCATCCTTGTACTACGGGTCCATAGCAGTAGCTAGATGGTTGTCTTCTCCTCTTATGCCTCCATGTTTAGAACACGTGAGCTTCCTAACATGATCGAGATTGATCTTATGTAACTCTATGTGTTGTGTTTGCTGGGATCCAATGAATATTGAACTTATGCCAAGTTGATTATAGTATTTATTGGATATGTTATTTGTGATCTTGCATGCTTTCCGTTGCTAGTGGTTGCTCTGGCCAAGTAGTTGCTAGTGACTCCAAGAGGGAGTATTTATGCTTGATAGTGGGTTCATGCCTCCTCTTCGCCCTTCTCGAGTGACAGAAACATGAAGGGGGAGGATGTGTTGTTGCCATTAGGGAGAAACAGCGGTGAGAGTACCCGCGTGTATAATCATTGCTTACATTACACACTTTGTTTAATGCAGTTATTTGTTGCTTGCAACTTAATACCTAAGGGGGTTCGGATGATAACCTAAGGGTGGATTATTAGTCATAGATGCAGTTGGATTATGGTCTATGTATTGTTGTAATGTCCGCGCTAAATATCATAGTAGTCATCATGTCATGAATGTGCACTACGGTGCAACCTTTATTTGTCAATTGCCCAGCTGTAATTTGTTCACCCAGCATGTTATCTTTTATGGAGAGACACCACTAGTGAACCTATGAACGCCGGTCCATTTTCCTATACTGTTAAACCAACCACCACAATTTCCTGCTTTCTTTACTTACTGCATGCATACATTATTTTCCACACTATACGTCTAATCTTTGTTTCCACTAAGACCGGTGAGATTAACAACCTCACTGTACCGTTGGGACGAAGTATTTTGGTTGTGTTGTGTGCAGGTTCCACGTTGTTGCTGACACCGGTGATCCATAACCACCGTCACTGGCATCAACCTTCCGAAGGTCCTCTTTCTCCTACTGGATTGATAGCCTTGGTTCATAACTAAGGGGAATTTCCTACCGCTGTGCTCATCACACCCTCCTCTTGGGGTATCCCAACACACAACATCAAGAAATTTCTGGCGTCGTTGCTGGGGAGGAAGAAGTCTTCTGGCAAGGGGAGTCTCTCACTCTCAACCTCTTTATTTTTCTTATTGTCTTGTTTTTATTTTTTGTCTTGTTTTGCTTCTTTATATCAAAAACAAAAACAAAAAAGTTCTTATTCTAGTTGTGTTTTTCTTTATCATGCTAGCTATCAATGTTTGATGTCTTTGAAACTAGATCTTTTAGGCAAGGTGGGCTCACGGATGAACAACAAAAACATTATAAGGAACACTGCTTGTCACAAAAAGGGATACACTTATGGGAGCAAATTAATAAATTGCATGACTATGCTAAAAACTTGTGCTCTACTTATAATGTTACTTATTGCTTTGATAAATCTTGTTGCTGTAGGAGGTATAAACACCTCCCTTTTCAATGTGAGTATGATTATAATGTTACCATATCTTCTTATCTTAAGGTAAATTATAAATTATATGATGTGGAACAAATTGAAGAATTTGTTGCTTGGAAGGGTGCATTCGAAATTGCCTATTTGCTTGAAAGTTGTCGAGACATCGTAGTAGTTTTCATAGACTGGGGTGCCATGAGACTACGGTAGAGACGTGGGGTAACGGGATAGCGTAGTAACACAGAACACGGGATTTACCCAGGTTCGGTACGTCGCGACAGTACGGCGTACCTACTCCTGCACTTCTCACTATGTGGGACTAAAGCCCGTATAATAAGGTTACAATGTAAGAGAATAGATCCAGCTACTCGTCGAGGATGAACTTACCGGCGAGTTGCGTAAGGCTTGAACTTGAACCTAGAACCTTGGAACTAAAGGAACTTATGAAATCTATCTCCCGTCCGGCTTTATATAATAGCCGGATTAGGGCTTACAGAACCAGAAACCTAGAAGACTACGTTTTACTTGTAACTTGGAAAGTAAGGAATCCGTCTTCTCCTCCAAGCCAGATCACGCGGGCCGTGATCCGGGTTCTTCTAGAATCCGGCTTCTGCGCGTCGGACTACTGGGCCGCCCAATGGACCTAAGCCCATTACCATGTAGGCCACCCTGGTAGTCCGACTCTTTTGTCTACCATCTTCTATACCCCTATTCAGTATATATCCGACAGTAGCCCCCAGGAAGGATCAAAACTCTGAAACTCCGCCTTTCATCAAATACATTTTGTCCGGGAAAACTTGATTCAGCAGTCTTGATTCTTTCTTCTTTCCTTTTGAAGGAGATGGTAACATAAAACTCGGAACTATGAAAATCCGGCTTTTCTTCTTGCGCTCCTTCGCGGAAAAGGAACTCGTGACATCAGCGCCTCAATCACGCTGACGCAAGCGCCGCTTGGTTTCACGCGGGAAACCCTGCAACGTATCTCTGACAGATTCTCACGAGAAACGAGGAGATAGCCATCATTCCTCTGTCGTTCCGTTTCCCGGATTTTCCGGCGAGCGACACGCGTCGAACATCCAACGGTCAAAAGAGCCGTTGGCGCGTATCTAGAGGTTTTCAGGCTATAAATAGCCGTCCTCGTCGTCATCGGAAATCTTTCCTCACTCCACACTGCCCACGCCATTGACGCAAACGCGAGCACAAGAGCAAGAACGAGACCTTGCCCCGACGAGCCCTTTGCACGCCGGAGCGCTCACTCACCACCGAAAAAGATGGCCTCTCCGTCGTCCTCACCGGCTCGCGCCTCCATCGACGAGCTTTTGGGCGACCTAGATCCACAGCTGGGGTCGCCCAAGCATGCCGGCGGCGGGCCGGAAAAGACCACCGTATCCGCGGCGGGCGAAGGAAATGCTTCCGCCGCCGCGGACGTAGCGGGCCCAAGCGCCACGACAACCCCGCCGTTCGCACCTGAAACGGCGGAGGAGAAAATTGAGCTCCTTGGCGAGAAGCTTGCCGCCGCGAAGGCCGCCGCCGCCGCCGCCGCCGGAACAGAAGAGGAAGAGGAAACTGCAGGCAACTGGAGTGCCTGCAGTATTCCCCCGGCTCTCCTTCCCAACTTGGAGAAGGAGGGTTTGGTGCTAAAAAAGAAATGGCGGCTCCCGGAAGAGGAGACTGAACCCATGCCACAAGAGGGCGAAAGGGTGCTTCTTGCCTCCCACCTTCTACGAGGTATGGGACTGCCACCTTCCTCTTTCTTCCTCCAGGTTCTGTCACACTACAGCATCCAACCTCATAACCTTCCTCCCAATTCTATTCTGTACATGGCCGGCTTCCAGGCCTTGTTCGAAGGTTACCTAGGAATAGAGCCTAGGTTAGATTTTTGGCTGTATTGCTTTGGGGTGAAGCGTAACTCTTCGGAGGGCGCACTCCCAAATTGCGGGACCATTTCCTTTACTCTTCGGAGATTCCGAGAGGATTGGTTCCCCAAAATCAAAACCTCAGAATCCGTCAAATTTTGGACGGGTTCTTTTTTCTATCATCCCGACGTGCCTTTTCCTAAAAAGGCCGTCGGGGTTCCACCTTTTGTGAACTCCGCCGCTGTTCCCCAGGATAACTGGGTGACAGAGGCCGTCCAGGTTCTGCCTCCAGATCTGCTAAGGATCAAGAGGCGCATCGCCAAGCTCACCTCCTCCAAACCTCCTTTGACCGGTATGGACACGGTCTTTTGCTGGCTGGATAGGCGGATTCAGCCATTAGCAAACCACGGAGGCCGTCTCCTGTGTGAATACACGGGAGCCAAGGATCCAATGCGGACAACCGACAAGGATTGGCCCGCAAAAGAGCTTAGGCGGCGCATCAATCAGTTGGTCGCATCGCGCGACCAATACACGGAGAGTCGGCCAATGTACACGGCCGACAACCCAGCTCCTAAGGTAATTTTTCCGTTATTTGGGTATAATCTTACTTCCTGGATAATCTACCTTTTGAATCTGATTGGTTTTTCCAACAGCTTGTGGATCTTCCAGACTCGGAGTTAGCCTCCGAGGCCGAGCTGGATGCGCTGCGCACCGCCGCTACGGGTGGGCGCAAACGCAAGAAGATAATTTCTTCGGATGAAATTATCGACCTTGACGGAATCCCCGTCGCCACTTCCAGGTTATTTTCTTCTGGGTTTTTTCTTTTATGGGATCTTTTTCGTCCATCTTCGGTGTTTTAACCTTTTCCGGGTTTTTGGTTTTTAGCCTACCCCCCTCCAACTTGAAGCCGAGAAAGTTGAAGAAACTCAGAGCTTCTTCCAACCGAGGCAGCCAACCATCTCCCGCCGTCGCCCCGGACACGCCGCAGACAATGGCGGAAGAGCCTACTGCAGCCACCACCACCAAGCCCCCAGAACCCAGCCAGCCCGTTGTGTCCGAGTCGGACACGAGGGAAAGGGCGGCTCCAGAGGTGGGGAAATCTTCTCGGACTTTCGACGAGGAAATCCCCACCTTTGACAAGGATTTTAAGGCTATAAATGACGGCTTGGACGCAGCCGGAAATCACTTCGCGGAATACGCGAAAGAATTCCAAGAAAACTTAGCAGGTTTGCAGCGCATGAGCCAGGTATGTAACTCTAGCCCCCAAGCATTAAACAAAATGCATGCTTTTTTGCTTTGATGTTTTTTGTTAACCATACTTTTCCTTGCTGTGTTTCAGCAAACCTCCGAGGCCATAAACCTGGAAGTTTTCAGGAAGCTCACCATCAAGAATAAAGAAGTTCGAAGTCTTCTTTCTATTCTTGAGGAGAAAGAGGCGGAGCTGGAATCATCTCAGCTCGCTTTGACAGAAACGAAAGGTAAGCTTTTTTCGTTTTGAAATTTCTGATTTAAGACTTTGTCTAAGTTTTTCCCGAGGAAATTGATCAACTCGGATTTTCCCTTGCTTTTCAGCTGCCTTAGCTGAGGCTAAACAAGCAGCGGAAGATTCTGGCAACGCCGAAATTCTCCGCAATGAGAACATTGAGCTTCACAAGAATCTTGTGAAAGCTCAGCAAGACCTGGAAGCCAGCAACCTTGCTCTTGGAATGGCTAATTCCAAGGCTTCCGAACAGGCGGAGAAAGACAAGTCCACCATTCAGGATTTGACTGAAGCTCTGAACCTTCGCCTGGAGGAAGTTTCCGAGATCGACAAGCTCATTGGTAAATTTCTTACCCTTTTCCTCATCTTTCCATGTTTTGCTTTCTCTGTTTATCTGCTTAACCCTTTTGTATGTTTTATTGGATCAAACAGGAGACACCCCAGATGGCACTCGAGCTGCAGGCATCCGAGCTTTCGGGGAGACATGGAATTTGGTGAAAGCTGCTGCAACGCAGCTAGTAGGCAAGTTTCTTCCCGAAAAATCTGGGGAATGCTCGGAGGTTGAAAAACTTCCGGGTATCATCATGGAGGTGGCGGAGTCAAAGGAGTCTATTCTCCGCTCCGCTGCACGGGGTGGTGCGCGCATGGCCTTAGGCCTTATGCGCATGCACTATCCTAGTGTCAAATCCTGGCGTGTGGCCACCGGTGTCCCTCAGGGATACACGGATGCGCAACGATCCACCATTTTTGGTGAAGTTAAGGGCCATGCCACCCAGATTGCCGCCATGGTAAATGTCGCCGTCAACTATCCAGAAGAGGAAGCTCCTCCAATTCCCGATGAAGAAAGCAGCGAGGAGGAGTCGGATTCTTGAAGGGTTACCTGGAACCTGGATAGAAAAATTAGACAATAGGAGCATTACTGTTCTTTCATTTGTAATCCAAAATGTAATGCTTCTTATGTATTAATGAAAATTCCGCCTTTTGCAGTTTAAACTATGAAATTACTTTGCAAGTTGTTTGTATTTTACCATTCCTTTATCTTCTAAGTTCTCTGGTGTATATGCTTTAACTGTCCTTAGTGTTTGAAATGGCTCAAATAGCATTATGAATCGTTATGCCGAGTAACTGGGGACGAACCAAGCAGTTTTGAAACTCGAAAACATGAATCATGCTAAAGGCATTTTTACTAACTAGTTCCAGTAACCCAGCGTACACACAATCAGATAAGACTTAGAGAAACAAGGAAAGTTTTAAGTGAAACTTGGGCACGCAGGCAATTCAAGTTTCCTTTAGCCGTAAAAAGGCTGAAAAATCATTCAGTTATGTAACGCCGAGTACGCAAGCACAATTCGGGTTAACGTTGAGAAATTTGTAAGATCATTGGGAAATAGATGAGGCGGAAACACTTTGCACTTATAAGAAATATGGATGACAGCATTCCGACAACTTTATTTCATGATCTCAAAAGATGTTTACATAGATTTGAACTAAGTACAGAAGGGGACATAACTTGCTAGACGTTCCCAGGCTTCCGCAATCCACTTGACCTTGTCGAACTTCTCCAGCAATTTGTGAAATGGTAAGGTTTTAGCCCCCAGCCAACTAAGAAATCTTTTTATGGCTGTGGCGGAACCCGGCAATTCTGGGACATCTTTTTCAGACGTAAGTTCTGAGATGTTCGAGATTGCCTTAATCTTTTCCGGGTTAACTTCTATTCCTTTATGAGAAACGATGAAACCCAGAAGTTTTCCTGAGGGAACCCCGAATACGCACTTAGATGGATTCAACTTCATCTTGTAGGTGCGCAAGTTCTCGAAAGTTTCTCGCAAATCCTCAAGGAGTGTATCTTTTTCCTTGGTTACGACAGCAATATCGTCCACGTAAACATGGACGTTTCTGCCAATCTGACTATGCAAACAACGTTGCATGCAACGCTGGTAGGTTGCACCTGCGTTCTTCAGGCCAATAGGCATGGTTACATAGTAATACGTCCCGTACGGGGTTATAAAAGAAGTCTTGATTTGATCTTCCTTTTTCATGCGTATTTGGTGGTACCCGGAGTATGCATCCAAAAAGCATAAAAGCTCAGAGCCTGCAGTGGCGTCTATTATTTGATCGATTCGTGGCAGCGCAAACCTATCTTTCGGACATAACTTGTTCAATCCTGTGTAATCTATACACATTCTGAGGGCAGTTGTGTCTTTCTTCGGTACTAACACCGGATTTGCGGACCAGTCAGTATGGATTACCTCCCTGATGAAATCCGCTGCTAAAAGCCGGATAATTTCCTTGCCAATAGCCTTCCGTCTTCTTCCGTCAAATCGACGGAGACCTTGTTTGACGGGTTTTGATCCGGGAATAACCTTGAGTTGGTGCTCAGCAAGTTCCCTGGGTACGCCTGGCATGTCAGCTGGACACCAGGCAAAAATATCCCAGTTCTCACGGAGGAACTTGATGAGCTCGCCTTCCTATTTGTCGGTCATCCCAGTCCCTACAACGACGAATTTTGTCGGATCTTTGGGATCTAGGATTACCTGTCTTGTATTCTCGGATGCCTTGAAGCTATCTGTTGGCTTCCGAGTTTCTTTTCCTGCCGGCATTTCTTTCGGCGATACCTCCTTGGCTAACTCCTTCAGTTCTTCCTGAGCTATAACTCTTTGAGCGCAAAGGGCGTTTTGCTTCTCCAACTCATTTGCCAGCTTGAAATCACCAGCAATGGTGATTACTCCTCCTTTGGGTCCTGGCATCTTCAGCTTGTTGTAGATATAGCAAGATCTTGCCATAAATTTGGCGAAAGCCGGACGTCCGAGTATTGCGTGATACACGCTCTCGAACGGCACAACTTCGAAGGATACTTTTTCCTGCCGGAAGTGATCTTTATCTCCGAAGGTGACATCTAGGGAAATTTCTCCTAGGGATCGTGCTTGCCTGCCAGGAACAATGCCATGGAAGCGTATATTGCTGTAGTTGAGCTGGGACTCGGATATCTTCAAGTGCTTCAGTGTATCCAGGTACATTATATTGATGCTGGATCCTCCGTCCATCAGCACTCTTCTTAGCCTAGTGTTTTGAACAATAGGGCTTACAACAAGAGCTTGTGTGCCGGGTTCCGGGATATTTCCGGGATGATCTGACTGATCCCAGATTATCGGTGTGCTGGAGTACTTCAAGAATTTTGGGGTCGCAGGAACAACCGCGTTTATTTCTCGAAGTGTTCTTTTGGCCACCTTTGCTGACGGGGTTGCTAGGAAAGTTAACATTGCTTCTCCGTCAACTCTCGGAAATTTAGGTTCGCCTTTTCGCTGCTGTTCCTGGATTTTATCATCAGTGTCCGATTCACTGTCTTCTTTTTCAGCTTCTGGCTTTTGTTTGGCAGGTTTCCTCTTGGAACCCTTCCCTTTATTTCCGGATCCTGCATTGCCTTTCATATGCTTGTTTAGCCGGCATTGCGCGTTTGTGTGGGTTGGTTTCCCAAACTGAGAGTGGTGGACGCAAGGTTCCGACTTAATTCTCTCCCATTCCTCAGGAGTGTAATTGATGGGATCCGGACTGCGGCCTTTCCACTTGTTCCCTTTTTCTCCTCCAAAGGCTAAGTTAACCTCCTTGGGTTTTGTTGTTGACTCCGGAGTTCCTTTTTTATCAGAACGAGGTGTTTTCTTGGCCAGTATCAGTGACTCAATATTGCCTCCTCTTGCTCTGATATCATCTTCGGCTGCAGCATGCTCATTAGCGGTTGTAAGCATAGATCCGAGATCTTTGTGCTTTTTAGAACCAACCATGAACGGTACAAGTCCGGGTTTTAGGCCATTGACGAAAGCATGCATTGCTTGTACGTCAGTTACTCCAGAGCAACTATTCTTCATCGCAGTCCATCTGGAGATGAAATCCACGTATGGTTCGTCTTCAAATTGGGTGCAACGGTTCAGCTGGTTGATGCTATTTGGGCGTTTGTATGTTCCCCTAAAGTGCTGGGTAAATACTCTCGCCATATCATCCCAACTGTCGACAGTTCTTGATGGTAAACCATTAATCCAATCTCTGGCTCCGTCTAGCAACATTAGGGGAAGAAACTGACAGCTTCCAGGTCTGTCCCGTTGTTGATTTGGACGGTTGTGTAATAATCTGAAGCCAGGTATCCGGGTTTGTACTTGCCGGTATATTTTTGGTAGGTTGGACCAACTTTGGCGAAGCCAGAATGCAGGGTTATCCTTCGGATCCTGTCAGTAAAACACTTAGGACCAAAGTATAGATCATCCTTTTCTGCTCTATCAATATGTGCAGAATATCTCCCGGCTGAATGGACAGAAGGGGATCTGCTCCTTTCTTTTCCATTGTTGCGCGGACGCGTTTTTCGAGGTTATCTCTATCTCTTCCGTTGTCACGCCCTCTGGGATTAGGTGGAGTCCTGCTCCTGTACCTTTCCTTATTTTTAGGCGGTGTCCGAGATCTTTCACGTCTGTGAGGTGTATCGTATCTTCCGGCTTTTTCAGCTGGGTTCTTCTCGGAGGTGGCATTATTTTGCCGTCATTCCGGTGTTTGTCTTCCCGATCGTGTGGTTTATATCCATCTTTCGGGAGATGAGGTCCGGTTCTAGACGCTGCGTCCCGGTTGTCGGGGTTTTTCTTGTCTTTTCTCGGATCCTCTTTTTTATCCGAATCTCCGGGTTCTTCCGGTCCAGGTGCTCCAGCAGCGCAAGTAACAGTTTTGCAGAGGGCGGAATTATCATGCAGCCTCCCTGATCGCTCTTGTCCTCGTTGTTGCTGCTGTAATGCTTTTCCTAGGAAAGCATACACCCCTTGGAGTTTTTCCCCGTTGGAGTACAGATCATTGTTCAGGATGGCGAACGCTGCTGCCGCGTTTTCTGCTGCGGTTTTGTATATTGGCTCGCCCTTGGCATCTTTGCCGTTTAACTGCTTTTGCCAAGATGGGTTATAAAACCTTTCTTTCGGCGGCAGTTCTTCCGGTTTTGCAATTCCGGGTAACCTAGTAGGTTTTAAGGCAGATCTATGCTTTCTCTCGTACTCCTCTATTTCTTCCTTCATGATTTTGATGTCATTATGGGTTTGTTGGAGATGTTGCCGAGATCTAAGCAGATGTTGCTGTTGCCGTTGGAAAGCTTGTCTCCTGGCTTCCAGCATCTCAGGGGGTTCATTGGGTCCCACTGGAGTTTGTAATAGTTCTTGCTCTTCCAGTTCTGTCATTGGCGGAGCAGCGATTTCCTTAGATTTCTTTTCCGTAGGCTTTGTGCCACTAATATCTCCAACTTCCAGGTTTTCATCAGCGAGATCGGCTGACTTTTTCTTCCGGAGTTTGTACTGGAGTTTTTTAGAAGCACGGTGCTTTTTCTTGGAAGACGGAGGTTTTTTGACAGGTTCATCCTCTGTCATCTCCTTGACATTAGGGAATATCGGAGAAGTTTCTCCGTCTTCCCTCTCTTCCGCTGGCGGAGGGGTTTTAGGGCTTTCCTGGCTGTCGGCACCCGTTGTATCAGCTGGTTTTGCCATTAGCACTTCATGGAATCCCTCTTGAAAGGACTTAACTTTTCTTACGAAGGCATCATCGTCTTCGTCTTCGGATTCGAAGTTATCCGATCCGGTTTCCGACTCCAATCTCGCCTCAATGGCGGCAAGCACGGACTCTGTTTCCGAGTTCATCGTCTGGTTGACGGATGTCGGATCTTCCGTCTCTGTGGCGGGTATTGGTTCTTCCGTCTCTGTGACGGGTGTATTGTTGTCTGCCTCTTGCACGGGATTTCCGCCATCCGTGTTTTCGGCGATCTCGGATTGCACCATGCTGATAAAGTGCGTATCACTGTTTTGTCGGCGATCTGAGCAAAATCCGGCATCATAGTCGTCTTCGACTGGGTATAGGGCGGGTGGGAAATACTTGCTTTCACCGCAAAACCCCATTGCTTCCGCGGTTAATCCGATAAAGATGTTAGCAGATCCAATCGGTAAAACGCAGGCACTTACCAGGTGGTTTTGCGCCGGTATGTAGGATCCGTTGTCGAGGAAGCGCCCGACGTCGTCGTCGAATTCCAAGCTTCCGACAGTGATCGATCTTCCAATTCCGCCTAGTATCCCAGATCGGAACTTCACGCCTGACGTCGTCGGCCCCACGGTGGGCGCCAACTGTCGAGACATCGTAGTAGTTTTCATAGACTGGGGTGCCATGAGACTACGGTAGAGACGTGGGGTAACGGGATAGCGTAGTAACACAGAACACGGGATTTACCCAGGTTCGGTACGTCGCGACAGTACGGCGTACCTACTCCTGCACTTCTCACTATGTGGGACTAAAGCCCGTATAATAAGGTTACAATGTAAGAGAATAGATCCAGCTACTCGTCGAGGATGAACTTCCCGGCGAGTTGCGTAAGGCTTGAACTTGAACCTAGAACCTTGGAACTAAAGGAACTTATGAAATCTATCTCCCGTCCGGCTTTATATAATAGCCGGATTAGGGCTTACAGAACCAGAAACCTAGAAGACTACGTTTTACTTGTAACTTGGAAAGTAAGGAATCCGTCTTCTCCTCCAAGCCAGATCACGTGGGCCGTGATCCGGGTTCTTCTAGAATCCGGCTTCTGCGCGTCGGACTACTGGGCCACCCAATGGACCTAAGCCCATTACCATGTAGGCCACCCTGGTAGTCCGGCTCTTTTGTCTACCATCTTCTATACCCCTATTCAGTATATATCCGACAAAAGTATTGATGATGCACCTTATAAATATGAGATTTATGCTATACTTGAATATTTCTTTGATAATTACAAGGATTGTAATTAATACATAATGGAATATCTTAATAAATTCTCTCAACCTAAGGAAGTAACTGATGCCTTGCAGGATCCTATGAAAGAAGAAATTGTTGAATCTGGAAGCTCATTGGATTAAAAAGAGGAGGAGAGTGATGATCAAGAGGAGGAAGAATGGAGCTACCCATGTCTACCTCCCAATGATAGTAACTCTTTAAATCATACATTATTTGATGAAATTGATACTTTCTATACTTGTGACCTTGATACTACTATGAATGAAACCTGTGAGAATGATATGGCTACTATTATGTGTGATAACCTATGCTACTTGGATAAATCTTATGATAATGCTCTTGATGATGGTGCTATGTTACTTGATGTTATAAATTATAATGCTACTGAAAATAGGATTGCTATAGTGTGTCCTATACCTTTTAAGAGTGACCAATTATCTTTTTTTGCTATTGCTAAAAGTGGGAAGAAAGAGGAGCTGATTATAAATTTTGATACCACTGTTTTGGAGCTTGATATGAATTGTGTGCTTTTAGACCATCACAAACATGATTTATGTGATAATTATGTTGTTTAGTTTGTTCATTATGCTACTTAAAATTATTATGAGAGAGGAAAATATGGTTGTAGGAATTTTCATGTTACTAAAACACTTCTCTTTTTGTTGAAAATTTTGAAATTGCTCTTGTTCTACCTTCCCATGATTTCTAGTTTGAGCTTCTTTAATTTATGTCTTTACCAGATTCCTATGCATAGGAAGTGGGTTAGACTTAAATTTGTTTAATACTTGCTTCTTGATGCTCCCTTTTGCTTAACTCATATTTTTTATGTGAGCAACTTCGCTTTCTATGCCTAGCTGAAAGGCGTTAAAGAAAAGCGCTACCGGGAGACAACCCGTTTTATTTCTCCGTTTTCAACCTGTTTTCCTTCGTTTTCTTTTGTTTTATTTGCACCTGGGTGTTCTCTATTTCCTTAGCAACCCCGATGTATATTTTATTTTTTGTTTTTGTTGAGCCAAGTAAAGCCTCTAGTGGAAAGTTGGGGCCATATTTCGGATTTCTGCGCAGGAAACAGATTTCTGCTGTCCACTGTTAAATCCGTATAAAATCACAGAAAATTCAAAATTACCTGAGTTTGTTTGTGCATAATCCTGGGCTATATACGCAACTTTTCTTAGCTGACCACTTTTTGATTTGAGCAACAGAAGATTTTCGAAAAAAAATCATCTTTGCCTGCTGTCCCGTTTTGACAGATTTCTGCCAATAATTGCATTTGCATCTTAATCTCTTTCTTTTGGTGTTCTTTTGAGAAAAAGAGTTTTAAAAAAAGTTATGACAGTAGCTAATGTTTTTTTGAGTGTTATACTTGTGTTGAAACTGAACCATGTGAATTTATTATTTCGATTGCACTAACGTTGCTAATGAAGATTGTGAGAAGTTTGGTGTGAAAGAAGTTTTCAAGGGTCAAGAGAAGAGTATGATATGATGTGATCAAGAAGAGTGAAAAGCCTAAGCTTGTGGATGCCCCGGTGGTAAATACCAACAAATTCCAAGAAGACTCAAGTGTCTAAGCTTGGGGATGCCCAAGGCATCCCCTTCTTCATCAACAAATTATCATGTCACTTCTAGTGAAACTATATTTTTATGCGGTCACATCTTATGTGCTTTACTTGGAGCGTCTTTTATTTTTGTTTTCAGTTTGTTTTTGTTTTTTCTTTCGGTTTGTTTTTAATTTTTCAATAAATTTGGTTGGACCCCAGCATTATTTTATCGGAGAGTGACACACTCCGCTTTTTCTTGGGAATACTTTGTATTCTTAATCCTTGTTTGGCTGTTGCATTTATTTATTTCATGTTTTGCATGCATATCTTATTAGAGTTGTTAGTTTTAGTAGTGTTTTGTGAGTACTCTCATGTTTGCTTGCTGTAGCATTTATAGAGTTTTTGTTAAAACATATTGTGTATGGTGCTTGTTGGGAGAAACAAACTGTTGTTTAAAGTAGAATTTATTTTTGTGAAGTAGAAGCTTGCATAGACTGTTGCTAGAACTTTTTCATGCCATGCTAAATGTTATTTTAGTTCTAAAGCCTTGTGGTTTTGATTAGCATGAATATCCTCAAATATCTAATAGTGTTTAATATGTCATTGAAAGATTCATGGGTTGTTCTTGTCATAAGGAAGCATAAATTTTTGGTATTCTCTTTCGAATGTTTTATTTTGTTGACTTGGCGCATGCTCACACCATGTTTATGACTACAAACCAGTCACGAATAGCCTCCTTGACCACTTAGTTTTTGAACTATGATATTGCTTATGCTTTAATTAATGATGCTTATGTCGCTATGCATGATTATGGCTCTTATGCTCTCTTGATTTGTCGCTCCCAGTCTATTGCTAGCCTCCACCTGTACTGAGTATGAGCTCTATTCGTGCATCCAACTCCCTTAAACCAAAAAAATTCCCATTGTCTCCACCATACCTACCTACATGTGGTATTTAACTGCCACTCCAAGTAAATTTCTCATGTGTTACCTTTAAAACTTTCGAAATTACTCCTGCTTTATGTTCCTGTTTTTGCTCATGAGGACGTCAATAGAGAATCTTTATCTCACTTGTTGATTGGATTTCACACCCTAGACTAGTGGCTTCATCCGCTTATCCAAATGATAGAAGAGATGGCAGCGGGGTTCCCAGCCCCAAATTAATACACACAAAATCTCTTCGCTATTTTTGCCCCTAATTTATCAGTCAAAGCATAATTGTGTAAACAAAAGAGAAAAAGGGATGACCTTCTACCCAGATGCGTCCTTCACATGGGAGCCGCTCTTGTGAATCCAGTTGGCTTGTGACGTACTGTATTTTCTGTTTATCATTCGTTGACTTTAGCATACATCTCCCAAAATATAGACGCTCCTCCACGGTATGTGATTGTTGGCAGGCACCCGAGGATTCGGTTAGCCATGGTTTGTGAAAGATGGATGGGAGGAGTGTCAAACTTTTAATACCTCTGTTTAATAAAATAAAATCTCTAACACAAGAGTGATTCCTGCTTCCCTCCGCGGAGGGCCTTTCTTTTATTTTTATGTTGAGTTTCCATCTTCTAACTTTATGCACAGTTGAGAGAGTATTTTTCCCATTCTTAGTTCTACATGCATTGTCCCATGAACATCAATAATTACTTCATGATGTGATATCATTTGTTCTTAAATTATTTTCTCTAGTCTTCCTCATGAACTTTGAAGGTGTCCTGGCATTTATGTTTTGCCCCACTCTTAAGGACTAGCGAAATATCACTTTGCCATGCTTTCTCTATACCCGAAACAGACGTTTATCTTTCTTTGCATTGTTTCTCATAATCCTTTATTTGAGTTACTCTTCATGATGAAAAGTTATTGCTTTGCTTTATTATTGAAGTTCTATTTATCATGTTTGTGTTTGAAGTTCTTTGATCTCAGCTTGCATATGCCTTTACATTTTTATGATCAAGATTATGTTAGTAGCATGTCACCTCAGAAATTATTGTTTTATCGTTTACCTACTCGAGGACGAGTAGGAACTAATCTTGGGGATGCTTGATACGTCTCCAACGCATCTATAATTTCTTATGCTCCATGATGATATTATGCCAATTGCTACATGTTTTCCCCCTTCTTTATGTCATTTTTACACGTTTTCAAGGACTAACCTATTATTAAGATGTCAAGAGCGAGTTCCATGTTTTCTGTTGTTTTTTGTTTCAGAAAAGTTGTTCTCGAAATATTCTCGGAATTGGACCCCACAAAACCCGAAGTGCCTATTTTCCCGGAAGCATCTCGAAGACCAAAGAGGAGACGAAGAGGGGCATCAGGGGGCCCACACCATGGGGTGGTGCCCTCCCTTGGCCGCGCCAGGGAGTGGTGTGGGGCCCCCAGGCTCCACCGCCTCTGCCCTTTCGCCTATTTATTCCCCTCGGATGGAAAACCCGAAACACCTGATCAAATATCCCCGAAAAGTTCTGCACCTGCCGTCACCGTCAACCCTAGATCAGGGGGGTTCTCAAGCTGTCTTCGGCACCCTGCCGGAGAGGAAATCATCACCGGAGTCCTCTCCATCACCATGCCTGCCTCCGGAGTGATGCATGAGTAGTTCATCCTTGGACTACGGGTCCATAGCAGTAGCTAGATGGTTGTCTTCTCGTCTTATGCCTCCATGTTTAGATCTCGTGAGCTGCTTAACATGATCGAGATTGATCTTATGTAACTCTATGCGCTGCGTTTGCTGGGATCCGATGAATATTAAACTCATGCCAAGTTTATTATAGTCTTTATTGCATATGTTATTTGTGATCTTGCATGCTTTCCATTGCTAGTGGTTTCTCTGGCCAAGTAGTTGCTAGTGACTCCAAGAGGGAGTATTTATCCTTGATAGTGGGTTCATGCCTACTCTTCGCCTTGCTCGAGTGACAGAAACGTGAAGGGGGAGGATGTTTTGTTGCCATTAGGGAGAAAACTGCGGTGAGAGTACCCGCGTGTATAATAATTGCTTACATTACACACTTTGTTTAATGCAGTTATCTGTTGCTTGCAACTTAATACCTAGGGGGGTTCGGATGATAACCTGAGGGTAGATTATTAGTCATAGATGCAGTTGGATTACGGTCTATGTATATTGTTGTAATGCCCTCACTAAATATCATAGTAGTCATCATGTCATGAATGTGCACTACGGTGTAACCTTTATTTGTCAATTGTCCAGCTGTAATTTGTTCACCCAGCATGCTATCTTTTATGGAGACACACCACTAGTGAACCTATGAACCCCGGTCCATTTTCCTATACTGTTAAACCAACCACCACAAATTCCTGCTTTCTTTACTTACTGCAAGAATACATTATTTTCCACACTATACGTCTAATCTTTGTTTTCAGCAAGACCGGTGAGATTGACAACTTCATTGTACCATTGGGACAAAGTATTTTGGTTGTGTTGTGTGCAGGTTCCACGTTGTTGCTCACACCGGTGAGCCATCACCACCGTTAGTGGCATCAACCTTCCGAAGGTCCTCTTTCTCCTACTGGATTGATAACCTTGGTTCTTAACTAAGGGGAATTTCCTATCGCTGTGCTCATCACACCCTCCTCTTGGGGTATCCCAACACACAACATCGGTCGCCGCCGACAAGCTTCGGGGGACAGATCTCTGTTCTGGCACCCTGTCGGGACGGGGAAGTGCCCCCGGAAGCCATCTCCATCGGCTCCACCGCCATCTCCATCGTCGTTGCTGTCTCCTATGATGAGGAGGGAGTAGTTCTCTTCCGAGGCTGAGGGCTCTACCGGTAGCTATGTGGTTCATCTCTCTCCCATGGTGTGATCTTTATGTGATCATGAGCTTTGTATCTAGTTGAATTAGTAGATGTTTCTCCTCATGTATTATGCTACTCTAGTGGTTTTGTTATGAGATCTCCGTAAACACTTTGATCACGGTGTAAAGGTGACAGTGTGTGCACCGTGTGGTTTAGCATGATATTTATATCTTGTGTTGGATGATGACCCTATGAAATTGTGGCATTTGTTTAGTACCTTCTAGGGCGCTCATAGTGACAGCGTGGGGTTAACTAGACATGGGAATACAAACTTTAGGAGTGCTGTTACAGCCCTACGCAATGAATTGGTGTTTGTTATTCGACCGTAGAGTGGTTCGTTGTAGCATAGTGAAGAGATGATATTTATGCATTCAATTATGTGATCATTGTTGTGAGTGTCTACTAGTGAAAGTAGGATCCCTAGGCCTTGTTTCCAAGCATTGAAACACCGTTTTCCGCCTGTTCTGCTACATGTTTGCTTGCTGCCATATTTATTTCAGATTGCTATTATTACTTATAACCATCCATATTACTCGCATTTCACTATCTCTTCGCCGAACTAGTGCACCTATATACCTGACAAGTATATTGGGTGTGTTGGGGACACAAGAGACTTCTTGTATCTTAATTGCAGGGTTGCTTGAGGGGGATATCTTTGAACTATACCTCCCTGAGTTCGATAAACCTTTGGTGATCCACTTAAGGCAAACTTGATGCTGTTCTACAAACCTCTGCACTTGGAGGCCCAACACTGTCTACAAGAATAGAAGCGTGCGTAGATATCAAGCTCTTTTCTGGCGCCGTTGCCGGGGAGGTAAGGTAAAAGGCTCTCATGTGGGGACCCCAGACTAGATGTCCGAGACCGCCAATATGCATACACTCATGATCCCAGATCGACAGTCATGAGCAACATATTTAGAGATGGTACAACAGAGTTCACATCCATTACACGAATAACATAGTCTTACACAAATGGTCTATCGACCAAGTCTGAGACAACTGTCGCGCAGGACAGAGGCAAACACATAGCATAACTGCTTTATTTTAGCGGAAGCAAACACAACGAGTAGAACCCATGTCAACGCCTTAACACCACAGGCTGCTGACCGGGAGACGTGCCTAGTACGCGGGATCGTCAAAGTACTCCTCCTCAAAGGTATCCTCCTGAGACGGCTCCTCGAAATCTGACCAAGACAATAGCCAGGGACGAAACCAAACCTGAGTACGTTTGAATGTACTCCTGCAAGTCGCCTAGTACGCGGGATCGTCAAAGTACTCCTCCTCAAAGGTATCCTCCTGAGACGGCTCCTCGAAATCTGACCAAGACAATAGCCAGGGACGAAACCAAACCTGAGTACGTTTGAATGTACTCCTGCAAGTCACCCTAAATGAAAGCCCAAAAATGCAAGTATGGCAAGTGGTGGTAGGAAGGCTATTTAGTTAAGGGCTATACTATCCATGGTGAGTATAAGACTCATCATGGTTGAACAAATTTTATTTCTTTAAAGAAAACACCTTTTCGGAAAAGCATCATTTCCTGGACCAACATTTCTCCGGTACCTCAAAGGTACGATCATTCCCTTGCATGTACCTCCCAGGTACGACAACATGAACAAGTTCCAGCTTTTTGAAAACATTGACACAATACTAGCTACATGGCCATTCAACTGTCCATATCCGAGGACGCGGCTATTCAGAATAGTTTTACTCTGCAGAGGTGTACACAATCCACAAGATCCAGTACAACCGCCGTGAACAACCACGGACTGTCCGAGACAGTATGCAAACATCAGATGACTGGTCCTAACCATCCACTATGTCGACGCTAGTAAATGACTACCCCTTCAATTGGGTTTGTTCTCCCCGGCACCGAGTGAGTCAGCCGTATCGATCCAGTTTCCCCTGACAACACACCGCCATGGCAGGAGACCCAACTGTTGCAACCGGTGGCGAACTTAATCCCCACACGGTGAATGTCCCGTTTCTCCCTCCTGACGACAATTCGGTTCGGGGGAATCTAACCCCTATAGCACATTGAGGTAGACACGGACTAACATCGACAAGCAATTAGCTAGATCCCGTACCCATATTGAGGTAATGTGGCAGTACGGCTTGGTTGTCCGGCGAAGACTAGGTTATGTGTCATTTTTGGAAAACAAGTCGAAAACATTTCCTTATTCACAAACCTCCCTCGGACAAGGTCCCACCTTTCCTCGGGGTTTTTCCAAAGCCAAGAGTTTTCCAAAACAACAAGTTAAGGTGTCCACAAGGGGACTTAATTTACTTAAGTGATGGCTCCAAGATTTTCCTAAGGGCTTGGTAACACCAAGATTATGGAGTGGCTACGACAATTTATATGAGCGACAAAACCATGTCTTTCTTTGAAAAGAGTAACTTGAAAACAACTTAAGTAAAACTTCAGAAGTAAAACATGCATGGTAAGTAAAACAGAAGCAAGCATTTAGGATGGCTTGCCTTGGCCCTGGTCTTGATCACACTCTTGAAATAAACAAGAGTTACAGAAAACCTCTTCAGGAGCAATAGTCTCTTCGTTATCTAACGTCGTAAAAAGTAAAAAGAAAAACACTCAATCAGAACAAGACAAAGACAAGCACAAGCTAATACAGTACACATACATCAAACATTCATCTAAGAAGAATCACCCAAAATAACATTGCTACACAATGCTAAAACAATCAAACAATCATCAGAAAACATGCATAACATGGCATATTCTTTTACAAGGCAAGTATCAAGCTTATGGCATGAGTCCAGTGGGTGTACCACTCTCATACAAGGCCATAAAGAGTGATATGACTCTCTGGTCATTCACCAAAATGAGTACATAGCATGTAAAATAATTTAGGAAACAAATAACAAGCACGAGATGTGAAAACATGCATTTCTATAAACATGCAAGCCATAACCTAGTTGTAAAATATAACTAAGCGTGCAACCAGAGGCTAAAAAAGTATATAACAGAGGCCTATCATAACATGCATGGCATGAAAACAATCATGGCATGAAGGTACATATGGCAAACAACTCTAATAATCCAAGAAAATGGAAAATGAGCATATATATAGACATGCATGACAAACCATGGCATTTTCATGAACAAGATTCATTCTAACATGGTAGATCCATAATATAACAATCACATGGCAGTGAAAACAACTCCTATACATGCTAGTAAGATCACACAAGGCATACACACATTTATCAAAACAAAAACATATGAGATTCACACATGGCAAAATACTATAAAATTTGTAATGCATGCCAAAATTATTCTACAACTCAAAACATCACAAAAATCAAGGATGTGATAGATCTAATCATACAGAAGCACCTCCAAAAGGATTTATCTCAAAACGCATTTTAGAAAAATTCATAAAATTCATTTAGTGGCTCTATGGTTGTTTACCATTTTGCATGTCATTTAAATTAGGAAACTCAAGTGCATGTGAGGCCAACTTCTATAGTTAGTGATCATCAAGATCTATCCAGAGAGCTCAACCTCACTTCTATTGGATTCCTAAATCAAAAGTTATAGCATGTTTAAGATTTCAGATAGGCTGGTTTGTGGGATTTTTCAAACTCAAACCAGGGATGCTGTAACATCCCAAGTATGAAACATAGCCATTAGAATGTTTGCTCTCTGTTATTTTATGTTTTGCATCATGGCATCATGTTCATTGCATTTGTTTTGCTTGTTTTCCATTTGTTTTCCTCTGTTTTCATTTGTTTTCCTTTGTTTTCCTTTGTTTTCTATTTGAATTTCAAACCAAGTGTTAAACCTCTTGTTTCATACTTGTGATGTTACAATTTCCAAATGAATATTTCAAATCAAAACCATCATTTGTTTCCATAAAAGTTGTGATTCCAAACTGTTGTTTTGTTTCTATCAAAATTCATTTAATACCAAACCCTTTGCAAATTCAATTATATTTCCAAAACAGCAACCCTTTGAAAATTTATGAAAATAACAAAACCCTTCAATCAATTGTTTCCATTAAATCCCTAAGGTTCAACTATTTAAATTTGTGGCTTTTAATCCTTCACTTAACTCAATATGTTATTCAAATTCAAACAAAATTCCAAACATCAACCCTTTGGAATTATTGAAATTTACAAAACAATTCTAAGAAATTTGTTGCAAATAAAATTGAGGGTTCAACCTATTTGAAATATTTGTTTTTAATAAATCACTTAATCTCACAATTCATTCAAATTTGAATCAATTACAAACATCACTTGTAATTTGAACTTTTTGGAAATCAAACTTGACAAGTGTTGCTGTTACATATTTGAACCATAACAAATTTTTCTAGAATTTTCCTAACCCTAAACCCTAACCTTTTCTTCCAAATTCTATGCAGCAAAAGAAAAACAAATAGAACAAAAATAATAAAAAGAAGAGAGGAGAGAGGAGCACACCTAAGCCCACCCCAAACCAGCCCACCTATTCCCCCTCAGGCCCGATACCCCTTCCCCCGTCGTCTTCTTCGTACGGCATCAAATCCCGAGCACCACGTATACAGAGGAGGTGCAGCAACGGTGATGACCACCTCCTCCCCCTCCATAAGGCCAGCTCCTGACCTAGGGTTCCCCTAACCCTAGTTCTCTCCATCCTTCTTCCCTCTCACCGCCTCCACTCCTCCTTCTTCCACTCCATCTCCCTTCTCTCTGTATCTCTGCACTTCTCTGAACCGAACACCTCCTCACCAAAATCTCCTCATCTTTCCCCGGCGATCGCCGGAGTTGTGGTCGCCCTCCGGCCAGGGTCGGCGCGGGAATGGAATCCCTGCGCCACCCTCTTCCTCCTCCCCCCCTCGGTGGGCGCCGGGAGAGCTCGAGCCGCCGCCGTCCGCTCCAAGTCGTCGGCCGCTGCACCTGTTCTGCCCGAGTGCTGCTCCGCCACCGTGCGCTCCGCCTCCCTTCCCTCGGTGAGCCCCGCTCCTCCCCTCCCCACTCGCTCTCCCCCCTCGTCTCCCTTCCCCGAGCACCCCACGCCCCACAGCACAGCGGCCGCGGCGCCCCTCCGGCAAGCCACGGCGAGCCGTCGTCGACCTCCGTCGTGGATGTGTTCGCTCAGATGGATTCAGTTTCGTCAGTCTCCTATCCGCTACCTGCACCTTATTCCCCCCCCCTCCCACACCCCTTCTGTTACACACCGAGCAGCTCACCCCACTGGTTTCTGTCCCTGTGCGCGCAGCGAGAGGTGCTGGGTTCGATCCCCGCACCCCACCTTTTCTGTCCTTATTTTCCGATTTATTTCAGAGCAGTCTGTACCTTAACCCCCCTCGATCCCCTCTCTGTCAACGAGTTCAGCAACAGACCAACTGGTCAACACCCCTTGCGCACAGCCTCAGGTCTAGGGTTCGAACCCCCAAAGCCACACCTTTTTTTTACTGCTTTTTTTTTCTTTTCTGCCCAAATTTTCAGAAACTCAGATCTGAGGCATTACTTCTAAAATCCATAACAAATCCATTTTTGCTCCAAATTGAATGATTCAAAATCCTGTGGATTCATAATTTTGTGCTCCTTCTATTAATGTCAAGTTTGCAACATGTTTCTGTAACAATTTTTGCACTAAATAATTAATTACTGAAAATGCAATAAAATTTGGAAACTTTGGAATTTCATAACTTTAGTTCTACTCATCCAATTTAAGCAAACTTGGGCTATAAAAATTTTTCTTAACAAACTCTACACATTGGTATTTTATTTGGTCACAATTGAATTAATTTTGAGCATGTTTCCCTCTGTTTACTAAAAATGGCAGAATAAGAATGATTAAGGAAAATTGCATAATAAATTCAATAATACCTCAAAAATTATGTTTAATAGCTCAAAATGTTCAGTGAAACATTTGCTACATGTTTCCAACCTTTTCAATAAAATTTGTTTACTGTTTTGAATATTTTAAATTGGTGCAATATTTGAAAACTTGTTTAATTCACTTAATTTTGCAAAAATCATAACTTGGTCATAAAAATTCCAATTTCAACAAACTAAATATGTTTTCCAATCAACTTTTCATGTACTTTCCAAATATAAATTTTATTTGCTGTTTTGAATAATTTAAATTGCTGAAAACAACTGTTTCTTATTTAATGCATTTAAAATTGCCAAAATAATAACTTGCTCATTTAAATCCAATTTCAACAAATGAAATATGTTTTCCATGCAAAATTAAACCACCTTTTCAAATATAAAATTTGTTTCATGTTTTGAATAATTAAAATTGGTTAAATAATTTAAACCTTGTTTAAATCATTTAAAATTGTCAAATTCATAACTTGGTCAAACTAATTTCTTTTGGGACATATAAAATTTGTTTTCAAACCATCAAAGTATAAACTTTTAAAATATGAGTTTGGTTTAATGTTTTGAACAAATAAAAAATTCAAATAAGTTCATGTTTGAATTAAATTCATTTAATTCTTGTTTAACTTGTTTAATTCATAAGCAACTCATCTTAAATCCTTTTTCAACAAGTGAAACATGTATTCCACCTAAAATTGTGTGTTCTTATCCAATATGAACTTTGTTATCTGTTTTGAGCAATTAAAATTGGTGAAAACAAACAAATGCTTGTGTAACACCTTTAAGTAACCAAAATTCCCTAACTTAATAAATAAATTTCTAAACTTGGTAAACCTTATTTCTAATTGCCTCTATTGTTGTTATTTTGCTGTTTTCCTCATCCATGCATCATGCTAATCAACTTTCACATGATGATTAGTTGTAGAACAATTATTTCCACCATAATTCATGGGCTTTCCATATGCAATCCAATTGCATATGGGTCCATTTAAACATGTTATCTTGTCAACTAGTTTATTTCTGATGCATCAATTAAATTGACATGCATCATCCCATGTTTGTGCATTATGCCATGTTATTGATTGTTTATCTCTCTGCCTTGTTTGTTTGCTTCTTCTCGGATACACGACGACGTTGAGGCCGACGATACTTACGACACCCCTTCTGAGGATCTAGCTCAGTACCAGGCTGCTGAGTTTGCAGGCAAGTATTCACTCACATGAACCATTGTGTTCCTTTCAACATTGGATACCGATACTTTCCGTTGTCTATTCTGCTAGCCCTATGAATCGTTGCTTCTGTTACGATCCTATCACATGATATCCTGAACCCTGATATTGCCTCACCTCCACTCCTATAACCCCTTTGCTTGTGCCCGTGTCTTACTAGCATGCTTAGGGTTGTTTTGCTCGAGTCTGTTACCCGTTACTTTCTGTTACCATATTTCATTATGTTCTGGGGCTCGATGTTAAACAATAACCTGTTAATTTTGAGGTAATAATAGTTTGCTGATAAGGCACCGGCAGGAGGCCCGACGTGGTTTTGAGGCCTGCTAGTGTCGACCCTAATAGGAAAAGGGTCTTGTCTACTGATCCATGATGAGCGCACTAACCGCATGTGGGAAGCGAGTATGGGCGCCCCCCTCAATTTGATTCGATTCGCATCTCGTCCAAATCGCCACACTTAGTTCGGGCTTTCCATTTGATGCATGCATGTGCAGGTGCGAACCCTTGGCGCCAGGGTGGAACTTTTATAGTCGGCATTTAGGGTGGCGTGGTCTTAGAGTGCTATGAGGGTCCCCTTTTCTTCGTGGGGCTCGATTAGACGCGCACGCACAGCATGTGGTTCTTTGGGCTTGATGCGAAGAAGAGTTGAGTTGTGTTGAGTGCCTCGCTTGGTGGGTTAGCTCCCCGCCTGGCGGGTCATTCTTACGTGTACGGCCAAATTGGTGCATCCCTGCAGGGTTAAATCTTCTCGAGAAGCCGTGTTATCCGCGGTTATGGATTACTTGGTGAAAGTACTGGCTAACAAGTACTCAGAACAACTTACACCTAACTAATGATAACTTGACTAGTAATAGTCTTATTGACACAATAACTTGAACCATCATTAATCCAACGGTGTGAGTTATCCTCGGATTGCTTCTTTGGATAAGGGGCGAGATCCAGGATGGGTTTTGTTTGGTGGTTAGTTATAGTTGGTTACGATACGCTATCTTATCCCTTTTCTGATAGCCGGAAGTTGTAGCATGTTTCTGTAGTTGGTTAGAGCAGCCAGTTGCAGCATCTTTTATATCCCCTTCCTTCCGTTGAACCCAAAGCATCTGTGCTTGGTGTTGACGGGTTACACTTTGGTGAATTGTGAGTCTTGCTTGCCAGTATGTTTATGTACTGACCCCTTTGGGTTGTGGTTTCCGCAGACTTAGTGTTTCCGAGGATCCCCATGGTTGCTACTACTGAGTTTGACGAGACTTGGCTGACGAGTAGATAGCGGACCCGGGCAGGGATCCGAGACTTCGTGATGGGCTCCGTCTTTTTGTTTCCGTCTCTTAGGCCTATTTGGATCTTGTCTGTACTCAGACATTTTGGATTGCTTCCGCTGTGATGTAATGATGATATGTTGGGACATGTGTCCTCCTGGATGATTGTATTTGCTATCTCTGGCTCTAATGAGAGCTATTTGCAACTTATTTCCATCTTTTGTGTCGTAGAGATCTGTTGTGATATCACTTGTTCCAATGCCGTTGACGTACCATGTGTGTATGTTTTGAAGTACGTCGACGGAAGTGTCCTGATTTCTATGGGATGGTTTGCGCAGACGATGGATAGTAGAGAATGGTTGTCACACGTTTACGTGTTGGCCTCCTCATATTGAGATGCGGGTGCCGGTATGCCCCGTAAGCCATTTGTTCTACTATTCCGCGGACTGTTAGTATCCCCTAGAAGTCCGGGTGCGACAAATGGTATCAGAGCCTGTCTGCCTGTAGGATCCCTTTTTACTCGTCGCAGTTGAGTCTAGAAACTATTTTGTAGCTATATAGGAAAATTGAAACGTGAGAGTAGGAATTCTGTTCTTTTATTTCTTTCCCCACCCACCCTCCCTTTTCCGGTAAGGAAGTGCAACGTTGTTTTCCCTTCTCATCTAAACTTTCAAGTTAGGATTTCACGAATTCTGGTTTCTCTAGGATGGTTATATCTACTAGACCATAGGAATGGAGGTGGTTGTGACATGATTTATCATGTTGCCTACTCATGATTGAGAACGGAGGCGTGTAAGCCCCGGAAGCAAATCCTCTATTCCTTAAGCAGTAGATATTGATCCTTTAGAAGCCCGGATGGGTTTTTCCGTAGTACCTCAGGAGTGTTTTGTTCTCGTGTTTCCCGTTGTTGCTTCGATATCCTGTTCTTCTCAACATCCTTTTCGTCCGTTGAAACCTTGTTGTTGCTTCCCATTTCAGTTCCTCTACCGGCGTCTAATCAATAACTCTGTTCCACCCTTCTGGCCAGATATTCTATTCCCCAAATGAATCAAGTTCTATTCAACTATACACCCTCCATACAAAACCTCTACCTCTACTCAAAAATGTTCCGGCGGTTTCCAAATTCCCTGACATCTTTCTAGAAGAGTTGCCAGGAATGCCTATCATCTTGAACTTCCAGAAAAACTATCCAAGGTGCACGATGTGTTTCACGTGTCATGGTTCAAGAGGATCTTCGCAAGAAGTATTCGGACCTTTTCTTTTCTCAGTAGGAATCTCGGGGCGCGATTCCTTCAAGGGGGGCGTTTTGTAACATCCCAAGTATGAAAAATAGCCATTAGAATGTTTGCTCTCTGTTATTTTATGTTTTGCATCATGGCATCATGTTCATTGCATTTGTTTTGCTTGTTTTCCATTTGTTTTCCTCTGTTTTCATTTGTTTTCCAACTGTTTTCCTTTGTTTTCTATTTGAATTTCAAACCAAATGTTAAACCTCTTGTTTCATACTTGTGATGTTACAATTTCCAAATGAATATTTCAAATCAAAACCATCATTTGTTTCCATAAAAGTTGTGATTCCAAACTGTTGTTTTGTTTCTATCAAAATTCATTTAATACCAAACCCTTTGCAAATTCAATTATATTTCCAAAACAGCAACCCTTTGAAAATTTATGAAAATAACAAAACCCTTCAATCAATTGTTTCCATTAAATCCCTAAGGTTCAACTATTAAATTTGTGGCTTTTAATCCTTCACTTAACTCAATATGTTATTCAAATTCAAACAAAATTCCAAACATCAACCCTTTGGAATTATTGAAATTTACAAAACAATTCTAAGCAATTTGTTGCAAATAAAATTGAGGGTTCAACCTATTTGAAATATTTGTTTTTAATAAATCACTTAATCTCACAATTCATTCAAATTTGAATCAATTACAAACATCACTTGTAATTTGAAATTTTTGGAAATCAAACTTGACAAGTGTTGCTGTTACATATTTGAACCATAACAAATTTTTCTAGAATTTTCCTAACCCTAAACCCTAACCTTTTCTTCCAAATTCTATGCAGCAAAAAAAAAACAAATAGAACAAAAATAATAAAAAGAAGAGAGGAGAGAGGAGCACACCTAAGCCCACCCCAAACCAGCCCACCTATTCCCCCTCAGGCCCGATACCCCTTCCCCCGTCGTCTTCTTCGTACGGCAGCAAATCCCGAGCACCACGTATACAGAGGAGGTGCAGCAACGGTGATGACCACCTCCTCCCCCTCCTTAAGGCCAGCTCCTGCCCTAGGGTTCCCCTAACCCTAGTTCTCTCCCTCCTTCTTCCCTCTCACCGCCTCCACTCCTCCTTCTTCCACTCCATCTCCCTTCTCTCTGTATCTCTGCACTTCTCTGAACCGAACACCTCCTCACCAAAATCTCCTCATCTTTCCCCGGCGATCGCCGGAGTTGTGGTCGCCCTCCGGCCAGGGTCGGCGCGGGAATGGAATCCCCGCGCCACCCTCTTCCTCCTCCCCCCCTCGGTGGGCGCCAGGAGAGCTCGAGCCGCCGCCGCCGTCCGCTCCAAGTCGCCGGCCGCTGCACCTGTTCTGCCTGAGCGCTGCTCCGCCACCGTGCGCTCCGCCTCCCTTCCCTCGGTGAGCCCCGCTCCTCTCCTTCCCACTCGCTCTCCCCCCTCGTCTCCCTTCCCCGAGCACCCCACGCCCCACAGCACAGCGGCCGCGGCGCCCCTCCGGCGAGCCACGGCGAGCCGTCGTCGACCTCCGTCGTGGATGCGTTCGCTCAGATGGATTCAGTTTCGTGAGTCTCCTATCCGCTACCTGCACCTTATTCCCCCCTCCCGCACCCCTTCTGTTACACACCGAGCAGCTCACCCCACTGGTTTCTGTCCCTGTGCGCGCAGCGAGAGGTGCTGGGTTCGATCCCCGCACCCCACCTTTTCTGTCCTTATTTTCCGATTTATTTCAGAGCAGTCTGTACCTTAACCCCCCTCGATCCCCTCTCTGTCAACGAGTTCAGCAAAAGCCCAACTGGTCAACACCCCTTGCACACAGCCTCAGGTCTAGGGTTCGAACCCCCAAAGCCACACCTTTTTTACTGCTTTTTTTTTTCTTTTCTGCCCAAATTTTCAGAAACTCAGATCTGAGGCATTACTTCTAAAATCCATAACAAATCCATTTTTGGTCCAAATTGAATGATTCAAAATCCTGTGGATTCATAATTTTGTGCTCCTTCTATTAATGTCAAGTTTGCAACATGTTTCTGTAACAATTTTTGCACTAAATAATTAATTACTGAAAATGCAATAAAATTTGGAAACTTTGGAATTTCATAACTTTAGTTCTACTCATCCAATTTAAGCAAACTTGGGCTCTAAAATTTTTTCTTAACAAACTCTACACATTGGTATTTTATTTGGTCACAATTGAATTAATTTTGAGCATGTTTCCCTCTGTTTACTAAAAATGGCAGAATAAGAATGATTAAGGAAAATTGCATAATAAATTCAATAATACCTCAAAAATTATGTTTAATAGCTCAAAATGTTCAGTGAAACATTTGATACATGTTTCCAACCTTTTCAATAAAATTTGTTTACTGTTTTGAATATTTTAAATTGGTGCAATATTTGAAAACTTGTTTAATTCACTTAATTTTGCAAAAATCATAACTTGGGCATAAAAATTCCAATTTCAACAAACTAAATATGTTTTCCAATCAACTTTTCATGTACTTTCCAAATATCAATTTTGTTTGCTGTTTTGAATAATTTAACTTGCTGAAAACAACTGTTTCTTATTCTATGCATTTAAAATTGCCAAAATAATAACTTGCTCATTTAAATCCAATTTCAACAAATGAAATATGTTTTCCATGCAAAATTAAACCACCTTTTCAAATATAAAATTTGTTTCATGTTTTGAATAATTAAAACTGGTTAAATAATTTAAACCTTGTTTAAATCATTTAAAATTGTTAAATTCATAACTTGGTCAAACTAATTTCTTTTGGGACATATAAAATATGTTTTCAAACCATCAAAGTATAAACTTTTAAAATATGAGTTTGGTTTAATGTTTTGAACAAATAAAAAATTCAAATAAGTTCATGTTTGAATTAAATTCATTTAATTCTTGTTTAACTTGTTTAATTCATAAGCAACTCATCTTAAATCCTTTTTCAACAAGTGAAACATGTATTCCACCTAAAATTGGGTGTTCTTATCCAATATGAACTTTGTTATCTGTTTTGAGCAATTAAAATTGGTGAAAACAAACAAATGCTTGTGTAACACCTTTAAGTAACCAAAATTCCCTAACTTAATAAATAAATTTCTAAACTTGGTAAACCTTATTTCTAATTGCCTCTATTGTTGTTATTTTGCTGTTTTCCTCATCCATGCATCATGCTAATCAACTTTCACATGATGATTAGTTGTAGAAAAATTATTTCCACCATAATTCATGGGCTTTCCATATGCAATCCAATTGCATATGGGTCCATTTAAACATGTTATCTTGTCAACTAGTTTATTTCTGATGCATCAATTAAATTGACATGCATCATCCCATGTTTGTGCATTATGCCATGTTATTGATTGTTTATCTCTCTGCCTTGTTTGTTTGCTTCTTCTCGGATACACGACGACGTTGAGGCCGACGATACTTACGACACCCCTTCTGAGGATCTAGCTCAGTACCAGGCTGCTGAGTTTGCAGGCAAGTATTCACTCACATGAACCATTGTGTTCCTTTCAACATTGGATACCGATACTTTCCGTTGTCTATTCTGCTAGCCCTATGAATCGTTGCTTCTGTTACGATCCTATCACATGATATCCTGAACCCTGATATTGCCTCACCTCCACTCCTATAACCCCTTTGCTTGTGCCCGTGTCTTACTAGCATGCTTAGGGTTGTTTTGCTCGAGTCTGTTACCCGTTACTTTCTGTTACCATATTTCATTATGTTCTGGGGCTCGATGTTAAACAACAACCTGTTAATTTTGAGGTAATAATAATTTGCTGATAAGGCACCGGCAGGAGGCCCGGCGTGGTTTTGAGGCCTGCTAGTGTCGACCCTAATAGGAAAAGGGTCTTGTCTACTGATCCATGATGAGCGCACTAACCGCATGTGGGAAGCGAGTATGGGCGCCCCCCTCAATTTGATTCGATTCGCATCTCGTCCAAATCGCCACACTTAGTTCGGGCTTTCCATTTGATGCATGCATGTGCAGGTGCGAACCCTTGGCGCCAGGGTGGAACTTTTGTAGTCGGCATTTAGGGCGGCGTGGTCTTAGAGTGTTATGAGGGTCCCCTTTTCTTCGTGCGGCTCGATTAGCCGCGCACGCACAGCATGTGGTTCTTTGGGCTTGATGCGAAGAAGAGTTGAGTTGTGTTGAGTGCCTCGCTTGGTGGGTTAGCTCCCCGCCTGGCGGGTCATTCTTACGTGTACGGCCAAATTGGTGCATCCCTGCAGGGTTAAATCTTCTCGAGAAGCCGTGTTATCCGCGGTTATGGATTACTTGGTGAAAGTACTGGCTAACAAGTACTCAGAACAACTTACACCTAACTAATGATAACTTGACTAGTAATAGTCTTATTGACACAATAACTTGAACCATCATTAATCCAACGGTGTGAGTTATCCTCGGATTGCTTCTTTGGATAAGGGGCGAGATCCAGGATGGGTTTTGTTTGGTGGTTAGTTATAGTTGGTTACGATACGCTATCTTATCCCTTTTCTGATAGCCGGAAGTTGTAGCATGTTTCTGTAGTTGGTTAGAGCAGCCAGTTGCAGCATCTTTTATATCCCCTTCCTTTCGTTGAACCCAAAGCATCTGTGCTTGGTGTTGACGGGTTACACTTTGGTGAATTGTGAGTCTTGCTTGCCAGTACGTTTATGTACTGACCCCTTTGGGGCTGTGGTTTCCGCAGACTACGTTTCCGAGGATCCCCATGGTGGCTACTACGTGGAGTTTGACGAGACTGCTGACGAGTAGATAGCGGACCCGGACAGGATCCGAGACTTCGTGGATGGGCTCCGTCTTTTCGTTTCCGGCCTCTTAGGCCTATTTGGATCTTGTCTGTACTCAGACATTTTGGATGCTTCCGCTGTGATGTAATGATGATATGTTGGGACATGTGTCCTCTGGATGATTGTATTTGCTATCTCTGCTCTAATGAGAGCTATTTGCAACTTATTTCCATCTTTTGTGTCGTAGAGATCTGTTGTGATATCACTTGTTCCAATGCCGTTGACGTACCATGTGTGTATGTTTTGAAGTACGTCGACGGAAGTGTCCTGATTTCTATGGGATTGTTTGCGCAGACGATGGATAGTAGAGAATGGTTGTCACACGTTTACGTGTTGGCCTGCTCATATTGAGATGCGGGTGCCGGTATGCCCCATAAGCCATTTGTTCTACTATTCAGCGGACTGTGAGTATCCCCTAGAAGTCCGGGTGCGACAGATGCAAATGTGGATCTGCTACTTGCATGTGTTTGGAAAAACATGCAGGTAAATTGGAGTGGCCAGATTTGGAGTTTTAGTATTTTTAGCAGGATTAAAGTGATTAGCCTGGTTTTCTTGAAATTCAAAATTGATTTAAAAAGGGCAGCGCGGGCCTAGCGGGCCTTTGGCCTCTGTGCTCCAGAGCGCGTTGCGCTGGGCCGGCCCAGTTCGCTTGCGCGCGCGAGCGAACCGGTAAGTTGTCGTGCGATCAAGATCTAGCGGCTAAGAACACATCCCAGAGGGATTCAAACGGAGCCATAGATCTAAAAACGGACGGCTACCACGTGTTCTTCTTCCTCGCGCCCAGAACAAAACCACGGCGAGCTCGGGGAAACCCCGTACGAGCAGGGGCTCACCTTGGGCTCGTTTGGAATCGATGTTTGGGGACGAGGCGTTGCAGTGAAGGTGGTGGTGGCGTCCAGAGGCAGCAGCAAGTCCACGGCGTGCACGCAGAGCTCCCGCGCACCGAGGCGTTCCCGGCAACGACGAGCACGGCGGCGCCAAATCTGCAAGCCATTGAGCAAGAGGTGGTGTCAGGCACGTATGCCTCGAGTAGGGGAAGAAGATGAACAGAAAATGGAGGTGGGAGAGGGAGAGACGAATGCAGGACGTCTGGATTTCCTTCAGCGGACAGAACGGCGAGAGCGGGCTCTCTGGCTCTCACAGAGAGAGCAATCAGAGAGAGGAGCGGGTGGAGGTGAGTGCGGTGGATGAGTGGAGCTGGGTGGCAAGCAGAGAGGAGGGAGGGGGTACTTATACCGGGAGCTCACGGGTGGGGTGGTGCTCGAGAGCTCGCCACGGCCGCAATGGCGATTGCCACCTTGCTCTCGCTACCAGGACACGAGCAGCACGTGTATAGCCATGCGCGAGCTGGGTGGCACCCCTGCCGTGCTTGATCAGGCCCTAGGCTGTGGAAGAGGAGTGCCAGGGCATGGGTGCCACTGTGCTCTGATGACAGGGCGGCCCGGCGGGGCACCATCCTTGTCTCGAAGCCAAACTCCTCTTCTGCAGGGTCTAGATCAAAACCATGTGTTGGATTTGAGAGAGGGAAGTGTGGGTAGATGGTTTTGCACCAGTGGTTGGCAACACGATGATCAACAATGAAGATTTGAGCAGAATTGGATCGGGTGCACACACTGTCAGTGTTCGAGTTCAGTTCAGAAAAAATCAGTTAAGGAAATTCTGAATTTTTCTAAGTCTGAAAACAGACAGGAGATAGAGAATGTAGGTGCTGTTTTTGGAGAAGCAAACAAATTTCAAATGGAAAGATGGAGGTATGGATTTGAAGAGCACATGATCTAGTTTCAGAAACACATTTTTCTCTGAATTTAGAAAATGTGGAAGTGGATGAAAACAAGGCTGAAACAGGGGTAGTTTTCTGTTTTCTCTGTTTTCCTTTTTCCTGTTTTTCAACTAGGTAGAAAAACAACCATGGAAACATAATTTCCACTGGTTCAAAAATATTTCTTTGAACATGTTGAGCAACTCCATAACATAAGCATGGATGACAACCAAAGAAATATTCAAAAAGAATTTGGATTTAAGGATAGAAATGGTGTCAAAAAAGTGTATGTGATAGCTGGAAAAAGAAAAGGAAAACTCATGTTTTTCCTTAGGGATTTCAAATTCAAATCTTGTTTTCTTCCTTGGGGGATCAAATACCAAGCTCAACAAGTTTGAAAAGTGACAAGAACAATAAGATAACCTTCCTCTCTTTATTTCTCAAAGGAGACATCATGTTTACATAAGGAGTTTAAAAACTCAGAAAAACAACAGGATCAACTGAAAGTTTTTGTTGGTCCCTAATTCTATGTTTTTTTCTCCTTACAACCTTGTCTCCAAAAAGAGGATGTGGCAGACCTCCCCTCCTTAAAAGAATCTCGTCCCAATATTCGGGGGTTTAGTCATAGTGGAAGTCAGGAAACTCCTTGTTGATATAATCTTCGCGTTCCCAGGTGGCTTCTTCCTCAGAGTGATTAGTCCACTGAATCTTGAGGAATGTTATTTTATGCCTCCTAGTCATGCGAACATCTTTGGCAAGAACACGGAGTGGTCGATCACGATAAGTCAAATCATGATTGATGTCAATGGTCCGGTAATCGATGTCCTTATAAGAATGATCCTTATTAGGCACTTGGAGACATTTCCGGAGCAGAGACACATGGAAGACATCGTGGAATTCCGAGAGATCAGCGGGCAGCTCAAGTTGGTAAGATACTTCACCACGTCGGGCTATGATCTTAAATGGCCCAATGTAACGTGGTGCAAGCTTCCCTTTAACATGAAAACGCTGCATTCCCTTGAGAGGTGTGACTCTAAGGTACACGAAATCTCCCACACGGAAGGAAACTTCGCGTCGCTTGGAGTCTGCATAACTCTTCTGAAGAGATTGAGCAGCTTTGAGATGATCATGGATAAGTTGAACTTGCTCTTCGGAGGCACGCAATGTATCCACACCAAATATCTGACTGTCACCACACTCAGACCAGTTCAAGGGTGTGCAACACTTGCGACCATACAAGGCTTCAAAAAGAGCCATTTGCAGGCTAGCTTGATAGCTATTGTTGTAAGAGAATTCCGCAAATGGTAGACAATCCTCCCACTTAGCACCATAGGACAACACACAGGCACGCAGCATGTCTTCCAGGATTTGGTTAACACGCTCGGTTTGTCCTCCGGTTTGTGGGTGATAAGCGGTACTGAAAGACAATTTGGTTCCAAGAGCTTCATGCAATTTTCTCCAGAACCGGGATGTGAATTGGGTACCCCGATCAGAGACAATCTTCTCGGGTACACCATGCAAACTCACAATCTGGGATATATAGAGATCAGCCAATTGGTCTCCACGATGAGTTGTGCGAACAGGAATAAAGTGAGCTACTTTTGTAAGCCTGTCCACAATAACCCATATGGCATCATGCCCTCGGTTTGACTTGGGAAGTCCAGTGATGAAATCCATTCCAACTTGCTTTAGCTCAGATTCGGATGGAACGCAAATGCGACCTTTGTACCAGAGTATTCCTTCAGAATTGACAGAGAAACCAGGCACGGGTTCCTTCTTCATTCGATTCTTAATTCCCTCAATACTCTTCTGGCCTTTCTGAGATTGTTTCACTTGATCAATTAGAGTAGGTTTGAGTTCCATAGTATTCAACATCCCATGGCTGACTACTTTGATACCCAGTTGATCAAGTTCCTTCCATAACTCAGGTTGTCTGACCTTGATGATAGCATTCAAAGAGGCGGGTTCTCGACTGAGTGCATCAGCGACAACATTTGCCTTGCCAGGATGATAGTGGATACTCTGATCATAATCTTTGATGAGTTCAATCCACCGGCGTTGCCTCATATTGAGCTCACGTTGAGAGAAGATGTACTTCAAGCTCTTGTGGTCAGTATAGATCTCACACCTATTTCCCATAAGGAAGTGTCGCCATGCCTTGAGAGCATGAACAACAGCTGCGAGTTCCAGGTCATGGGTAGGATAGTTTTGTTCATGAGGCTTTAGCCGACGAGAGATGTAAGAGATGACCTTCCCGTCTTGCATAAGAACACTGCCGAGTCCAAGCTTTGAGGCATCACAATACACATCAAAACTTTTTGTGACATCTGGCATAGTAAGAACAGGAGCAGTCACCAATCTTCTCTTCAACTCTTGAAAACTTTCTTCACATTTATTAGTCCACTCAAACTTCTTGTCCTTCTTGAGCAATTGAGTGAGTGGTCTGGCGATACTGGAAAATCCTTGAACAAATTTGCGGTAATACCCCGCCAAACCAAGAAATGATCTCACTTCGGTTGGATTGGTCGGAGCATTACGCTTCATGAAGGACTGAACCAAAGCGGGATCAACAGAGATTCCACCTTCAGATACCACATGTCCAAGAAATCCCACTTCTCTAAGCCAGAATTGGCACTTGCTGAATTTAGCATACAATTGATGCTTCCGAAGTGTTCCGAGCACCAATCTCAGATGTTCTTCGTGTTCAGCTTCATCTTTAGAATAGATAAGAATGTCGTCGATGAACACCACGACGAATTTATCCAAGAAATCCATGAATACCTTATTCATGAGATTCATGAAATAGGCAGGGGCATTGGTTAGACCAAAGGACATTACGGCGTACTCATACAGCCCGTAACGTGTGGTGAAAGCAGTCTTCGGAATATCCAAATCCCGTATTTTCAATTGGTGATAACCAGTACGGAGATCTATTTTGGAGAAGACACGAGCTCCATTCATCTGGTCGAAGAGATCTTCAATCTTGGGCAACGGGTATTTGTTCTTGATGGTAACATCATTTAACTTCCGGTAATCCACACATAGACGTGAGGTATCGTCCCGTTTGTCCACAAAGATGACAGGCGATCCCCAAGGCGAAGCGCTTGGGCGAATCAAACCTTTTTGCAACATCTCATCCAATTGTTTCTTCAACTCCTCTAGTTCCTCCGGGTTCATCCGGTAAGGTTTTTGAGCTATGGGTCCGGTTCCAGGAACTAACTCAATAATGAATTCGATATCCCGGTCAGGGGGCATACCGGGTAGTTCTTCTGGAAAGACATCCGGATACTCACATACCACAGGAATCTGTTCAAGTGAGGGGTCGTACACGCTCTTATGGCAATGAGCTTTGGAGGTGGGTTTGACTGCCTTATACTTGACTTCTTCCCCAGTGCTACTGGTCAAGGATATAGTTTTAGTGGGGCAGTCAATGACTCCTTTGTACTTAGTCATCCAATTCATACCAAGTACCACCTCAATGCCCTTCTCGCCTAGCACTATAAGATCAGCATGAAAGGTTTTCCCACTGATAACAATAGGCACATTGTTCCAGGAGTGAGTGGCTCTAGTTGTATCGCCTGGGATTTGCACTAGCATGGGTCTAGACATAAGGCTGACCGGTAAACCAATCTTCTTCACACAAGGTTTGGTGACAAATGAATGCGATGCACCAGAGTCAAACAGAACAGGGACTGGTACGGAGTTGACAGGAAACGTACCAATCACCATGCTTGGATTGTCCTGAGCTTCTTCTGCGGTGACGCAATTCAGATGTCCCTTAGCAACATTCCCAGGCTTCTTGGAAGATTGTCCATGTGTCATCTTGGTCGCATTAGGGCGAGTAGGAGCAGGATTCTTAGTGGGACACTCCCGAGAGAAATTCCCTCCTTTGCCGCATGAGAAGCAAGTTCCAGATGGCTTGGGTGTAGCTGGGGCGGCTGAAAGTAAAGTATAGGCACCTAGAGGGGGGGTGAATAGGTGCTACGACCAATTTTAATTTTTCTTAAGATTTAGGCTTGACAAGAAGGTAAATTCTCTAGATTATGCAACTAGGGGTGAATTTACCTATATGACAAGGCGAGCAATTA
This sequence comes from Alopecurus myosuroides, assembly GCA_028641055.1. Taxonomy (NCBI): domain Eukaryota; kingdom Viridiplantae; phylum Streptophyta; class Magnoliopsida; order Poales; family Poaceae; genus Alopecurus; species Alopecurus myosuroides. The sequence goes on from CM054058.1 coordinate 360,495,920, forward strand.
AGTCAACTAGAACAACACTTAATGCAACTAGTACAACAATAAATGTAACAAGTACTAGTAAGTAAATAGGGAGGAACGAGATAACCGATGGAAGCACACGGAGACACGATGTATTCCCGAGTTCCTCCTTGTTAAGGGAGTACGTCTCGTTGGAGGGGTGTGAGCTCGCCACGAAGGCCTACTCAACGCCACGAAGGCCTCACCCTATTCTCCGATGAACTCCGCCACAAAGGCCTAGTTCACCTTCCACTATAGAACCCCTTTGAGGCGGGGATCGAATCCTTTACAAACAAGTTTGGGGCACACACCCACAACTTAATTGGGGGCTCCCAACACTCACAAATCACCGAGAGTAGCAAGAAGCCTAGGTTCTCCACATGAGGAAACCCTAGGCCAAGATTCCTCAAGCAAAGGAGAGGGGAAATGAAATCCGGTTGGTGAAGACGTAGATCGGGGCCTTCTCCTTCAATCAACCAAAGATCTAGGCTTTTGGGTGGTTGGATTGGGAGATCTAGCAAGGTGGTTGAGCTCCAACAATGGTGTCTTTAAGTCTGGTCGAGCTGGCTGGAGGTAGGTGAAGGGGAGGGGGTATTTATACCCCCCCATAAATGCAAAGAGCCGTTGGAGCAATCCTGGCGAAAATCACACCGGAGACTCCGGTGTAAAGACCGGAGACTCCGGTCTGGGCCGGAGACTCCGGACAGTTTCCGGTGTCCCAAATCTTCAGAGAATATCCACTCCGGAGACTCCGGTCTGGTGGACCGGAGACTCCGGTCTTGGTGCTTCGCAAATGCACAGAGGGTGTCTGTGGTCTTGAGAATGAAGGAAAAAGTACTCACACCGGAGACTCCGGTAAGTATCCGGTAAGTCTCCGGTGCGGGTACAGTGCGCGACACCACCAAATCCTCAGCGAAATTCCTTGAAGAAAAGCCCACACCGGAGACTCCGGACAGTCTCCGGACACTCTCCGGTGTGGGTACAGTACGCGACACCACCAGGTCCTTAGCGAAATCCTTGGAGCAAATATCCACACCGGAGACTCCGGTCTGGTAGACCGGAGACTCCGGCCTGGAGAAAACTCCAGAGAACAGAGATTGGACAACAGCTCCTTTTTGTACCTCAGCACCACACATGATAATACGTTGAAGTAAACCCCTGAAATACATCAACACCTATTAGATTACATGTGTTGTTAACAAACACCAAAACAAGATGATTTAAGCGCGTTTGCACTTTCAATCTCCCCCTTTTTGGTGTTTGATGACAACACACATAAATTGGCAATTAAATCATAGCTAGGCTAAGTTTGTAAAAGATAGAGCACTCACAAAGTGAGCTCCCCCTATTTTTCACAAACAAAGCCCCACTTGAACAATCATTAGTGAACAATTACAAGTAGTAGAGACAAGGATAAAGCATACTGAATAATGATAAATATAAGATAGCTTCACCACAAGGTCTCTCACAAATAACAACCATAGTTCACTAAGCACGTAAATCGAAATCAACTAAGATAGTGGGAACACAAGCCATAAGAGGCAAATCAAGTTCAACGACTTGTGTTCCGAAGCAAATAAAGCAAAGTGGAGAAGCCAAGCCAAAGCTACTTCTCCCCCTTTGGCATCGAGACACCAAAAAGGGGCGAAGAGAACAACGTGGTCCAACAAGCTCAGTCCTCATCCTCGTAGTCCTCATCATCATCCTCCCCTGGTTCTGTGTCACCATCATCATCATCAGCTCCACTCCCAGCATCATCATCATCATCACCGGAGGCAAAGTCACCAAGGTCCTCATCCTCTGGATCATCCTCTGGCTGATCATCAACAAAGTCTTCCTCAATCTCCGGGGTCCTAGCACGGTGAGTCGAGGTAGAAGGAGCCGAGGTGACATCCTCAAAGTCACCCCATGGAAACTGATCAATGTTCCACCCCTCATAGGACATAGTCACAGAAGCGGTGGGAGGGGTGGGTGGAGTAGTGGGAGGAGTGCCCATAGGAGGTGTAGCACCAAGGCCCGCATGGTCGTGCAGCTTGGTGATCATCTTCTTCAGCTCGCGTCTCTCCTTATAAGCAGCATGGTTCTCCTTGTGCACAGCCACAGTCATGCAAAGAATGTTACGCTGGAACCACGTGAGCTTCTTCATCTCATCCTGAGTCTCCTCCCTGCTAGAGCGGCGAGAGGGAGGATCGGCATTCTTCCTCCTAGAGCCAGAAGGTGCCTCAACATCCCCCATGGGAGTGTCATCATCATCACGAGAGCGTCCGGTCAGAATCTGGAGAGAGCCAACAGGGTGTACAGTATCGTGGGCTAAGCCAGGCAGCTGGTCAAGAATGAGCCTCATCACATATGGAGCATAGACAGGCACCTTCTTGATCTCAATCATAGCACAGTAAATCTCCTCCTTAATAAAGTGCATCACATCAATCTCAAACCCCTCTCCATCAGGGCCAGCAAGGTGACACTGGAAGGCCTGATAAAGGAGGTTCACTAGGCCACCACGAATAGCATCAACATTCCCCACCTTGGGAGCAATGTTGCAGCGAAAGAGGCGAAGGAAAATGTTGTAGACCCTCTTCAGATTCTTGGCAGTGCCGCAGCTGGAGAGCTTGTCATACATAGGAGCCATGCGCTTCTTATCATAAGCAACTCCATGAACGTGCATACGCTCACCATTCCCTTCTCCCCAAGGGTAACCAAGAAGCTCAGCAAATCGTTCCATGGACGACACGCACTCCACTGTCCCAGACATCCACTTCATAGTGACCTTCTCATCTTCAGCAAGAGTGACAGTGGCAAAGAACTGCTGAATAATAGGAGGGTTGTAGTTCTGCTGAATGCCCACAAGATGCTCGAGACCCAGCTTCCTAGTGATCCAAACTGCCTCCTCAAAGTACTCAGATCTGCCAAGTGCCTCTAAGTCAAGGACTTTCTGTGGACACACGGGCTGCCTGAACTGAGTATAGATCTCCTCCATGATCAACTCGGACTCCCTCCTCCAATAGTGGGCTGTATGAGCAGTGCGGGGCATCTCGAAGAAAGGACGACCCCTCATAAGCCTGTACTCCTTCTTGCTCAAGGAAACCACTGAGGATAAAGAATCATATCTTGCCTTCTTTGCAATTTCAGCATTCATTCTGCTTTCGTGCTTGTTTTTCTGACGCCTCTCACTCTCAAAGGCACCCCTCTGACCATAAAGACCGGTGGCTTCATCAACAACCATATAGTTGCGGGAGTGAGGACGAGAACTACGCTTGACCACGGCCTTCAGCTTTTTTCCTGAAATCCAACACAAACAGAACAACAACAGAGAAAACAAAGAAAATGAGCATACATGTCCAACGAGGTGCAGAAACACTACAGATGCACCAGAAGACGCAGCTGAAAGAACCACACCGGAGTCTCCGGTCCGAGACACCGGAGTCTCCGGTCTGAGACACCGGAGTCTTCGGTCTGAGACACCGGAGTCTCCGGTCTGATAAACAGCAAAGTGCAGGGTTCTTAACAGGGGTGCTACTGGTGAATCTAAGCATGTTCTGTACACAAAAACTAGCCAGAGGAAGTTCTACCAACAGAAGGTGCATCATCCCCAAAGAAATCACCTAGTTTTTCAGATCTAGATGAAAAACAGAGAAAACACGGGGGGAGAAGATGTACCCTTGCTTCCTTGGCCTGCCATTGTCCCTCCCACGGATGGGAGAGGCAAGGGGGAGGTTGGGGGCGAAGAAAATCGCCCGGGACGGCTCCTGGCGGTGGCGGCGGCGCAGCAGTGCTTTGGGGGGGCGTGGGGGAAGTGGGGAATGAAACCCTAACTTCCCTCAGCCCCCAGTTTAAATAGCACCCGCAGCACACCGGAGTCTCCGGTGTTAACACCGGAGTCTCCGGCCTGACCGGAGTCTCCGGTATGGTACACCGGAGTCTCCGGTCTTTCGCCAGAAACACTATCCAAAAGAACATGTAATGCTCGAAAACAACAAACATGAGTTTTTGGCACGAAACACAGAAGCAACACAAGGAGGGAAAAATGTACTCAAAAACAACGAGAAGGAAATGAAGAACATCAAATGGTGAGTACATCCCTTAACAAAAAAAATGCCAAAGGCTCGCAAATAAGAACCAATGCTTGACGGAAGAGGTTGGTGGCCTAGGCCACCATGTAAGAGTTTATGGTATGCAACCGCGAAGATATATCTTGGGGGCATTGCCATTACTCAACATTGAAGCTCACAATTCAACATTAGAAAAAGAGAGATTACAATGAATTTTTGCTTTGGGCATAATGGGGGGAGGGAGAACCCAATGTGTTAGGATAACACTCCCCCTATGTCCATGCCTACACCTAGACTCAAAAACGTTTCATCTATAGGGGTGTGTGCAAGATAGTCAAGTCAAGCTCCTTGAATCAATCACATTTAGCTCATTCCTCAAGAACAAGAATCTTGCATCATCAAGTGGCTTCGTGAAAATATCCGCAAGATTGTCCTTGGTGGGCACATAGCTTAGTGCAATGTCTCCTCTTGCCACGTGATCACGGATGAAGTGGTGGCGAATTTCAATGTGCTTCGTCCTTGTGTGTTGCACCGGGTTGTAAGCAATCTTGATGGCACTTTCATTGTCACATAAAAGAGGCACTTTGTCCAAATGGACACTGTCGGATATATACTGAATAGGGGTATAGAAGATGGTAGACAAAAGATCCGGACTACCAGGGTGGCCTACATGGTGATGGGCTTAGGTCCATTGGGCGGCCCAGTAGTCCGACGCGCAGAAGCCGGATTCTAGAAGAACCCGGATCACGGCCCGCGTGATCTGGCTTGGAGGAGAAGACGGATTCCTTACTTTCCAAGTTACAAGTTAAACGTAGTCTTCTAGGTTTCTGGTTCTGTAAGCCCTAATCTGGCTATTATATAAAGCCGGACGGGAGATAGATTACATAAGTTCTTTTAGTTCAAGGTTCTAGTCAAGCTCAGCCTTACGCTACTCGCCGGGAAGTTCATCCTCGACGAGTAGCTGGATCTATTCCCTTACATTGTAACCTTATTATACGGGCTTTAGTCCCACATAATGAGAAGTGCAGGATTAGGTACGCCGTACTGTCGCGACGTACCGAACCTGGGTAAAATCTCGTGTTCTGTATTACTACGCTATCCCGTTACCCCACGTCTCTACCGTAGTCTCATGGCACCCCAGTCTATGAAAACTACTACAATGTCTCGACAGTTGGCGCCCACCGTGGGGCAAACGACGTCAGGCGTGAAGTTCCGATCTGGGATACTAGGCGGAATTGGAAGATCGATCACTGTCGGAAGCTTGGAATTCGACGACGACGTCGGGCGCTTCCTCGACAATGGATCCTACATACCGGCGCAAAACCACCTGGTAAGTGCCTGCGTTTTACCTATTGGATCTGCTAACATCTTTATCGGATTAACCGCGGAAGCAATGGGGTTTTGCGGTGAAAGCAAGTATTTCCCACCCGCCCTATACCCAGTCGAAGACGACTATGATGCCGGATTTTGCTCAGATCGCCGACAAAACAGTGATACGCACTTTATCGGCATGGTGCAATCCGAGATCGCTGAAAACACGGATGACGGAAATCCCGTGCAAGAGGCAGACAACAATACACCCGTCACAGAGACGGAAGAACCAACACCCGTCACAGAGACGGAAGATCCGACATCCGTCAACCAGACGATGAACTCGGAAACAGAGTCCGTGCTTGCCGCCATAGAGGCGAGATTGGAGTCGGAAACCGGATCGGATAATTTCGACTCCGAAGACGAAGATGATGATGCCTTCGTAAGAAAGGTTAAGTCCTTTCAAGAGGGATTCCATGAAGTGCTAATGGCAAAACCAGCTGATACAACGGGTGCCGATAGCCAGGAAAGCCCTAAAACCCCTCCGCCAGTAGAAGAGAGGGAAGACGGAGAAACTTCTCCGATATTTCCTAATGTCAAGGAGATGACAGAGGATGAACCTGTCAAAAAACCTCCGTCTTCCAAGAAAAAGCACCGTGCTTCTAAAAAACTCCAGTACAAACTCCGGAAGAAAAAGTCAGCTGATCTCGCTGATGAAAACCTGGAAGTTGGAGATATTAGTGGCACAAAGCCCGCGGAAAAGAAATCTAAGGAAATCACTGCTCCGCCAATGACAGAACTGGAAGAGCAAGAACTATTACAAACTCCAGTGGGACCTAATGAACCCCCTGAGATGCTGGAAGCCAGGAGACAAGCTTTCCAACGGCAACAGCAACATCTGCTTAGATCTCGGCAACATCTCCAACAAACCCATAATGACATCAAAATCATGAAGGAAGAAATTGAGGAGTACGAGAGAAAGCATAGATCTGCCTTAAAACCTACTAGGTTACCCGGAATCGCAAAACCGGAAGAACTGCCGCCAAAAGAAAGGTTTTATAACCCATCTTGGCAAAAGCAGTTAAACGGCAAAGATGCCAAGGGCGAACCAATATACAAAACCGCAGCTGAAAACGCGGAAGCAGCGTTCGCCATCCTGAACAATGATCTGTACTCCAACGGGGAAAAACTCCAAGGGGTGTATGCTTTCCTAGGAAAAGCATTACAGCAGCAACAGCGAGGACAAGAGCGATCAGGAAGGCTGCATGATAATTCCGCCCTCTGCAAAACTGTTACTTGCGCTGCTGGAGCACCTGGACCGGAAGAACCCGGAGATTCGGATAAAAAAGAGGATCCGAGAAAAGACAAGAAAAACCCCGACAACCGGGACGCAGCGTCTAGAACCGGACCTCATCTCCCGAAAGATGGCTATAAACCACACGATCGGGAAGACAAACACCGGAATGACGGCAAAATAATGCCCACCTCCGAGAAACCCAGCTGAAAAAGCTGGAAGATACGATACACCTCACAGACGTGAAAGATCTCGGACACCGCCTAAAGATAAGGAAAGGTACAGGAGCAGGACTCCACCTAATCCCAGAGGGCGTGACAACGGAAGAGATAGAGATAACCTCGGAAAAACGCGTCCGCGCAACAATGGAAAAGAAAGGAGTAGATCCCCTTCTGTCCATTCAGCCGGGAGATATTCTGCACATATTGATAGAGCAGAAAAGGATGATCTATACTTTGGTCCTAAGTGTTTTACTGACAGGATCCGAAGGATAACCCTGCATTCTGGCTTCGCCAAAGTTGGTCCAACCTACCAAAAATATACCGGCAGTACAAACCCGGATACCTGGCTTTCAGATTATTACACAGCCGTCCAGATCAACAACGGGACAGACCTGGAAGCTGTCAAGTTTCTTCCCCTAATGTTGCTAGACGGAGCCAGAGATTGGATTAATGGTTTACCATCAAGAACTGTCGACAGTTGGGATGATATGGCGAGAGTATTTACTCAGCATTTCCGGGGAACATACAAACGCCCAAATAGCATCAACCAGCTGAACCGTTGCACCCAATTTGAAGACGAACCATACGTGGATTTCATCTCCAGATGGACTGCAATGAAGAATAGTTGCTCTGGAGTAACTGACGTACAAGCAATGCATGCTTTCGTCAATGGCCTAAAACCCGGACTTGTACCGTTCATGGTTGGTTCTAAAAAGCACAAAGATCTCGGATCTATGCTTACAACCGCTAATGAGCATGCTGCAGCCGAAGACGATATCAGAGCAAGAGGAGGCAATATTGAGTCACTGATACTGGCCAAGAAAACACCTCGTTCTGATAAAAAAGGAACTCCGGAGTCAACAACAAAGCCCAAGGAGGTTAACATAGCCTTTGGAGGAGAAAAGGTGAACAAGTGGAAAGGCCGCAGTCCGGATCCCATCAATTACACTCCCGAAGAATGGGAGAGAATTAAGTCGGAACCCTGCGTCCACCACTCTCAGTTTGGGAAACCAACCCACACAAACGCGCAATGCCGGCTAAACAAGCATATGAAAGGCAATGCAGGATCCGGAAATAAAGGGAAGGGTTCCAAGAGGAAACCTGCCAAACAAAAGCCAGAAGCTGAAAAAGAAGACAGTGAATCGGACACTGATGACAAAATCCAGGAACAGCAGCGAAAAGGCGAACCTAAATTTCCGAGAGTTGATGGAGAAGCAATGTTAACTTTCCTAGCAACCCCGTCAGCAAAGGTGGCCAAAAGGACACTTCGAGAAATAAACGCGGTTGTTCCTGCGACCCCGAAATTCTTGAAGTACTCCAGCACACCGATAATCTGGGATCAGTCAGATCATCCCGGAAATATCCCGGAACCCGGCACACAAGCTCTTGTTGTAATCCCTATTGTTCAAAACACTAGGCTAAGAAGAGTGCTGATGGACGGAGGATCCAGCATCAATATAATGTACCTGGATACACTGAAGCACTTGAAGATATCCGAGTCCCAGCTCAACTACAGCAATATACGCTTCCATGGCATTGTTCCTGGCAGGCAAGCACGATCCCTAGGAGAAATTTCCCTAGATGTCACCTTCGGAGATAAAGATCACTTCCGGCAGGAAAAAGTATCCTTCGAAGTAGTGCCGTTCGAAAGCGTGTATCACGCAATACTCGGACGTCCGGCTTTCGCCAAATTTATGGCAAGATCTTGCTATATCTACAACAAGCTGAAGATGCCAGGACCCAAAGGAGGAGTAATCACCATTGCCGGTGATTTCAAGCTGGCAAACGAGTTGGAGAAGCAAAACGCCCTTTGCGCTCAAAGAGTTATAGCTCAGGAAGAACTGAAGGAGTTAGCCAAGGAGGTATCGCCGAAAGAAATGCCGGCAGGAAAAGAAACTCGGAAGCCAACAGATAGCTTCAAGGCGTCCGAGAATACAAGACAGGTAATCCTAGATCCCAAAGATCCGACAAAATTTGTCGTAGTAGGGACTGGGATGACCGACAAATAGGAAGGCGAGCTCATCAAGTTCCTCCGTGAGAACTGGGATATTTTCGCCTGGTGTCCAGCTGACATGCCAGGCGTACCCAGGGAACTTGCTGAGCACCAACTCAAGGTTATTCCCGGATCAAAACCCGTCAAACAAGGTCTCCGTCGATTTGACGGAAGAAGACGGAAGGCTATTGGCAAGGAAATTATCCGGCTTTTAGCAGCGGATTTCATCAAGGAGGTAATCCATACTGACTGGTCCGCAAATCCGGTATTAGTACCGAAGAAAGACACAACTGCCCTCAGAATGTGTATAGATTACACAGGATTGAACAAGTTATGTCCGAAAGATAGGTTTGCGCTGCCGCGAATCGATCAAATAATAGATGCCACTGCAGGCTCCGAGCTTTTATGCTTTTTGGATGCATACTCCGGGTACCACCAAATACGCATGAAAAAGGAAGATCAAATCAAGACTTCTTTTATAACCCCGTACGGGACGTATTACTATATAACCATGCCTTTTGGCCTGAAGAACGCAGGTGCAACCTACCAGCGTTGCATGCAACGTTGTTTGCATAGTCAAATTGGCAGAAACGTCCATGTTTACGTGGACGATATTGCTGTCGTAACCAAGGAAAAAGATACACTCCTTGAGGATTTGCGAGAAACTTTTGAGAACTTACGAACCTACCAGATGAAGTTGAATCCATCTAAGTGCGTATTCGGGGTTCCCTCAGGAAAACTTCTGGGTTTCATCGTTTCTCACAGAGGAATAGAAGTTAACCCGGAAAAGATCAAGGCAATCTTGAATATCTCAAAGCCTACATGTGTAAAAGATGTCCAAAGATTGACGGGTTCCGCTGCAGCTGTCAGCAGATTTATTAGTCGGCTAGGGGATAAAGCCTTACCACTCTACAAACTTTTGAAGAAATCCGACAAGTTCGAATGGACAGAGGAGGCCGATGCAGCGTTGGCCCAGTTAAAAGAGACATTGATGAACGCTCCCGTCTTGGCATCACCCAAAGACGAAGAGCCCATGTTACTATACCTTACGGCTACTAATCGGGTTATTAGCGCGGTAATAGTTGTGGAACGGACAAAAGAAGAGCAAAGCATACCAGATCAACATCCGGTATACTACATAAGCGAAGTTTTCTCCGAATCCAAACAAAGATACCCGCACTATCAGAAACTGGCATATGGCGTATTTTTTGCATCCAGAAAGCTGCGCCATTACTTCCAAGGACACTCCATAACAGTGGTATGTAAAGCACCACTAGGGGATATTATAAACAATGCGGAGGCAACCGGCCGAGTAACTAAATGGGGCATCGAGCTGGCAGCTTTCGACATTAAGTACCAGCCAAGGACGGCAATAAAATCCCAGGTTTTGGCAGATTTCGTCGCCGACTGGACAGAAGCAATGGAAGATACACCGATGCCAGAATCCGAGTACTGGATCATGCACTTTGATGGATCCAAGATGAAGGAAGGAGCTGGAGCCGGCGTAGTTCTAAAATCTCCAAAGGGAGACACAATGGAGTACGTATTACAAATACACTTCAACGCCAGTAATAATGTGGCAAAATACGAAGCTTTGCTTCATGGCTTGCATATTGCAAAAGAAATAGGGGTAAAACGCATCTTGTGCTATGGAGACTCGGATTTGGTACAGCATCAGCTCAACCAAACCTGGGACGCGAAAAGCCCTATAATGGCCGAATATCGGAGAACGGTGGATGAGTTTGCCATCTGCTTCTTCGGGTTCGAAGTCCTTCACATAAAAAGGGAGGAAAATTGGAACGCGGATGCGTTAGCCCGCATGGGATCAGAGAGAGTAAAAACTTTACCACCAGGGGTATTCGTCCAGCATTTGCATGAACCATCCATAAAAGGTGGAGACGTTGATTACCCTCTAGCATCTGAAACAATCGAAGTCATGCTCGTTAAACCGGATTGGACAATCCCGTACTTAAACTTCTTAGTCAATCAGAAGTACCCGGAAGGAGCAGACGAGGTCTTGCAAAGACAAATACAGCGTCGATGCAAAGGATACGTGGTGATCAACGACCACTTGTATAAACGCAGTACTTCCGGAATTTTTCAACGGTGCATTTCACCAGAAGAAGGAAGAGAAATACTGGAAGAAATGCATGCCGGCGATTGCGGACATCATGCTCAATCAAAAAGCATAGTCAAAAAAGCATTCCGGGCGGGGTTTTTCTGGCTAACAGCCAAGACAGACGCCGAACGCATAGTGAATACGTGCGAAGGATGCCAATATTACGCCAAGCAGACCAATTTGCCGGCCCAAGCACTTAAAACTATCCCTATCACATGGCCGTTTTCGGTCTGGGGGCTAGACATGATGGGACCGTTCAAAACTGCAAGAGGTGGACTTACACATCTACTCGTAGCAGTAGATAAGTACACAAAATGGGTGGAGGCTAAACCCATCAAAAAGCTGGACGGCGCAACTGCCAGAAATTTCATTATTGATTTAGTAATGAGGTATGGCGTCCCACACAGCATAATAACTGATAACGGGACAAATTTCTCCATTGGAGAGTTGGCAAAGTACTGCCAACAAACGGGAATTCGCTTAGATCTTGCATCTGTGGCACACCCGCAATCTAATGGACAGGTTGAAAGAATGAACAGTTCAATCCTGCAAGGAATACGCCCAAGACTCGAAACCCCTCTCCATAGGGCAGCTGGAGCATGGGTAGAAGAGTTACCTTCCGTGTTGTGGAGTATTCGAACGACGCCAAATAGGTCAACCGAGCAAACCCCGTTTTTCCTGGTTTATGGTGCGGAAGCTATCCTTCCAACGGATATGATCCATGATAGCCCGAGAGTGCAGAATTTTGACGACTCGGATGCCGAGGAAGCACGACAGGATGCCGTCGATCTCTTAGAAGAGGAACGAGAACTTGTACTTCAAAGATCCGCCATCTATCAGCAAGGCTTACGACGTTATCACAGTCGGAAAATCAGGCATCGTTCTTTTAAAGAAGGTGACTTAGTGCTGAGATTGGTGCAGAAAAGGAAGCACAAGTTAGCCCCAGTATGGGAAGGACCATTTGTCATCAGTAAAGCCATGAAGAATGGATCATACTATCTTGTTGACATTCGAGATACGGAGGACGACCCCGAAAAGCCGAATCGCAAAAGAAAGAGAAAAATAGATGATGAACTAGGAGAGACAAATAGGCCTTGGAGTATCCAGCAATTACGTCCCTTCTACACTTAGTTCAATTTCTATGTAAACATCTTTGAGATCATGAAATAAAGTTGTCGGAATTCATATTCATTATAAGTACAAAATATTTCCGTTTTATCTATTTCCCAACGATCTTTCAAATACTCAATGTTGACCCGAATTGTGCCTGCGTGCTCGGTGTTGAAAAGCTGAATGATTCGTCCTGTTAAAGGTTAAAGGAAACTCGGATTGTGCCTGCGTGCCCAAGTTTCAAAACAGTTCCTTGTTTTCTCTAAGTTTTATCTGATTGTGTATGTGTTGGGTTACTGAAACTAGTCAGTAAAAATGCTCCTAGCATAATCCATGTTCTGAGTTTTTAAAACTGTTTGGTTCGTCCCCAGTTACTCAACATGACGATACATATTGCTAATTGAGCCATTTTTAAACACTAGAGCGGTTAAAACACAGATACCAGATTACTTAGAAGATAAAGGAACAGCCAAACCCGGAAAAACTTTGCAATAAGCTTGAAATCGCAAAAGGCGGAGTTCTTGTTCCGACAAATGACATAGAAGCATTACAATATGAATTACATTGTAAAAAAGCTACTATACACATTCATCATCCAGGTCAAGTGCGCCCCCTTAAACTTCTGAGTCTTCATCACTGCTATCATTCTCGGGGACTGCGGGCACTTCTTCTTCCGGATAAGTAATGCAGATATTCACCATGGAGGCAATCTGAGTGGCGTGGCCTTCAACTTCTTTAAAGATTGCATTTATTTGTGTTTCTGTACATTCTTGACGAATACCGGATGCTACACGCCAGGATTTTGCATCAGGGTAGTGTAAGCGCATGAGGCCAAGGGCCATTCGCGCACCACCACGTGCAGCAGAGCGAAGGAAAGATTCCTTCGAATTTGCTACCTCCATGATGCCATCCGGAAGTCGGTAAACTTCTGAAGATTGTATATTGCTTGTGGGCAGGAATTTATTAATTAAGTGCATTCCTGCATTTCTGATTGAATTCCATATCTTCCCAAAGGCCCGGATCTTTTCCGTCCGAGAAATCCCTGGAAAATTTCCTGCTTTTTTGACAAAGGCAAAGATTAGAAAATACAAGAAATATGACATGAAAATATTGGTAAAAGAAGTCAACTTACCAAGAACCGCGTCAATTTCATCGCTTTCTTTCATACGAGGGAATAGCATACTTTCTAAATCATTGATAATAGATTTATCCTCTGCTGCCTGCAAAGAAGCCTTGGATTGCGCAATCCCAAGGGCTAGATTACTGGCTTCCAGTTCTTCTCGAACTTTTGAAAGTTCTCTTTGAAGGTTGGAATTTTCTTCACGAAGTTGAGAAAAATAAGCAGTGTTTGCTGTGAGTTTCTTGGCTTTGGTTAAAGCAGCTGAAAAGCGGGGACAAAATAATCCGACATTACGGCAAGATTTAGCAATGATTTTCCAGCAAAAATCAATAAACACGAAGTAAAATACCGGTGGCTTTTGATAATTGCTTTTGAGTCGATGCCAGTTCGTTGCTTTTTGACTCAATAACAGTTTGAAGTGTTTTTACTTCTCTGCTTTTGAGGCTAAGTTTTTTCAAAACTTCCAAGTTTATGGCATCTGCGGAATGCTGAAACATGGAAATGAAAGCCAGATGCTTAAGTTTGAACAAGCATACAAAGAAGCATTAAGAAGAATTTAGATTTTCAACTTAATGCTTGGGGGCTAGAGGTATTACCTGGCTCATTTCTCGCAAATCAGTTAAGGTCTCCTTGAACTCTCTGGCATATTCCATGAAAAGAATTCCTACGTGGTGAAGGCCATCATGTATGACCTGGCGGGGCGAGAATGCGATATTGTTGCGGATAACTAATCCATTCTGTGGCCAAGGGCGAACCAGAGGCGTAGGAGCAAAAAATTTCTTAGCTTCCGGACGAATATATCCGAGGTCGTCGAAAGGTTCTTCTTTCACCCGGATATCATCTGGAGCAGGAATGAATTCGTTTCTGACAGGTGATTGAAAATTTCCGCCCATTGGCATATTCGTCTTCCCCCTTTTACCCATAGCTGCAGAAGGAAATTCTTCTTTGATAGTAGTTTGCCTCTTGCGCTTTTGGTTGTTGTAAAACTCGGCATATAATTTGCTGATTTCAGCATCAGAAGCAAGATCATTTTCTCCAAGTTCGTCAAACTAGGAAAGAATTAACAGTATGTTAAAAATGAAGAGAGAAGATAATCTGAGGAAACTCAGAAACAAGGAAAGGAAAGTACCTTAGGAACCAGATTTTCCGCATGATATATGGCTAGACTTTCTTCAATTTGGCTATCGGCGGCAACTATCTGATGAAGGCGTTCTATAAAATCCTTCTTGCTAAAGGACCTATCGGTGCCTCTCATGCTATCTTCCGGTCCCGTGTACTCGCAAAGAAGTCGGGAACGGAGGGATAAAGGTTGTACGCGACGTCCAAACCAGCATAAAACGATATCCTTCCAAACCAAAGGTGGTTGAGAGGAAGAAAGTTTGGCAATGTGCCGCTTTATTTTCATCAGGCTTTCAGGCAAATCCTCTGTTACTGCAAGTGTCCAATTCTCGTGAGGAATAGCAGCAGAATTAACAAAGGGAGGAATTCCGGTTTCCTTGCTGGGGAACGGAATGTCCTGGTGATAAAAGAAAGAACCTAGCCAAGATTGGTCAGGTTTCGGCATTCTTATCTTTGGATACCATTCTTCCCTAAAGTTTCTGAGGATAAAAGATATGGTGCCGCAGATGGGCGAAACACCGTTTGTGATGTTGTGTTTTACCTCGAAGCAATAATGCCAGAAGTCTAAATTGGGAGTTATTCCAAGATACCCTTCGAAAAGAGCTTGGAAACTAGCTAATTGAAGGATGGAATTTGGAGAGATATTATGTGGTTGAACACCATAAAAGTTGAGGACATCTAGGAAAAAGGCGGAAGGGGGAAAACCCATACCTCTCGTGATATGAGAGGTAAGGAGGACGCGTTCTCCTTCCTTTGGCTTGGGCTCTGGCTCATTCTTCGAGATTCGCCATTTGCCTTTAACTATTAATCTATCCCTTGACATCCGACGAAGGAGGACGAGTGAAGTATTACTCTGATTCCAAATTCCGACAAATTCCGCTTCTTCATCGGCTCCGGTGGAGAAGCGCTCAGTGCCACGGGAGTGAATCTTGGCCCCCGCCGTTTCAGGTGCGAACGGCGGGGTTGTCGTGGCGCTTGGGCCCGCTACGTCCACGGCGGCGGAAGCGTTTCCTCCGCCCGCCGCGGATGCAGTGGTCTTTTCCGGCCCGCCGCCGGCAAGCTTGGGCGACCCCAGCTGTGGATCTAGGTCGCCCAAAAGCTCGTCGATGGAGGCGCGAGCCGGTGAGGACGACGGAGAGGCCATCTTTTTTCAGTGGCGAGTGAGCGCTCCGGCGTGCAAATGGTTCGTCTGGGCAAGTTCTTGCTCTCGTGCTCGCGTTTGCGTCAATGGCGTGGGCAGTATGGAGTGAGGAAAGATTTCCGGTGACGACGAGGACGGCTATTTATAGCCTGAAAACCTCTAGATACGCGCCAACGGCTCTTTTGACCGTTGGATGTTCGACGCGTGTCGCTCGCCGGAAAATCCGGGAAACGGAACGACAGAGGAATGATGGTTATCTCCTCGTTTCTCGTGAGAATCTGTCAGAGATACGTTGCAGGGTTTCCCGCGTGAAACCAAGCGGCGCTTGCGTCAGCATGATTAAAGCGCTGATGTCACGAGTTCCTTTTCCGCGAAGGATCGCGAGAAGAAAAGCCGGATTTTCATAGTTCCGAGTTTTATGTTACCATCTCCTTCAAAAGGAAAGAAGAAAGAATCAAGACTGCTGAATCAAGTTTTCCCGGACGAAATGTATTTGACGAAAGGCGGAGTTTCAGAGTTTTGATCCTTCCTGGGGGCTACTGTCGGATATATACTGAATAGGGGTATAGAAGATGGTAGACAAAAGAGCCGGACTACCAGGGTGGCCTACATGGTGATGGGCTTAGGTCCATTGGGCGGCCCAGTAGTCCGACGCGCAGAAACCGGATTCTAGAAGAACCCGGATCACGGCCCGCGTGATCTGGCTTGGAGGAGAAGACGGATTCCTTACTTTCCAAGTTACAAGTTAAACGTAGTCTTCTAGGTTTCTGGTTCTGTAAGCCCTAATCCGGCTATTATATAAAGCCGGACAGGAGATAGATTACATAAGTTCTTTTAGTTCCAAGGTTCTAGGTTCAAGCTCAAGCCTTACGCTACTCGCCGGGAAGTTCATCCTCGACGAGTAGCTGGATCTATTCCCTTACATTGTAACCTTATTATACGGGCTTTAGTCCCACATAGTGAGAAGTGCAGGAGTAGGTACGCCGTACTGTCGCGACGTACCGAACCTGGGTAAAATCCCGTGTTCTGTATTACTACGCTATCCCGTTACCCCACGTCTCTACCGTAGTCTCATGGCACCCCAGTCTATGGAAACTACTACGATGTCTCGACAGACACCATATTCCTTAAGATTTTCCTCATCCATAACAATTGGGTGCATGCACTAGCGGCGGCAACATACTCGGCTTCGGCGGTGGAGAGTGAAATGCAATTTTGTTTCTTCGAGGACCAACTTACAAGGGACCTACCAAGAAATTGGCAAGCCCCGGAAGTTGACTTCCTATCATCTTGATCACCCGCCCAATCGGAATCCGTATAACCATTGAGAGAGAATTGTGCCCCCTTTGGGTACCACAAACCAAATCTTGGGGTATGAACCAAATAACGAAAGATCCTATGAACCGCCACTAAGTGGCAATCCTTAGGAGCCGCTTGATACCTTGCACACACACCTACACTCAAAACGATATCGGGTCTAGATGCACAAAGATAGAGCAAAGAACCAATCATAGAACGGTAAAGTTTTTGATCCACATCCTTACTCCCTTTTGGATTGCGTGATAGATGACACTTGACTTGCATAGGAGTGGTTTTGATCTTTGCCTCTTGGAAGTTAAAACTCTTGAGCATGTCTTGAGTATACTTGGCTTGAGAAATGAAGGTACCACGGGCCAATTGCTTGATCTCAAAGCCAAGGAAGAATTTAAGCTCACCCATCATAGACATCTCGAACCTGTCAGTCATAAGCTTAGAGAACTCATTATTGAAAGCTTGGTTAGTTGAGCCAAAGATGATATCGTCCACATAGAGTTGGCATATGAAAAGCTCTCCCTTTACTCTCTTGGTGAAGAGAGTGGGGTCAATCTTCCCAACTTCGAAACCACGATCATCTAACAACTCCCTAAGGTGCTCATACCAAGCACGAGGTGCTTGTTTGAGACCATAGAGAGCCTTGTCAAGTTTGTAAACGTGGTTAGGAAAGTTGAGATTCTCAAACCCCGGAGGTTGCTTGACATATACCTCCTCTTTTAGAGGACCATTCAAGAAAGCACTTTTCACATCCATTTGTTGCAATTTGAAATTATGTGAGGAAGCATAAGCAAGGAGGATACGGATGGACTCAAGGCGAGCCACGGGCGCATAGGTTTCATCAAAGTCAATGCCTTCAACTTGGGTGTAACCTTGAGCGACCAATCTTGCCTTATTTCTAATGACAATGCCATTCTCATCTTGCTTGTTCTTGAATATCCACTTGGTGCCAATAACATTGTGGCAATCCTTGGGTTTCTCAACCAATCTCCAAACCTTGTTGCGCTCAAAGTTATTGAGCTCATCATGCATAGCTTCAACCCAATCGGAGTCCTCAAGAGCTTCATACACTTTCTTAGGCTCCACCATAGAGATATGAGCTTGATGTTCACAAAAATGAGCCAATTGCCTTCTAGTGGACCTTCTAGTTTGAACATCCTCCAAGACCTTGTCATCTTGGGCATCAATTTGCTTCAAATCTCTTCTTATCCTTTTGATGCGACGGGCTTCGATCTCCTCATTATTGCGAGGAGGGATCACTTGATCATCTTGATCATTCGGGTCCCCATCTTGACCAACATGGCCTTGATCATCAACATCGTCATCAACAATATCTTCAATACTAGCTTCAACTTGAGAAGAGGAAGAAGAGGATGATTGATCTTGGCCTTGATCTTGACTCGCATTAGTGAGAGGAGTGGGTACGACTTGCGGGGTCACTTGATCAATGAGAGGAGGGTCTTGAATATGTTCTCGGTTAGGTGTAGTGGTTGGGTCCTTGGCTTGATCTTCAAATGTAGAGGAGGGCTCCACTTGGGTAGAGCATAGTCCTTCTCGAGTCGCCATAAGGTGTCCCTCGATGGGGCGGAAGAATCCCACACCCATCCTTCCTATGGCTTCTTGAGGCATTTCAACATCTACATTTGAAACATGAAATTGCGCCACTTGGGAGCCGTCATTTTCCTCGAAAACCACACTACAAGATTCTATGACAATCCGTGAGGCTTTGTCATAGACTCTATAAGTGTGGGATTCGGCACCGTAACCAACAAAAATACCCTCAATAGTTTTGGATTGAAATTTCGACAACCTAATACCCTTGATCAAATAGAAGCACTTACAACCGAATACACGGAAGTAGGATACGTTGGGCTTGTTGCCGGTGAGGATCTCATATGGGGTCTTGCACAAGCCTTTGCGGATGTAGAGGCGGTTGGAGGAGTGGCATGCGGTGGATATGGCCTCGGCCCATACATATTGGGGAGAAGAGTACTCCGCCAACATGGTCCTTGCCATATCCAAGAGAGTGCGATTCTTCCTTTCGGCAACACCATTTTGTTGAGGAGTGTAAGTGGCGGAGTATTGGTGGCGAATGCCTTCTTCACTAAGAAATTCATTCAATGTATAGTTCTTGAACTCCGAACCATTATCACTCCTAATAGCCATGATTTGCACATTGTGTTGACGTTGCACTTCGTTGGAGAAGTCGATGATGGTTTGTTGGGTCTCACTCTTGCACTTGAAGAAATAAACCCAAGTGTATCTTGAGTAATCATCGACAATCACCAAGCAATACTTCTTGCCGCCAAGACTTGCCTCGGGCACGGCACCAAAGAGATCAACATGGAGAAGCTCCAAGATCCTCTTTGATGAAATAATAGTCTTGGCCTTGTGCACAATGTCATGCATCTTCCCTTCAACACACGACCTACAAACACGATCCTTTGCAAAGGAAACATTTTCTTTTAGTCCAACAATAAGGCCACTTTTGTGAAGGCTTTGCAAAGTTCTCATGTTGACATGGGATAGGCGGCGATGCCACAACCATCCCAAGTCCGCCTTCCCGAAAAGACACATTGCTTGAGTGTTGGTTGACTTCGAAAAGTCCACCACATACAACTCATTTTCAACATGTCCCACGTGAACGACGTCAAGAGTCTTGCTTCTCAAAAGGACCACAATATCACCATCAAAGAAGACGGAAAGACCCATCTTACTAAGAGAACGGACGGAAAGTAAATTGTAACCAAGGGATTCGACAAGCATGACGTTCACGATAGTGATATCGGGAGCCACCACAACCTTGCCAAATCCGGATACCTTAGACTTGGACGAGTCCCCATAGGTGACGGTTGCTTGGATGTCATTTGGTTGCAACTCCGTCACAAGTTCTTTGCTTCCGGTCATATGATTAGTGCATCCACTATCAAGAATCCATTTAGTCCCACCGGAAGCATAGTCCTGCAAGAGATCATTGACTAGAGTTAGGACCCAAGTTGGGTCCCTTCATGTTAGCAACAAGGGTCTTTGGAACCCATATGGTGTAGTCAATAAAACCCTCAATAGGACCAACATATTTAGCTTGCACAACACCATAATAATCAACATATAAGAAATGGTGTGGGTTGTTAGTTCCCGCGGAGGTGCTACGAGTAGTGTTGTCCCTCATGACATTACTACTTGAGGCACCATTGCTTGCTTGTGCGGGTGTGCTACGAGTAGGATTGTCCCTAATGACAATACCACCCGAAGCACCATTCTTGTTCTTCTTCTTGTTCTTCTTCTTCTTGTTCTTTTTCTTGGCTACATAGCCAAGACCTTGCTTGCCCACTTGTTGCCTTGGAGCACTCAATTGTGATCTAGAAATGACCACATTAGAGCTTGGGGCAACCACTTGTGGGGTGGCAAGCACCACCTTTTCAACTTGAGTGCTTTTGCCCTTGAGCCTTGCTAGCTCATCCTTCAACCTAGCATTTTCTTCAATAATATTTGCATGATCACAAGAAGAAGTACAAGTGCTAGGATGGTTAGATTGAGTAAGTTGAGTTTGAAGTTGTTCATGCACCTCTTTGAGGGATGAGTGTTCGCTTTCCAAAGCTTTGTGAGCAATGGTTAGCTTTTCAAACTCCTCGGTTAGTTTACCATGACCAACCCCAAACTCTACTTTATCCTTTTTAGCCTTTTTATATTTAGCAATAGCAAGATCACGTTCCTTAATGATTTTAGAGACAAGTTCATTATGAGTAGTTTCAATAGTTTCAAGTTCATCTTCTAGAGAAACTCTACCATCATGCTCTTCTTCAAGAGTCATTGAGAGGGATGCAATTTCATCCGCATCCCTTCTCTCAATCTCACCTTTCTTCTCAAGGGCCTCTTGGGCCTCTCCCAATTGCCTCATGAGATGCTCAAAGTACTTCTTGGTCTCCCCTTGCATGTTAGACATAAATCGGTCCAAAGAGGCCCTTTCCTCTTCTTCTCTAAGACTAGCAATATGTTCTAGTTCACTAGGGGTCTTAGAGTTAGGAGAAGATGATACCTCCGTGGCCTTAGCCATGAAGCACTTGGCATTGCGTTGAGGAAGATTTTCATTGGGGGATTCAAAGAGAGATGACGAAGATGGAGTGGAAGCAATAGCTAGAGCGGACACTTCACTTGTGGTTTCTTCTTCTTCATCACTCCCGGAATCATACTCCTCTTGAGTCAAGAGCACAAACTTGGTGGGGGTCTTCTTGTTGAAAGGTTTCTTCTTGAAGTGAGGTTTCTTGTATTCAACCTTGGACTTGTCCTTGCGGATGAGCTTCCCGCTATGGTTCTCTCTATTCTCATAGGGGCACTCCGCAATGAAATGGTACTTGTCTTGGCAATTGAAGCAAGATCTCACTTTTTGAGCCCCATCATTACCATAACGAGACTTGGTCTTTTCCTCAACAAATTTCTTGCCTTTTGGGGGATTGTTCCAAAACTTTTGCACGGTGAGAGCTATTAGATCCTTTAGAACGGGATCATATTCTTGTTCCTTCAATGGAGGCAATGCTTCTTCACCATCTTCATCATTCTCAACTTCTGTTGCCAACACCTTGGCCTTCAAGGCAACGGAAGCTCCTTGATGCATCCCAATGGCCCTAGCACGGTTGTCAAGAGCATTCTTGGTTTGCACTTTGTAGGAGCTCAATTCTTGCATGACTTGGGTAGAGGTCATGGTGGAGAAATCATGTCTCCCTTGAATGCTCTTCATATCCGTGCCCTCAAAAGGCATCACGGCAATTATGAACTTCCTCTTGATCCAAGCATCATCAATATGTGTTGCACCCGCATTAGAGAAAGCGGTGGCAAGAGATTTGAGTCTTCGATACATGTCAACATGATCTTCTCCATCACGCATGAAAAATCCTTCGGCCTCATTGGTCAAGGTGTCATAGCGATTTCTTTGCATGCTCTCATTCCCAACAAACATGATGACAAGTGCATCCCATGTTTCTTTGGCGGTGGAGAAGTGTTGAAGATGCGGCATGTGATTGGGGCCCACGGCTTGATGAAGGATGGATAAAGCGGTGTAGTTGAGTTGGCAATCTACAACCTCTCTTCTTGTGAGATTCTTGGGATCATATGGCTTGTATCCATCACGAGTGATTCTCCAAAGATCTATACAAGAAGAGTTCAAGTGAGTCTCCATGTAGTATTGCCATTCACGAAAGGAATATGCATCAATTTTAGGTGGATCTCCCCTAGGAATTATATGAGGAAAAGGGATGGGAGGATCGGGAGAATATAGGCCTTCAACGGCATGATATCCTTCCTTTCCACTCGCACCCTTCTTAGCGGATTGTTCGGCGGAAGCATTTTTAAGTGGTTCACCATCAACCCCAATCTTGGCACCCTCCGTTTCCGGAGGGGATGAGTCGACCACCTCCGGTTCCTTGGCTTTGAGGAGTGTTGTCATGAGTAGACGCAACTCCTCAAATTTAGTGTCTATGGATGAGGTCAATGATTCTCTCAAAGCATTGAGATCATCCATGGTCACATTTCCTTCGGACGGAGCGTCATCCTCATCACCCATACTTAAACTCTTAGGCGGTTAAGCCCGATAGAAGAGCCGAGGCTCTGATACCAATTGAAAGTAAAGTATAGGCACCTAGAGGGGAGGGTGAATAGGTGCTACGACCAATTTTAATTTTTCTTAAGATTTAGGCTTGACAAGAAGGTAAATTCTCTAGATTATGCAACTAGGGGTGAATTTACCTATATGACAAGGCGAGCAATTAAGGCAACTAGAACAACACTTAATGCAACTAGTACAACAATAAATGTAACAAGTACTAGTAAGTAAATAGGGAGGAACGAGATAACCGATGGAAGCACACGGAGACACGATGTATTCCCGAGTTCCTCCTTGTTAAGGGAGTACGTCTCGTTGGAGGGGTGTGAGCTCGCCACGAAGGCCTACTCAACGCCACGAAGGCCTCACCCTATTCTCCGATGAACTCCGCCACAAAGGCCTAGTTCACCTTCCACTATAGAACCCCTTTGAGGCGGGGATCGAATCCTTTACAAACAAGTTTGGGGCACACACCCACAACTTAATTGGGGGCTCCCAACACTCACAAATCACCGAGAGTAGCAAGAAGCCTAGGTTCTCCACATGAGGAAACCCTAGGCCAAGATTCCTCAAGCAAAGGAGAGGGGAAATGAAATACGGTTGGTGAAGACGTAGATCGGGGCCTTCTTCTTCAATCCACCAAAGATCTAGGCTTTTGGGTGGTTGGATTGGGAGATCTAGCAAGGTGGTTGAGCTCCAACAATGGTGTCTTTAAGTCTGGTCGAGCTGGCTGGAGGTAGGTGAAGGGGAGGGGGTATTTATACCCCCCCCCCATAAATGCAAAGAGCCGTTGGAGCAATCCTGGCGAAAATCACACCGGAGACTCCGGTGTAAAGACCGGAGACTCCGGTCTGGGTCGGAGACTCCGGACAGTTTCCGGTGTCCCAAATCTTCAGAGAATATCCACTCCGGAGACTCCGGTCTGGTGGACCGGAGACTCCGGTCTTGGTGCTTCGCAAATGCACAGAGGGTGTCCGTGGTCTTGAGAATGAAGGAAAAAGTACTCACACCGGAGACTCCAGTAAGTATCCGGTAAGTCTCCGGTGCGGGTACAGTGCGCGACACCACCAAATCCTTAGCGAAATTCCTTGAAGAAAAGCCCACACCGGAGACTCCGGACAGTCTCCGGACACTCTCCGGTGTGGGTACAGTACGCGACACCACCAGGTCCTTAGCGAAATCCTTGGAGAAAATATCCACACCGGAGACTCCGGTCTGGTAGACCGGAGACTCCGGCCTGGAGAAAACTCCAGAGAACAGAGATTGGACAACAGCTCCTTTTTGTACCTCAGCACCACACATGATAATACGTTGAAGTAAACCCCTGAAATACATCAACACCTATTAGATTACATGTGTTGTTAACAAACACCAAAACAAGATGATTTAAGCGCGTTTGCACTTTCAGCGGCACGGGTGAATGTATTACCAGAATTCCCTCCTCCAGGACGAGGCACATAAGGAGCAGCTCCAGCAGTCGGAGGCCTTGGATAAGATGGAAAACTTGGACGAGGAGCATAGCCAGGTGCCCTATTGAAGGGTGGCCTCGCAGGTGGAGAGCTGCGAGCCCTGTTGACACTCGGCCCTCCTTGTTGCATCATCTTCCTCTTGTGATTGTCAAAGGCTAACTGGCGCTTATGTTCCATAAGGATAGCAGCATTGGGAAGAGACTCAAGGTCCTGGAATGGAATCACCACGAGCGTACACTGCAGCTCGTCGTGTAAGCCATTGAGAAACCTCTCCTTCTTCTTTTCTTCAGTGTCAACATCATTGGGAGCATACCTAGCCAGGCTAGTGAACTCATCCCAATACTTGGACACAGTCATACCACCTTGTTTGAGCTTCAGAAACTTGTCTCGCATGATCCCCATAACACCATCAGGAATATGATACTTGCGAAACTTGGCCTTGAACTCCTCCCAGGTAGTGACATGATCAGCTGGTATGGAGGCACGAGTGGTCTCCCACCAAGTCCTTGCAGGACCGGCGAGAAAATGGGAAGCATAAAGGACCTTGCCTTTGTCCTCGACACCAGCAACTTCCAGATCGTTGGCGATGGTGCGAAGCCAATCATCCGCGTCCAGAGGTTCCACAACCCGAGAGAAGACAGGTGGGTTGGTATTCTGGAATTCCTTGAGCTTGGAGCAAGAACCATTTCCACCATTAGTCCCAATAGTGGCCAGATGTGCGAGAGTTTGGAGAGTTGTTGCGCGCTCAGCACGGACAGCCTCTCGGTCTTGCATATACAAGGCCAGGACTTGGGCCACAGTTGGCTCAGGTGGTGGGGGTGGATCACGCGGCATGCTGAATGAAAGAAGATGTAAGATGAAGAGGCAGATAGATGTGTTTGTCTAACATCGACAAACAAGAATTGAAGTAGATGAAAACATGGAACTTTGTAGACATGCTAGGTAATTTATTCCAGAGAAGCCAAAGCACAAACATATCATACATAACACAGGCAGGTTCAAGCATACATAGCACACCACACATCAACATCTAGCAAACAAGTGGTTTCCGAGGAACCACACTACAAATGCAGCGAGATGGGGTCATCGCAGCCAACTAGTACTAGGTGCTTACATAGCACAGGCTAACAACACGGCCTAATGCCTAGGCGTTTCCATCATCGCCGTCGAAAAGGATCTCCTCAGGGTCCTCCTCATCTCCGGCGTGATCATCGTCCTCTTGGTCACTCGGCTCACTCATATCCATGCCTTCGGAAGGGACATCATCATCAGGAAGAAGATCCTCATTCTCCTTGCGGAGCTCGGCGATTTCTTCCTCTAACTCCTCGATGGTCGAATCCCTTGTGGCAAGATCCTCTCTAGCCGTCTTCAGCCTGCCACGGAGTATGGCGTTGGCGTTCTCGAGTGACTCGGACTTCTTGAAGAGACGAGTACGGGCCAAACGGGTGGTCCGCAGCTTGTTCTCCAAGGTCCTTGCCTTGGCGGCGAGGTCGGCGTGAACAATCTTCAGATAATCCAAGTTGTTCTGAGTGTAGTGCAGATAGAACTCCATGTCCTCCATGTGGGAGCACACAATGTCACAGGGACACGGACAAGGGACTGGGAAGCCCTCATCGTCGCGCCTCCCGTGGCGCTGGAAAGGAGTATCCACAAAGCGAGTCTCGTAGAGGTGAGACATGCGTGCAACAGCCAGCTCGAGCACACGAACAACCACGTCCTTCCAAGAGCGGTCAATCGCATGGAAGACATGCACAGGCTCAGAGGGTACGGTCAATGGAAAACGGAGGGTGCACTCCGCCAGCCATGATAACCCCGCAACAGAGCCGGTAATCTCCCCTCCTCTAATCTCAGGTAGTGGACGCCCAAGTATCTTGGTCATATCCACGATCTCCCTCTCGAAACGGAACAGGGTGTCCCGAGGAAGTCCCAACTGGAGAGACTCGGTGAAGACGACGTCCATCTACACAAGTTCTTAAGTTAAAGACCAGTGTGCAAAGTTTTAGTTTTATGCAAAAAGAAACTTAATGTAGTTAACCAAGTAAGATAAAAACCAAGCAAAGAAGGTTACGAGACACATCTTTGGGATATAGTCATATTAAAGGCGTGTATAGAAACTAAGGTAGATACCGGAGTACTAGCTAACGCCCATTCTAACTAAGGTCTCCTATGGTCAGGATGGCTCTGATACCAACTATGTGGGTACCCAGACTAGATGTCCGAGACCGCCAATATGCATACACTCATGATCCCAGATCGACAGTCATGAGCAACATATTTAGAGATGGTACAACAGAGTTCACATCCATTACACGAATAACATAGTCTTACACAAATGGTCTATCGACCAAGTCTGAGACAACTTTCGCGCAGGACAGAGGCAAACACATAGCATAACTGCTTTATTTTAGCGGAAGCAAACACAACGAGTAGAACCCATGTCAACTCCTTAACACCATAGGCTGCTGACCGGGAGACGTGTCTAGTACGCGGGATCGTCAAAGTACTCCTCCTCAAAGGTATCCTCCTGAGACGGCTCCTCGAAATCTGACCAAGACAATAGCCAGGGACGAAACCAAACCTGAGTACGTTTGAATGTACTCCTGCAAGTCACCCTAAATGAAATCCCAAAAATGCAAGTATGGCAAGTGGTGGTAGGAAGGCTATTTAGTTAAGGGCTATACTATCCATGGTGAGTATAAGACTCATCATGGTTGAACAAATTTTATTTCTTTAAAGAAAACACCTTTTTGGAAAAGCATCATTTCCTGGACCAACATTTCTCCGGTACCTCAAAGGTACGATCATTCCCTTGCATGTACCTCCCAGGTACGACAACATGAATAAGTTCCAGCTTTCTGAAAACATTGACACAATACTAGCTACATGGCCATTCAACTGTCCATATCCGAGGACGCGGCTATTCAGAATAGTTTTACTCTGCAGAGGTGTACACAATCCACAAGATCCAGTACATCCGCCGTGAACAACCACGGACTGTCCGAGACAGTATGCAAACATCGGATAACTGGTCCTAACCATCCACTATGTCGACGCTAGTAAATGACTACCCCTTCAATTGGGTTTGTTCTCCCCGGCACCGAGTGAGTCAGCCGTCTCGATCCGGTTTCCCCTGACAACACACCGCCATGGCAGGAGACCCAACTGTTGCAACCGGTGGCGAACTTAATCCCCACACTGTGAATGTCCCGTTTCTCCCTCCTGTCGACAATTCGGTTCGGGGGACTCTAACCCCTATAGCACATTGAGGTAGACATGGACTAACATCGACAAGCAATTATCTAGACCCCATACCCATATTGAGGTAATGTGGCAGTACGGCTTGGTTGTCCGGCGAAGACTAGGTTATGTGTCATTTTTGGAAAACAAGTCGAAAACATTTCCTTCTTCACAAACCTCCCTCGGACAAGGTCCCACCTTTCCTCGGGGTTTTTCCAAAGCCAAGAGTTTTCCAAAACAACAAGTTAAGGTGTCCACAAGGGGACTTAATTTACTTAAGTGATGGCTCCAAGATTTTCCTAAGGGCTTGGTAACACCAAGATTATGGAGTGGCTACGACAATTTATATGAGCGACAAAACCATGTCTTTCTTTGAAAAGACTAACTTGAAAACAACTTAAGTAAAAATTCAGAAGTAAAACATGCATGGTAAGTAAAACAGAAGCAAGCATTTAGGATGGCTTGCCTTGGCCCTGGTCTTGATCACACTCTTGAAATAAACAAGAGTTACAGAAAACCTCTTCAGGAGCAATAGTCTCTTCGTTATCTAACGTCGTAAAAAGTAAAAAGAAAAACACTCAATCAGAACAAGACAAAGACAAGCACAAGATAATACAGTACACATACATCAAACATTCATCTAAGAAGAATCACCCAAAATAACATTGCTACACAATGCTAAAACAATCAAACAATCATCAGAAAACATGCATAACATGGCATATTCTTTTACAAGGCAAGTATCAAGCTTATGGCATGAGTCCAGTGGGTGTACCACTCTCATACAAGGCCATAAAGAGTGATATGACTCTCTGGTCATTCACCAAAATGAGTACATAGCATGGAAAATAATTTAGGAAACAAATAACAAGCACGAGATGTGAAAACATGCATTTCTATAAACATGCAAGCCATAACCTAGTTGTAAAATATAACTAAGCATGCAACCAGAGGCTAAACAAGTATATAACAGAGGCCTATCATAACATGCATGGCATGAAAACAATCATGGCATGAAGGTACATATGGCAAACAACTCTAATAATCCAAGAAAATGGAAACTGAGCATATATATAGACATGCATGACAAACCATGGCATTTTCATGAACAAGATTCATTCTAACATGGTAGATCCATAATATAACAATCACATGGCAATGAAAACAACTCCTATACATGCTAGTAAGATCACACAAGGCATACACACATTTATCAAAACAAAAACATATGAGATTCACACATGGCAGAATACTATAAAATTTGTAATGCATGCCAAAATTATTCTACAACTCAAAACATCACACAAATCTAGGATATGATAGATCTAATCATACAGAAGCACCTCCAAAAGGATTTATCTCAAAAAGAATTTTAGAAAAATTCATTTATTGGCTCTCTGGTTGTTTACCATTTTGCATGTCATTTAAATTAGGAAACTCAAGTGCATGTGAGGCCAACTGCTATAGTTAGTGATCATCAAGATCTATCCAGAGAGCTCAACCTCACTTCCATTGGATTCCTAAATCAAAAGTTATAGCATGTTTAAGATTTTAGATAGGCTGGTTTGTGGGATTTTTCAAACTCAAACCAGGGATGCAAATGTGGATCTGCCACTTGCATGTGGTTGGAAAAACATGCAGGTACATTGGAGAAAATTGGAGTAGCCAGATTTGGAGTTTTAGTATTTTTAGCAGGATTAAAGTGATTAGGCAGTTTTTCTGGAAATTCAAAATTGAATTAAAAAGGGCAGCGCAGGCCTAGCGGGCCTTTGGCCTCTGCGCCAGAGCGCGTTGCGCTGGGCCGGCCCAGTTCGCTTGCGCGCGCGAGCGAACCGGTAAGCTGCCGTGCGATCAAGATCTAGCGGCTAAGAACACATCCCAGAGGGATTCAAACGGAGCCATAGATCTAAAAACGGAAGGCTACCACGTGTTCTTCTTCCTCGCGCCCAGAACAGAACCACGGCGAGCTCGGGGAAACCCCGTATGAGCAGGGGCTCATCTTGGGATCGTTTGGAATCGATGTTTGGGGACGAGGCGTTGCAGTGAAGGTGGTGGTGGCGTCCAGAGGCAGCAGCAAATCCACGGCGTGCACGCAGAGCTCCCGCGCACCGAGGCGTTCCCGGCAACGACGAGCACGGCGGCGCCAAATATGCAAGCCATTGAGCAAGAGGAGGTGTCAGGCACGTATGCCTCGAGTAGGGGAAGCAGATGAACAGAAAATGGAGGTGGGAGAGGGAGAGACGAATGCAGGACGTCTGGATTTCCTTCCGCGGACAGAACGGCGAGAGCGGGCTCTCTGGCTCTCACAGAGAGAGGAGCGGGTGGAGGTGAGTGCGGTGGATGAGTGGAGGTGGGTGGCAAGCAGAGAGGAGGGAGGGGGTACTTATACCGGGAGCTCACGGGTGGGGTGGTGCTCGAGAGCTCGCCACGGCCGCAATGGCGATTGCCACCTTGCTCTCGCTACCAGGACACGAGCAGCACGTGTATAGCTATGCGCGAGCTGGGTGGCACCCCTGTCGTGCTTGATCAGGCCCTAGGCTGTGGAAGAGGAGTGCCAGGGCACGGGTGCCACTGTGCTCTGATGACAGGGCGGCCCGGCGGGGCACCATCCTTGTCTCGAAGCCAAACTCCTCTTTTGCAGGGTCTAGATCAAAACCATGTGCTGGATTCGAGAGAGGGAAGTGTGGGTAGATGGTTTTGCACCAGTGGTTGGCAACACGATGATCAACAAAGAAGATTTGAGCAGAATTGGATCGGGTGCACACACTGTCAGTGTTCGAGTTCAGTTCAGAAAAATTCAGTTAAGGAAATTCTGAATTTTTCTAAGTCTGAAAACAGACAGGAGATAGAGAATGTAGGTGCTGTTTTTGGAGACGCAAACAAATTTCAAATGGAAAGATGGAGGTATGGGTTTGAAGAGCACATGATCTAGTTTCAGAAACACATTTTTCTCTGAATTTAGAAAATGTGGAAGTGGATGAAAACAAGGCTGAAACAGGGGTAGTTTTCTGTTTTCTCTGTTTTCCTTTTTCCTGTTTTTCAACTAGGTAGAAAAACAACCATGAAAACATAATTTCCACTGGTTCAAAAATATTTCTTTGAACATGTTGAGCAACTCCATAACATAAGCATGGATGACAACCAAATAAATATTCAAAAATAATTTGGATTTAAGGATAGAAATGGTGTCAAAAAGTGTATGTGATAGCTAGAAAAAGAAAAGGAAAACTCATGTTTTTCCTTAGGGATTTCAAATTCAAATCTTGTTTTCTTCCTTGGGGGATCAAATACCAAGCTCAACAAGTTTGAAAAGTGACAAGAACAATAAGATAACCTTCCTCTCTTTATTTCTCAAAGGAGACATCATGTTTACATAAGGAGTTTAAAAACTCAGAAAAAACAACAGGATCAACTGAAAGTTTTTGTTGGTCCCTAATTCTATGTTTTTTTCTCCTTACAACCTTGTCTCCAAAAATAGGATGTGACATCACACATCCTTGGGTGTGAGTTCTCAAAGTTATTTCCTTTAGATTCTGCAATTATATCTTTTTGTTTCTTGTTTTCACTAGTTAGTCTTATTTTTACTTGTTGCTTGTTTTTATTTTTTCTAGTTAGTCTTAATGGAAACCAACAAAAATATGAGAGAGCTTTATTTGCATTCTAGTAGCAATGTTATTAGCATTAATTATTTGGATACCATTATTTCTAGTACTATGGAAAAGTCTAAGCTTGGGGAAGCTAGTTTCTATAAACTTTTTATTTCCCCAGCTTTAGAGGACAAAATTTGCTCTGATGATACTTTATCTCCCATATATGATAAATTTAATGGTTCTTGTGGTATTTTAAATCCTCCTACTGAAAGCATTCCTTTTAAAATACCCAAGAAAATTGTTGAACTTGTCATGGATAACCGCTATCTTGGAGATGGAATTGTCCATCCTCGTGATCATTTACTCTTTATACATGAATTATGCGGGTTGTTCAAGTGTGCAGGTATTTCAATGGACCAAGTTAAGAGGAGGTTATTCTCTTTGTCTCTTAAGGACACAGCAAGGGAGTGGTATGAGCTGCTAGATGATCCTCATCATTTGGAGTGGAAGGAGCTTGAATCTCTATTTTACTCTAAATTTTATTCCTCTCATCAAATGTATTTAGATAGGAATTACATTTATAATTTTCGGCCTCATGATGGAGAAAGCATTTCTCAAGCTTGGGGAAGACTGAAAACATTAATACTTAAATGTCCTAACCATGATATTCCTAAGGAAATAATTGTTACTAATTTTTGTGCAAGGCTTTCAGGACATTACAGGGATTATCTAGATGCATGTTCAGAGGGTTCTTTATCAAGTAAGAAGGTTGAAGCTAAATGGGATCTTCTTTAACAATTGAAACCAATAATGAAGGTTGGAATAACGACAAAGGTAAAGAATCAGGTATAAACTATGAGTATGATTGCATTAAGTCTTTCGCTGAAACTGCTGATTTTCAAGAGCTTAGTTCTAAATATGGTCTTGATCCTCAAATGATTATTGGTTGGTATAGATCCTTTTATTCTTATATTAATGTTCCTAAATCAAATGGGGACATACATCATGAACTGTTTAAAGACACTTGCATGAAAAATGAAACTGTTATTAATGATTGCAATGGACATGCTCAAACTTCTGAAAGTACTATTTCTTATAAGCATGTTAATTTTTGTGGAGCACTTAGACCTTGTCAAAAGAATCAAACTGTAGAAAAATATTTCATCCATCATAGGAATGAAAAAAATAGAAAGTGGGATAGGGCTCTAAATGATCTTGGTGAAAAAGTCCGTGACCTCTATCCTTTTATTTGTGAAGTTTGCTGTAAAGTGGGTCATTTTAATTTTCAATGCTCAAGCCACTATAGTATCCTTTCGAATCCTATGAGTACTGCAAGTTTGTATTGTGATGACATGATCACCCCTAATGAGCATGATGAACTTACATTATTTTTGGGGTGTGAAGAGTTATTAAGAAAAACTTCTTTGATTGATATGAGTGCTTTTGATATGAATAGTGTCTTGCATGAATGCCATCTTTATTGTGTTGAAAATTGCCATGAAAATACTTACATACAAAATATTCTAAAGGAGGACACTTTACCAAAATATGACAGGGCTAATATTTGTTTTCATCTTATTAATGAAGAGGAGGAATCCTCCAAGGTTTGTTCTATTGTCTCTGACAATAAACCAGGGTATGTGGAGAAGCTTCCTTTCAAGCCGCTCCCTCCTATAGAGAGTAAGAAGAAGAAGAACAAGAAGAAGAGGAGGAGTAAAAGGAGAGAGGTAACAATATCTCTCCCTAAGCATGTTTCTCCTATTATAGTTTTTGATGAGTATGAACTCGATGATTTTCATATGCCTGTTATTTATGAAAGTGACCATGATTGGGAGAAACACACTACTTTTGATATTGAAAATCTCTTTGGTACCAATTCTGAAAATGATGATAATTGTTGGTACTATTAGTACCATCCATGTTCCATCCAATGATGATAAAGAAAGCTCTGAGCTTGTGGATGATGTGTTTGAAAATCCTTTTGCTACTGATGATTATATGCTTGAAACATCTCTTTCTATTAAAAATGATGATATTGCTTATGATGATACTATGACTCCAGTCTTTGATAACTATTATAAAAGATGCTATAACATAGGCTATGATTACAATTATCCTTATGAAACTTGTCATAGTTATGGAGGGATTACCCAAAACCATCTCCCTAATATACAACTTGTCTATCACGTTGGAGTTCTTTATGATGATTGCATTGATAAATATTATATTTTCAGTCCACCTACTATTGAGGAGAAAATTAATAATGATTACAACAAGCCTCCTATGTTTGATGTTTATGGTGATGAGAATGATAATGATAGCTACTTTATTGAATTTTTTCCCACTGCTATTAATAAGAATGACTATGCTTATGTGGTGAGTATTAATCCTTTTATGCATGTGGCTCGTGATAAGAATGTTTAATGTGATAGCTATATTGTTAATTTTATTCATGATTCTAATGAAAGTTATTATGAGAGAGGGAAACATGGTTTTATGCATCTCAATAATATCAAGTTTCCCCTATTTATGTTGAAATTTTTGAAGTTGCACTTATTTTGTCTTCCTATGCTAGTCACTTTGTGCTTCGTTGACTTGTTTTTCTACAAGATTCTTTTTCATAGGAAGTGGGTTAGACTTAAAATTGTTTTATATTTTCTTCTTGATTCTCTCTTATTTTTCTTCAACTCTTATTCTTATGTGAGCATCTTTTAAAAATCATTGTTCCTAGCTGAAAGGCGTTAAAGAAAAGCGTTATCGGGAGACAACCTGTTTTATTTCTCTGTTTTCAACCCATTTTCTGCCGTTTTCTTTTGTTTCATTTGCACCTGGGTGTTGTCTATTTCCTTATCAACCCTGTTGTATCTTTTATTTTGTGTTTTTGTTGAGCCAAGTAAATCCTCTAGTGGAAAGTTGAGGCTATATTTCGGATTTATGCGCAGGAAACAGATTTATGATGTCCACTGTTAAAATCGTATAAAATCATATAAAATTAAAAATGTCCTGAGTATTTTTTGTGCGTAATCCTGGGCTATATACGCAACATTTATTAGTTGACAACTTTTTTATTTGAGCAACGGAATATTTTCGAAAAAATCGATCTTTACATGTTGTCCTGTTTTGGCAGATTTCTGTCAATAATTGCATTTGCATCTTAATCTCTTTCTTTTGGTGTTCTTTTGAGAAAAAAGTTTTAACATAAGTTCTGACAGTAGATAATGTTTTTATGAGTGTTAGTATTGTGTTGAAAACGAACCATGTGAAAGTGCATTTCGTTTTCCCAGTGTTTTGTGTGTTAGTTAACAATACTAAGTACATTATTTATCAAGGTGTTTAGTGTGCAGGTGTTATACTTAACATCGGCATCGAGCACTGAAAAGTCGGTGAAGTTTGGCCTGAGGTTGCTACTGGAGTCAACCGGATTATTCGGACCGGATTATTCATCCTGGACCGGATATTCCGGTTGTTGAGAAAGGAGCTCAAGAATGGCTAAGGACTGAGGATCTTGCATACTGGAACCAACCGGATTATTCGGACCGGATATTTCATCCTGGACCGGATATTCCGGTTACTGCGAAAAATTGCTAAGGACTGAAGTTTTGAGCTACTGGAGTCAACCGGATTATTTGGACCGGATTATTCATTCCGGACCGGATATTCCGGTTGCTGCGAAAAACTGCTAAGGACTGGAAGTTTTGAGCTACTGGAGTCAACCGGATTATTTGTACCGGATATTTCATATATATACCGGATATTCCGGTTGCAGTTGAGGAAGTGGAAAAATGGCTAAGGACTAGAAGATTTGCGTACTGGCATCTACCGGATTATTTGTACCGGATTATTTCAAATCAACCGGATAATCCGGTCCAGCACTGCAGTTCAGCGTGGAGCAAGCTTACCGGATATTCCGGTCCAAACTTGAACCGGATATTCCGGTACCTTTTTTCCTGCACAACGACTAGTTGTGAGGAGGGACTATAAATAGCCCTCCTCCTCTTCCTCAAGATCTAGTTCTTCCCCTTAGCATTGATGAGCATTTAAGAACTCACCAAATACCTCATAACTCCCAATCCCTCCACCCAATCTTGAAGATCTTTGGAGGATTGAAGGAGAAGGCCCCGATCTACATCTTCACCAACCCGTTCTTCATTTCCCCCTCTCTAGCTCGAGGGATCTTGCCTAGGGTTTCCTCTTGTGGAGAACCTAGGCATCTTGTTTCTAGTTGGTGATTCAAGAGTTGTTGGGAGCCCCCAATTAAGTTGTGGGTGTGTGCCCCAAGGTGTTTGTAAAGGATTTGATCCCCGCCTCAAAGGGGTTCTATAGTGGAAGGTGAACTAGGCCTTTGTGGCGAAGTTCATCGGAGAATAGGGTGAAGCCTTAGTGGCGTTGAGTAGGCCTTTGTGGCGAGCTCACACCCCTCCAACGAGACGTACTCCCCTAAAAAGGAGGAACTCGGAAATACATCGTGTCTCCGTGTGCTTCCATCGGTTACCTCGTTCCTCCCTCTCTTTACTTACTTGTACTTGTTGCATTGATTACTTGTCTTGTCATATAGGTAAATTCCTCACTAGTTGCACTATCTAGAGAATTTACCTTTCTTGTCAAGCCTAAATTTGAGAAAAATTAAAATTTGCCGTAGCACCTATTCACCCCCCCCCTCTAGGTGCCCATACTATACTTTCAATTGGTATCAGAGCCTCGGCTCTTCTATCGGGCTTAACCGCCTAAGAGTTTAAGTATGGGTGATGAGGATGACGCTCCGTCCGAAGTAAATGTGTCCATGAATGATCTCAATGCTTTGAGAGAATCATTGACCTCATCCATAGACACTAAATTTGAGGAGTTGCGTCTACTCATGACAACACTCCTCAAAACCAAGGAACCGGAGGTGGTCGACTCATCCCCTCCGGAAACGGAGGGTGCCAAGATTGGGGTTGATGGTGAACTACCTAAAACTGCTTCCGCCGAACAATCCTCTAAGAAGGGTGCGAGTGGAAAGGAAGGATATAATGCCGTAGAAGGCTCATATTCTCCCGATCCTCCCATCCCTTTTCCTCATATAATTCCTAGGGGAGATCCACCTAAAATTGATGCATATTCTTTTCGTGAATGGCAATACTACATGGAGACTCACTTGAACTCTTCTTGTATAGATCTTTGGAGAATCACTCGTGATGGATACAAGCCATATGATCCCAAGAATCTCACAAGAAGAGAGGTTGTAGATTGCCAACTCAATTACACCGCTTTGTCCATCCTTCATCAAGCCGTGGGCCCCAATCACATGCCGCATCTTCAACACTTCTCCACCGCCAAAGAGACATGGGATGCCCTTGTCGTCATGTTTGTTGGGAATGAAAGCATGCAAAGAAATCGCTATGACACCTTGACCAATGAGGCCGAAGGATTCTTCATGCGTGATGGAGAAGATCACGTTGACATGTATCGGAGGCTCAAGTCTCTTGCCACCGCCTTCTCTAATGCGGGTGCAACACATATTGATGATGCTTGGATCAAGAGGAAGTTCATAATTGCCGTGATGCCTTTCGAGGGCACGGATATGAAGAGCATTCAAGGGAGACATGATTTCTCCACCATGACCTCTACCCAAGTCATGCAAGAGTTGAGCTCCTACAAAGTGCAAACCAAGAATGCTCTTGACAACCGTGCTAGGGCCATTGGAATGCATCAAGGAGCTTCCGTTGCTTTGAAGGCCAAGGTGTTGACAAGAGAAGTTGAGAATGATGAAGATGGTGAAGAAGCATTGCCTCCATTGAAGGAACAAGAATATGATCCCGTTCTAAAGGATCTAATAGCTCTCACCGTGCAAAAGTTTTGGAACAATCCCCCTAAAGGCAAGAAGTTTGTTGAGGAGAAGACCAAGTCTCGTTATGGTAATGATGGGGCTCAAAGAGTGAGATCTTGCTTCAATTGCCAAGACAAGTACCACTTCATCGCGGAATGCCCATATGAGAATAGAGAAAACCATAGTGGCAAGCTCATCCGCAAGGACAAGTCCAAGGTTGAATACAAGAAACCTCATTTCAAGAAGAAACCTTTCAACAAGAAGACTCCTACCAAGTTTGTGCTCTTGACTCAAGAGGAGTATGATTCCGGGAGTGATGAAGAAGAAGAAACAACAAGTGAAGTAGCCGCTCTAGCTATTGCTTCCACTCCATCTTCGTCATCCCTCTTTGAATCTCCCAATGAAAATCTTCCTCAACGCGATGCCAAGTGCTTCATGGCTAAGGCCACGGAGGTATCATCTTCTCCCAACTCTAAGACCCCTAGTGAACTAGAACATATTGCTTGTCTTAGAGAGGAAGAGGAAAGAGCCTCCTTGGATCGTTTTATGTCTAACATGCAAGGGGAGACCAAAGAAGTACTTTGAGCATCTCATGAGGCAATTGGGAGAGGCCAAGAGGCACTTGAGAAGAAAGGTGAGATTGAGAGAAGGGATGCGGATGAAATTGCATCTCTCTCAATGACTCTTGAAGAAGAGCATGATGGTAGAGTTTCTCTAGAGGATGAACTTGAAACCATTGAAACCACTCACAATGAACTTGTCTCTAAAATCATTAAGGAACGTGATCTTGCTATTGCTAAATATAAAAAGGCTAAAAAGGATAAAGTAGAGTTTGGGGTTGGGTCATGGTAAACTAACCGAGGAGTTTGAAAAAGCTAACCATTGCTCACAAAGCTTTGGAAAGCCAACACTCATCCCTCAAAGAGTTGCATGAACAACTTCAAACTCAACTTACTCAAGCTAAACCATCCTAGCACTTCTACATCTTCTTGTGATCATGCAAATGTTATTGAAGAAAATGCTAGTTGAAGGATGAACTTGCAAGGCTCAAGGGTAAAAGCACTCAAGTTGAAAAGGTGGTGCTTACCACCCCACAAGTGGTTGCCTCAAGCACTAATGCGGTCATTTCTAGACCACAAGTGAGTGCTCCAAGGCAACAAGTGGGCAAGCAAGGTCTTGGCTATGTGGCCAAGAAAAGGAACAAGAAGAAGAAGAACAAGAAGAAGAACAAACATGGCGCTTCGGGTGGGTATTGTCATGAGGGACAACACTACTCGTAGCTCCTCCGCGGGAACTAACAACCCACACCATTTCTTATATGTTGATTATTATGGTGTTGTGCAAGCTAAATATGTTGGTCCTATTGAGGGTTTTATGACTACACTATATGGGTTCCAAAGGACCCTTGTTGCTAACATGAAGGGACCCAACTCGGGTCCTAACTCTAGTCAATGATCTCTTGCAGGGACTATGCTTCCGGTGGGGCTAAATGGATTCTTGATAGTGGATGCACTAACTCATATGACCGGAAGCAAAGAACTTGTGACGGGAGTTGCAACCAAATGATATCCAAGCAACCGTCACCTATGGGGACTCGTCCAAGTCTAAGGTATCCGGATTTGGCAAGGTTGTGGTGGCTCCCGATATCACTATCGTGAACGTCATGCTTGTCGAATCCCTTGGTTACAATTTACTTTCCGTCCGTTCTCTTAGTAAGATGGGTCTTTCCGTCTTCTTTGATGGTGATATTGTGGTCCTTTTGAGGAGCAAGACTCTTGACGTCGTTCACGTGGGACATGTTGAAAATGAGTTGTATGTGGTGGACTTTTCGAAGTCAACCAACACTCAAGCAATGTGTCTTTTCGGAAAGGCGGGACTTGGGATGGTTGTGGCACCGCCGTCTATCCCATGTCAACATGAGAACTTTGCAAAGTCTTCACAAAAGTGGCCTTATTGTCGGACTAAAAGAAAATGTTTCCTTTGCAAAGGATCGCGTTTGTAGGTCGTGTGTTGAAGGGAAGATGCATGATATTGTGCACAAGGCCAAGACTATTATCTCATCAAAGAGGATCTTGGAGCTTCTCCATGTTGATCTCTTGGTGCCGTGCCCGAGGCAAGTCTTGGTGGCAAGAAGTATTGCTTGGTGATTGTCGATGATTATTCAAGATACACTTGGGTTTATTTCTTCAAGTGCAAGAGTGAGACTCAACAAACCATCATCGATTTCTCCAACGAAGTTGCAACGTCAACACAATGTGCAAATCATGGCTATTAGGAGTGATAATGGGTCGGAGTTCAAGAACTATACATTGAATGAATTTCTTAGTGAAGAAGGCATTCGTCACCAATACTCCGCCACTTACACTCCTCAACAAAATGGTGTTGCCGAAAGGAAGAATCGCACTCTCTTGGATATGGCAAGGACCATGTTGGCGGAGTACTCTTCTCCCCAATATTTATGGGCCGAGGCCGTATCCACCGCATGCCACTCCTCCAACCGCCTCTACATCCGCAAAGGCTTGTGCAAGACCCCATATGAGATCCTCACCGGCAACAAGCCCAACGTATCCTACTTCCGTGTATTCGGTTGTAAGTGCTTCTATTTGATCAAGGGTATTAGGTTGTCGAAATTTCAATCCAAAACTATTGAGGGTATCTTTGTTGGTTACGGTGCCGAATCCCACACTTATAGAGTCTATGACAAAGCCTCACGGATTGTCATAGAATCTTGTAGTGTGGTTTTCGAGGAAAATGACGGCTCCCAAGTGGCGCAATTTCATGTTTCAAATGTAGATGTTGAAATGCCTCAAGAAGCCATAGGAAGGATGGGCGTGGGATTCTTCCGCCCCATCGAGGGACACCTTGTGGCGACTCGAGAAGGACTATGCTCTACCCAAGTGGAGCCCTCCTCTACATTTGAAGATCAAGCCAAGGAGCCACCTTCTACACCTAACCGAGAACATATTCAAGACCCTCCTCTCATTGATCAAGTGACTCCGCAAGTCGTACCCACTCCTCTCACTAATGCGAGTCAAGATCAAGGCCAAGATCCTTCTTCCTCGTCATCCTCGTCTCAAGTTGAAGCTAGTGTTGAAGATATTGTTGACGACAATGTTGATGATCAAGGCCATGTTGGTCAAGATGGGGACCCAAATGATCAAGATGATCAAGTGATCCCTCCTCGCAATAATGAGGAGATCGAAGCCCGTCGCATCAAAAGGATAAGAAGAGCTTTGAAACAAATTGATGCCCAAGACAACAAGGTCTTGGAGGATGTTCAAGCTAGAAGATCCACTAGAAGGCAATTGGCTCATTTTTGTGAGCATCAAGCTCATATCTCTATGGTGGAACCTAAGAAAGTGTATGAAGCTCTTGAGGACTCCGATTGGGTTGAAGCTATGCATGATGAGCTCAATAACTTTGAGCGCAACAAGGTTTGGAGATTGGTTGAGAAACCCAAGGATTGCCACAATGTTATTGGCACCAAGTGGATATTCAAGAACAAGCAAGATGAGAATGGCATTGTCATTAGGAACAAGGCAAGATTGGTCGCTCAAGGTTACACCCAAGTTGAAGGCATTGACTTTGATGAAACCTATGCGCCCGTGGCTCGCCTTGAGTCCATCCGTATCCTCCTTGCTTATGCTTCCTCACATAATTTCAAGTTGCAACAAATGGATGTGAAAAGTGCTTTCTTGAATGGTCCACTAAAAGAGGAGGTATATGTTAAGCAACCTCCGGGGTTCGAGAATCTCAACTTTCCCAACCACGTTTACAAACTTGACAAGGCTCTCTATGGTCTCAAACAAGCACCCCGTGCTTGGTATGAGCACCTTCGGGAGTTGTTAGATGATCGTGGTTTCGAAGTTGGGAAGATTGACCCCACTCTCTTCACCAAGAGAGTAAAGGGAGAGCTTTTCATATGCCAACTCTATGTGGACGATATCATCTTTGGCTCAACTAACCAAGCTTTCAATAATGAGTTCTCTAAGCTTATGACTGACAGGTTCGAGA
The DNA here is from genome assembly GCA_028641055.1 of Alopecurus myosuroides. Taxonomy (NCBI): domain Eukaryota; kingdom Viridiplantae; phylum Streptophyta; class Magnoliopsida; order Poales; family Poaceae; genus Alopecurus; species Alopecurus myosuroides. Next base: position 360,536,417 of record CM054058.1, read on the forward strand.
TGTCTATGATGGGTGAGCTTAAATTCTTCCTTGGCTTTGAGATCAAGCAATTGGCCCGTGGTACCTTCATTTCTCAAGCCAAGTATACTCAAGACATGCTCAAGAGGTTTAACTTCCAAGAGGCAAAGATCAAAACCACTCCTATGCAAGTCAAGTGTCATCTATCACGCAATCCAAAAGGGAGTAAGGATGTGGACCAAAAGCTCTATCGTTCTATGATTGGTTCTTTGCTCTATCTTTGTGCATCTAGGCCCGATATCGTTTTGAGTGTAGGTGTGTGTGCAAGGTATCAAGCGGCTCCTAAGGATTGCCATCTAATGGCGGTTCATAGAATCTTTCGTTATTTGGTTCATACCTCAAGATTTGGTTTGTGGTACCCAAAGGGGGCACAATTTACTCTCAATGGATATACGGATTCCGATTGGGCGGGTGATCAAGATGATAGGAAGTCAACTTCGGGGGCTTGCCAATTCCTTGGTAGGTCCCTTGTAAGTTGGTCATCGAAGAAACAAAATTGCATATCTCTCTCCACCGCCGAAGCGGAATATGTTGCCGCCGCGAGTGCATGCACCCAATTGCTATGGATGAGGCAAACTCTCAAGGAATATGGTGTTCATTTGGACAAAGTACCTCTTCTATGTGACAATGAAAGTGCTATCAAGATTGCTTACAATCCTGTGCAACACACAAGGACGAAGCACATTGAGATTCGCCACCACTTCATCCGTGATCACGTGGCGAGAGGAGACATTGCACTTGGATATGTGCCCACCAAGGACAATCTTGCGGATATTTTCACGAAGCCACTTGATGATGCAAGATTCATGTTCTTGAGGAATGAGCTAAATGTGATTGATTCAAGGAGTTTGGCTTGACTATCTTGCGCACACCCCTTTAGATGAAACGTGTTCGAACTTAGATGTAGGCATGGACATAGGGGGAGTACTATCCTAACGCATTGGGTTCTTCCTCCCCCCATTATGCCCATAGCAAAAAATTCATTGTAATCTCTTTTTCTAATGTTGAATTGTGAGCTTCAATGTTGAGTTTTGGCAATGCCCCCAAGATATATCTTCGCGGTTGCATACCAAGAACTCTTACATGGTGGCTTCGGCCACCGACCTCTTCATTACGAAGAGTTGGATCTTAGTTGGGTTTGTCTATTTGTCATTTGATTGAAATTCGTGTGTTTTTTCCCCGGCTAAGTGTTTCTTCCTAGGAAAATCCCACTCAATTTTTTTTTTTTTTTTTTTTTTTGTTGGTTGTTTCTTGCTCTTGAGAGGGATAAGTACTAGTCTCAGTTTGGTAATTCTATCCTAAGCCTTTCTCTCAAAAAGCCTTTCTTTCTAAGCACTAGTGTCGTCCGTTGAAAACGAGGAAATTTCGAATCTGGAGGAAGTCGGATTTTCCGGTTCAGTTTTGAACCGGAATATCCGGCTGTACCGGAATATCCGGTTCAAACTTGAACCGGAATATCCGGTTCGGCGAAATCCATATAAACTGGAGCCCGACGGGGATGGGCAGTTCTTGCCCTATTTCCCGTCCGCTCCTCCCCACCAAATCGCCGCCGCCGTGGTTTTTGGCCTCCCGGGCCGTTTCCTCCGCAAGATCTTGGAGATTTGACCCGGATCTTGTTCTCCTCGCGTTTTGGATCGTTTCTACCCAAGCTTTTCTCTCCATGGATCCCGGTATAGTTCAAATCTCTTGAATCTTGGTGCTATAACCTCACCTTCCATGGATGTGTGTTTTTTGCTAGCTTGCTTGGTAGATTTCGTTCCGAAGAGGACTCCCCATACATGCTAGAACTCATAGAATAGATCACTTGTTAACAATCCTTGCGGAAATCTGAGATCTAGGTTAATTTTGTGCTGTTCTGAAATTTACCGGAATATCCGGTCCACGACTGAACCGGAATATCCGGGTAACCGGAATATCCGGTTCAGTTTTGAACCGGAATATCCGGCTGAGTCCAGAACGTTTTTAAGGGCAGCCCCAAATGAATCTTTCCCAGATTTCCATATCGATTGTTTCCTGTCATCTTCTCTATGTTTTCTATGTATGTTTGTATCCGTTGTATGACACTAGTGTACTTATCTTGTGCTTTTCCTACTATATCTTGTTTCACAGATGGTGACCACGATCGAAGCGTTCCAAAGCGCAAGAAGCTTGTCTCTACCCGTAACAAGAGGAAACCTCGGCCCAACTATAAGACCGATATTCCGATTCAGGAGTTCAATGAGCTCAGAAAGAAGGATGCTTATCTGTCTCCGAGGGTTGGCAACATTGATGCTCGTTTCTGGAATCTGGAGCAGTCTTACATTTACACTGACATCTATTGTGACTATCGCCATCCATGCCGCCCTATGCATCCATATGACCATGCCGCTCTCAAGGCCAAGGATGAGTTTGCTGATGCTGCCAGTATTGTTGAGCGCTTTGGTTTGGTGAAGCTGATGGAGACCCAGTGCAACTACAACACGCAGCTGGTGATGCAGTTTATGTCCACCCTCGTGTACTCCACTGGTGATATTGTGACCCGTCTGAAGTGGATGTCTGGAGATACACCCTGTGAGGCATCCTTTGAGAGGTTTGCTCGGCGTCTTGGCTACTCTTACAGCGAGCACCCTCCCCTTGGTCACCGTGTCCATGAGGTTGATAGGCCGAGGAGGGAGGTGTCCATGGCTGAGCTCTATGCCCCTGGTTTCGATGTTGGGGGGCTTGAGGGACTGCTTCCTCTTTATGATCAGCTGGTGCGTATCTTCAGAGCTTTTCTGGTGCCAAGTGGAGGTAACAACGATGCTCTCACCACTCCTCTGTGCAACCTTCTGATTCTGGCTAAGGAGTGTATGGAGGAAGAGGACCCGGCTGTCTCATATACTGTGGATGTGATGGACATCATCTTTCACGAGCTCTTTGCTGCTATGATTGGTGGCTTCACCATTCCCTATGCTCCCTATATCATGATGCTTATCAAGTATGAGATGAGGAAGGAGTACACCGAGCTTCCCATGGTAGAGCACAAGGTGAGGAAGCTGTATGTCAAGAGGAAGGTGAAGACTGCGGCTGCTTCTCGGAGTGCTCCGTTTGAGGGTGGTTCCTCTATGGGTGGCCCTTCTAGCTCTCAGTCTGCTCCCAGGGTGCCTGTGTCTGATCTCACCACTTTGCGCAACGTCAGGAAGCTATCCTGGTTTCAGCGCAACGTGCTCTGCATGAAGCTGGACATTCACAAGGAACAGTACAGGGCATATCGCAGGGACACTGATCTGGCCAGCTCGCAGCGTCAGATTCTCCATCACGTGAGTGGTGGCACTGGTGATGTTCCTGCTCCACTTGATGCTCAGTCCTACTCTGCTTGGTCTGCTGAGGATTCCACCCCTTGGGAGAGCATTGAGGCGGCCCTCAGGTCTACTCGGGAGACTGCTGCACGAGCTCATGATGTTGCTGCTGATGAGGAGGAGTCTGATGATGAGCAGGGATCTGGAGACGAGTCGGATGCTTAGACCGTGTCTGGGGCGTTAGTTAGCTATTTCCCTCCTTTTTGGTGTCTCGATGCCAAAGGGGGAGAAGTAGCTATTATAGACTACGGGATTTGCATGGGTTCGGGCACAGGCATTTGCTTTTATCCTTCCTTTGAGCGCTTGTGTCCATTTTATCTTCATTTATCGTGCTTGTGAACTTGTCGTTTATTGTCGTTTAAAACTATGTGTGCTTATGTGTGTGACTATTGGTTATCTGGATACTATCATGGTTATCTATTTTATGGTGTGTTGGTTATCTATCGGATATGTTGAGGAGATTATCTATGTTTGTGCTTGGTTATTCTTGGATATATTGTTCTCGCACAAGGTATATACTTCTTTACACTCAACATATCGGTGATGTTGTCTCATTGTCATGTTTGCTACTTGTTGAAAATCTCTTCCTATACATCATTGCATCCATTTGTGTTTGAGGCAAACAAAAGATAAGCATAGAGATAGGGGGAGAGATTTTCATCTTGTTTCAAGCATGGTTTCCGTCAAGGTTTATTGCAAATCTTAGTATTGTCATCTAACACCAAAAAGGGGGAGATTGAAAGTGCATTTCGTTTTCCCAGTGTTTTGTGTGTTAGTTAACAATACTAAGTACATTATTTATCAAGGTGTTTAGTGTGCAGGTGTTATACTTAACATCGGCATCGAGCACTGAAAAGTCGGTGAAGTTTGGCCTGAGGTTGCTACTGGAGTCAACCGGATTATTCGGACCGGATTATTCATCCTGGACCGGATATTCCGGTTGTTGAGAAAGGAGCTCAAGAATGGCTAAGGACTGAGGATCTTGCATACTGGAACCAACCGGATTATTCGGACCGGATATTTCATCCTGGACCGGATATTCCGGTTACTGCGAAAAATTGCTAAGGACTGAAGTTTTGAGCTACTGGAGTCAACCGGATTATTTGGACCGGATTATTCATTCCGGACCGGATATTCCGGTTGCTGCGAAAAACTGCTAAGGACTGGAAGTTTTGAGCTACTGGAGTCAACCGGATTATTTGTACCGGATATTTCATATATATACCGGATATTCCGGTTGCAGTTGAGGAAGTGGAAAAATGGCTAAGGACTAGAAGATTTGCGTACTGGCATCTACCGGATTATTTGTACCGGATTATTTCAAATCAACCGGATAATCCGGTCCAGCACTGCAGTTCAGCGTGGAGCAAGCTTACCGGATATTCCGGTCCAAACTTGAACCGGATATTCCGGTACCTTTTTTCCTGCACAACGACTAGTTGTGAGGAGGGACTATAAATAGCCCTCCTCCTCTTCCTCAAGATCTAGTTCTTCCCCTTAGCATTGATGAGCATTTAAGAACTCACCAAATACCTCATAACTCCCAATCCCTCCACCCAATCTTGAAGATCTTTGGAGGATTGAAGGAGAAGGCCCCGATCTACATCTTCACCAACCCGTTCTTCATTTCCCCCTCTCTAGCTCGAGGGATCTTGCCTAGGGTTTCCTCTTGTGGAGAACCTAGGCATCTTGTTTCTAGTTGGTGATTCAAGAGTTGTTGGGAGCCCCCAATTAAGTTGTGGGTGTGTGCCCCAAGGTGTTTGTAAAGGATTTGATCCCCGCCTCAAAGGGGTTCTATAGTGGAAGGTGAACTAGGCCTTTGTGGCGAAGTTCATCGGAGAATAGGGTGAAGCCTTAGTGGCGTTGAGTAGGCCTTTGTGGCGAGCTCACACCCCTCCAACGAGACGTACTCCCCTAAAAAGGAGGAACTCGGAAATACATCGTGTCTCCGTGTGCTTCCATCGGTTACCTCGTTCCTCCCTCTCTTTACTTACTTGTACTTGTTGCATTGATTACTTGTCTTGTCATATAGGTAAATTCCTCACTAGTTGCACTATCTAGAGAATTTACCTTTCTTGTCAAGCCTAAATTTGAGAAAAATTAAAATTTGCCGTAGCACCTATTCACCCCCCCCCTCTAGGTGCCCATACTATACTTTCACCATGTGAATTTATTATTTCGATTGCACTAACGTTGCTAATGAAGATTGTGAGAAGTTTGGTGTGAAGGAAGTTTTCAAGGGTCAAGAGAAGAGGATGATATGATGTGATCAAGAAGAGTGAAGAGCCTAATCTTGGGGATTCCCCGGAGGTACATCCTAGCAAATTCCAACAATACTCAAGTGTCTAAGCTTGGGTATGCCCAAGGAATCCCCTTCTTCATCGACAGATTATCAGATCACTTCTAGTGAAACTATATTTTTATTCGATCACATCTTATGTGTTTTACTTGGAGCGTCTTTTATTTTGGCCTTCAGTTTTTTTAGTTTTCTTTGCTATAGTTTATGGTTGTATCTTATCATACTTTTGTGGGAGAGAGACACGCTCCGTTTTCATTGCTTAGAACACTCTAGTTTTCATTCTTATTGTTCTGTGAGTGTTCACTTTTTGCTAGTACTGCGTTTAGCCTTTGTTTTCATGCATCTCTTATTCAGAGCTGTTAGTTTTAGTAGTGTTATGTGAGTGCTCTCATGTTTTCTTGCTGTATCATGTAGAGTATTTTTGTTAAAACATATCTTATATGGTGCTTGTTGGGAAAAGAAACTGCTGCTTGAAGTAGAATTTATAACAGTGCAAGTAGAAGCTTGTATAGACTGTGACTAGAAAATTTTCATGCCATGCTAAATGTTATTTTAGTTCTAAAGACTTGTGGATATTGAGTAGCATGAATAGCCTCAAATAGCTGAGAGTGTTTAATATGCCATTGAAAGATTCATGAGTTGTTCTTGTCATAAGGAAGCATAAAGTTATGGTATTCTCCTTTGAATGTTTTATTTGGTTGACTTGGAGCATGCTCACACCATGTTTATGACTATGAACCAGTCACGAATAGCCTCCATGACCACTTAGTTTTTGAACTTGTGATACCGCTTATGCTTTAATTAATGATGTTTATGTCGCTATGCATGATTATGGCTCTTATGCTCTCTTGATTTGTCGCTCCCAGTCTTTTGCTAGCCTCCACCTGTACTGGGTATGAGCTCTACTCGTGCATACAACTTCCTTAAACCAAAGTTTTTCCCATTGTGTCCACCATACCTACTACATGTGGTATTTAACTGCCACTGCAAAGTAAATTGCTCATTTGTTACCTTTAAAACTTTCAAAACTACTCCTGCTTTATGTTCCTGTTTTTTGCTCATGAGGACGTCAATAGAGAATGTTTATCTCACTTGTTGATTGGATTTCACACCCTGGACTAGTGGCTTCATCCGCTTATCCAAATGATAGAAGAGCTGGCAGCGGGGTGCCCAGCCCCAAATTAATACACACAAAATCTCTTCACTATTTTTGCCCCTGATTTATCAGTCAAAGCTTAATTGTGTAAACAAAAGAGAAAGAGGGATGACCTTCTACCCAGATGTGTCCTTCATATGGGAGCCGCTCTTGTGAATCCAGTTGGCTTGTGATGTACTGTATTTTCTGTTTACCATTCATTGACATTAGCATACATCTCCCAAAATATAGACACTCCACCACGGTATGTGATTGTTGGCAGGCACCCGAGGATTCGGTTAGCCATGGTTTGTGAAAGATGGATGGGAGGGGCGTCAAACTTTTAATACCTCAGTTTAATAAAAATAAAAATCTCTAGCACATGAGTGATCCCTGCTTCCCTCCGTGAAGGGCCTTTCTTTTACTTTTATGTTGAGTCTATATCTTCTAACTTTATGCACAGTTGAGAGAGCATTTTTTTCATTCTGAGTTCTATGTGCATTTGTCCCATAAACATCAATAATTGCTTCATGATGTGATATTATTTGTTCTTAAATTATTTGCTCTAGTCTTGCTCATGAACTTTGAAGGTGTCCTGGCATTTATGTTTTGCCCCACTCTTAAGGAGTAGCGAAATATCACTTTGCCATGCTTTCTCTATACCTGAAACAAATGTTTATCTTTCTTTGCATTATTATTCATGATCCTTTATTTGAGATACTCTTCATGATGAAAAGTGATTGCTATGCTTTATTATTAAAGTTCTATTTATCATGTTTGTGTTTGAAGTTCTATGATCCCAACATACATATACTTTTACATTTTTATGATCAAGTTTATGTTAGTAGCATGTCACCTCAGAAATTATTGTTTTATCGTTTACCTACTCGAGGACGAATATGAACTAAGCTTGGGGATGCTTGATACGTCATAAACGTAACCTTAATTTCTGATGTTTCATGTTGTTTCCCACATGTTTTCTTTACACTTTATGTCATTTTATCGATTTCACGGGACTAACCTATTGACAAGATGCCACAGAGCCAGTTCTTGTTTTCTTCTGTTTTTAGTTTCATAGAAGTTGTTCTAGAAATATTCTCGGAATTGGACGATTCGAAAGCCAGAAGTCTTAGAAGTCCCAAAAGCATCTAGAAGTCCCGAAGATCCCCGGAGGGGGGCCACAGGGTGGTCACACCATAGGGTGGCACCACCACCCCCGGCCGCTCCACCAGGTGGTGTGGCCCCCCTGGCCACCCCCCGGCATCGCCCTTTCGCCTATATATACTCCCCGATGCATAAACCCTAGGGGAATCGACCTTTTTCACAAAATACATCCGTAGCTCCGGCGCCGCCGCGACAATTTTCGGGGGACAGGTCCCTGTTCTGGCACCCTGATGTTGTGTGTTGGGATACCCCAAGAGGAGGGTGTGATGAGCACAGCGGTAGGAAATTCACCTTAGTTAAGAACCAAGGTTATCAATCCAGTAGAAGAAAGAGGACCTTTGGAAGGTTGATGCCACTAACGGTGGTGATGGCTCACCGGTGTCATCAACAACGTGGAACCTGCACACAACACAACCAAAATACTTTGTCCCAATGGTACAGGGAGGTTGTCAATCTCACCGGTCTTGCTGAAAACAAAGATTAGACGTATAGTATGGAAAATAATGTATGCTTGCAGTAAGTAAAGAAATCAGGAAATTGTGGTGATTCGTTTAACAGTATAGGAAAATGGACCGGGGTTCATAGGTTCACTAGTGGTGTCTCTCCATAAAAGATAGCATGCTGGGTGAACAAATTACAGCTGGGCATTTGACAAATAAAGGTTGCACCGTAGTGCACATTCATGACATGATGACTACTATGATATTTAGTGCGGGCATTATAACAATATACATAGACCATAATCCAACTGCATCTATGACTAATAATCCACCCTCAGGTTATCATCCGAACCCCCTTAGGTATTCAGTTGCAAGCAACAGATAACTGCATTAAACAAAGTGTGTAATGTAAGCAATGATTATGCACGCGAACACTCTCACCGATGTTTTCTCCCTAATGGCAACAGCACATCCTTCCCCTTCACATTTCTGTCACTCGAGCAACGCGAAGAGGAGGCATGAACCCACTATCAAGCATAAATACTCCCTATTGGAGTCACTAGCAACTACTTGGCCAGAGCAACCACTAGCAACGGAAAGCATGCAAGATCACAAATAACATATGCAATAAAGACTATAATCAACTTGGCATAAGTTCAATATTCGTCGTATCCCAGCAAACACAGCACATAGAATTACATAAGATCGATCTCGATCATGTTTGGCAGCTCACGAGATCTAAACATGGAGGCATATGAGGAGGAGACAACCATCTATCTACTGATATGGACCCGCAGTCCAAGGATGAACTACTCACGCATCACTCCGGAGGCGGGCATGGTGATGTAGAGGCCTCCGGTGATGATTTCCTCTCCGGCAGGGTGCCGGAGACAGCTTCAGAACCCCCCCTGATCTAGGGTTGACGGTGACGGCGGCTGCGGAACTTTTCGGGGATATTTGATCAGGTGTTTAGGGTTTTCCATCCGGGGGAAATAAATAGGCGAAAGGGCAGAGGCGGTGGAGCCCTGGGAGCCCCACACCACCCCCTGGCGCGGCCAGGGGGCGTCACCCCATGGTGTGGGCCCCCTGATGCCCATCTTCGTCTCCTCTTCGGTCTTCTGGATGCTTCCGGAGAAAATAGGCACTTCGGACTTTGTGGGGTCCGATTCCGAGAATATTTCCAGAACAACTTTTCTGAAACCAAAAACAGCAGAAAACAGGGAACTGGCACTTGGCATCTTGTTAATAGGTTAGTCCCGAAAAACGTGTAAAAATGACATAAAGAAGGGAGAAAACATGTAGGAATGGGCATAATATAATCATGGAGTATCAGAAATTATAGATACGTTGGAGACGTATCAAGCATCCCCAAGCTTAGTTCCTACTCGTCTTCGAGTAGGTAAACGATAAAACAATAATTTCTGAGGTGACATGCTACTAACATAATCTTGATCATGAAAATGTAAAGGCATATGCAAGTGGAGATCATAGCACTTCAAACACAAACATGATAAATAGAACTTTAATAATAAAGCAAAGCAATAACTTTTCATCATGAAGAGTATCTCAAATGAAAGGATCATGAGAAACAATGCAAAGAAATATAAACGTCTGTTTCATGGCAAAGTGATATTTCGCTAGTCCTTAAGAGTGGGGCAAAACATAAATGCCAGGACACCTTCAAAGTTCATGAGGAAGACTAGAGCAAATAATTTAAGAACAAATCATATCACATCATGAAGTAATTATTGATGTTCATTGGACATTGCATGTAGAACTAAGAATGGAAAAAAATGCTTTCTCAACTGTGCATAAAGTTAGAAAATGGAGACTGAACATAAAAGTAAAAGAAAGGCCCTTCGCGGAGGCAAGCAGGCATCACTCATGTGCTAGACCTTTTTATTTTATTAAATAGAGGTATTAAAAGTTTGACACTGAGTGTCTATATTATGGGAGATGTATGCTAAAGTCAACGAATGGTAAACAAAAAATACAGTACGTCACAAGCCAACTCGATTCACAAGAGCGGATCCCATGTGAAGGACGCATCTGGGTAGAAGGTCATCCCTCTTTCTTTTTTGTTTACACAATTATGCTTTGACTGATAAATCAGGGGCAAAAATAGTGAAGAGATTTTGTGTGTATTAATTTGGGGCTGGGAACCCCGCTGCCAGCTCTTCTATCATTTGGATAAGCGTATGAAGCCACTAGTCCATGGTGTGAAATCCAATCAACAAGTGAGATAAAGATTCTCTATTGACGTCCTCATGAGCAAAAACAGGAACATAAAGCAGGAGTAATTTTAAAAGTTTTAAAGGTAACACATGAGCAATTTACTTTGGAGTGGCAGTTAAATACCACATTTGGGTAGGTATGGTGGACATAATGGGAAAAACTTTGGTTTAAGGGAGTTGGATGCACGAGTAGAGCTCATACTCAGTACAGGTGGAGGCTTGCAAAAGACTGGGAGCGACAAATCAAGAGAGCAAAAGAGCCATAATCATGCATAGCGACATAAGCATCATTAATTAAAGCATAAGCAGTATCATAGTTCAAAAACTAAGTGGTCATGGAGGCTATTCGTGACTGGTTCATAGTCATAAACATGGTGTGAGCATGCGCTAAGTCAACCAAATAAAACATTCAAAACAGAATACCAAAAATTTATGCTTCCTTATGACAAGAACAGCTCATGAATCTTTCAATGACATATTAAACACTCTCAGATATTTGAGGCTATTCATGATACTCAACATCATAAGGTTTTAGAACTAAAATAACATTTAGCATGGCATGAAAAAGTTCTAGCAACAGTCTATACAAGCTTCTACTTTAAACGACAGTTTCTTTCTCCCAACAAGCACCATACACAATATGTTTTAACAAAAACTCTCTAAATGTTACAGGAAGAAAACATGAGAGTACTCACATAATACTACTAAAACTAACAGCTCTAATAAGAGATGCATGCAAATCAGGAGCTTAATAAATGCAGCAGCCAGACAGAGATTAAGAATACAAAGTATTCTCATGAAAAAGCGGAGCGTGTCACTCTCCAATAAAAGAATGCTGGGGTACAACCAAGTTTATTGAAAAAGTAAAAAAAAAACTGAAATGAAAAACAAAAACAAACTGAAAACAAAAATAAAAGACGCTCCAAGTAAAGCACATAAGATGTGACCAAATAAAAATATAGTTTCACTAGAAGTGACCTGATAATTTGTTCATGAAGAAGGGGATGCCTTGGGCATCCCCAAGCTTACACGCTTGAGTATTCTTGGAATTTTCTAGGAGGTACCACCGGGACATCCCCAATCTTAGGCTTTTCACTCTTCTTGATCACGTCATATCATCCTCTTCTCTTGACCCTTGAAAATTTCCTTCACACCAAACTTCTCACAATCTTCATTAGCAACATTAGTGCCATCGAAATAATAAATTCACATGGTTCAGTTTCAACAGATGTAAAACACTCAAAAACACATTAGCTACTGTCACAACTTCTTTTAAAACTCTTTTTCTCAAAAGAACACCAAAAGAAAGTGATTATGATGCAAATACAATTATTGGCAGAAATCTGTCAAAACAGGACATCAGGTAAAGATGTTTTTTTTTAAAAAAATCTTCTATTGCTCAAATCAAAAAGTGGTAAACCAAGAAAAGTTGCGTATACACCCCAGGATTACGCACAAGACAACTCAGGTCCTTTTGAATTTTCTGTGATTTCATACGGAATAAACAGTGGACAATAGAAATCTGTTTCCTGCGCAGAAATCCGAAATATAGCCTCAACTTTCCACTAGAGGCTTTACTTGCCTCAACAAAAACTCAAAAGAAAAGATACAACGGGGTTTCTAAGGAAATAGACAACACCCAGGTGCAAAGCACACCAAAGAAAATAAAAGAAAACAGGTTGAAAACGGCGAAATAAAACGGGTTGTCTCCCGGTAGCGCTTTTCTTTAACGCCTTTCAGCTAGGCATAAAAGGGCAACTCAAGTATTTTAAAGTGAAGAAGCATCAACATCATAACTTGCTCTAATAATAGATTCAAAAGGTAGCTTCATCCTGTTTCTAGGAAAGTGTTCCATTCCTTTCTTGAGTGGGAATTGATATTTAATACTCCCCTCTTTCATATCAATAACAGCACCAACAATTCTAAGAAAAGGTCTTCCCAAAACAATAGGAAAATAAGCATTGCATTCAATGTTCATAACAACAAAATCAAAAGGGACAAGGTTATTCTTAACCATAATAAGAACATCATCGATTCTACCAAGAGGTTTCTTCTTAGCATTATCAGCAAGATGAACATCCAAATAACAGTGTTCCAACGGTGGTAGATCAAGCATATCATAAAGCTTTTGAGGCATAACAGAGATACTAGCACCAAGATCACACAAAGCATTGAAATCAAAACCATTTACTTTTATCTTAATGATAGGCTCCCAACCATCATCTAATTTCCTAGGGATAGATGTCTCAAGTTTCAGCTTTTCTTCCCTAACTTTCATGAGAGCATTGGTAATATGTTTAGTAAAGGCCATATGCATGGCACTAGCATTGGAACTTCTAGCAAGCTTTCGTAGGAACTTAATAACTTCAGAGATATTGCAATCATCAAAATAAACATTATTATCATCAAAATTAATGGGACCATTATCTCCCACATCTCTAAAAATTTCAGCATTTTTATCAGAAGCAATTTCAGCAGTTTGAGGCAATTTAGCACGTTTCACATAAGGGGTGGAGTCTTTGTTAACACCAACTATTTTACCATTAATAGTAGGAGGTTTACTAGCACTTGGAGCTTCAGTTTTACTAGTAGTGGTGATAGTGCAAACTCTAGCAATATTATTCTTTCTAGCCAATTCATCTTCTCTTTCCCACCTAGCACGTAATTCAGCCATCAACCTAACACTATTATAAATTCAAACTTGGATGGCATTCAAAGTTTTACTTTCTTTAACATCATTGTGCAAAACCTTCAGTTTAGAAAATCAACATCAATAGCTAGGCTATCTACTTTAGAGGCAAGAACATCTATTTTACCAAGCTTTTCCTCAACAGATTTATTAAAAGCAGGTTGTGTGCTAATAAATTCTCTAAGCTTGTTTTCAAGATTAGAGGTAGATCTTTTATTGTTATTGTAGGAATTGCCATAAGAATTACCATAACCATTATTAGGACGATAGGGCTTATAATTGTTTCCACCAAAATTATTTCTATAAGCATTGTTGTTAAAATTATTATTTCTAATAGAGTTCACATCAACATGCTCTTCTTGAGCAACCAAATAGGCTAAAGGAACATTATTTGGATCAACTTGAGCTTTGCCATTAACAAGCATAGACATAATAGCATCAAGCCTTTCACTCAAAGAGGAGGTTTCCTCAACAGAATTTACCTTTTTACCTTGTGGAGCTCTCTCAGTGTGCCACTCTGAATAATTTATCATCATATCATCAAGAAGCTTTGTTCCACTGCCCAAAGTGATGGACATAAAAGTACCTCCAGCAGCTGAATCCAATAGGTTCCTTGAGGAGAAATTCAGTCCTGCATAAAAGGTTTGTATAATCATCCAAGTAGTCAGTCCATGAGTGGGACAATTCTTCACCATAGTTTTCATTCTTTCCCAAGCTTTAGCAACATGTTCATTATCAAATTGTTTAAAATTCATTATGTCACTTCTCAGGGATATAATCTTAGCAGGAGGATAATATTTTCCAATGAAAGCATCTTTACACTTAGTCCATGAATCAATACTATTTCTAGGCAAAGATAGCAACCATTCTTTAGCTCTTCTTCTCAGAGAGAAAGGGAATAATTTCAGTTTAATAATACCTCCATCCACATCTTTATATTTTTTGCATCTCACATAGTTCAACAAAATTATTAAGGTTGGCAGCATCATCATCAGTACTAACACCAGAAAATTGCTCTTTCATAACAAGATTTAATAAAGCAGGTTTAATTTCATAGAAAGCAGCAGTAGGAGCAGGTGGAGCAATAGGTGTGCAAATAAAATCATTGTTGTTTGTGCTAGTGAGGTCACACAACTTAGTATTCTCAGAGGGACTCATTTTTAGCAAAATAAAAGCAAGCAAATAAATAACAGCTATAAAGTAAACTAATTTTTTTGTGTTTTTGATAAAGAGAAGAAAAACAAGACAAAAATAAAAACAAGACAATAAGCAAAACAAAGAGGTTGAGAGTGAGAGACTCCCCTTGCCAGAAGACTTCCTTCTCCCCGGCAACGGCGCCAGAAATTTCCTTGATGTTGTGTGTTGGGATACCCCAAGAGGAGGGTGTGATGAGCACAGCGGTAGGAAATTCCCCTTAGTTAAGAACCAAGGTTATCAATCCAGGAGGAGAAAGAGGACCTTCGGAAGGTTGATTCCACTGGCGGTGGTGATGGCTCACCGGTGTCAGCAACAACGTGGAACCTGCACACAACACAACCAAACTACTTTGTCCCAACGGTATAGTGAGGTTGTCAATCTCACCGGTCTTGCTAAAACAAAGATTAGACGTATAGTGTGGAAAATAATGTATGCTTGTAGTAAGTAAAGAAAGCAGGAAATTGTGGTGGTTGGTTTAACAGTATAGGAAAATGGACCGAGGTTCATAGGTTCACTAGTGGTGTCTCTCCATAAAAGATAGCATGCTGGGTGAACAAATTACAGCTGGGCAATTGAAAAATAAAGGTTGCACTGTAGTGCACATTCATGACATGATTACTACTATGATATTTAGTGCAGGCATTACAACAATATACATAGACCGTAATCCAACTGCATCTATGACTAATAATCCACCCTCAGGTTATCATCTGAACCCTTTTAGGTATTAAGTTGCAAGCAACAGGTAACTGCATTAAACAAAGTGTATAATGTAAGCAATGATTATGCAAGCGGGCACTCTCAGTGTTGTTTTCTCCCTAATGGCAACAACACATCCCCTCCTTCACGTTTCTGTCACTCGAGCAAGGCGAAGAGGAGGCATGAACCCACTATCAAGCATAAATACTCCCTCTTGGAGTCACTAGCAACTAATTGGCCAGAGCAACCATTAGCAACGGAAAGCATGCAAGATCACAAATAACATATGCAATAAAGACTATAATCAACTTGGCATAAGTTCAATATTCATCGGATCCCAGCAAACACAACACATAGAATTACATAAGATCAATCACGATCATGTTAGTGAAGGGAATATGCCCGAGAGGCAATAATAAAGTGTTTATTATGTTATTCCTTGTTTATGATAGATGTTTATTTCTCATGCTAGAATTGTATTAACCAGAAACGTTGATACATGTGTGATTAATAAACAAACCAACGTTCCTAGTGAAGCCTCTCTTTTAACTAGCTCGTTGATTCACAGATGATCTAGGTTTCCTAATCATAGACATTGGATGTTGTTAATAACGGGGTCATGTCATTAGGAGAATGACGTGATGAACTTAGACCCTAACTAAGTATAACAATACGATCAAGTCATTTAGTTTTCTTGTTATGTCTTACATTTGGAGTAACATTGTTCCTTAGACCATGAGATCATGTTAATCACTAATACTGAAAGAATACTTTGATGACATCAAATGTCACACCGTAACAGGGTGACTATAAAGGTGGCATTAGGTATTCGGAAAGTGTTAGCTGAAGCTCATGGATCAAGAATGGGATTTGTCCATCCAATATGACGGAGAGATATACTCAGGGCCCTCACGGTGATATCACATCGACACCTCTTGCAAGCACGTGATATGATCACAAGGATGTTATATCAGGAGAATGAGAAAAGATTACTTGTCGGATAACGAGATCGAACAAGGTATGGTGGATACCGATGATCGGATCTCGGACAAGTAAAATATCGCGAGACAAAGGGAAATCGTTACGGCGTTGAAAGGTTCACAAGATCACGAGAGTCATCGTTGAATATATAGGAGTCATCACGGATCTCCAGATTCCGTTGTTGATTATTGATCGGAGAGGAGTCTCGGTCATTTCTATATTATTCGCGAACCGTAGTGTGACACACTTAAGGTTCGATGAAGCGTTAGAGAGGATACGGAATACCGAAGAATATTTTGGGCAGCTCCGAAAATTGTTTGGGGGAAAATTGAAATGGTTCAAGGGGTTTTTCGTCGAATGGTTGTTAATAGAATTAACAAATGATTCGAGGTGCTGCATGCAAATGTTTGTTTATGGAATTAACAAATATAAATAAAGACATAAAAATGTTTTATTTATTTATTAAAGAAAAACCTTTGGATTTTCTAAGTGGAAAATTAAGGGAGCATGAGTGGGTGTGAGTGGGGCTTCCACTCACATGAAGAGAGGAAGGGGTGGGGGCACCCATGGCTGGCCACCCCCCCTTGGGCTTCCTCCCCCTCCCCTATAAAAGGAGGGTGAGAGCTCCCTCTTCTCCACACACTTGCCCACTTCCTTTTCCCTCCACCCGCTGCTCCATTCCATGGTCTCCGGCTTGGCGAAGCCCTGACCGTGGGATTCTTCACCACCACCACCACGCTGTCGTGCTGCTGGAGTTCCGCGGGGATCCTCTACTTCCACTACCCGCTGGATCGAGGGAACATAAGTCATCATCGAGCTGAACGTGTGACCAATTACGGAGGCACCGCCGGATTGCGGTGCACTTCTTCTCGCTCGGGATCGACGTGAGTACGACTACGCCAACAACGAGATTTTATCTCGTACCACTTTGAGTCTTCGAGGGTATGTTATCTCAAGACTCTCCCCGTTGCTTTTCATCTCAAAGATTAGATCTTGGCCATTCGGGTTTATCGCGCGTAGAAATTTTTTGTTTTCTATGCAATGTACCCTTTAGTGGTATCAGAGCCGGATATATGCGTAGATGATTTGTACGGATAGAACAC
Source organism: Alopecurus myosuroides (assembly GCA_028641055.1). Lineage (NCBI taxonomy): Eukaryota > Viridiplantae > Streptophyta > Magnoliopsida > Poales > Poaceae > Alopecurus > Alopecurus myosuroides. Next base: position 360,553,693 of record CM054058.1, read on the forward strand.
ATAGGTGTATGTGGGCGTTGATGATCATGTTGTTGCCTCCTTGATTATTTTATGATCTTAGTGGCATAGTGGGATGAAATGGCCCTGACTAACTTTACATGTACACGTACATGAGACTTGTTTCACAACTGACATGCAACTTGTATTGCATAAGTGGCTTGCGGGTGTCGGTTTCTCCTACTATAGTTAAGATCTAATCTACGAAGGGTTGTTAAAAATATATTTTATCAACGTTGTGGCTCTTGTACGTAGGTATGAACGGTTCTATCCTCGTAAGCCCAAGCCACGTAAAATATGCAAAAATAAATTAGAGGCGTCTAACTTGTTTTTGCAGGGCATGTGATGTGATATGGTCAATGTTACAAAATTTATGTATGAGATGATATCTTTTGTAAATTATTGACATACCGGCTGGAGCCATATGGTTATCTTATTTTTATGGCCTACGTGCTTTATATCATATCCATGTGATATGTTGTAATGGACAATCAAGATGGAGGTGCCACGAACCTTGGTGCCACGCCGGTGGAATGATGGAGATCATACCATGATGCAAGATGGAGATCAAGTGCAATAAGGACCATCTCATATCACATTATCCATGCATGTGATGTTTATCCTTTTATGCATCTTATTCTGCTTAGATCGCGACGATAGCATTATAAGATGATCGCTCTCACTTAATATCAAGATAATAATGTGTTCTTCCTTAAGTATGCACCGTTAAGAAAGTTCGTCGTTTCGAGACACCACGTGATGAGCGGGTGTGATAGACTCAACGTTCGCATACAACGGGTGTTTTCAAGCCTAGCATGTACAGACATGGCCTTGAAACACACGCAATACTACGGTTCTACTTGGCGAGCCTAGCATGTATAGACAAGCATGAGTCATATGGATGATATGATGAACATGTTGATGTTCGCCTTTGCAACTACACCGTCTCACGTGATGATCGATTTCGGTGTCGTGAATTTGGTTCGTGTAATCACTAAAGACGACTAAGAGGGATGTTGTTTTTGAGTGGGAGTTCATGGGATAATTTTAGAATTAACTTGAACTTAATTTATCATAAATATAGTCTAAATAGTCTTTGCAAATATGTTGTAGATCATGGCACCACCCACCTTCAATTTCAATATGTTCATGGAGAGAGAAAGACTAGCGACAATGGGAGCAACTTTACCAACTGGGCACTTAACCTGAGGATTCTCCTCACTGCTTGCAAGAAGCTCTATGTGCTTGACGCACCGCTAGGTGACCAGCCCGCTGATGATGCTTCTGATGAAGATAAAAATGTTTATCCGACTCAACAAGAAGACCACAGTATAGTTCACTGTGGCATCCTCTATGGATTAGAGCCAGAGCTGTGAAAACGTTTTGAGAACAGCACTGCTTATGCTACAATGGGAGAATTGAAAATGATTTTTGATGCCCATGCCGCAGTTGAGAGTTATGACGCTTCAGAAAAGTTCTTTAGTTGCATGATGGAAGATAACAGCTCCGTTAGTGAGCACGTACTCAAGATGTCTGCTTACGCCGATAAGCTCATAGCCTTGGGAATAACGATTCCCAATAAGCTAGGGATACATCGTGTTCTCCAATCTCTGCCACCTAGTTACAAGAACTTCGTGATGAACTATAATATGCAAGGCATGAAGAAGTCTCTTCCTGAGCTTCTCTCGAGGCTTAAAACTGCTAAAGTGGAGATCAAGAAAGAACATCAAGTGTTGATGATCAATAAGACCACTAGTTTCAAGAAATGCAAGAAAGGCAAGCCAAGGGTAAACTTCAAGAAGGGTGGAAAATTTGTTGCTGCTCCTGAGAAGAAAACCAAGTATGGCCCTAAGCCTGAGACTGAGTGCTTTTATTGCAAGGGTACTGGCCACTGGAAGCGCAATTGCCCCAAATATCTGGAAGACAAGAAGGTTGGCAAAGTGAACAAAGGTATATATGATATACTTTTTATTGATGTGTACCTTACTAGTACTCGCAGTAGCACATGGGTATTTGATACTGGCTCGGTTGCTCACATATGTAACTCGAAACAGGAGCTGCAGAATAAGCGACCACTAGCAAAGGATGAGGTGACGATGCGCGTCGGCAATGGATCAAGAGTTGATGTGATTGCCGTCGGGACGCTGCCTCTGTGTCTACCATCGGGATTAGTTATAAACCTCAATAATTGTTATTTGGTGCCTGCATTAAGCATGAATATTATTTCTGGATCTTGCTTAATGCGGAATGGTTATTCCTTTAAGTCTGAGAACAACAGTTGTTCAATTTATATGAATAATATCTTTTATGGTCATGCACCTGAGAAGAATGGTTTATTTCTTTTGAATCTTGATAGTATTGATACACATATTCATAATGTGAATGCCAAAAGAATTAAGTTAAATGATGATATTGCTACTTACATGTGGCATTGCCGCTTAGGTCATATTGGTGTTAAACGCATGAAGAAGCTCCATTCTGATGGACTCTTAGAATCACTTGATTATGAATCATTTGAAACATGTGAACCATGCCTTATGGGCAAGATGACTCGAACCCCGTTTTCTGGAACCATGGAACGGGCGACAGACTTACTGGAAATCATACATACTGATGTGTGTGGACCAATGAGTGTATCGGCGCGCGGTGGATATCGTTATTTTGTCACTTTCACAGATGATTTGAGTAGATATGGGTATATTTACTTAATGAAACACAAATCTGAGACATTTGAAAAGTTCAAAGAATTTCAGTGTGAAGTTGAAAATCATCGTAACAGAAAGATTAAATTTCTACGATCTGATCGTGGGGGTGAATATCTAAGTTACGAGTTTGGCATGCATATGAAACAATGTGGAATAGTTTCACAACATACACTTGCCGGAACACCACAGCGTAATGGTGTTTCCGAACGTCGTAATCGTACTTTATTGGATATGGTTCGATCTATGATGTCTCTTACAGATTTGCCACTATCGTTTTGGGGTTATGCACTAGAGACCGCTGCATTCACTTTAAATAGGGCACCATCTCAATCCGTTGAAACGACACCGTATGAATTATGGTTTGGAAACAAACCTAAGATGTCATTTCTAAAAGTTTGGGGATGCGATGTTTATGTGAATAAGCTTCAACCTGATAAACTCGAACCCAAAGCGGAAAAATCCGTCTTCATAGGATACCCTAAAGAAACAATAGGGTACACCTTCTATCACAGATTCGAAGGCAAGATTTTCGTTGCCAAGAATGGATCCTTTTCAGAGAAGGAGTTTCTCTCGAAAGGTGTGAATAGTAGGAAGTTAGAACTCGACAAGGTTATTAAACCTTCTATTCTTGGAATGGCGAGTAGCGCAGCGCCGGAAGTTGTTCCGGTGCCGACCCCGTCAGTTGAAGAGAGAGCTAATGATCAAGATCATGAAACTCCAGTAGAGGAAACTACCGCACCTCGCACGTCAACTAGGGAACGTACAGCTCCTGAACTGTACGGATATCCTGTATTAAACTTCATGGTAGATGGAGGTGATGACCCTGCGACATATGATGAAGCGATGATGAGCCCAGATTCCAACAAATGGCTTGAAGCCATGAAATCTGAAATAGGATCCATGTACGAAAACCAAGTTTGGACTTTGGTGGATTTACCTGATGACCGCAAGGCCGTTGAGAACAAATAGATCTTTAAAAAGAAAACTGACGCTGATGGTAATAAAGCTCGACTTGTCACAAAAGGTTTCCGACAAATTCAAGGAGTTGACTATGATGAGACTTTCTCACCAGTAGCGATGTTTAAGTAAGTTAGGATTATGTTAGCAGTTGCTGTATTTTCCGATTATGAAATCTGGCAGATGGATGTCAAAACGGTGTTCCTTAATGGTGACATTGAGGAAGAGTTGTATATGATGCAACCCAAAGGTTTTTTTGATCCTAAGGATGCTGACAAGGTGTGCAAGCTTCAACGTACCATTTATGGACTGGAGCAAGCATCCCGGAGTTGGAACCTCCATTTTGATAAGGTGATCAAAGGGTTTGGATTTGTACAAACATAAGGAGAAGCTTGTATTTACAAGAAAGTGAGTGGGAGCTCTGTAGCATTTCTAGTACTATATGTGGATGACATATTGTTGATTGGAAATGATATAGAACTTTTAAAAAGCGTAAAAGGTTATTTGAACAGTAGTTTTTCGATGAAAGACCTCGGTGAAGCAGCTTATATATTAGGCATCAAAATCTACAGGAATAGATCAAGGCGCTTAATTGGACTTTCGCAAAGTACATACCTTGACAAGATTCTGAAGAAGTTCAGAATGGAAGATAGTAGGAAGGGGTTCTTACCTATGTTGCAAGGCAAAACGTTGAGTAAGACTCAATGTCCAGCTACGGCAGAAGATAGAGAGAGAATGAATAAGATTCCCTGCGCTTCAGCCATAGGTTCTATCATGTATGATATGATATGTACAAGACCGGATGTGGCGCATGCTATTAGTTTGACTAGTAGGTACCAATCCAATCCAGGTTTGGAACACTGGACGGCGGTCAAGAATATCTTTAAGTACTTGAGAAGAACTAAGGATATGTTTGTCATATATGGCGGTGAAGAAGAGCTCGTCGCAAGATGTTACGTCGATGCTAGCTTTGACACTGATCCGGATGACTCTAAGTCTCGGTCCGAGTACGTATTTGTTATGAATGGAGGAGTTGTAAGCTGGAGGAGTTCCAAGCAATCCGTGGTGGCGAGATCATCAACAGAAGCAGAATATGTTGTTGCCTCGGAGGCAACACAAGAAGCAGTTTGGATGAAGGAGTTCATATCCGAACTAGGCGTGGTTCCGAGTGCGTTGGATCCAATGGTTATCTATTGTGACAACAATGGTGCCAAGCCAATGCTAAGGAGCCAAGGTCTCACAAGAATTCCAAGCATATCAAGCGTCGTTTTCACTCCATCCGTGAATATGTCTCAAATGGGGATGTGAAGATTTGCAAAGTACATACGGATCTAAATGTGGAAGATCCGTTGGCTAAAACTCTCTCAAGGGAAAAACATGATCAACACCAGAACTCAATGGGTGTTAGATTCATCACTATGTAATATAGATTATTGCCCCTAGTGCAAGTGGGAGACTGAAGGGAATATGCCCGAGAGGCAATAATAAAGTTTTTATTATGTTATTCTTGTTTATGATATATGTTTATTTCTCTTGCTAGAATTGTATTAACCGGAAACGTTTATACATGTGTGATTAATAAACAAACCAACGTTCCTAGTGAAGCCTCTCTTTTAACTAGCACGTTGATTAACAAATGATCAAGGTTTCCTGATCATATACATTGATGTTGTTAATAACAGGGTCATGTCATTAGGAGAATGACGTGATGAACTTAGACCCTAACTAAGTATAACAATACGATCAAGTAATTTAGTTTTGTTGTTATGTCTTACATTCGGAGTAACATTGTTACTTAGACCATGAGATCATGTTAATCACTAATACCGAAAGAATACTTCGATGACATCAAATGTCACACTGTAACAGGGTGACTATAAAGGTGGCATTATGTAACATCCCAGTGTTTGGGAAGTTATAAGGATCTAAATATAATATGTGCATTTGCAAAGCATGCATCTAAAAGTACGGGAAATTTTGGCGCGAAAGTTTAAACGAATCAAAGTGACCAAAGTTTCACTTGACATGATGAAATAGGTCTAGTTCATCTAGTTAAGAGTACATTTGGAATGATCTTTATTACAAGTATCTTAAGAAACCAAATCATCTGGTTACACAAACCATAATTGGTTGTGACCAACACAAATTCTCAACCACCTAAACCTCAAGTCTATAAGTGACTTGGGATAATTCACTAGGTATCTAGAACTCAAAGAGGGGTGAGAATCCAGATCTCATAAATGATGATCACACTTTCACTAATGAGTAATGCATAACTGAACCATCTCATCTACAGAGGTGTTATGTCCTCTCAAACAATAACTCTTAAGTTATAAACCCTCCACACAACATCTCTAAAAACTATTTAATAACCACTAAGTGAACCTTCACAAGTAAATAATAAAGGTTCAACAGAACACAAGTGATAAAAACAAGTATTAACTTAAACCCACAAGTGGGAAGTAACTTAATGACCATAATAATATATTTATCGAATATGTACATATCTCCTCAACTATACAAGAAGTACCTAAGCGAATAATCAAATCTTCTTCAAACCACTGTTAAAACCTTGATCATTACATATGATCTTTCCAAACCTCTATGTCTGTATCATGAATACAAATGAATAATATCAAATAACAACATGACAAACTAAGTAACCAACTAACAATCATGATTTAAGTCATTAAACTCAATAACTTTCACCTGCTCATTGCCTCAATCATGATATACAAATGAACATATGAAATCTCAACACCTCAATGAACCATTGGATCCACTTACTATTAATCCATCAGTCCATAAGCATTTCACACCTCTACTCAAATCCAAACCATCACTGAACCACTAAAGTATCTTTGCATACAACTAAGGAATAACATGATATAACCTCTATTAGAGGAATTGAATTGGTAACTAAGTAAATAAATCCTATATGTTATAATTACATATCTTATGGGAAGCAAAACAAGAAATGTATGGTAGGATAATAAAAGCATGAACTAACTCTTAATCTAGATCTTGTTATGTTGCCTAGACTATTATATTTCGTTCCCAATCTTCCCAAAGTTATTCTGCAAGAGAAGCACCCCAAGAGAAGAGGAAATACCACAGGAAGATATCCAAGAAGATTATTTGGAGTGTTCTAGAAGTGCTACTCTAATCTTCTATAAGAGTACTTGGAAACTCTTATATCTTGATATAATCTTATTAACTCTCTTGAAAGAGTGTGATACTCCAATGTTAGTGGTATATAGAAGTAGTTTGATAACAAGACTAGCTACCTTGTTAACAGATCACTTTTGTATACTCAAACAATTGAATGTCATACACAAACAAACATAAGATTGAATAATCTGGTACATCTCAGCCTAATGTATATGAGTAGTAATTTGGAGGCAAGACTAGCTACCTTGTTTACAAATTCTTCTTATATGCATAAGTGCAACTTGATGTCACAACACCAACTTATATTCCTTTATAATCATCTAAATAAAATCTTTGCTTGGAATAATTGGTTGCTTTCACCACAAGGGTGCGATAGATGAAGATTGAATCCAAGAGATGATATTACTTGCAATTGATACAAGGTGAAAACAGAAGACTAGTGGCAACTAGAGAGAAGAACATCAAGCAACAGAAGAGCACAGGAATCAACACTGCCTCAGTAAGGAAGCATAAGAAATTATCCAGTGAATGGTTAGGTATTATTAGAGAACCTATAATTTCTATTCCTTGACAAGCTCATCAGAAATGAGGAACTCATAGTAACATCTTAAATGGAAATAAACATCAAGAATGAATTAATAACAAGCAATTGCATCCACATGTGTTGATATGTGGAGGTAGATGAAAACAATCTTAAGTACCTTGTTTTTCAGATCCTTTTCCTACACAAGACTAATAGATAACAACATAGATTCATCTGTAAATAACCATGTAAATGATTACATGTCCTAAACCAACATGGGATAACATCCATATTGGAACCTATGTGGAAAACAAGAAAATGAGATCCCAAAGCCACATATGTTTTCCACCTGGTCAAGTACTAAAAACAATCAACATGACTTGCACTCACCTAAGTAAAATGTCAACCAAAATTGCTATGAAAATAACATAGTATTATAAAAGGAAAACAAGTTCTTTCACTCATTGAAATCATGTGGTGTGACATGGAATGGAATTCCATATTAATTGTTATCATAACAGTGCATAGAACCAGTACCAAGTAATTTTACTAAAATACCTTCTATAAGGGATTATGCCTAAAATTGTTAATTATGGTACCCCACCTTGGTATCCACAAGATGGGAGTGTGTACTTTTATTACATATGCTTTGGCATAATTTTAAGACTATTAAATAAATTAAAAAAATAGAAAACCACAAAACCACTTAAGCTAGCACCCTAAATAAAAAATATAACCATTCTTCAAATTCACCAAAACAAAACATGGTGAGATGTAAAATTTGATAAGGAACTTAAATATATTTTTTATTAATTTTTCTATTCACAGATTGGCCCTGAAAACAAAGATTTTCTTCTCAATTTATAAGACAGAAGGACCTCTATGCAAATACCAGCAACTTCAGGGGGTTATCGCAATTGAGCTTTTCTTTTCTCTTTCTTCTTCCTCTGCCAGAAGGCAGAGGAGAAGATCACGACGACGCTGTCGTCACGGCCACCTCCTGCTGCCGCCGATTCGAGAGGATAAGAACCCCAAGGCCGTGCTCTGCTTGCTCACTCTCTCTTCTCCCCACTCTCTCGCAATCTCTCTCTCTGTACGAACTAGAACCAGGAACCCTAACCCTAACACCACGGCCACCACTCGCCGCCGTCGACTCCGGCCACGCCGGAGGAAACCGAGGCCACCAGGAGCTCCGTCTCAACGTCCTGCATCTCCCCACCAAGCCTCGTTTGCTGGGAAGCGAAGAGCCGCCGGAATCGAGCCGATTCATCTTCTCCGGCCGCCGAAGGGAAAAGCTCATCGCCGTCGAATACTACCTCGCCTTGCTTCCCCGACACTTCCACGGGCTTCAGGGTGAGATAAGCAAGCTCTGGGTGCCCTCCATCGTTAATTTCGTCGATGAGATCCTCGGGTCGCCGTCAACCGAGCTCCGCCGCCGCGCCCTTGCACGCCGGCGAGCCACCGGTGACCATTTGGTCACCGCTCCGCAACCCAACGGCTCCCCGTGAACCTCTCTACCTCACAGGAGGAGTTAATTGCATCGATTTGAACTCAAACATCGAATTCGAAATCATCTGAGGAGAGTTCCTCTGTTGCTGACGTATTCGTGATGTCACCATGACGTCATTAGGCCATTTTCTTTTATTTTTTGATTAAAAACTGGATATGACACGTGGGACCCACCTGTCAATTTGAATATTGGCAGAAATTAATTAAAACTTTATAATTCAATAACTTTAATTCTGTAAACCAGAAAAATATAAATAACATATCATTTTAATCAGAAAAATAAACTCTATTTGATTAGGACATTTTCAAATAAATTTGATAAAGTTTAAAAATTAATATTTTCTTTAATTAATTAAATCATTTAAAATAAAGAAAAATAATAAATAATTCATAAAATTAGAAAAATACAAATTATATACCAAAATTCACCAAATGATAAATACAACCCATCTATGATGTTTACAAATTCATTTGACAAAGATTTCATGTGTGCAATAGTTTGCTTAGTCATTTAATTAATTTAAAATTAAGGAATTAATAATTTATTCAAATATTTTCAGAAAAATAACATGTTATATCAAATTAAAGAGAAAAGAATTTCCAATTCAAATATGTCAAAGATAAAACATTTAGTTTAACTTATAAACTTGTTTCGGTGGGTATAGTGGAATTCGATAATATTCTATTATAACAGAAATAACTACCACACTATTATTTTCTTTACTAATAACATTCTCAGGTTTCCACACCTACTAAAACCTATCATCACAAGTCATTAGCAAGTATTGTGATGATAGAGTTAGCTATGCTAGTTCATCATTTTCAACTAAACTCATTGTCATTAGCTCTACACTTTTGGAATATAAAATCAAACATGTTTGTTACCTTCTCAATAATTGTTTACCATGTGCTATTGTCTTGTTGCCTAACCATGTTATAACACTTCTACTTAAACATGATAACAAGTGTTTGTTTAATAAAAGTGAAACACACTTAAGCCAAAAAGAAATAACAACATCACCACAAGTAATGAAACAACTCTAAGTCACCTAACAATTGTGTGAATACGTTATCATTTCAAACGTGGCTTACACTTGTAAGCTGGGGTATTTTCCAGGGGATTTCGCGATGCATCTCATTACTATGCATGTATCATCTTGCCAGTGTTTTCTGTAAGTCCTTACCGGGACTACTTTGCTATCTTTCAGATGTTTGGATTTCTCTACGCGACCCTTGAACCCCGAAGACCTGGATTATTATTATGGTTATTTCGAATCTCAGGCAAGTTCATCACTTGCTCATATCCTTTGCAGTACTTCATAACAAACTATTTGCAAAAACCCTATTGTACTACCACCTATTCCAAAAAGAATGCATGATCCTATTTTTATAATAATATGACTATCTGAATGACTACCCGAGTGGTAGTGTTCTGTTTGGTGGGCGGATGGAACCATGGTAAGATGAATAGGTCAAAGGAAGGTTCCATCTGCACGGGAACGTATTACCTAGGAATTAACAACAACTGCCGTCAGGATTCTTGCGCCGTAAATTCGCGTTGACCATGGATCTTCTATGGGGGGAGTAAGTCAACCGTGATACTTTTCTCGTTCGCATGTCAACGGATGCGCCAGAGACGTACGCTGTAGGTCTTGCGGGACTACATGCACATGGGTGGGAGCCCTTACGTCCCACGGACTCTGGGGTCTATGAGTGTCTGCCAGGGGCGCGTAGATCTCCATCGTGAGGGGTGGAATCAGGCGTTCAACCTGCTGGCAGAAATGGGTGGGCATGCGTTGTGCGGAGAAGCACGGTTTGGCTTGGACCAACAACCGGGCCCCACACCTGAGTGGGAGTGGACAGGAATGTACACCTGGTTGTGCAACATGGTCTTGGTCGTCCATGGGTAAAGTAACGCACCTCTGCAGAGTGTAAAAGGATGTGGCATGTTACCCCTTGTTCCGGGAAGGAGCTGCGAACGCCGCAGGAAAGGCAACTCCATGAAAGTTCTAATCCTGTGAAGAATGGCGGGCATAGTTTTCAGAATTAAAAGCAACCTCTTGAAGAAAGCTTTACAAAAACCTTGCATTAGCTGATGACTCTTTCGAGTCTAAAGCTGTAGTTAGTGCATCAAACTACCCACTGTATATCATGAACTTGCTGAGTAACGCTCGTTACTCATTCTATCCGTTTGACCCCCTGCTTAGAGTTGAAGCCTATTGAAGTCGTCATCGTGAAGCCATCACTACCTCATGAGGCTAGGTGGAGTGATCTACTACTCAGTCGGTAAAGCATCGTCATCAACAACGCTGGTGGAGGAGAAGCTATCAAGATGTAGGTAGAGACCATTGTTGGACTTAGCGGTTACAAGCCGTAGATTAGGGCTGACATCAGCCGTAGTGGATTAGTTCTGAGCTAGAGTTCTTCTCCGGCTCGGAGCTTCGTATTGCATTCTTCTGATGTTTCATTTGCAGGAGATCTTCTTGATTCATCAATGAGATTCTCAAGATTTTGTAATGAAGTTTGTATCCTATAGCTTTGCTGGGACCCGCTGTGTTTCTGTTGTACCACTCTGAGAGATGTAATGTTCACGGATAAGTCCTTCTGTGAGTATTATGTCACCGACTTGCGCACTACACATGCAGTGATGTGCTGGGTCACCACAGGTGGTATCAGAGCGAAGCGACCTTAGGTTTAAAACCTTTTAGGAGATCTGTAGGTTGGAAAGACTATAGGAAGCCATGCTTATCTAAAACCACACTTTCTACAACTATGATGATCATTCACTTGAGAATGATATAATCATACTTGTATAGAATTATTCTTACTCAACTTGAGTAAATCTACTTATCTATTTTCTTTATACCTAGGTATGAATAGTTAGAAGTCTAGTGTGTATCAGTGTTATTGGGAAAAAGAGTGTTCTGATATAGTCAGAGATGCTTAAGTCAAAGTGATGATTACCCCATTCTATGAATGAATAGGATGGAGTACAACATGGTATAGAGTACGTATAAGACTCGTCAAGAAGGGAAGTTTGAGAATCATACAGAAACATTAGACCATGGTAACTACGGGGTATATACCATATCCTTAGTTAGCAAGTCTAGAGGTGATTAAAATTATAGAATAGTATAATATAGAACTAGGAGAAGGCATAAGCATCGATGGAAGCTACATTACTACTCCTATGATGTGATCACCACCATGAAGGATCAACAGATGCCATGAGAAGTTATCAAAACCAAAAGGAAGTAATTAGATTACACACTACTTAGTCCTATATGGAACCAAGTTAGACAACAACTACTATAGGAATCATTTTGTCTTGGTTTATTCCATTGCAGTAAGGCATGCAATTAGAGTAATTTCCGAGGCAAAGAGTGGTTGTGTAGACTAGGATAACAAGGTAATATATACCTGCTTGTAGTGTATAACATTTAAGAGCCTTGGTACTTGAGATGTTTTACCCTAAGTACTTATATTTCACAGGCTTTTGATGCATGAGTGTTATATAAATGCATTTGGGATTTATTGATCTTACTTGGATCTCTGATTGACTAGATCTGTGCATGAAGATTTAACTTGATGTGCAAATGCATGTGCAAACATTGAGTTCTATCTTGATGTTACTGGTCTAGGGGTATAGGATTAGTTTGAGAGCGGTTTGAAATCTCAACTGATTGAAGCAACTATCAAAACTTTGGAACTCCTTGAAGTCAAGAAGGCAGAAATCAACAAAACATTGATGGTAATGGACCACATCTTACATCTTGTTTGGAATTGGTGAGCTATTACATCAACCCATGGTGAGCTACCACAAGTGATGCCAAGAAAATCACATGAGTAGTTATATCCTAGAAGGAAAAGAGTAGAAGCTCGATAAATAAACTCAGAGAGTCACCCTGTAGAAGTCAAAACCCAAAGATATAGAAGGACCATAGGAAATAAACAGTGGAATAGGGTATAATCACCTATAGGAAAAAGTTAAAACTCGAGGAAACTCGAAGATATTTTCACTAATAACTGAGTCTAAGTCAATGTACACTACTGTGTACAAGATTCTTTGAAAAATACTTACCTTGAGACCATTAGACTGAACCAAATGGAGTCCAAACCATAGACAATATCCAGGGTCTCGGAAGAATATTATTGGTTATTCATCACCTGGTGAATGTACCAAATGTTCCTCAGAAAATTGTGAGGGATAGGAAACCATACCTATTCATCGGAGAATGAAACTTGGTATCCACTATATGGTGGAAATACCACGTGTTCTTCGTGAGACCATTAGGAAGGTCTAGTAACAAGACGGAGTTGTCCTAACAACTGGCATACTATTAGATTATCATATAGGACAGTGGAAGGTGAACAATCCAGACAAGAGGATACACATGCCAAGGTCAAAACAAGGAAACAGATGTGAAGAATCAACGGTCTACAGAAGTTCTCTCTACCTATCTTTACGTAAGAGAGATTGAACTTCGGGACGAAGTTCTTGTTAAGGGGGAGATACTGTAACATCCCAGTGTTTGGGAAGTTATAAGGATCTAAATATAATATGTGCATTTGCAAAGCATGCATCTAAAAGTACGGGAAATTTTGGCGCGAAAGTTTAAACGAATCAAAGTGACCAAAGTTTCACTTGACATGATGAAATAGGTCTAGTTCATCTAGTTAAGAGTACATTTGGAATGATCTTTATTACAAGTATCTTAAGAAACCAAATCATCTGGTTACACAAACCATAATTGGTTGTGACCAACACAAATTCTCAACCACCTAAACCTCAAGTCTATAAGTGACTTGGGATAATTCACTAGGTATCTAGAACTCAAAGAGGGGTGAGAATCCAGATCTCATAAATGATGATCACACTTTCACTAATGAGTAATGCATAACTGAACCATCTCATCTACAGAGGTGTTATGTCCTCTCAAACAATAACTCTTAAGTTATAAACCCTCCACACAACATCTCTAAAAACTATTTAATAACCACTAAGTGAACCTTCACAAGTAAATAATAAAGGTTCAACAGAACACAAGTGATAAAAACAAGTATTAACTTAAACCCACAAGTGGGAAGTAACTTAATGACCATAATAATATATTTATCGAATATGTACATATCTCCTCAACTATACAAGAAGTACCTAAGCGAATAATCAAATCTTCTTCAAACCACTGTTAAAACCTTGATCATTACATATGATCTTTCCAAACCTCTATGTCTGTATCATGAATACAAATGAATAATATCAAATAACAACATGACAAACTAAGTAACCAACTAACAATCATGATTTAAGTCATTAAACTCAATAACTTTCACCTGCTCATTGCCTCAATCATGATATACAAATGAACATATGAAATCTCAACACCTCAATGAACCATTGGATCCACTTACTATTAATCCATCAGTCCATAAGCATTTCACACCTCTACTCAAATCCAAACCATCACTGAACCACTAAAGTATCTTTGCATACAACTAAGGAATAACATGATATAACCTCTATTAGAGGAATTGAATTGGTAACTAAGTAAATAAATCCTATATGTTATAATTACATATCTTATGGGAAGCAAAACAAGAAATGTATGGTAGGATAATAAAAGCATGAACTAACTCTTAATCTAGATCTTGTTATGTTGCCTAGACTATTATATTTCGTTCCCAATCTTCCCAAAGTTATTCTGCAAGAGAAGCACCCCAAGAGAAGAGGAAATACCACAGGAAGATATCCAAGAAGATTATTTGGAGTGTTCTAGAAGTGCTACTCTAATCTTCTATAAGAGTACTTGGAAACTCTTATATCTTGATATAATCTTATTAACTCTCTTGAAAGAGTGTGATACTCCAATGTTAGTGGTATATAGAAGTAGTTTGATAACAAGACTAGCTACCTTGTTAACAGATCACTTTTGTATACTCAAACAATTGAATGTCATACACAAACAAACATAAGATTGAATAATCTGGTACATCTCAGCCTAATGTATATGAGTAGTAATTTGGAGGCAAGACTAGCTACCTTGTTTACAAATTCTTCTTATATGCATAAGTGCAACTTGATGTCACAACACCAACTTATATTCCTTTATAATCATCTAAATAAAATCTTTGCTTGGAATAATTGGTTGCTTTCACCACAAGGGTGCGATAGATGAAGATTGAATCCAAGAGATGATATTACTTGCAATTGATACAAGGTGAAAACAGAAGACTAGTGGCAACTAGAGAGAAGAACATCAAGCAACAGAAGAGCACAGGAATCAACACTGCCTCAGTAAGGAAGCATAAGAAATTATCCAGTGAATGGTTAGGTATTATTAGAGAACCTATAATTTCTATTCCTTGACAAGCTCATCAGAAATGAGGAACTCATAGTAACATCTTAAATGGAAATAAACATCAAGAATGAATTAATAACAAGCAATTGCATCCACATGTGTTGATATGTGGAGGTAGATGAAAACAATCTTAAGTACCTTGTTTTTCAGATCCTTTTCCTACACAAGACTAATAGATAACAACATAGATTCATCTGTAAATAACCATGTAAATGATTACATGTCCTAAACCAACATGGGATAACATCCATATTGGAACCTATGTGGAAAACAAGAAAATGAGATCCCAAAGCCACATATGTTTTCCACCTGGTCAAGTACTAAAAACAATCAACATGACTTGCACTCACCTAAGTAAAATGTCAACCAAAATTGCTATGAAAATAACATAGTATTATAAAAGGAAAACAAGTTCTTTCACTCATTGAAATCATGTGGTGTGACATGGAATGGAATTCCATATTAATTGTTATCATAACAGTGCATAGAACCAGTACCAAGTAATTTTACTAAAATACCTTCTATAAGGGATTATGCCTAAAATTGTTAATTATGGTACCCCACCTTGGTATCCACAAGATGGGAGTGTGTACTTTTATTACATATGCTTTGGCATAATTTTAAGACTATTAAATAAATTAAAAAAATAGAAAACCACAAAACCACTTAAGCTAGCACCCTAAATAAAAAATATAACCATTCTTCAAATTCACCAAAACAAAACATGGTGAGATGTAAAATTTGATAAGGAACTTAAATATATTTTTTATTAATTTTTCTATTCACAGATTGGCCCTGAAAACAAAGATTTTCTTCTCAATTTATAAGACAGAAGGACCTCTATGCAAATACCAGCAACTTCAGGGGGTTATCGCAATTGAGCTTTTCTTTTCTCTTTCTTCTTCCTCTGCCAGAAGGCAGAGGAGAAGATCACGACGACGCTGTCGTCACGGCCACCTCCTGCTGCCGCCGATTCGAGAGGATAAGAACCCCAAGGCCGTGCTCTGCTTGCTCACTCTCTCTTCTCCCCACTCTCTCGCAATCTCTCTCTCTGTACGAACTAGAACCAGGAACCCTAACCCTAACACCACGGCCACCACTCGCCGCCGTCGACTCCGGCCACGCCGGAGGAAACCGAGGCCACCAGGAGCTCCGTCTCAACGTCCTGCATCTCCCCACCAAGCCTCGTTTGCTGGGAAGCGAAGAGCCGCCGGAATCGAGCCGATTCATCTTCTCCGGCCGCCGAAGGGAAAAGCTCATCGCCGTCGAATACTACCTCGCCTTGCTTCCCCGACACTTCCACGGGCTTCAGGGTGAGATAAGCAAGCTCTGGGTGCCCTCCATCGTTAATTTCGTCGATGAGATCCTCGGGTCGCCGTCAACCGAGCTCCGCCGCCGCGCCCTTGCACGCCGGCGAGCCACCGGTGACCATTTGGTCACCGCTCCGCAACCCAACGGCTCCCCGTGAACCTCTCTACCTCACAGGAGGAGTTAATTGCATCGATTTGAACTCAAACATCGAATTCGAAATCATCTGAGGAGAGTTCCTCTGTTGCTGACGTATTCGTGATGTCACCATGACGTCATTAGGCCATTTTCTTTTATTTTTTGATTAAAAACTGGATATGACACGTGGGACCCACCTGTCAATTTGAATATTGGCAGAAATTAATTAAAACTTTATAATTCAATAACTTTAATTCTGTAAACCAGAAAAATATAAATAACATATCATTTTAATCAGAAAAATAAACTCTATTTGATTAGGACATTTTCAAATAAATTTGATAAAGTTTAAAAATTAATATTTTCTTTAATTAATTAAATCATTTAAAATAAAGAAAAATAATAAATAATTCATAAAATTAGAAAAATACAAATTATATACCAAAATTCACCAAATGATAAATACAACCCATCTATGATGTTTACAAATTCATTTGACAAAGATTTCATGTGTGCAATAGTTTGCTTAGTCATTTAATTAATTTAAAATTAAGGAATTAATAATTTATTCAAATATTTTCAGAAAAATAACATGTTATATCAAATTAAAGAGAAAAGAATTTCCAATTCAAATATGTCAAAGATAAAACATTTAGTTTAACTTATAAACTTGTTTCGGTGGGTATAGTGGAATTCGATAATATTCTATTATAACAGAAATAACTACCACACTATTATTTTCTTTACTAATAACATTCTCAGGTTTCCACACCTACTAAAACCTATCATCACAAGTCATTAGCAAGTATTGTGATGATAGAGTTAGCTATGCTAGTTCATCATTTTCAACTAAACTCATTGTCATTAGCTCTACACTTTTGGAATATAAAATCAAACATGTTTGTTACCTTCTCAATAATTGTTTACCATGTGCTATTGTCTTGTTGCCTAACCATGTTATAACACTTCTACTTAAACATGATAACAAGTGTTTGTTTAATAAAAGTGAAACACACTTAAGCCAAAAAGAAATAACAACATCACCACAAGTAATGAAACAACTCTAAGTCACCTAACAATTGTGTGAATACGTTATCATTTCAAACGTGGCTTACACTTGTAAGCTGGGGTATTTTCCAGGGGATTTCGCGATGCATCTCATTACTATGCATGTATCATCTTGCCAGTGTTTTCTGTAAGTCCTTACCGGGACTACTTTGCTATCTTTCAGATGTTTGGATTTCTCTACGCGACCCTTGAACCCCGAAGACCTGGATTATTATTATGGTTATTTCGAATCTCAGGCAAGTTCATCACTTGCTCATATCCTTTGCAGTACTTCATAACAAACTATTTGCAAAAACCCTATTGTACTACCACCTATTCCAAAAAGAATGCATGATCCTATTTTTATAATAATATGACTATCTGAATGACTACCCGAGTGGTAGTGTTCTGTTTGGTGGGCGGATGGAACCATGGTAAGATGAATAGGTCAAAGGAAGGTTCCATCTGCACGGGAACGTATTACCTAGGAATTAACAACAACTGCCGTCAGGATTCTTGCGCCGTAAATTCGCGTTGACCATGGATCTTCTATGGGGGGAGTAAGTCAACCGTGATACTTTTCTCGTTCGCATGTCAACGGATGCGCCAGAGACGTACGCTGTAGGTCTTGCGGGACTACATGCACATGGGTGGGAGCCCTTACGTCCCACGGACTCTGGGGTCTATGAGTGTCTGCCAGGGGCGCGTAGATCTCCATCGTGAGGGGTGGAATCAGGCGTTCAACCTGCTGGCAGAAATGGGTGGGCATGCGTTGTGCGGAGAAGCACGGTTTGGCTTGGACCAACAACCGGGCCCCACACCTGAGTGGGAGTGGACAGGAATGTACACCTGGTTGTGCAACATGGTCTTGGTCGTCCATGGGTAAAGTAACGCACCTCTGCAGAGTGTAAAAGGATGTGGCATGTTACCCCTTGTTCCGGGAAGGAGCTGCGAACGCCGCAGGAAAGGCAACTCCATGAAAGTTCTAATCCTGTGAAGAATGGCGGGCATAGTTTTCAGAATTAAAAGCAACCTCTTGAAGAAAGCTTTACAAAAACCTTGCATTAGCTGATGACTCTTTCGAGTCTAAAGCTGTAGTTAGTGCATCAAACTACCCACTGTATATCATGAACTTGCTGAGTAACGCTCGTTACTCATTCTATCCGTTTGACCCCCTGCTTAGAGTTGAAGCCTATTGAAGTCGTCATCGTGAAGCCATCACTACCTCATGAGGCTAGGTGGAGTGATCTACTACTCAGTCGGTAAAGCATCGTCATCAACAACGCTGGTGGAGGAGAAGCTATCAAGATGTAGGTAGAGACCATTGTTGGACTTAGCGGTTACAAGCCGTAGATTAGGGCTGACATCAGCCGTAGTGGATTAGTTCTGAGCTAGAGTTCTTCTCCGGCTCGGAGCTTCGTATTGCATTCTTCTGATGTTTCATTTGCAGGAGATCTTCTTGATTCATCAATGAGATTCTCAAGATTTTGTAATGAAGTTTGTATCCTATAGCTTTGCTGGGACCCGCTGTGTTTCTGTTGTACCACTCTGAGAGATGTAATGTTCACGGATAAGTCCTTCTGTGAGTATTATGTCACCGACTTGCGCACTACACATGCAGTGGTGTGCTGGGTCACCACACATTAGGTATTCGAAAAGTGTTAGTTGAAGCTCATGGATCAAGAATGGGATTTGTCCATCCAATATGACGGAGAGATATACTCAGGGCCCTCTCGGTGATATCACATCGACACCGCTTGCAAGCACGTGATATGAGCACAAGGATGTTATATCACGGAACGAGAAAATAGTACTTGTCGGATAACGAGATCGAACAAGGTATGGTGGATACCGATGATCGGATCTCGGACAAGTAAAATACCGTGAGACAAACGGAAATCGTTATGACGTTGAAAGGTTCACACGACCGCGAGAGTCATCGTTGAATATATAGGAGTCATCACGGATCTCCAGATTCCGCTGTTGATTATTGATCGGAGAGGAGTCTCGGTCATGTCTATATTATCCGCGAACCGTAGTGTGATACACTTAAGGTTCGATGAAGCGTCAGAGAGGATACGGAATACCGAAGAATATTTTGGGCAGCTCCAAAAATTGTTTCGGGGAAAATTGAAATAGTTCAAGGGGTTTTTTGTCGAATGGTTGTTAATATAAGTAAAAAATGATTCGAGGTGCTGCATGAAAATGTTTGTTGATGGAATTAACAAATATAAATAAAGAAATAAAAATGTTTTATTTATTTATTAAAGAAAAACCTTTGGATTTTCTAAGTGGAAAATTAAGGGAGCATGAGTGGGTGTGAGTGGGGCTTCCACTCACATGAAGAGAGGAAGGGGTGGGGGAACCCATGACTGGCCACACACCCCTTGGTCTTCCTCCCCCTCCCCTATAAAAGGAGGGTGAGAGCTCCCTTTTCTCCACACACTTGCCCACTTCCTTTTCCCTCCACCCGCTGCTCTATTCCATGGTCTCCGACTTGGCGAAGCCCTGACCGTGGGATTCTTCACCACCACCACGCCATCGTGCTACTGGAGTTCCGCGGGGATCCTCTACTTCCACTACCCGCTGGATCGAGGGAACAGAAGTCTTCATTGAGCTGAACATGTGACCAATTACAGAGGCACCGCCGGATTGCGGTGCACTTCTTCTCGCTCGGGATCGATGTGAGTACGACTACGAGAACAACGAGATTTATCTCGTACCACTTTGAGTCTTCGAGGGTATGTTATATCAAGACTCTCTTTCTCCCTGTTGCTTTTCATCTCATAGATTAGATCTTAACTAGACATGGGAATACAAACTCGAGGAGTATTGTTACAGCCCTACGCAATGAATTGGTGTTTTTTATTCGACCGGAGAGTGGTTCATTGTAGCATAGTGAAGAGATGATATTTATGCATTCAATTATGTGATCATTGTTGAGAATGTCCACTAGTGAAAGTAGGATCCCTAGGCCTTATTTCCAAGCATTGAAACACCGTTTTCTGCCTGTTCTGCTACATGTTTGCTTGCTGCCATATTTATTTCAGATTGCTATTATTACTTATAACCATCCATATTACTCACATTTCACTATCTCTTCGCCGAACTAGTGCACATATATACCTGACAAGTATATTGGGTGTGTTGGGGACACAAGAGACTTCTTGTATCTTAATTGCAGGGTTGCTTGAGAGGGGTATCTTTGACCTCTAGCTCCCTGAGTTCGATAAACCTTGGGTGATCCACTTAAGGGAAACTTGCTGTTGTTATACAAACCTCTGCACTTGGAGGCCCAACACTGTCTACAAGAATAGAAGTGTGCCTAGAAATCAGAGATACGGAAATCCGGTGAACTCTGCAACAAACTTTACAAAACCACAGAAGAACAACAAATATTTTTGGGTTTTCGAATTAAAACACGAACAGAAAGAACAAGCAAACAAAGCAAAATATTTTTGGTTTTTTTGAATACTAAACCGAAACGAGAAAAGAAAGCAAACCAACAAAAGAAACTAAAGAAGCAAATAAAGAGAAACAACAGAAATATTTTTGGTCTTTTTGTGTTTTGGAAAACAAGAACAAAACAATAAAACACAGAGAAACGACAGAATCGAAAGAAAACAAAAACAACCAAAAGAAACAAAAACATGGATATACAAAGAACCGACCGAACATGATATATAAATGAGTGTGATGTCGGTATACCTCCCCCCAAGCTTAGGCTTTTGGCCTAAGTGGAGATCAATCACGGCACGGGAAGTATCCCCACTCTGGTGGGTCGTCCCTCGCATGGTCGTACTCGGGTGCCCAAGAAGAAGATGAAGCAGCAGGTGCATAGTCATATCCAGAGTGGTGGTACGGGATCCCCGCAGTGTCAAAGGGCTGAACGAATTCACTACCGTCCTCCTCTCCGGCATACCCCCCCATGTTGAGGGTGGTGCTCAATGTATGCGTCCAGCTCACTCTCGGAAAGCATCCATCCATGCTTCTCATTAAGATTAAACAAAAGAGGTGCACTTAAAAGTACTACTCTAACAGTTTTGGTCACTGTCCACCCGGATTGTTTGGAGAAAGTTATTCCGAAAGATAAATTGTTCAAGAGTGCATGGGTAGAAAGAAACTTATGTTGAATCATGGAAACAAGGTCCAGCCTCTCTAAAGGAAACTGCAGGTCTAGAGGGTGTGGATCCAAACCATGCAAATCTAGCAAGCGTGAGGCAATAAGACCTCCACAAATTCCGCCCTTCTCACGGTTAAGCGTGAGACGGTAAGCAATCGAAGCACCAAAGTTATAAGACCTATCACGTCTTAAGGCAGCTGAAATAAATGCCAAATCATAAACAGATAGCTTGTTGGCAGTTTTTCTAGCTAACACACATTTAGAAATAAAATAAGCAAAGTATCGAATGCTAGGGAGTTGAATTTCTTGTATTTTACCACACTCCCCTGTGAAGCTTCTTCCTTGGCAAATCTCCTCATATAAATCCAGTGATGGTTTAGGTTGCCCTCTTATCTTCTCACATGAACCCCACTCTAGTACCTTGATAGCTGCACAAAAATCACTGAAAGGCGAGTCTACAACTTTATTGTAAATTTTATAATGGACCATAGGGTTAGTTGAAGACCATATAAAGTGAAAATCTTGCACCATAGACATAGTTAGTTTAATATGTTGGATTGGTTCATCCTCAATGAAGCGGTCCAATCCTGCATTATGCACAAGAGTATAGAAATCCTACAGAATTCCCGTAATCGGCTTGAATTCTTGGCATGGATAAATCGATGGAAACACTCTTTTTTCATGGTGCACGGGTATGCCCTCATGCAACTCCAACTCATGTTGGTTTAATTGATGTACATTGTGCTCCATCTCTGAATTTTTTCAACAATCATCACAAAAAATGATTTCAAGCAACTATAAGGTGGATACTACCATAGAGACTTATAGGAGAGATAAACATGCATCAAAACAACATTATTTCTACTCAAATCAAGCATGCAAACTCACATAAGCTGTCACCTACAATACCAAAATATTCAAGAAATACTTCACCAAACAAAATTCTACTTGGATAATCGGAGGAGTCACATACTGGAGAGCAAATGCACCAAATTTCAGCACAAATGATGGGCTGAGCAAAGAGATCGAAAAATATCGAGGAAGAACAGCAAGAACTCGGGTTCTAGGAAATGTGTTGAGTTTGGGAGGTGAGAGAAGGAACTTTGGCAGGGGAGAGAGTTAGTGGGGGGCAGGGGGCCCCACACCATGTGCTGGCGCCACCAGGGGGTAGGCCGCGCCACTCCATGGCGTGCCTGACTGGTGGGCCCCCCTGGGGCCTCCCAGGTGGCTCTCTGTCTCATTTTTTACGTAAAAAAATATTATAATTTTTTTGGAATTTTTCGAGAAACTTTATTTTTGAGGTGTTTCTAGAATTTTAATAATTAATAAAAACCAGAAAAACAAAAGTGAAAATGTGGAAAACAAATCCAAAACCAGAACTATAGAGGTTCTAGGACACTCCATTGGAAAAATAACCAAGGAAAACAAAGGTGGAAGTGGTGAAAACAAGCATAACCACAGTAGTTAGGGAGAAAAGATGATGAAAACATGACTATGGATGATGGAAAACATGATTGTACTAAAGTAGCAAGGTGATAACATAAGTAAAGATGGTTAACACATTTCCCTCTTCATTAAAAATCATTTTGTTAACAAGGGTGATAGTCTTGTTACCTGGACAATTTTCATATGAAGCAAAACTTTGCTAATAACTAAATAATTATGTTACCTCAACCTTGGTATACATAGTCCCAATCATAATAATTTCATATTCTTTTGGTGGTACTGGAATGGGACAATACAATTCTCCAATCTTGATGGTCTCAATATTTTCAATTGAATTTAAACAATATCTTCTATCAATCTTCTTGACAAAATAAACAGTATGATCTTTATCATTAACATTAAAAGTTACTTTTCCTTGATTGCAATCAATAACAGCCCCTGCAATGTTAAGAAAAGGTCTCCCAATAATAATAGACATATTATCATCTTTAGGCATTTCCAACACAACAAAGTCAGTTAATATCAAACAATTAGTAGCAACTTGAACAGGAATATTCTCACATATACCAACAGGAATAGCAGTAGGCTTATCAGCCATTTGCAAAGATATATCAGTGTGTATCAATTTTTCAACAGAGATCCTCTTATAGAGGGAAAAAGGCATAACACTAACTCCAGCTCCCAAGTCACATAAAGCAGTTCTAACATAATTATTTTTAATAGAACAAGGGATAGTAGGAATACCAGGATCTCCGAGCTTCTTTGGAACCTTGCCATTGAAAGAGTAATTAGCAAGCATAGTGGAAATTTCCTCATTAGGAATTTTCCTTTTGTAAGAGACAATATCTTTCATATACTTAGAATAAGGAGGCAGTTTAATAGCATCAGTCAAAGGGATTTGCAAAAACAGAGGTTTCGTCCACTCACAAAACTTGTTATACTTTCTTCTTCCTTTGATTTGTGTTTCTTATTAGGAAAAGACATTGCTTTTTGTACCCAAGGTTCTCTTTCATTACCATGTTTATTAGCAATGAAATTCTCCTTAGTGTACATTGCAGTTTTAGTCTGCTTTTCAGGTTCAGCTATAGTTTCTTCTTTACCAGAAGCATCACTTTTATCATTACCACTTTCAGTTTCAGCATCAGAAATAGATATACTAATTAGGATATTTAGCAGGTTCAGAAGATTCTACACCATTTTTATGTATCTTCTTCTTTTTCTTGGAAGGAGAACTATTGTTTTTAGGTTGCTGAGAATCTTGTTCAATTCTTTTAGTATGTCCTTCAGGATACAAGGGGTCCTGAGTAGAAACACCACTTCTAGTAATTATTTCACCAACATGTTTATCTCTAGAAGCATTAGCTAGCATATCTTTTTGCACTTTAGTAAGTTGATCGATTTGAGTTTGACTGATTTGAAAATGTTTAACAAGCATTTTAAAATAATTAGAGGTTCTCTCAATAATACCATGCAAATTTTCAATAGCTCTAGAGTTTTCCATAAGGTGATTTTGCACTCTCATATTAAAGTTGTCTTGCTTAACAACATAATTATCAAATTCATCTAAGCATTGATCAGGTGGTTTAGAGTAGGGAAGATCTCTATTATCAAAGTATTGGAGAGAGTGTACCTAAACTGTTGATGGATGAGGAATAGGCATACGTAATTCTTCTATAGGAGGTAAATTCTTCACATCTTCAGATTTAATACCCCTCTCTTTAAGATATTTCTTGGCTTCCTTCATCACTTCATCATTTAATTCAATCATCTCTCTCTACTTGGGTGTTGGTATTGGTGTTGGATCTGGTGTAGGTGTAGGCTCAGGTATATTCCAGTCATCATTATTTTTGGCTATTTTAGCCATTAATTCCTTAGCTCCTTCTGGAGTTCTTTTCCTGAAAACACAACCAGCACAACTATCCAGGTATGTCCTAGATTCAACAGTTAGTCCATTATAAAATATATCTAGGAGCTCATTTTTAGGTAATGGATATCTAGGGCTAGCTCTTACCAAAGAAAAAAACCTTATCCAAGATTCAGGCAATTTTTCTCCTTCAATTTGCTCAAAGTTAAAGATATCCTGCACAACAGCATGTTGGGCACTAGCAGGAAAATATTTTTGAAAGAAAGCATTAACCAAATCCATAGGATTAGTAATAGACCTAGGTGACAAATTGTTAAACCAATTTTTAGCTTCATCTTTCAATGAGAAAGGGAAGATCTTGGTAACAAAATAAGTACGCAGTTTAGTATCATCAGAAAATAAACTACTCAAAGATGAAAGCTTATTCATGTGTTCCATAGCACTTTTACTTTCAGTTCCACAAAAAGGTCCATTCCCAACAATAGATATATAATATAAATCTAAAGAGAAATCATAATTCTTGTCTCTAATGTGTATAGGAGATGTGGCAAACTTAGCACCAAGAGAAGATTTATATTTCACATCATGTCTTGCAAGAAGACTCTTAAGAGAACTTGCACCAGTAGTAGCACGAGCTTCTTCAATAAAATCGTCATTAAGTTCAATATAGGTTTCATCAAGATCATCAATAAACTCAGGTGAATTAACAGGTGTACCAATATTTTCAACAGCAATTTCAGCATTTTCAATTTGTTTGCATTTAGCAATAGTAGCATCTAGGAAAGGACCTAGAGAACCAGTATCATCAAGCACTAGTAGAAGCATCATCAAAAGTATCAGAAACATTTTCAGACTCAGCAGAAGTAACAGTTGATGTAGCATGTGGTGGAGTAAGAAGCTTACTCATAAAAGACGGTGAATCAAGAGCAACAGAGGTGTTCAGAGTTGTACCTCTTCTTGTAGAGGATGGTAATATAGAGACTTTTCCATCACGAGTCCTTCTCATGATGAAAGGCTTGCAGCAAACGATATCACGATCAAGTGAGCAAATAAATAAAGCTATGCTCCCCGGCAACGGCGCCAGAAAATAGTCTTGATGACCCACAAGTATAGGGGATCGCAACAGTCTTTGAGGAAAGTAAAACCCGAATTTATTGATTCGACACAAGGGGAGCCAAAGAATATTTATTAGCCTTAACAACTAAGTTGTCAATTCAGCTGCACCGAAATGTAGACTTTCTCGTAACAATTTATCAGTGGTAACAGTTTTATAGCAGCAGCAGAAATAAAATAACAACAGTAGTAAAATATTAACAGCAGTAGCAATCGCGGAAAACAGCAGGATGGGAAGTACCATAGGCATAGAGGGAATGGATGGACGGGCATTGCATGGATAACATAGTTCATGTAATAATCTAACATGGGCATTGCAAATAATAATAATAAAGCATCAAACATCTAGGCAAACCATAGGCATGTGTTCCAATATAGTCATATGTGCTCGCAATGAGAAACTTGCACACCATCTTTTGTCCTACCAGCCCGTGGCAGCGGGGCCTCTAGGGAAACTACTGGTAATTAAGGTGCTCCTTTTAATAAAGCACCGGAGCAAAGCATTAACACTCTGTGAACACACGTGATCCTCACATCACAACCATCCCCTCCGTTGTCCCAATTTCTTTCACTTTGGGGCCTCGGGTTCCGGACAATGGCATGTGTAAACAACTTGCAGGTGTGATCAAGAAACATAATTATACTCATGAAACAATAACATGTTCAGATATGAGATCATGGCACTCGGGTCCTAGTGACAAGCATTAAGCATAACAAGTTGCAACAACGGTAGAAAACACTAACGACGGATACTAGGCACTATGCCCTAACAATCTGGAATTATTACATGATCAATGTCATCCAATCCCTTCCATCCCTCTCAGCCTACAGCGGTGTTTACTCACACATGGACGGGGGAATCATGGATGGTTGATGGAGAAGAGGTGGCGGTGTCGATGGCGATGATCTCCTTCGAATCCCCGTCCCGGCAGGGCGTCGGAACATGAACTTCTGATCCCTGAATCGAGTTTCGAGGTGGCGGCGACGCTTTGTTGTGTTTCTGTGGAATATGACAAACCCCCCTCGGTTTTTAGGTTACGGGGCATATGTAGTCGAAAGGGGAGTCCGAGGGGGTGCTGGGGTGGCCCACACCACCAGGCGGCGCGGCCAAGGGGGGCGCCAGGGGCTGGTGTGGCCCCCTCCTCGCCCCTCTCCTGGCCTCCATCTAGCTCCCGGGGTCTTCTGGTGTTTTAAGCTCAATGAGATCTTTTCTGGGCAATTTCCCGAAAAGTTTATTTTTCCGCACAAAAACGAGACACCAAGGTAATTCTGCCGAAAACAGCGTTAGTCCATGTTAGTGGTATCCAAAACTCACAAGTTTCGAGGAAAACAATAAGAAAAGTGTTCGGAAAAGAAGATACGTTTTGGACGTATCAGACACCACGTGATGATCGGGTGTGACAGACTCAACGTTCGCATATAACGGGTACTGACGAGCCTAGCATGTACAGACATGGCCTCGGAACACACGCAATACTATGGTTCTACTTGGCGAGCCTAGCATGTACATACATGGCCTCAGAACACGTAACCGAAAGGTAAAGCATGTGTCATATGGATGATATAATGAACATGTCTATGTTCGCCTTTGCAGCTACATCATCTCACGTGATGATCGGTTTTGGTGTACTTAATTTGGTTTGTGTAATCACTAAAACGACTAGAGGGATGTTGTTTTTGAGTGGGAGTTCACGTAATAATTTTGAATTAAGTTGAACTTATTTTATCATGAACAACCAATCAAAGTGAATTTGCACAAATTGTAGTATTCATTGGCATCCACAAACTACCTTACACTTAGATTGTTAATTGAGATATAACTGTTATGTTCTGGTAAAACCATTTAAGATTGGTACCGTATTAGTGAAATTTAAAATCGAGTCCTATTGTAGATTTTCGGTATTTCCTACCTAGCTCCATATGATTAATGATTGATTTATCTAGAGATCAAATAATTCCTACTTAGAATCCATTGTCATGCTTGCTTCCATAATACTTTATCTTCAAAAGAATGTTTTGTTGATCAAAGGTGATTTAGGAACAGAAAAGAATTGTTTTCAGAAACAATCAAGTGAAAGATATTTTGATAGCTAGAAACTTATTTGTGGCGACATGACTGAGTATAATTTAGCATGACAATGTGCTATATTATTTGAATATATGCAATGATTGAAGATGCTAGGCGTTTGAATCTTCCAAGAAGTTGGGTGTTAATATTATCCTCTAAATTCCTTCCTTCGAGCTATAGTAGCTTCATCACAAAATTGTTATGACAGTATGGATTAAAAGTAAGGGTAAAATCGTTTACCTTGCTTGAGGATTGTTAAGAGTGGAATCTGGAAGAATGCTATTAATATGGTGATATTAGTACAACAATCAAACTCAAAGTACGTCTCAATGGGTGATAGTCTATGACTAACACACCAACGAAAATGTGCTAGCACGACTAGCGTTGTTTGATGTTGAATGATTCTTCTTGTAAAGAAAGGGGAATATTGAAAATCGAATTACAAAAAGGTATATGGCAGAAAAGAAAATAACTGGAAAAGTCCAGCTCATGAGTATATGCTTGATATACAACTTATAGATGTATTACTAGTTAACAAAGTATTTTGGGGTATTTTTATACCATATTGGTTGGTGTGAGTTGTCATACAAAGCAACGGAATACAAGAAATACAAGGGCCTAAAAGGAACTAGTAGTAGATGTGGAATTGATCATGAAAAGAACAGAAATAAAGTGTTATTATGTTCATTGTCGTATCGAACCAAATATTCAAGATTTATTTTAAGAACTTAATAAGTTGTTATTCTGTTCCGGTCTTTTGTAAGAACAAATGAGATTTTTCAAACTATGATCATATTCCATAATTGATGGATGAGTTAATATAAATCATGTTGGTAAAGTAAACATCTATAAGACTAAATGCTAAACGTTGCAAGACGTAAAATAATTTCAGTTAAATTGTGACACCACCATTTTAGTTCATATCGGAAAGGAAAACATGAAGGAACTCCATGTTAATGGACTTCCGGAGTTGATTTATTTTTGAATAAATTGACGATTGTGAGACCTCTTCCAAAAAATGACTAGAATCCCGTTCATAGGCCAAAGTAGAATGGACGACTAATTTAATGGATATTGTACATATTGATGTATATAGTCCATTACGTATAGTCATGTGTGGTGGATTAATTTTTCCTTCATAAAATTTTGTCGATGATTTGAGTAGATATATGAGTATATCTATTTAAGGAGAACAGAGTTTGACATTTTTGAATTGGTTCAAACTATTGTCAGTATGAAGTAAAAATCATCGTAACAAGATAATCAAGTATTTATGATTGGATCATAAAGGATAAAGTTTGAGTTACAAGTTTAGCAAAACATCTGAGGAGTTGCAGAATTCTTCTACTCCCTCCGTCTCAAATTAAGTGTCACAAAGTTTGACAAAAGTGGATGTATCTAACACTAAATTATGTCTAGATACATCCACTTTTGTCAAACTTTGCGACACTTAATTTGAGACGGAGGGAGTACAATTTATCCTTCTCGAATACCCCACATTAGTTTTGGAGTGTTTGATAGACAAAATCAAACCCTGTTGGACATGGTAAGATAAATTAATAATGGAATTATAATTTTGTAGTTTATACATTAGAGACAACCGCTTTTACACTGAAAAGAGCACCATCATGATCCGTTGAAATTGACACCATATAAGTTATGGCTCGGGTAGTGACCCGAATTGTCTTTTTCTTAAATTTTGGTATGCATAGCATGTGTAAAATGTTTACAACCAAAATAGGATACATATATGTTTATAAGGTTATCCCAACGAATCCATTGGGTATTTCTCCTATCACAGAACCAAATACAAATGTTGTTTGTCAGAAAGGGTTGATTTCTCGAGAAAGTAGCTCTTGTGAAACAAGTGAGTGGGAGAACAGTACAAACTCAACAAGATTAGAGAATCTTCGTTACCATGTCAAGAGTAGCGCAACACTGGAAGTTGTTCTAGGGTTTCCTATTTTGACAAAGTAGAAGATACTACATGTGTTGTAGATACTTCGAATAAGTTTGCAAACTGAACCACAAAAACCCTAAAACTTTGTACTTAGACCAACTTGTGGTTTAAGAGTAAAGTGTTGTTTTGACAACAAAGGACCTGGAACTTATAAAGGAAGCAAATGATGGTCCCTGACTTCGTAAAATTGACTATGAGTCATTGTATCCGCAATAGTATCCCTATATGAATATCAAGTATGTGACTTGGTAGTTCTTTTGAAAGGCCTGATGTCTAACGATAGCAAACGAGTCTATATCGAAACAAAGACCTGGATATTTACATTCTTTGAAAGTTGTGCTTGTCTAAAAGATGTTTTCGATGAAGTTCAAAGAGTTTACTACTACAAGATTTTGATCTTCCGTAGTGATGCTTTAGTCTTTGCAGATAGTTCTAGCAAAAGTTACGTATTATGATATGGCAGTTGAATAACAGAACCAACTCTCCTCTCTAGGAAGTTTGATCGAGGATGTGTACTTGACATAGTCTGAGAGTTTTGTAAAATTCAAAAGGTTGCCGGAAAGGTATGCAAACTTCAATGGTTGAAGTGAGCATAACGAAGTTGGAGTCTTTACCTTAATGAAGTTATCAAAAGAGTTTGATTCCATCATGAAAGGTAAAGATGCTTGTAGAGTTACAAGAAATTAAGTGGGAGTGCTAACACATATTTCTAATGCTTTGTGTAGGTGACATATGGTTGATTGGAAAATATGTATTTTAAATTAACACGGTTAAGATTTTCATATTGATGAAAGGCTTAGGAGATATTGGACATCGATATCTATAAGAGATGAATTGAAGCGCCTGATATGATTGAAGCCAAATTACAGAGATGAAATATTGAAGTAAGTCAATATCGAAATGAAAAGAAGGAGTTCTTGCCACATGGAAAATAATAATAAATATTCGAGTGTTTTGACACATGATGAGCATAATTGAAATTGAGATTTCTGAGTCATGTGTTCCATGCTATGAACACAACCAGATGAGTCTTGTGCTATATAATGTTATAGAAGGATAATTCATATGATGATTGGGAGATCCTTGTGCCATTTTTAGAAATGCTAAGGATATGTTTTCCTATGTAGTAATGACAAAATATTCGTTGTAATATGTTACACTAATAGTATTTTCATTTATTCAAGTATTTTATCTCAATTAAAACATGTGATGAAAGGTAGCATAATAGGCTGGAAGAAAGTTCCATGCTGGATTTGAATGAGTTTCAAAATTAAAGTATTGCGACGGGTACTACAACAAAGGCTAAGTATATTGTTGTGTTGACAACAACTAATATGAGTATTTTATGTCAAGGAGTTCTTCATTGAACTTGGTGTATTTCCAAGAATGCTGACACTATGAAGCTACATTTCAAAATGTTAGTAACATTAGTTTAAACTGATTAATTAAGGTCTCACCGGTTGACCAAATATATACAAAGTCATCTCATTAGAGAATGAGTGATGCGTATAGACGCAAAGACATGCAAATACGATAGGACCTGAACAGTTCAGATATTTTGATGAAGTTTACCATATGCAAAGCATGGTAATAATACAGGAACGCCATATGTGTTAAGTGCTTACATACTATATTATTGACTCTAGTGCAAGCGGGAGACTGAAGGGCATATGCCAGGGAGGCAATAATAAAGTAGTTATTATCGTATTCCTTGTTTATGATAAATGTTTATTTCTCATACTAGAATTGTATTAACCGGAAACGTTGATACATGTGTGTCTAATAA
This sequence comes from Alopecurus myosuroides, assembly GCA_028641055.1. Classification (NCBI taxonomy): domain Eukaryota; kingdom Viridiplantae; phylum Streptophyta; class Magnoliopsida; order Poales; family Poaceae; genus Alopecurus; species Alopecurus myosuroides. Next base: position 360,585,767 of record CM054058.1, read on the forward strand.
ACAAACAATGGTTCCTAGTAATGCATCTCGTTTAACTAGCTCGTTGATTAACTGATGATCAAGGTTTCCTGATTATGAACATTGGATGTTGTTAATAAAGGACATAGACCCAGATTAAGTATAACAATACGATCAAGTAATTTAGTTTATATTATTATATCTTGCATACGAAGTAACCTTAGTCCTTAGACCATAATATCATGTCAATCACTAATCGGAAAGGTGCTTTGATGTCATCAAACGTCACGCCGTAACAGGGTGACTATAAAGGTGTCGTTGGGTATTCAGAAAGTATTAGTTGAGGCTCATGGATCAAGAGTGAGATTTGTCCATCCAAAATGACTGAGAGATATACTCTGGGCCCTCTCGGTGATATCACATTGACACAAGAATGTCATATCACAGAACGAGTAAAAGAGTACTTGTCGGTAACGAGATCGAACAAGGTATGGTTGATACCGATGATCGGATCTCGGACAAGTAAAATATTGCGAGACAAAGGGAATTAGTTACGACGTTGATGGTTCACACGATCACAAGATTCATCGTTGAATATATAGGAGTCATCACGGATCTCCAGATCCCGCTGTTGATTATTGATCGGAGAGGTGTCTCGATCATGTATGTATTATTCGCGAACCGTAGGGTGACACACTTAAGGTTCGATGACGCATTTGGAGGATACGAAATATCGGAGAATAGTTTGGACATCACCGGAATTGTTTCGGGTAAATTTGAAATAGTTCAAGGAGTTTTCCATCGAATGGTTGTCAATAGAATTAACAAACGATTCGAGGTGATATATGAAAATGTTTGTTAATAGAATTAACAAATGCTGAAATTAAGAAGTAAAAAATATTTTATTTATTTATTAAAGAAAAAAACCTTGGATTTTCTAAGTGGAAAATTATGGGAGAATGAGGGGGTGTGAGTGGAGTGTACACTCACATGAAAAGGGAAGATGTGGGGCACCACCATGGGCTGGCCGCACCCCCTTGGGCTGTCTCCCCTTCCCCTATAAAAGGAGGGTGAGAGCTCTCCCTCCTCCACACACTTGTCCCGCCTCTTTTCTCTTCACCCGCTGCTCCATTCCATGGTCATCCACTTGGCGAAGCCCTAGCCGTGGGATTCTTCACCACACCACACCGTCGTGCTGCTGGAGTTCCGGGGGATCCTCTACTTCCGCTGCCCCGCTGGATCGAGGGAACAGAGGTCGTCATCAAGTTGTACGTGTGACCGATCACGGAGGCACCACCGGGTTGCGGTGCACATCTTCTCGGTATTGAGATCGGCGTGAGTACGACTACACCAACAACGAGATTTGATCTCGTAACTCTTGGAGTCTTTGAGGGTATGTTTTCCTAAAGACTCTTTCTCCCCTGTTGCCTTTCATCTTCTAGATAAGATCTTAGCCCTTCGGGTTTATCTCGCGTAGGAAATTTTTTATTTTCTATGTAACGTACCCTTCAGCTGGAGCCCCAGGGTTCCGACACCTCAAGCTACATTGATTGGTCCACTATCGAGGCGGAAACATATGAGATGGAGGAGATCCAGCAGCCGCCACCGCTAGCGCCTCCTCAGGTCGAGCCTGGCTATGATCTGTTTTGGCCGGGCACCCAGGCCGCCTTGCGCAGGTTCGTGGAGGACGTCCTGATCGTCATCGACTAGACAAACAAAAATTACCCTTAGTTTGATCTAAGTTATGTTCGAAAGTTTGTAATTTTCTACTCATAATCTAGAGTGCTCGATTAATCAATCAAAGGACTTGCCTTTACTTTGGTATATGTTCAAGTTTAGTAAAATTTATAATATAGTTCAAGTTAATCTCTACTCATATTCTAGTTTAATGTGTTCTTTGTTATATTCCATGTTTCCAATCTGCACAAAAATTGGTTTAATCCATAGGTTGGAGTAGGCCTGGACCGTTCGAAGTTTTTCCCGGATGGTCCAAGTAAACCATTTTTCGTTTTGGTGGGGGGGGGGGGGGGGATTTCATTCCCGACCATTTTTAACACAATTCGTATTCCCAGTCGAATTCGACAGTCACACATTTCTAATTTTCACCACGACCTCATTCACCTCCACCGACAATCTCTCCCCCACCCCTCCCCACAGCCGCAGCGCAGCCCCCACGCCCGAGCGCCGGAGCTCCGGCGTGCTCTGCCCCCACCCCCAGCCTGCTCATCCTCCCTAAGCTCTCTGCATCCAACCCTCGCGCTCACCATCCCCTTCCACCCTCAGCACTCCAAACCCCACTCTATATTTTGTCCCCCATCCAGCTCCATGGACGGACACGCTCCCCATCTGCCCCTGGCCGGCGTTCCTTTTCCTCACCGAGAAATGGTACGTGGATTTTTTGCACTACATAAGTGTGGATCGATTTGTAATGTATTTAAATGTCTTATTATTTTAGGCTCCTTGCCGACTGTGCCTCAACACTGAAGGCCATTGCAAAATGAAGAACAGACGAACACCATTTTTGTTGCTAACCATGCATATGGGGTTCCGATATTACACGGTATGTGCATTTAGTATTATATCATTCATGGTCTTGCTAATTGCAATAATATGCCTTTAAAGTAATGCTTTAATTACAAATAATTTTGTGCATGTACCTGTTGTCTTAATTTGTTCCTGTCCCTAGATCATAAAACAATCATTTATGTTTTTTATACATAACTTGGCCTATGTGGATCACATGACGTATGTACAAATATTTATTTATACAGTTTTTATAAATGCATATGTCCCTTCATATTGCAACATTTCTCAAGAATAGTTCAACACACATGCACTGTACTTGCTTTTATAGTTCAAGTTTCGACGATAAAGAATATTGCTCACATGAAAATTTGTTGTAGTATGTTCCTTGCTATGTGAGGGAACAGTTTAATGAAATGACTACTGGTGGTGAGTTCAAAGTTGTGACTCAACATGACTTTCTGTATGAACTTGATCTCAACAGAGGAGAGGAAAGAACACTGATAACATGTGGAGAGTGGGATGACCTTATCGAACACTACTTTTTGAACAAAGATGATCAGATAGTGCTGGATTAAGATGGTGACCATGAAATTTTCAGGGGCTACTATATTCGGCGCCAACAATAAAACGAAGATTATGGTCGATGAGTCAGGTCACACTAATATTAAAATATAGCGACTCTATCTATAGAGTTTCTTATATTTGTTGACATATATATTGTACTAGTTGTAAATCTACATTGCAGAGGACCAAGTCAATGTGATTCGTTATCCCCTAGCCATACAAGGTAACATAAGAAATCATCTCTATACCTGATCTGTAATCTCTAGAACCTCATATATATTAGTACACTGCTATTAACTGAAGATGTGGTGACTCGACGCTAAATTTGTAGGATGTGCCGACATCCTTAATTCTCTGGAAAAACATCCTTCATTGCCACTGTCTCCTGCACAAATTGGTAGAGTTGTTACTTTTGCTAGAAAACACTATGAAGGAATTGGCTCTCTTGTTGTCCATACGCTCACGGATAAGAACATTGGGCGTAGTACACTTGTAAGTAATAAACCTACAACAATTACAACTGACATTTCACAGATTAGAATCCTATGTGCAATAAACGTCAGTACTAATTCTCTTGCCTCATTTTGCAGAAAATTAGAACTGGTTTTCAGCAACACTACAATATTCCCTCGTCAGGTCGACTATGTTTATTGATGGAACCGATGAACCCTGTCTTTGAAAATGGTATGAAGACGTAAAAGGCAGATTTTCCGTGGACAAGGAAATATGGAATGAATTTGCTCGCGAAGCTGGCATTCAGATCGATCAGTCATCATTCCCTGTGTCACGCGGTTCAATGCTGACATCCATATGTATTTTTGACTACTCTTAAGAAGTGTTCATATCAGTCTTTCGAGATATCTCGACTAGTAGTATGTATTAGGTTATCTATCATGCTAACAAGTCCTTCTTTTAATGTAGTCATGACGTACTTAAATGTATTTCTGCTAAATTATAATTATATATACAAATTTGACATTTATTTGCCCCGCCCGAAGCATCATAAGAATTTTTGAACAAATCTGGCCCCGCCGAATAAAAACAGAGACGACTAAAAAAAAACCCGACTCAGGGATAACCGTAATATTAAAACGTATCCCCTCCGAGATTCTGCGGAGGCTCCAAGCGTTGGCCAGCCAGCTAGAAATCAAAACCGCTTCTACCTATGCCGAGTCTATTTTTATTTAAACTGGCTCTCTGTTTCTTAATCCGGAGCATCTGAAATACAAAGGACGTCCTGCATCCCTTACACTCATTCGTTAAAGTAACCTGTCTCTAAGCTAAGTGACGGGGTTTTGTTTTGACCGCTTCTGAAGAACAACCTATTAGAGGCGGACGTTTTCGGAAACCGTCTGGGGGCTACTGCACCACAGACAGCCCGGGAACCCGGCTCTAATAAGGCCTGCTTATTAGCACCTTATGCAGCGAGACGGTTGGGGAAACCGCCTCAGGCCTATATATGAGAACCAACTGAGATTGTGGGTATCGTAGTAGTGGTAGTAACGTGTAGTAGACATTAGGAGGTCGACCTTCAGCCCGGCCTAGGACGGCTAGGTAGACAACCCGGCCTAGCAGCAGGGAGCCCGGCTTGGGCCGGCAATCCTGCGTCGAGGCCGACCACCCACTCGAGCCACCCGACCTGGGAGGCACACAGGCCGGCTAGGCAGTTTCCAATTTTCTTCTTCTTTTTTTGACTCTTTTATTTAACAAACATATGTTTTGACTTGTTTTACTTTCTCCATTTTTGTGTCTTTAACCATTTGCATCTTAATCTTTGTTTCCTAAAACACTTGGGAAAAATAAACTTCCGAGTGTTGTGGTCAAACACCAAAAAAATATTAGGAGACAAATTTCCTTTCAACCGTGTCATTCAATCCCCCGGGTAAGAAACCACCATTCAGAAAACCAAGCAAGGCTATCACCAAATCATTGCAACAACGTCCCAATATCGTTGATAGAAACCCGCTATGAAACCGTCAACACCAGGCGCCTTAAAAGGGGCCATGTCAAAAAATGCCTTCTTAACCTCCTCCGCACCAAACTCCTTTTGAAGTAAATAATTCATTTGATCCATGACACATGGATTAACTACACCCAAGAGATCATCCATTGGCCTAAAACCCTGGGAGTGGTATAAGTTTTGATAGAAGCCCGAGATTTCTTCTCTAACCTCCTCCGGTGACTCACACAAAAGGCCATTTGCACGCTCTAGTGATATGATCTGATTAATCCTTTTTCGCTGGCATGCTAGAGCCTGAAAACATGATGTGTTCCTGTCATCCTCGTGTAGCCAAAGAACACGAGATTGTTGCTTCATCCAAACTTCCTCTTGTCGCAAAAGCCTCCCGCAGTTGCTTTGCCACTACTTTCTCCTCCTCCGATGGACCAGACCCCACCGAGGCAATACACAACTGCTCGATTCTTTTCTGTAGCTTAGTAACTTTTTTCGACATGTTGCCAAACTCTCAAGCACCCATGCCCCCGGGCTACGCTGGACAGACGCTAAAGCCTCGACCACACCTTGTAAACCACGTTGGCCCGATCCCGACAGCCACATATCTTTCACCACCTTGTCATAGTCTGCGTGGGACTGCCATACGTTCTCATACCGGAACGCACGATTAGCACAAGATTTCAAACTTGTTAGTGAAGACTTCAACTCAACCAAGATATAACAGTGATCAGACTCAACCGAGCCTATGTGTCTCACACTCGCATATTCATAAAGTTCAAGGAAATCAGCATTCCCAACTGCACGGTCAAGCTGAGCCTTGACATTTTCTTCCCCTATCTGTTTATTGTCCCATGTAAAAGGAACATCCTTCCACGCCAAATCTTGTAGTGCACAACCATCCAGAGCTTCCCGAAAACCACACATTTGCCCTTTCGGTCTTGCGTGCACACCAAACTACTCGCCAGCGTGCAATATTTCATTGAAATCTCCCATGCAGACCCATGCCTTATGTTCGGTCGCATATAACGTACGCAAGAACCTCCAGCCGTGATGACGATTCTCAGTCTGTGGCTCCCCGAAAAAAAACAGTAAACCTCCAAGACCCGCTCCCCTTTTCCACGAATGCATCAATGTGAGAGAAGATAAAATTTTGGATATCGACCACAATGTCTGCCGACCAAAACAGACCTATACCACCACTTTGCCCGTCGCTATTGACAACAAAACATCCTAAAAAACCCAACCGATTCTTCAGATTATCTACACGTTTTCCCTTAATTTTAGTCTCTATTACAAACAGAAGGGAGGGAGCCTCTTGCTTTACTACCTTGTGAAGCTCTCGAACTGTCACTTGGTTCCCAAGCCCGTGACAATTCAGACTCAGACAATTCATTTGGACTGGCAGGGCTGATCAACAGCCGCTGCCGAGTTTACAGAAGAGCGAGGTGTCGGTTTCTTCTTCTTAGGGTCTCTCTCACTGCTTGCATCTACCAGGCTATCCTCCACAATATACAAAGAATTCTTTTTAGGGACCAGGGCCAATTCATTCCCATGAGCCGGTTGTCCCATAAAATCAATCTTCTTGTACACTTGCGTCTGTTGCCCTACTTTGCGTTTGTTTGCATTGAAGCTCTGACGCAAGGGCGAAGTCACGTCAATATCATTCTCCTTCTGATAAGATGCGTCCCGAGACTCACGCCTCAAACCTTGCGACTCCTATCGACCCGTCGACGAGTTATCACCTGAGTTTGTGTTCCTCCAATCACCGGGAGCTTTGAGGCTCGCTTTGAACGGAAGCTCACCCGCCTCATCCCTCACAACAGAAGATGGGCAGAAAGAATCTGCATGGCCTAGCCGTCCACACGAGAAACAAAAGTGTGGGATCTATTCATAAGCTATGTCATACCAATCCATACACTTTCTTTTTGATGATTCTATCACGATACCATGTTTGAGCGGCTTAGTGACATCAATTGTTACTCTTGCTCTCAAGAATCCTCCCACGGGATCGATCTGCACCACCAAGGCAACTTCATCTATATGTTTTGTGATCCCTAAACCCCTAACACTGTTCCGCAGATTATAAGGGAGATTAACAATCCTCGCCCAAACTATCAGCTTGTCAAACTTCAGCTCCGATGGCTTCATCCACTCATCGAATTGTGACAGGATCACTACATGCTTATTGACGGCCGCGCCGAGACTCAAATTCCGACACAAACATGTTCTCCCCAGCAGCCGAAAGACAAGCCCTCTAGGGTTTCCCCATTCCAGGCGTAAAGCATTAGATATTGCCTGAATATGGAACAGATTTCAGAAAGAACCTTCCCCGTCAGCAATCACTTGGGTGGCAAATCTAGATCATCATCATCCATCACGAGAGGCGTAGCCACCTCTTTCGATAAGCCTAACTTTCCCATCGCTTCCTCCACCCGCTCACGCGCAGTGCTTGGGGACGGAGCCCCTCCACCCGCGAACTTTCAAGAGGATGGGGGCGAGGCCATCAACCTCCTCTTGCCTGATGCGTCCCGCCGATGAGATCCGCGGCACCGAAACCCTAATCGCCTAGCTAGTCGCCAGATGTCGAAGAGTTACGTGGAAAAAGTACCCCCTTGGTAGGCAGAGCTCCACGGGGAACTCAACGCACAGTCCACCCAAACGATGGAGTATTGCCTCCTAAGACTAGCCACAATGGGAGTAACATAGGAGGTATCATAAGTGCCACATAGGCAAAAAAAAAGATGATGTGGCACTCATTTAATGAGGAGAGAGGTGTTAGTGGTATCATAGGTAGATACCGTAACATAACGCTTTCCAAGACAAGATGAGTCTATAACCTAATAAATGTACTAGTATATGATACCACAAATATGTTACTATGCATTGTGGAAGTGGTAACATAGACTAGTATCATATGCATGATACTAGTATATGATACTCCCCATTTTGAGAGCTAAACTAAATCACATTGCGGGTAGAAAAGAAAACTGAAACAACAAACGAACACTCGACGACGGCAAGCGATCTATCCCCTGACCTGACGCCACCTCCTCCTGCCTCCAGAGTCCAGATCCAAATCCGAACCCTCGCCAGCACGCTCGCCCATGGATAATTTCTTCAACTCCGTCTTCTCTGCCGCTGCCGCCGGCGATCACGAGGAAGAGGAGGGGGAGGAGGAGGACCAACCGGCGGAGAGGGACGGGGGAGGCGATTCCGGCGGCGGGTGGAGCTTTGGTGGGCTGATGAAGACACTCGCCGACGAGATCGAGGGGCAACGGGAAGAGCAGGAGGAGGGCGGGGAAGAAGCCCCGGCGGCGGCGGAGGAGGAGGTGCAGGGGGAGGTTGGGGGTGGCTCCGGCAGCGTATGGAGCTTCGGCGGGCTGATCAAGACGCTCGCGGAGGAGTTGCCTCTGCAGGACGAGCAGGAAGCCGCGGAGGAGGATGACGAGCAAGAAGCCGAGTCGGCGGAGGGTGATGTGGTAGAGGAGGGTGTTTCCGGCGGCGGGTGGAGCTTCGGGGGATTGATGAAGACTTTCGCGTCGCGGTCGGAATCGGTGCTCGAGGGCTACCGCCGCGACCTCCAGGACCTCGGGTCCGGCCTACGCGTCGAGACCACGGCCCTTCGCGCAGCCGCTGCACGGGCCGCGGCGGCGCTGCCCGGCGCGCTCGAGGCCGGTGCGTCCGTCGCCTCCGACAGGCTCGAGTCCGTCGGGCAGGCTGTCGATGACCTTGGGGCCGCGGCAGCCGGCCTCCTCTCCCACGCCAACGAGGCGCTCCGATCCGTGGACGCCGACGGTGAAGACGGGGCCAGCGACAGCTCATCCCAGCTCTCTGACCCTGCCTCCGGCGCCTCCTGGCGTTCGTCCCTTCCGTCCAAGAAGTATACCCGTTTTGAGGCGCAGGTCCTGGCTCTGCGTGCTGATCCGACCACGTTCACCGAGGAGCCCGAGGACCTAGAGGGGTTCACCAGGTGGCAGGAGGCGTTCAGCCTCGAGGAGAGAAAAGAGGAGATCGAGGCCGTGCTCCAGGAGAGCCCTGGGCTGGAGAGCTTCGTGGAGAGGCTCGTGCCCTCGGTGGTAGCGTATGACACCTTCTGGTCCAGGTATTTCTTTGCCGTCGACAAGCTCAGGCAAACAGAGGATGTCCGCACCAAACTCGTTAGCAGGGCCATGTCGAAGGAAGATGAGGAAGAGCTCAGCTGGGAGGTCGACGATGACGAGGATGATAACAAAAATGATCACAAAGAAGGTACTAGCATGATACCAGATAAGAAAGAGGAGCGAATTGATGAGTCTGTTAGACACGAATCACAGGATGAGAGAAAAAAAGAAGTAGTGAATGATAAATATACAGCGGAAGATAAACAGACAATTTTGGTAGCAACAAAGGATGATAATGGTGAATCCAGTGGTGAGGCGTCAACCCCAAAGTCGAGCAATGGAGCAGGGCAGGAAGAGAAGACTGAAGCTGGTGACTCGTCTAAGGAGAGTGATTTATCACTTGTGTCTCGACCATCAGCGCAGGAGGAAGATCTTAGCTGGGATGAGATTGAGGATGCTGATGATCAAGATGAGAAGAAAGCGGAGAGTCCACGGTCAAGCCCTAGTAGCAAAGTGGAGGATATCCGAAAACGGCTGAACTCTGTGGAAGACGATGAAGACCTGAGTTGGGATGTCGACGAGTAAGAAAAACACAGTACGCTCCTAAACCGAGTGCTCCAAGAAACTTAAGCAATAGATGTCTACACAGTTTTTACTTGTTTGGTCTCAAATGGGATCCATATGGTGTTCATTAAGATTCTCTCTGAGTTCTTGACCTACAATGTGAATATTGTGATGGTACACTCGCAATTCAAATCCAGCATGGATGTATTTTGATTAGTACCACTGTAAGATCTTGATAGAGTGGAAGTGTTTTTTCTGTTATGGTTAATAACCTTTTTGCAGTTAGTGTCCATTACTCCAGTAATTTTAGTTAAATCTTTACGAGCTTTATGTTTGAATATGATATATTGGATCATTCGCATAATGAGCTCACAGTTTTGCATCTCAACCATGAAGCCACTAATATACTATTGCGACCGCAGCTTACCCAAGCATGCTGGTGGTATAGGTGGTTGCTACATTCAATTATTGCATACTGAAGGTAACTGAGTGGAGTTCATAGGTTATCTGGCCTGTGTTAACATTTACTGAAGGTCATTGGGAAGTTTTGTTCCATAGACTTAAGAGACAACATTTTCACTGAAGTTCTCATATCTTATGTTTAGGCCATGATACTTATTTCCACCTCTTCAATTTGTATTGGTTATATCTGTAATACAATCATCTTTCTTCCTTCCTACTGATACAATGAAGTGAGAATTGTAATGGTAAGTTTCAAGATGGGTATTACTGCTTTACTGCGAGATTGTATCTCTATCTTCTGTTCAATTTTGGTACCATGATCAAAACTAACAAAATAGGGCCAGACGCGGCTGCTGCTCTGAAAGATGTTGGTGACTCTCTTCTAGCCGAAGCAAAACCAGAGCAATTGGCACGGCGGCCATGAGTGTAGGGCGCCGGTCGGGTCAGAACACTCACAGGCGGCGGCGATGAGTGTAGGGCGCCGGTCAGGTCAGAACACTCAGTCACTACAGGCGAGAAGCACAACCTGAAAATCATGCACATATGTCGGTGGAATTAAAAGAAATTAAATTTGGAAGTTACGAAGAAATAAAAACCTTCCGTTATATGATGCTTTTGAATTTCTCCTTGTAAAAGAATAGCGGCATCTGTCGTACCAACTACCAACTATTGCTGAGCTTCCTGCTTTACTTTAGCCGAGAGACCTGGAAAATGCTGTGTTGAACATGGGTATAGATGCTCCTGCCTACAAAATCAATTTTGCAATGGTTTAAAAATTCCAAAAAAAAACTAGGGGTATACCTACACATGTATTATGCAATAGTATACAAAATTTTGTAAAGAAACGCTTTTTGTTTGGCCTCTGTAAAAAAGACAAATCTATGACGTAGCAATGAAAATTTGTCTTCTTTCTATAGCCAACGTGAATACAAATTCGTCCTGAAACTCATTCATGGCACATTGGATTTTTATTCCCTATCCATTTGATTTTTTACAGATTTTTTTAACTTTTACAAAGTTGTTTAAATCAACATTAAAAAAAGTAACCGGGAGCACCTGCCCGCCGGTTCAACATAGCCGCACTCCGAGAGACCTGCCATATGGTGGGCCAATTAGTTGTATTAGGGAAAGAGAACAAATCATGTATGTGCAGACCTAGGATTCAAGCATGGTCATAATGTGGTCTCGTCTTACATACAAATAAAAGCAAAACTAATTCACGAACTCAGGTCCGAGATCACCTTTTTTTTCCTTAATATCATCTTGATCCGGTCCATTACCGCTGCAGCTTCCTATCTCTTTCATGTCGCCCGGATCGAACCCCAACTTTCCAATACTCCTGTAGGAATTGTGTGGTAGCATTTCTCATGACAGCTATCGGATAAATATAAGATAGCTCTCGGATATATATCTTCCAATGCAAGCAAAAATAGTTCAGCACTATATAGTAAAATGAGTAAATTATAGGCTAATGTGGATATGAACATGCCTCACATTATATACTGCAGATATTGATGGTCTAGCAACTCTCAACTTCTGAAGTATTCTGTCGAAGAAACCAAAACACAGGAACTTCAAAGGGTTCCAATCCCATTACTGATCACACGATCGAGAAAACCTACAGTTATAGTTCACATGAACATCTTTTGCAAGAGTAATCATATGTCTAAGGATAAACATATGCTCCTAACTATAAACACACAACATAGGAATAGATCATCACCTCGGTATTCAGCAAGAACCACAATTAGAAGAGATCACAAATAATTGCAAGTTCGTTGTTGGATTTCAGATTGGGCTTTCCCAAAATGGGGGCAGTGGCGGAGGACCCAATCGGGCAAGGTGGGGCAATCGCCCTACCTTGATTTTTGCAAAACTAAATCTAAGATGTATGCATCGCTGAACATGGGTCAAAGGAGAGGAAGAAAGAAAGTCGTGGGCGCTGGTCTGCTAGTAGGGGCCATGTATTTTGGGCCGAATTGAAGACTATGGTCTGGTTTGGCTTAGACCTGCGAGTGCGATCATAGGAAATTAGGGAGTATGGAAAATACAATCGAAAATAGAAGACAATCTTTTAGGCGGCGCGACAGTAGGAACCTGTCGCACCCGGACTTCTAGGGGATACTCACAGTCCGCTAAATAGTAGAACAAATGGCTTACGGGGCATACCGGCACCCGCATCTCAATATGAGCAGGCCAACACGTAAACGTGTGACAACCATTCTCTACTATTCATCGTCTGCGCAAACCATCCCATAGAAATCCAGATACTTCCATTGACGTACTTCATAACATACACACATGGTACGTCAACGGCTTTTGAACAACTGATATCACAACATACCTCTAAGACACAAAAGATTGAAATAAGTTGCAAATAGCTCTTATTAGAGCAGAGATAGCAAATACAATCATCCAGAGGACATATGTCCCAACAATTCATCATTACATCACAGCGGAAGCATCCAAAGTGTCTGAGTACAGACAAGATCCAAATAGGCCTAAGAGGCCAGAAACGAAAAGACGGAGCCCATCCACGAAGTCTCGGATCCTGCCCGGGTCCGCTATCTACTCGTCAGCAGTCTCGTCATACTCCACGTAGTAGCCACCAAGGGGATCCTCGGAAACGTAGTCTGCGGAAACCACAGCCCCAAAGGGGTCAGTACATAAACGTACTGGCAAGCAAGACTCACAGTTCACCAAAGTGTACCCGTCAACACCAAGCACAGATGCTTTGGGTTCAACGGAAGAAAGGGTGATACAAAAGATGCGGCAGCTGGCTGCTCTAACCAACTACAGAAACATGCTAGAACTTCCGGCTAACAGAAAGGAGATAAGATAGCGTATCGTAACCAACCTAACAACTAACCTCAAACAAACCCATCCTGGATCTCGCCCCTTATCCAAAGAAGCAATCCGAGGATAACTCACACAGTTGGATTAATGATGGTTCAAGTTATTGTGTCAATAAGACTATTACTAGTCAAGTTATCATTAGTTAGGTGTAAGTTGTTCTGAGTACTTGTTAGCCAGTACTTTCACCAAGTCATCCATAACCGCGGAAAACACGGCTTCTCGAGAAGATTTACCCTGCAGGGGTGCACCAATTTGGCCGTACACGTAAGAATAACCCGCCAGATGGAAGGCCTTTCCACCAAGCGGGGCACTCAACACAACTCAACTCTTCTTCGCATCAAGCCCAAAGAACCACATGCTATGCGTGCGCGGCTAATCGAGCCCCACGAAGAAAAGGGGACCCTCATAGCACTCTAAGACACGCCGCCCTAAATGCCGACTACAAAAGTTCCACCCTGGCACCAAGGGTTCGCACCTGCACATGCATGCCTCAAATGGAAAGCCCGAACTAAGTGTGGCGATTTGGACGAGATGCGAATCGAATCAAATTGAGGGGGGCGCCCATACACGCTTCCCACATGCGGTTAGTGCGCTCATCATGGATCAGTAGACAAGACCCTTTTCCTAATTAGGGTCGACACTAGCAGGCCTCAAAACCACGCCGGGCCTCCTGCCGGTGCCTTATCATCAAATTATTATTACCTCAGACATTAACAGGTTGATTGTTTAACATCGAGCCCCAGAACATAATAGAAAATAGTAACAGAAAGTAACGGTAACAGACTCGAGCAAAACAACCCTAAGCATGCTAGTAAGACACGGGCAACAAGCAATGGGGTTATAGGTGTGGAGGTGAGGCTATATCAGGGTTAAGGATAACATGTGATAGGTTCGGAACAGAAGCAACGATTCATAGGGCTAGCAGAATAGACAACGGAAAGTATCGGTATCCAATGTGGAAAGGAACACAATGGTTCATGTGAGTGAATACTTGCCTGCAAACTCAGCAGCCTGGTACTGAGCTAGATCCTCAGAAGGGGTGTCGTAAGTATCGTCTGTCTCAACGTCGTCGTCCATTCGAGAAGAAGCAAACAAACAACGCAGAGAGACAAACAATCAATAACATGGCATAGTGCACAAACATGGGATGATGCATGACCATTTAATTGATGCATCAAAATAAACTAGTTGACATGGTAACATAACATGATTAAATGGACCCACATGCAATTTGGATTGCATATGGAAAGCCCATGAATTAAGGTTGGAATAATTGTTTTACAACTAACCAACAGGTGGAAGTGGATTAGCATGATGCATGGATGAGGAAAACAGAAAGAAAACAACAATAGAAACAATTTGAAATAAGCTTTACCAAGTTTGGAATTTTATTTATTAAGTTAGGAAATTTTGGTTTCTTAAAGGTGTTACACAAGCATTTGTTGTTTTCACCCATTTTAGTTGTTCAAAATAGATAACAAAGTTCATATTTGAAAAGAACACAAGATTTTAGTTGGAATACATGTTTCACTTATTGAAAAAGGACTTAGAATGATTTAATTATGAATTAAACAAGTTTAAACAAGATTTAAATGAATTTAATTCAAACATGAACTTATTTGAATTTTTATTTGTGCAAAACATTAAACCAAATTCATATTTGAAAAGTTTATACTTTTATGGTTTGAAAACATATTTTATATGTTCAAAAAGAAATTAATTTGACCAAGTTATGAATTTAGCAATTTTAAATGATTTAAACAAGGTTTAAATTATTTAACCAATTTTAATTATTCAAAACATGAAACAAATTTTATATTTGGAAAGGTGGTTCAGTTTAGCATGGAAAACATATTTTATTTGTTGAAAATGGATTTAAAATGAGCAAGTTATTATTTTGGCAATTTTAAATGCATTAATCAAGAAACAGTTGTTTTCAGCAATTTAAATTATTCAAAACAGCAAACAAAGTTGATATTTGCAAAGTAAATGAAAAATGGAATGGAAAACATATTTAGTTTGTTGAATTTGGATTTTTATGCCCAAGTTATGAATTTTGCAATTTAAAGGGTTTAATTAAAGCATTGAATTATTGCACCACTTTTAATTAGGGAAAACAATAAACAAAGTGCATTGAAAAGGTTGAAAACATGTAGCAAATGTTTCAATGAACATTTAGAGCTATTAAACATAATTTTTGGGTGATTATTGAATTTATTATGCAATTTTTCCTAAACATTCTTATTCTGCCCTTTTTAGTAAACAGAGGGAAACATGCTCAAAATTAATTCAATTGTGACCAAATAAAATACCAATGTGTAGAGTTTGTTAAGACAAATTTTTAGAGCCCAAGTTTGCTTAAATTGGATGAACCAAACTCAAGTTATGAAATTCCAAAGTTTCCAATTTTTATTGCATTTTCAGTAATTAATTATTTAGTGCAAAAAGTATTACAGAAACATGTTGCAATTTTGTTACTAATGGAAAGAGCACAAGATTTTAGATCCACAGGAATTTGAATCATTCAAATTGGAGCAAAATTCAATTTTATATTGATTTTAGAAGTAAGGATTCAGATCTGTGTTTCTGACATTCGAGAAAAAAAACAGTAAAAGAGGGAAAAAGGGTTTGGCATTGTGCCTTAGGGGGGGATCGAACCCAGGATCACTGGGCGCGCGCTAGGGGTGCTAACCAGTGCGGTAGCTGTTCGGTTTGTTGACAGGTAAGGGAGGCGCGGGGGTTAAGGTGTAGCTAGGGCGATTAACTGAACTTTAAGGTTCAGTTACTGAACCTGGGCGGACAGATCGTTGACGGCGAGGGGGTGCCGCGGCCATGCTGCTGCGTGGTGCGGGCGCTGTGTGCGTGCGGGTGCGTGGTGCTGTGGGTGCGGAGGGGTGGAGGAGAGGGAGTAGCGAGAGGGGAGAGGGAGCTCACAGAGGGGAGGAGGCGGCAGGGCTCGGTGCAGGGAGGTTGGCCGGCGGCGAGGCGAGGATGGCGGCGGCGCTCCGGGCCCTCCCCGTCCGTGTTGTGGGGTGGAGGAGGAAGCTGGAGGGGAGGGGAATCCATTCCCGTACTCGCCCTGGCCGGTGGGTGGCCCAAACGGCGGCGATCGCCGGGGGGGGGAAGAGAGGTGGGTTCGGTTTCAGTAGTTGGGTGCAGAGAGAAAGAGAGCAGAGGGGAGAAGATGGAAGAAGGGAAAATGGAGGCGGGGAGAGGGAGAAGGAGGAGAGGGGTGCGGCTAGGGTTAGGGTTAGCTCGGGTCCTAGAGTTATAGGGGGGAGGTGGGCGAGCTCAGCAGTCTGCTCCCTGTGCTGCAGACGTGGACATCGTGGATTTGGAGCCGTACGAGGAAGAAGACAGAGTGGGGGGGGTACAGGGCCGAGGAGAGTTGGTGGGCTGGGCCTGCCCCTCTCTCTCTTGCTCTGTTTTTTTTGTGCTGATTTTTTTTTTTGCTGATTTGGAAAAGGAAGAAAACTAGTTCTTTGGGGTTAGAAAATCTTAGGGATAATTTTGTAATCCATTCTTTATTGCAACAGCAACATGTGCATGCTTTGGTTTTCAAATATTTCAAAATATTTTGCTGTTTGTAAGTTGGTTGAAATTTGAATGAATTTTGAGATGAAGTGATTTATTAAAAAGAAACATTTAATTAGTGTGGACCCTCAAGTTGATTTGAAGCAAAAATGATTGGAAAGTTTTGTAATTCTCATAAGATTCAAAAGGGTTGCTGTTTGGAGAATTAATTGAATTTGAAAGGAATTTGAATTAAGTGAATTTGCTATTAAATGAATTATTGAAACTTAAACAATTTGATGGTTTGAAATTTATAGTTTAATGGAAACAATTAATTGGTTTGATTTGAATATTCATTTGGAAATTGTAACATCACAAGTATGAAACAAAAGGTTTGAAATTTGATTTGAAATTCAAATAGAAAACAAAGAAAAACAAAGGAAAACAGAGGAAAACAATTGGAAAACAAAGCAAATCAAATGCAATGAACATGATGTCATGATGCAAAACATAAAATAACAGAGAGCAAACATTCTAATGGCTATTTTTCATACTTGGGATGTTACAAAACGCCCCCCCTTGAAGGAATCGCGCCCCGAGATTCCTACTGAGAAAAGAAAAAGGTCCGGATACTTCTTGCGAAGATCCTCTTGAGCTGTGACACGTGAAACACATCGTGCACCTTGGATAGTTTTTCTGGAATTTCAAGACGATAGGCATTCCTGGCAACTCTTCTGGAAAGACGTCAGGGAATTCGCAAACCACCGGAACATTTTCGAGTAAAGGTAGAGGTTTTGTATCGAGGGTGTATAGTTGAATAGAACTTGATTCATTTGGAGAATAGACTATCTATCCAGAAGGGTGGAACAGAGTTATTGATTAGACGCCGGTAGAATAACTGAAGTGGGAAGCAACAACAAGATTTCAACGGACGAAAAGGATGTTGAGAAGAACAGGATAACGAAGCAACATTCGGGAATCACGAGAACAAAAACTCCTGAGGTACTACGGAAAACCCATCCGGGCTTCTAAAGGATCAATATCTACTGCTTAAGGAATAGAGGATCTGCTTCCGGGGCTTACACGCCTCCGTTCTCAATCATGAGTAGGAAACATGATAAATCATGTCACAACCACCTCCATTCCTATGGACTAGTAGATATAACTATCCTAGAGAAACCAGGATACATGAAATCCTAACTTGAAAGTTTGGATGAGAAGAGAAAAACAACGTTGCACTTCCTTACCAGAAAAGGGAGGGTGGGTGGGGAAAGAAGAAAAAGAACAGAATTCCTACTCTCACGTTTCAATTTTTCCTATATAGCTACAAAATAGTTTCTAGACTCAACTGCGACCAGTAAAAAGGGATCCTACAGGCTCTGATACCATTTGTCGCACCCGGACTTCTACGGGATACTCACAGTCCGCTAAATAGTAGAACAAATGGCTTACGGGGCATACCGACACCCGCATCTCAATATGAGCAGGCCAACACGTAAACGTGTGACAACCATTCTCTACTATTCATCGTCTGCGCAAACCATCCCATAGAAATCCAGATACTTCCATTGACGTACTTCATAACATACACACATGGTACGTCAACGGCTTTTGAACAACTGATATCACAACATACCTCTAAGACACAAAAGATTGAAATAAGTTGCAAATAGCTCTTATTAGAGCAGAGATAGCAAATACAATCATCCAGAGGACACATGTCCCAACAATTCATCATTACATCACAGCGGAAGCATCCAAAGTGTCTGAGTACAGACAAGATCCAAATAGGCCTAAGAGGCCGGAAACGAAAAGACGGAGCCCATCCACGAAGTCTCGGATCCTGCCCGGGTCCGCTATCTACTCGTCAGCAGTCTCGTCATACTCCACGTAGTAGCCACCATGGGGATCCTCGGAAACGTAGTCTGCGGAAACCACAGCCCCAAAGGGGTCAGTACATAAACGTACTGGCAAGCAAGACTCATAATTCACCAAAGTGTACCCAACAACATCAAGCACATATGCTTTGGGTTCAACGGAAGAAAAGGGTGATACAAAAGATGCGGCAGCTGGCTGCTATAACCAACTACAGAAACATGCTACAATTTCCGGCTAACAGAAATGAGATAAGATAGCGTATCGTAACCAACTAACAACTAACTCCAAACAAACCCATCCCGGATCTCGCCCCTTATCCAAAGAAGCAATCCGAGGATAACTCACACAGTTGGATTAGTGATGGTTCAAGTTATTGTGTCAATAAGACTATTACTAGTCAAGTTATCATTAGTTAGGTGTAAGTTGTTCTGAGTACTTGTTAGCCAGTACTTTCACCAAGTCAACCATAACCGCGGAAAACACGGCTTCTCGAGAAGATTTAACCCTGCAGGGGTGCACCAATTTGGCCGTACACGTAAGAATAACCCGCCAGATGGAATGGCCTTTCCACCAAGCGGGGCACTCAACACAACTCAACTCTTCTTCGCATCAAGCCCAAAAAACCACATGCTGTGCGTGCGCGGCTAATCGAGCCCCACGAAGAAAAGGGGACCCTCATAGCACTCTAAGACCACGCCGCACTAAATGCCGACTACAAAAGTTCCACCCTGGCGCCAAGGGTTCGCACCTTCACATGCATGCCTCAAATGGAAAGCCCGAACTAAGTGTGGCGATTTGGACGAGATGCGAATCGAATCAAATTGAGGGGGCGCCCATACACGCTTCCCACATGCGGTTAGTGCGCTCATCATGGATCAGTAGACAAGACCATTTTCCTAATTAGGGTCGACACTAGCAGGCCTCAAAACCACGCCGGGCCTCCTGCCGGTGCCTTATCAGCAAATTATTATTACCTCAGAATTAACAGTCTGTTGTTTAACATCGAGCCCCAGAACATAATAGAAAAATAGTAACAGAAAGTAACGGGTAACAGACTCGAGCAAAACAACCCTAAGCATGCTAGTAAGACACGGGCACAAGCAAAGGGGTTATAGGAGTGGAGGTGAGGCAATATCAGGGTTCAGGATATCATGTGATAGGTTCGGAGAACAAGCAACGATACATAGGGCTAGCAGAATAGACAACGGAAAGTATCGGTATCCAATGTTGAAAGGAACACAATGGTTCATGTGAGTGAATACTTGCCTGCAAACTCAGCAGCCTGGTACTGAGCTAGATCCTCAGAAGGGGTGTCGTAAGTATCGTCGGTCTCAACGTCGTCGTCCATTCGAGAAGAAGCAAACAAACAACGCAGAGAGACAAACAATCAATAACATGGCATAATGCACAAACATGGGATGATGCATGACCATTTAATTGATGCACCAAAAATAAACTAGTTGACATGGTAACATAACATGATTAAATGGACCCACATGCAATTTGGATTGCATATGGAAAGCCCATGAATTAAGGTTGGAATAATTGTTTTACAACTAACCAACAGGTGGAAGTGGATTAGCATGATGCGTGGATGAGGAAAACAGAAAGAAAACAACAATAGAAACAATTTGAAATAAGGTTTACTAAGTTTGGAATTTTATTTATTAAGTTAGGAAATTTTTGGTTCCTTAAAGGTGTTACACAAGCATTTGTTGTTTTCACCAATTTAAGTTGTTAAAAGTAGATAACAAAGTTCATACTTGAAAAGAACACAAGATTTTAGTTGGAATACATGTTTCACTTATTGAAAAAGGACTTAGAATGATTTAATTATGAATTAAACAAGTTTAAACAAGATTTAAATGAATTTAATTCAAACATGAACTTATTTGAATTTTTATTTGTGCAAAACATTAAACCAAATTCATATTTGAAAAGTTTATACTTTTATGGTTTGAAAACATATTTTATATGTTCAAAAAGAAATTAATTTGACCAAGTTATTAATTTAGCAATTTTAAATGATTTAAACAAGGTTTAATTTATTTAACCAATGTTAATTATTCAAAACATGAAACAAATTTTATATTTGAAAAGGTGGTTCAATTTAGCATGGAAAACATATTTTATTTGTTGAAAATGGATTTAAAATGAGCAAGTTATTATTTTGGCAATTTTAAATGCATTAATCAATAAACAGTTGTTTTCAGCAATTTAAATTATTCAAAACAGCAAACAAAGTTGATATTTGCAAAGTTCATGAAAAATGGGATGGAAAACATATTTTACATGTTGGAATTGGATTTGAATTGCCCAAGTTATGAATTTTGCAATTTAAAAGGGTTTAATTAAAGCATTGGATTATTGCACCACTTTTAATTAGGGAAATCAATAAACAAATTGCATTGAAAAGGTTGAAAACATGTAGCAAATGTTTCACTGAACATTTTGAGCTATTGAACATAATTTTTGGGTGATTATTGAATTTATTATGCAATTTTTCCTAAACATTCTTATTCTGCCCTTTTTAGTAAACAGAGAGAAACATGCTCAAAATTAATTCAATTGTGACCAAATAAAATACTAATGTGTAGAGTTTGTTAAGACAAATTTTTAGAGCCCAAGTTTGCTTAAATTGGATGAACCAAACTCAAGTTATGAAATTCCAAAGTTTCCAATTTTTATTGCATTTTCAGTAATTAATTATTTAGTGCAAAAAGTATTACAGAAACATGTTGCAATTTTGTTACTAATGGAAAGAGCACAAGATTTTAGATCCACAGGAATTTGAATCATTCAAATTGGAGCAAAATTCAATTTTATATTGATTTTAGAAGTAAGGATTCAGATCTGTGAATCTGACATTCGAGAAAAAAAAACAGTAAAAGAGGGGAAAAGGGTTTGGCATTGTGCCTTAGGGGGGGATCGAACCCAGGATCACTGGGCGCGCGCTAGGGGTGCTAACCAGTGCGGTAGCTGTTCGGTTTGTTGACAGGTAAGGGAGGCGCGGGGGTTAAGGTGTAGCTAGGGCGATTAACTGAACTTTAAGGTTCAGTTACTGAACCTGGGCGGACAGATCGCTGACGGCGAGGGGGTGCCGCGGCCATGCTGCTGCGTGGTGCGGGCGCTGTGTGCGTGCGGGTGCGTGGTGCTGTGGGTGCGGAGGGGTGGAGGAGAGGGAGTAGCGAGAGGGGAGAGGGAGCTCACAGAGGGGAGGAGGCGGCAGGGCTCGGTGCAGGGAGGTTGGCCGGCGGCGAGGCGAGGATGGCGGCGGCGCTCCGGGCCCTTCCCGTCCGTGCTGTGGGGTGGAGGAGGAAGCTGGAGGGGAGGGGAATCCATTCCCGTACTCGCCCTGGCCGGTGGGTGGCCCAAACGGCGGCGATCGCCGGGGGGGGGGGAAGAGAGGTGGGTTCGGTTTCAGTAGTTGGGTGCAGAGAGAAAGAGAGCAGAGGGGAGGAGATGGAAGAAGGGAAAATGGAGGCGGGGAGAGGGAGAAGGAGGAGAGGGGTGCGGCTAGGGTTAGGGTTAGCTCGGGGCCTAGAGTTATAGGGGGGAGGTGGGCGAGCTCAGCCGTCTGCTCCCTGTGCTGCAGACGTGGACATCGTGGATTTGGAGCCGTACGAGGAAGAAGACAGAGTGGGGGGGGGGGGGGTACAGGGCCGAGGAGAGTTGGTGGGCTGGGCCTGCCCCTCTCTCTCTTGCTCTGTTTTTTTTGTGCTGATTGTTTTTTTTTGCTGATTTGGAAAAGGAAGAAAACTAGTTCTTTGGGGTTAGAAAATCTTAGGGATAATTTTGTAATCCATTCTTTATTGCAACAGCAACATGTGCATGCTTTTGTTTTCAAATATTTCAAAATATTTTGCTGTTTGTAAGTTGGTTGAAATTTGAATGAATTTTGAGATGAAGTGATTTATTAAAAAGAAACATTTAATTAGTGTGGACCCTCAAGTTGATTTGAAGCAAAAATGATTGGAAAGTTTTGTAATTCTCATAAGATTCAAAAGGGTTGCTGTTTGGAGAATTAATTGAATTTGAAAGGAATTTGAATTAAGTGAATTTGCTATTAAATGAATTATTGAAACTTAAACAATTTGATGGTTTGAAATTTATAGTTTAATGGAAACAATTAATTGGTTTGATTTGAATATTCATTTGGAAATTGTAACATCACAAGTATGAAACAAAAGGTTTGAAATTTGATTTGAAATTCAAATAGAAAACAAAGGAAAACAAAAGAAAACAGAGGAAAACAATTGGAAAACAATGCAAATCAAATGCAATGAACATGATGTCATGATGCAAAACATAAAATAACAGAGAGCAAACATTCTAATGGCTATTTTTCATACTTGGGATGTTACAGAACCCTAGAGGAGCGCCTGCGCGGCGCAGCGACGGGCGGCTGGCTGGCATGGCGAGATCAGCAACAGAGCGAGGTCAGCAACAGAGCGAGGTCAGGTGGGCGAGCGGTCCACTTCTACACCCACAGGAATCAGGGCTGGCTTCTTCGTGAGTTTCTGATAGTAAGCTGAATGGCGTTTATCTCATCAGTGTGAAGCCGAATTGGTTTCAATTTGTATCGTTGTGTGAATCCAAGCCAAGTCAATTGGTAGCAACTTTTCAAAGACAGAACCTCGAATGAACATCTCATTGTTCGATAGGAATAAATGTCACTGATAACAGAATTTAAGTATACCCCTACACATTCTGATGGAGTACTACCAGAATTTTTTTCATGAAACTATTAATTTCTGTGGACTATTTTGGTTTTGTATTGTAATTTAATTTACGATTTAGAGTTAGCCCCACCTCAAATTTCATCCGTCCTCCGCCACTGGGGCATGATGTGTATTACAGCAGTATACATACACACTCTGTTCTTATTTCTACTCGAGTTGCTTTCTTCCTCATTGGTCTAACACCACACATCCTCCTGTTCCAATCCCATCAAGAAATCACTGGGATCTTGGGCAGATGCGTACCAGAAGCTGAAACGAGAGAGATTGAGAGAGACAGGAACCTGATATACTCCGATTGATTTTTTGTGATACCTCGGCGCGAGGATGACGGCTGGTGGCCGTGGTGGCGCCGAGGCGTCCTCATCCGTCCAGGCTCCTCCTCGTCCCTGTCGACAGGGCCAGAGTCTGGGGACTTGCAAGGGCGGTGGCGCCGCCATGGTTGCTGAGAACGAGAGAGGGGAGAGAAGCCATGCGTGCGTGGGAAACACAATGAGCGACATGCCGTGGTCCTCTTGCTTCCTCTGCTTTCCTGTTCTGCCGTGCGACGAGGAGGGGCTGAGCTTGCCCGGCGTCGGTGTTCCGCCTCCCCGCTTTCCAATCGCGGCCCGGTGCGTGGATGGTGACCAGCGAGACGGCGGCAACGGAGAGAAAGAGGGGAAGGAGAGGGAGGGCGACAAGGTCGCGCGGGGAATGGAGGCTAGGATTTTCTCCACGAGGACGAGCGAGATGACGGGAAGGCGTGATGGTTTAACTTTTTTTCTCTCACCCGTGTGGCCTATAAAAGCAGCGAAAGAGCACCTGGTGGCCCCACCCCAACCATCGCCCGCCACATGTACACACGCAGAGGGGCGGCAGGTCCTTCGCGATTCTTGTTTTTAGATTTGCTTGCTCTTTGCGGCCCTAAGGATGGATGTAAGTGGCTCACAAGATTTTTGAGAAAATGCCTTCAGGGCATCAGTGAGTTATAGTGCAGATTCACACCTCTGTGAAAAAGGTCTCTACAAGTTCCTTTTTGCTATTGCCTTTTAACATTATTTTTTTAATGTGCAGGTTAACATAGCATCTTAATGCAATGGCTCAAACTGATATGCCACATTCAACCTATAAACGAAGATGGTACCATAAATTGTTTTTTTGAATATGATTATGAAAGAGAATGTTCCACTTGCATCCCTTTAAACAAAGTCACCTTTTTGTGAAATTTTTACAAAGTACAGTACATGGGATCCTTCATATGCACATTTTTGTGTTTGTACTGATGAAGCATGAAGAAAATTTGATGGCACTGTCCAGTACATGATCCTTGCACACATGTAAGTTGATGGTTGTGATTGCGCAAGATGCGGTTAAACAGTCCGAGATGATTATTTTGATGAAAATTTGCCTATAAAGTAATTATGACCCTATGGTTTCAGTGTGAAGTAAAATGTCTTTGGGTGTAAACATGGTTGTTCTACTTGACAACCAGTGATTACCATTCGAAGTTTTCAACTATTTCCGCACATGTGCTTGAAACTTGTACTACAAGCCGAGACAAGTCTTAATGGGATTCACTAGGTGCAATTCTTAATTTCATGGCATATTGTGTTCTAAATAATTTAGGCATCTATCTAGTGTTCTTGGGATTGAAAATATATGTTTTATGGCCAGGTTGACACTTTATTATTTATATTTAATGTTATTTTGTTGAAAAACCGAAGATGTGTAGTCAATAGAAAACGCTCTCGCATAGATGCCCGTTGCCGGTAGCCCGTCGACCAGTCATTCGTGATTTTCTTGTCTCGCCAGCAGTGATAGGGAAACAGATGCCAATCTGACCACCTCTATATCAGCACTAGCGCATATGATGTCACCGAAGGCGGGGCGGGACGTGTCCTCGAGCTGGAGCGTGATCGGAAGTACACAATCTCCATTGAGGAGCTCAACTTGGGTTGGGCCGGGTTAGAGGTGTTGGTGGAGTCTCACCCGGGCCAAGCCGATTACTTGGTCCGCGACGATAGGTGATTCGGCCATGCCACATGAGATCAAGTGCCATTGCACGACCTCTCAAAGCACAATTTTATACATGAACATTGCATGTTCAAAATTAATATGACGAGGCAATTTTTTTGTCTTGGTCTTTTTAAACCCTTACATCTCCGTCTGCTTAAAACAGTAGGATAGAGGAATCAGGGCTGATTGCGTGCATGCTATTTTAAAGTACGAGTTCATGTCATTGTGTGATGATATGAATTGTGATTCATCACTTGTATGTCGTGGTGGTGGCATTCCTTATTATCGATAATGTTGCATCTTATTTAGGTAAATATGTAATATTTTGGACATGAATAAAAGTTTCTTTTGTTTCTATTTTGTATTATAGATGAACAACAAGAGAAATAAACTAAAATCCCAAAGCCCAAGAGATTGAAGAGGTAATCCCATCGGGTAGACTTATTCAGGATGAGCCACCAACGCATCATCTATAAGCATGTTAAATTTTTAGTGCAAAGTTAACTGCTTGTTTTCTATCTGGCCCGCAAATTCAAACGGTGATTCTTAAGATTTCTGTAGCATTTATAAAGTCAAGAAGGGTTCTCTGCATGGTACATATATCTTATTGTTTTATAGCTTGGTGGCATAATATGTTTACCCGGAAATGGCTATACCGACATTTGTCATGTTATTTGGTCTGTAATGTTTTAAAATATATTAATAATATGCTTGTGAATTTTGCCCTTGATGGGCATGGCTTGTTCATAATTTTTTATTTGAGAAAATCAATCTACGCTTCCAAATAAAAATTTGTGCGCAGATGCAAAAAGAATTGTGCGTGCTTGTCATGTGCTCGAGTACTAATCATTTAGTATAGTCACCAACGGAAGTATTTTTATGCCAACATGTATAGCATGATAAATTATGGGCAATTTACTTACTGGAAATTAGCAGCATAGCATTTCCGCATTATTTATCTTTGTACATGTATAACTACACTATATTCGAATGGGGGATGCTTTTGTCCACCCTCGAAAAAGGATGCACTTCCGGTATTGTTATTTTTTGAAAAAAAATTAGATAATTGAAGATATGTTTATGCAAAAAACAATTCACCGAGCATCCTCATCTCTGAAGTTTGATCTATTTGTCCCTTGTTTTTTTTCCTCGGATTTTGTCAATAGCTTAGACCACATCTGTAAAATTGCATCTCCACTAAGTGAACATACCACAAGGTTGTTTATAATCGTAATCAGGTGTAATATTCTTCCACGAGATGGATGAAACAACATTATAACATATCTTTGCGAAAACATCACACAATGTTGTTTCATTTTATATTTCAATGTTTTTCAGAAATTTTATTTTATTTTGTATAGTATATGTATGCTATAGTATAAAATAAAGCTCGCCCGTTCCACTACGAAAAAGAAAAGGCCACCGATCGCAACAGAAAGACGTACTAATAAAAGGAGGCGAAGCCCAACCCGCACGAACCCGTCCCCGACCTCCACCCGCAGGAAATCGCCCCCGGCGCCATTAGGGTTCCGCCGCCGCCACCATACAAACCGGCGCCGGAGCTCCATCTCCCTCCACCGCCGCCGGAGCCCCTCCCCATATTTCTTCTCCGCCCTCACTCCCGAAACCCGCCCGCCCTCGCTTCATCAAGGAGATCGACGCCTCCGACCGGAGCTCCTCCCCGCCCTAGCCGCTGACGAGAGCTCGTCCCCGATAGCCGCCGGCCGCCGTCCCCGATAGCCGCCGGCCGCCGTCCCCGTACTCCCTCCCGTGGATTTTTCAGGTGAGATCTCTCGCCTCCCGTTTTCCTGCTCCTGTTACTTGTGTTTCCATCCATGCGGTACTGTGCTCACCGATGCGGTGCGGTGCTGCTCACCGATGCTGTGCTCGCCGCCGGACGATGCGGCGTTGTGCTAATGCGCTGCTAATGTGCTATATACTACTGGATACTAGTGATGCTCCTGGAAAAATGGTAGTGTAATTTTGGTTGTTTGTCATACTGATGGTAGTGATGCTAGTTGGCACGGATGATATCATAATCTTGGTTGTTTCTGCAAGTATAGCTGGTTATGGTAATCGTGTAGTCATTTGCTCTCTATAGTAATTGTGTAGTTTTTTGTGTGTTATAGCTTGTTATTAATTTGCAACGGAGAAGGCTGTTTGGGATTCATTCTCCACCCGAGTTTTTTGCGACATTTGTATGGATGAAGTCATTGCAAAAAATAGGGATGGGGGTTGTTTGAGTAAGAAGGGGTGCACGAATCTTGGTGACAATTTTTTCGAGAAAACGCGAAAAAGGTAACAAAGAAGCAATTCAAGAACAAATGGAATGCTGTTAAAAAAGATTACACTGGTTGGATGGAGTTGCAAAATGCCACCGCGCTAGGTTGGGATCCGGAGTCAAAAACTATGGATGCAGATGAAGTCCAAAGGCAAGCAGTTACCTTGCCTGGTGATAGTGTTTCGGGTGAACACAACACGAGAGGCATCAATGCTAGACAGCGTTAGAGCTATTTGAGAGTTAGCTAGTATAATGCAGTGAAAACGTATTTTGGACAAATATATATTCATGACGGCTATGTAATCACAATTGTATTTATATGTAGTTTGATTTGAATATTACTTATGCATCTGTTATTTAATACGCATAAATTAGCCACAGTACAAGTTATCATGACTGTAAGGGTGTTTGAGACAATTCCATAGTTTACAGCCACACAGCTAGCTGGGATGCCAAAGACTAACACTCAGAACAGCAGCTTTCCCTGCACAGCCAGCCACAGCCAGCCCAAACAAAGAGGCCCAGAATCTTACGTCTCGTGAAACAAAAGTTAAATTTACCCTCAGATTTATTGTAGCCCCGTTCGTTCCCTTAACTGCAATTCCGTTCGTTTCACCTTGTGTGGGTCTTCTGAAATCTGCTAGAGGTTATTGTTAGTTTTGCATCTTTGCTAGTACAGTAATCGGGTTAATGCATTCTTGCTGCTTCTAAAATATGAAAAAAGGTAAACATGTCTGCGAGTTATAATTCATTCATTGATCCGTGCGGCTCGTAACATTTATCTGCTATTGGCAGATTCCTGCTCTTTTGGCTTGCGGGGCTGAAAGATGGAGACGAAACTAGCATTCCCCCAGGACAGCCCGCCACTTTCCATCATTTCTGCTGCTAAGATTGCAGGAATTTCCATAACCATTGATCCGACCCTTGCCCCAGGTTCAGTGCCCACACTGCACTTCAGTTCTGGGTAAGTGATTACTGTTCAAGTATAGCTTTAGGCTTTAGGTTCTTTCTCTCTGATTAACTGCTTCATATGGTTTTCTCTTGATATTACTATGGACACTTTATGACCATGATGTATTTTTGAATATTTGTTGTAGTCAACTCTGAGGATTACCTCTTCTTTTAATATCCACATTCTAATATTCCTGGTTCCAAAAATTTATTGATGGATCTGATGGCTGTTAGAACATGATGTATCAACCACCGCAATTTTTTCTGTGAAACGTGGCAGTATTTTTGTGTGGGCCTTCGTAGTGTCTGAATGAGTCTATCATGATTCTGCGCAGGGATTTTATACATGGGGTCAACACCATTCTCCGGTACATTGCCCGTGCTGCATCTGTTACCAACCTATATGGCTCGGACGCTATTCAGGCAGCACATGTATGTGTTGAGTTTACTTATGGTGTTTGCCACTAATTTTCAAAATCATCCCACTGTGTTCTGAGTTTTTATTTTCTGTACATCTGTAGGTTGACCAATGGCTCGAGTACGCACCACTCATTCTGTCAGGCTCTGAATTTGAATCTGCTTGCTTATTTCTTGATGGATATTTGGTATCTCGAACCTTTTTGGTTGGTTATAGTCTATCAATTGCTGATATTGTTGTCTGGTCAAATCTCACAGGTAATTTCCTGGCTTATTTCATCAATGAGTGATTTCTCTGTCTCTGTCTCACATTGGAGGGCACAACTCCTTTCTTCAGGAACTGGTCAACGATGGGAAAGTCTAAGGAAGTCGAAGAAATATCAAAGCCTTGTCCGTTGGTTCAACAGCGTAGCTGCAAACTATGCAGACACACTAGATGAAGTTACATCTGCTTATGTTGGAAAGCGAGGAATTGGCAAATCTCCTGCACCAAGCTTGAAAGAAAAGATGCCTGGTTTGAAAGAGAACACCTCAGGTCATCAAATAGATCTCCCAGGTGCAAAAGTTGGAGAGGTTTGTGTTCGTTTTGCCCCAGAGCCTAGTGGGTATCTCCACATTGGCCATGCAAAGGCTGCACTGTTGAACAAGTATTTTGCCGAGAGATATAGTGGGCGTCTAATAGTTCGATTTGATGACACAAATCCTTCAAAAGAAAGCAATGAATTTGTTGAGAATGTCCTGAAAGATATTGAGACGCTTGGGGTTAAATACGATGTAGTTACATACACATCGGATTATTTCCCAAAGCTAATGGAAATGGCTGAAAGTTTGATTAAGCAGGGGAAGGCATATGTTGATGATACACCCAAGGAGCAAATGAGGAGTGAAAGGATGGATGGTGTGGAATCTAAATGTAGAAACAGTACCGTTGAGGAGAACTTGTCGTTGTGGAATGAGATGGTTAATGGTACGAAAAGGGGTACTCAGTGTTGTGTACGTGGTAAACTTGACATGCAGGACCCAAACAAATCACTTCGAGATCCGGTTTACTACCGTTGCAACCCTGATCCCCATCACCGTGTTGGCTCAAAATACAAGGTCTACCCAACATATGACTTTGCTTGCCCATTTGTTGATGCATTGGAAGGAGTTACTCATGCGCTTCGTTCAAGCGAATACCATGATCGGAATGCACAGTACTACCGTGTCCTTCAAGACATGGGGCTGAGGAGAGTGGAAATCTATGAGTTCAGCAGGCTGAATATGGTTTATACCGTTCTTAGCAAGCGCAAGCTTCTCTGGTTCGTCCAGAATAAGAAGGTAGAGGACTGGACTGACGCACGCTTTCCCACGGTACAAGGCATAGTACGTCGTGGCTTGAAGATTGAAGCATTGATCCAATTTATACTGGAGCAGGTAATTTTCTAATGAGTTACTCATGATGATTTTGGAACTATGAATGTTTTGGCAACAGAGTTATTAACTCCCTTATTCTTTTTTTTTTTGCTTTTCATTTGTGAAGGGTGCTTCAAAAAATCTGAATCTTATGGAGTGGGATAAACTCTGGACAATCAACAAGAAGATAGTTGACCCAGTGTGCGGAAGGCATACTGCTGTGCTGAAAGACAAATGTGTGCTCTTGACACTTACTAATGGTCCAGATGAACCATTTGTTCGGATCTTACCAAGGCACAAGAAATATGATGGTGCTGGAAAGAAGGCTACAACTTTCGCAAACAAAATTTGGCTAGAGTATGCTGATGCATCAGTCATTAGTGTTGGTGAGGAAGTCACTTTGATGGACTGGGGAAATGCTATCATTAGAGAAATCAAGACAGATAATGGAACAATTACTCAACTAGTTGGTGAACTCCATCTTGAAGGTTCAGTGAAGACGACGAAGCTAAAATTGACATGGCTATCAGATATTGAAGACCTCGTGTCTCTCTCTTTGGTAGATTTTGACTACCTAATTAATAAGAAAAAGGTAAGACATCACGTTCTCTATGTTAACGTTGGTAGGCATGCAATGTTTTTTTTTTTGAAACGAGGCAGAAGACTTGCCATTTTCATTTATAAAGAAGTTTAAGAAGTTTTACAAACCGCGGCGTGATGCGCAATCACGCCGCAAACACAATAGCCTACTGTCGCGGCATTACACTACTCAAGCTCTTAGCACCGGCCAAACACCAAAGCGCCGCCTCGTCTTTAATCTTGGCAATGAGCATGGTGGCGGTAATGGATTGATTCCGGAATACGCGCGCGTTCCTTGCCTTCCAAACCTCCCAAGCCACAAGCATAGCAAGGGAGGCCAAAGCCTTCCTAAAAGGACCTCTTTTGTGGATGACTTCGGACCACCAAATTTTGACGGAGCCGTAAGTGTGCCACCCTCTCGGATCAATGGAGGCAAGCCAACTCTTCTTGTAGGCATGCAATCATGTGGGTACCAGAACCGTATTCATATACTACACAACTGCCAAATTGGTTATTGTTGTAGTATGAATGCGTTTTCACAGACTAGCTAGATACTTCTGGGGACAGTTACTATCTGTTCAACTATGAGTGGTTTGGCCAACTTTACCTTTGATCAGTTGCCCCCATCATTATATCCATATATTCTCACTCCATCATCTGAGTGGTATCTCAATGTACTAAATAAATCCTAATGTTTGGGACTTCTGCAGCTGGAAGAAGATGAGGACTTCCTTGACAATCTTAACCCTTGCACTCGACGAGAAGCTTTAGCTCTTGGAGACCCGAACATGCGGAATATCAAAGCAGGAGAAGTTATACAGCTCGAAAGGAAAGGGTATTACAGGTGTGATGTTCCATTTGTCCGGTCATCCAAACCAATTGTGCTTTTTTCCATTCCAGATGGTCGTCAGAAGTCCACGTCGATTGTTTCTGGAGTCTAGCTATACAAACAATGTTTTGTTAAATTGTGGTACTCTTTTGGACATTAATGTTGCAACCTTATTGGTATCGAACCGGTGATGTAATGGCTGAAACTTGGAACCTCAGATTTTGTTTTCTCAGTATCTCTTGGTTCTTCATATCGTTTATTTAGTACCCATTTGCATGTTTCTGTGGTTGCAAACTACTGTCATGAAAGGATAAGAATCGTCTGATGTAGGTGCCTTGTCTGAACATTTAGGATTTTTCCTGTTAAAATAATGCTCATATTTCAGACAACATGCTCTTAGTTTATTTTCGATGAATTTTGGTTTCATTTTCATATCCCAGTGGTCTCTCTAGAGCATATCATATCTGTGAGTTGACCAAAATTTAACTAACGTTTCATATCCACTTCTTGCATGAAAATTGGTCGCGAAGTTTGCCAATCCAAATTCTGGCAAGCAGAATTTGGCATACATGGGCATCAAACCAAACAGGCGATATATTGTGGTGAACTAATCACCGACGCAAACTTGGATCTAATTCAAAAAACTAGGAGGTGTCAGGAAGTCTTTATTTCTGCCGCATCCTTCCAATGATTTGTAAAGTTGACAGGCGTCATGAATAAAATTATACATAGTTGCGACTCATAATAGCACAAACATCCAAAGCGGTATGCGGACTAACAGTTCCAGCAATTCAGATTTTGTATCAAAATTTATCTCCCCAAAAGAGATACAACTGCGCTTGCTGTCATAACAACATTACTATGGCAAGGTACAGGAATGAACAAAAGCGAAATAAGCGTGGCTGTTGACAACAGCTCTTCCAGCTACACCCCCAGGAACCAACCACACGGTACGAGAAAAGGTCCGAAAATGTTACTTCCTCAGGCTGCCCTCGAGTCGGTCTATAGCAGCCCCCACACGACTTTGATTCCCTTCCTTTGACAAATCTGAAGGCGGCTTTGAGTTTTCGATCTCAAGATTGGCCTTCTCTGCCAGCTTCAACTGTACCCAACCTGTAGAAGAATTCCCGAGGTGAGCTTCTCAAGCAAATAACCACAAGAAGTTACCAGTGAGTTGACACCGTTTATAGCTTTATCATTTAAAAATGACATGGCACTGTTGACTTGGCAACTAGTGGCATTGTGTTTTATTAATGCGGTTGCTTATGGCAAGATAGCTTTATGTAAATGAATTCTGTGCATGCGCTTTACTGATTAACACATACTCAGAGTACACGATGAGAAGGTAGCATCAAATTTCCGCACTGGGAGGCTAAGCTCAAGACATACAAGGTGTACTTAAAGGCTACGCATCATCAATTACAAAATTCATATCACGAGGGCTGAAATTAAGTATGGGAGAAGAATCATTTCATGAAGATGCTAAACATTTCATTTGCTTTGCAGGCTGCCGTAGATTTGATAATATCATGGAGGATATTGGGAATCTACTAATATTGTATCATCAGGTCCATAACTAAGCAATTGATCTGTACATTTGAACAAGCTAGAGCCTAGAAGACCCCTTAAAAAGTATATAGTGCATTCTGCAGAGCACAGGAAAGAAAATGTCATGAGTAATTGGAGGTAAGATTACCAAGGGGAAAGCAGATTCCAGCACCGAGAACTGATCCAACCAATACATTCCTTGCACGCCACATTGGTGAACCAGGCACTGAAGGTAACATTAGTTGAGATTAACCCAGTCTACCAAGCGCTATGTGAAGTAAATACAAAATGATAACATGAAAGAATGATTTATCCCCTGCGGCGCTGTGCAGCCAAAAGAGACTGCAAAAAATTCCAAGAGGTATTTATAGTTTGTGAAGGTTCATATTGATTAAAAAAATATGGAAGATTCCTGTATGAATTTCCGCCTACTAAGGTCAATCTTCAAGGGTACAAATAAATCAAGTTTCTTGATTGATGCCAAAATCCAAGTAAAACGTATCTTGGCAGGTCAACTCCATCATTCGATGTATCAGATATAGAAATCATTGTATGGTTAGGGGCGACATAGCCACAGCCCACGCGAAGCTCCTGAAGGGAGCCAACTACATATAAAGACTAAATAGCATGTAATGGTTTGATCAAGGCCTACAACATAAATATTTTAACAACTACAAGAAATGAAGAGTAATATCACGTTTACTTCTAACAATGAATGAAGTGCCAATGTTTATTCTATTTTAATCATTTTTCTAATTACTCTTATGTACACTATTCATACTGCAGTAAAAGTATTTCATAAGCTCTTCCAAGTTATACAATTCAAGAAAGAGTAGGTAGGGGGTTTTCTGTGACCAATATTTCCAATGTTTTAAACCAAGTATTTTTTTTAAACATGTTGTAATATGGTGAGGTACATACATATAAGCCCAAAAGCAGCCGCGGTAGCTGATCCAGCTCCAGCAATATTGAACACATCATGTACCCCACGGTTGTCAATAAGAAGGTTCTGAATGCCAAAGAAAGTTGCAGTGAACATCCCAAGGCGAGCACCACCAACTAGGGAGCCTTTGGCAACCCGGATGAACCTTTTCTCCATTGCATCTCTCATCAGCCTATACTGTTCGCGCTTGTCTGTGGTGCTTCCCATCTTCAACATAACTTCAGCATCCTTGCTCTGTAAAATATGACACAGTTTTCACACAAGTCATTCTTCTGGCCTGAAGTGTGCTACCTATTTTGGGAGGGATATTATCCTCGAATAGAAAGGGTTAAGCACTAAAGTATGTAAGCACAAATTTTGGATTACCCGGTCCAACGTAGGAGACACGTAATTTCCATTTAATCCTATATTTTTCAATAATTTCACAGAATCCATCCTTTATTTCGTGATTACATAGAATTCTACAAGAAAAACACAAGTTCCAGCATTGCAGGTCGAGTTAACTACTGAGCAAGGAAACAGAAGATTTTATATAACCTGGCCTAAGATGCAAAATGGACATAAGAGAATAGCAAATATGTATCGTTTCACCAGTCAATGGGGATGCAAATGCATCCCTTACATCTACAGGTTATCAGTAAGCACTAAACTCCATGAACATCCACTCACGTTCCATACGAAGCAATAACACAAAGGAGGATGCTATAATAGAGTAGGGTGGCAACTTACGACGTTAGCGTTGGCCTCCTTGGCCCCCCCGTAGAGCAGACCGGTGAATACGCCGACGAGGGTGCCGGTTCCCCAGCTTACCGTCCCCACAGGCCCGGCCCTCGACGGCGTGGCTACCGCATCCGCCTCAGCCTCCTCCTAATTCCCACCCAAACGCGTCAGAAAAACAAAACTGAAGACACATCTCTGAACACAAGCAGTAGGGGAAAGTTCGCCACCGTGGGGGAGGTAGAATTTGGCGGATTTGGCGGCGGCTCGGCGGGAGGAGGCGTCGGGGCGGCGGGCATAGCGATCTGCTGCAAGGCTGCTGGCGCTCCAAAATAGACTGAAAGAAGGAGGCACTTCGGGCGGGCGGGTGTTGGAGTCAAGTGACGGTAGGTTAGCGCCGGCGGTGATCCGTCGAGAGCGGCGAGATCACCGGGTGGAAGTGGACGCCGGAAGTAAGCGGCGAGTGGAAATGGATGGAGAGAACCGGAGAAGGTCAAGTATCTGGGCCTTTTCCTGGTAGGCTAGGCTCGTACTGCTGTTTACGGGCTTTCCTATAGCCCACCGATACAGCTTGGCAGAACAACCGGGAAGGAAAAGTCTCTAGTTGCCTATCTGATTCAACGTACTCAGAACAGGATCGAAGTTCAGTTGGCGTGGTGGTGCAGAACATCAAATTTTTATGCACTGGCTTTTTTTTTTGAGCAACTCTGCGGCGGGCTTAGCCAGCCTGAGCTATATTAAGCTAGAACAGTGTGGATCCGATACAAATAGGGTTTTGGTTCAGGGCGGCTCGAAGGGAGTACACCAATTTATAAGTTTGTTGGTGACATCCGAGTTTGAGCAGCGATTGGCCCAGAGCCGGATGTCATCAAGGCATCTATTAATAAGGGTGCTAAGAGGTTCGTCCACGTTATTGAAAACGAGATTGTTCCGGCGTTTCCAAATATTCCAGGCGATGGCGGTGCAGATGGTTGCAGATGAGAACGATATTTGCCGTTGGCTCTAGATTTCCTGGACAGTGTCAGGTGTGGGCGACGTCGGGAAGAAGAAGTCCCATGCTTGACGCGCGCGGGGGCAGCGGACGAGAAGATGATCAACATCTTCTAGCCTGCCACACGAGAGGCAGTCCGGGGAGCTGCCCAATTGGTGGCGGAAGCGGCGGTCGTTGGTGGGGAGGCGACGTCGGCGGCCCAGCCAGTTGAAGATCCGACATTTGAGCGGGGCCGCGTTTCTCCGGACCATCTTAGCTTGGTCATCAGTCGGAAGCTGCCTGAAAAAATTAGCATAGAAACTTTTGTTCGAAAGACGCTTGTTAGAGTAGCGGCATAGGCGCGAGTCGTGAGTATCCGTGTCTAGGTTTAGCTCCCCAAGAGCCGAGTTGAGATTTAGAAGATCAGTTGCTGCCGCAGCGGACAGGCGGGGGGCTAGAATAGAGAAGAGGGTGGAGGAGCAGACATAATGCACTGGCTTCGTCAAAGCCTTCTTCAACCATGCTCCTCGGTGGCGATTGGGTCTCCTCGAAGATGTGGCCAGGGTTTGGCGACTTGACATATGGTTTGGGCCCAGCCAAGCTGCTGCAGCAGCTCAGGGCGCTGGCCCTCGCGCCGGTGTGTTCCTCTCCCGGCGGCCGATCCCACGTCTCCAGATTCCGGTGGGATGCAACTTCATATGCGGCTTCAGGCTGTGCATTTTCTGTCTCCTCACCAAGGATTGAACTTCAGTCTGCACCGCTCCATGGTATGCTTTCACAAGCAGTCACTTCAGAATTAGGCTTGCAGCAATTGGTAGCACCCCTTTTTTGTTGCTACAAGCCTGGTACGTCGTTGTTTGGAATGAGAAGCAAGGCAACTTCATGGATCAGATTTTATTGAGAATATTTGGTGTTCTCTCCATAGCTCAGTCCCAAGACAAATGTAAGGAGAGTGACAAGTTTAATCTACAATGTCTTTGCATCATATTGATATATATATATATGTAGAAGAACGCACGAAAAACTAGACCGCATGCTGATGAGTACCTATTGGGAAGATAAGTTTCCATTGGTAACGATGCGCGCTCTTGAGCGTATTGAGACATTGTCGGACCATGCTCCGCCCCTTCTCTCAACTGGAACAACGAAACCACATCCACAATCGCAGTTTAAGTTTGAACTTGGTTGGTTATTACGTGATGGTTTTGATGAGCTAAGAGAGTGTGGAGCAAACCGGTCGTCGGTGATAACCCAATCCGGAGATGGAATAATAAAATGCGCAATGTGCGTAAATATCTCCGTGGATGAGTTAGACATACGACGGGTATGCTAAAAAAAGAGAAAGAACATCTTTGTTCCATTATCGATGAGTTGGATCGGATCACTGAGACGAGGTTGCTATCTACGCAAGAGATTGAACTTAAAAGTCAATCAAACGCAAATATGGCACAAATGTTGCGAGAAGAGGAACTCAAATGGTATCAAAGATCTAAGGCTCAATTTATTCTTGAAGGAGACTCGAACACTCGTTATTTTCATAATTTCGCCAATGGCAGACACAGGAAAAAACGAATTCACTCTCTCCATCAGGATGAAGGGCTGATTGAGGGACAAGAGTGTCTCAAGGCTTATATCACAAAGTTCTATAAATGTCTGTTTGGGGCTCCTGGAGTAAGTAATACTTCTATGGACGAGACCCAAACAGATGATATTCCCCAAGTCTCCAATGAGGAAAACGTCTTTCTTAATGCTCCCTTCTCGGAAGAGGAGATAAAGAATGCGATGTTCCAAATGGAGCATAATAAGGCACCTGGCCCGGATGGTTGTCCCGCAGAGTTTTACCAGCATTTTTGGTAGGTCATTAAGGATGACCTCATCGAGATGTTTGGTTGCTTACAGAGTGGACACTTAGAGCTGTATCGTCTTAATTTGGGGGAAATCGTTTTGTTACCTAAGGTTTTGGAGGAAGAAATGATACAACAGTATAGACCAATCTGCCTTCTCAACGTTAGTTTCAAAATCTTTACAAAGATTGCAACCATGAAGTTAAATTTGGTGGCAGATCATGTGGTAAAACCTACGCACACTGCATTTATGCAGGGTAGGAATATCCTTGATGGGGTCGTGATTTTACACGAAACCATACATGAGATGCATTCGAAAAAACTAAATAGTGTAATTCTTAAAATAGACTTTGAAAAAGCCTACGATAAGGTGAACTCGGAGTTTCTCCAACAAACTCTGAGAACAAAAGGATTCTCAGAAGAGTTGTGTGCTCTAGTTCACAGTTTCGTGGAAGGAGGTAGTGTAGCTATCAAAGTCAATGACGATGTTGGTCGCTACTTCCAAACCAAAAAAGGCTTAAGGCAAGGTGATCCGCTATCGCCAATATTGTTCAATATTGTGGCAGACATGTTAGCGATCATGATTAACACAGCTAAGGAAATCAGTCAGATTGAGGGAGTAATTCCACATCTTGTCGAAGACTTGGGTACCCCATTGCCACCCAAGGATATCCTATCTCTGATTAAAACCTTGTCCTGATGATCTTAAATATGCTTATATTGATGAGAAGAAAATAGATCCTGTTATTATTAGTGCTAAACTTTCAGGTGAGGAAGAGGAAAGATTATTGGGAATTCTGAAGAAACACCGTGGAGCTATTGGATATACTTTTGATGATTTGAAGGGGATTTCTCCTACTATATGTCAACATGCTATTAATATTGAACCTGATGCAAAGCCAGTTGTTGAACATCAACGTCGTTTAATTCCCAAAATGAAGAAAGTGGTAAGAAATGAGGTATTAAAACTCCTTGATGCTGGTATTATTTTTCCTATTGCTGATAGTAGATGGGTAAGCCATGTGCACTGTGTTCCTAAGAAAGGTGGAATGACTGTTGTACCTAATGAAATTAATGAGCTTATTCCATAAAGAGTAGTTAGTTGGTTATAGCATGTACATTGATTTTAGAAAGGTTAATAAAGTTACTAAGAAATATCATTATCCTTTACCCTTTATTGATCAAATGCTAGAGAGGTTGTCTAAGAAAACTCATTTTTTGCTTTCTTGATGGTTATTCTGGATTTTCTCAAATTGTTGTTAGGGAAAAATATCAAGAGAAAACAACCTTTACTTGTCCAAAAGGTACTTATGCGTATAGACGTATGCCTTTTGGTTTGTGCAATGCTCCCGCTATGTTTCAAATATGCATGTCTGCTATTTTTCATGGTTTTTGTGAAGACATTGTGGAAGTATTCATGGACGATTTCTCCGTCTATGGAACTTATTTTGATAATTGTTTGCACAACCTCGATAAAGTTTTGCAGAGATGTGAGGAAACTAATCTTGTTCTTAATTGGGAGAAATGCCACTTTATGGTGAATGAAGGAATTGTTCTTGGACACAAAATTTCTGAAAGAGGTATTGAAGTTGATATAGCTAAAGTGGAAGCAATAGAGAAAATGCCATGTCCCAGGGATGTGAAAGGTATTCATAGTGTTCTTGGTCATGCTGGTTTTTATAGGAGGTTTATTGAAGATTTCTCTAAAATATCAAAGCCTCTTACTAATCTTCTTCAAAAAGATGTACCATTTATTTTTTATGATGATTGTAAGGAAGCTTTTGAAACTTTAAAGAATGCTTTAACTACTTCTCCTATTGTTCAACCACCTGACTGGAATTTACCTTTTGAAATTATGTGTGATGCTAGTGATTTTGCTGTAGGTGTTGTTCTTGGACAACAAGTAGATAAGAAATTTAATGTTATTCATTATGCTAGTAAGACTCTTGATGCTGCCCAACAGAATTATGCTACTAGAGAAAAAGAGTTCTTAGCTGTAGTTTTTGCATGTGATAAGTTTAGACCTTATATTGTTGATTCAAAGGTTACTATTCATACTGATCATGCTGCTATTAGATACCTTATGGAAAAGAAAGATGCTAAGCCTAGGCTTATTAGATGAGTGTTGCTTTTGCAAGAGTTTGATTTGCATATTGTGGATAGGAAGGGTGCTGAAAATCTTGCTGCTGATAACTTGTCTAGATTGGAAAACATTGCTTTTGACCCTATTCGTGTTAATGATAGTTTTCCAAATGAACAGTTGGCTCCAATAAAGGTAAAATCCCAAGATAGTCCTTGGTATGATGATTATGCTAACTTTATTTTTTCAAAGTATTTGCCTCCAACATTTACAACTCAACAAAGAAGAAAATTCTTCTATGATTTGAGGCATTATTTTTGGGATGACCCACACTTATATAAAGAAGGAGTAGATGATATTATGAGAAGATGTGTTCCAGATCATGAACAATGTGAAATATTGAAGAAGTGCCATGGTAGTGCTTATGGGGACGTCACGCTGGAGATAGAACCACACAGAAGGTTCTACAATCAGGTTTCTATTGGCCTACTCTCTTTAAAGATGCAGGTAAATTTATTTTATCTTGTGATGAATGTCAAAGAGTTGGTAATATTTCTAGATGTAATGAAATTCCTATGAGTTATTCTGTTGTTATTGAACCTTTTGATTGTTGGGGATTTGACTTTATGGGCCCTTTTCCTCCTTCGAATGGTTACACTCGTATTCTTGTTGTTCTTGATTATGTTACTAAGTGGGTAGAAGCTATACCTACAAAAAGTGTTGATGGTGAGACCTCTTTAAAAATGCTTAAAGATGTTATTTTCCCTAAGTTTTGTGTGCCTAGATCTCTTATGACTGATGGAGGTTCTCATTTTATTCATGGTAGTTTTATAAAAACCCTTGCTAAATATGATGTTAATCATAGAATTGCCTCGGCTTATCATCCTCAAACCAGTGGGCAAGTAGAATTATCAAATAGAGAAATTAAATCTATCTTGCAAAAGACTGTTAATAAATCTAGGAAGAATTGGTCTGATAAGTTGAATGATTCTTTATGGGCTTATAGAACTGCTTATAAAAATCCTATGCGTATGACTCCTCATAAAATGGTTTATGGAAAAGCTTGTCACTCGCCTTTAGAATTAGAACACAAAGATTTTTGGGCGGTGAAAGAACTAAATAAAGATTTTAAACTTGTTAGTAAGAAAAGAATGCTTGATTTGAATCATTTAGATGAATGGAGATGTGAAGCTTCTCAAAATGCTAAACTCTTTAAAGAGAAAGTTAAACAATGGCATGGTAAAAGAATCCTTAAAAGAGAGTTTCATGTTGGTGAGAAAATTCTATTGTATCGGCCTCATCTCAGATTTTTTGCAGGAAAATTACTCTCCAGATGGGAAGGACCTTATATTATTGCAGAAGTGTATCGTTCGTGTGCAATCAAAATTGCTTCCCTTAAAGACAACACTACACAAGTGGTAAATGGGCAAAGAGTCAAACATTATATTTCTGGGGATTCCTATGATGAAGATGTTGATGTTATTCAAGTAATGACTCCGGAGAAGTTCATTAGAGAGAAGATTCGAGAATCTGCAAAGTCTGCTTTGGAATAGGTAACAGTTCTGTTAAGAAAAATTTGTGGAATACCTTCCAAGTTACAATTTATTGGTTTTTGGAAAATATGAAAAATACCGAGCCGAAGAAGAGTAGGAGGAGGTGCCTGAGGGAACCATACCATGCCTGGGCGCGGGCCCACCCTTGTCCGCGCCTGGATATTGTGTGGACGCCCCAGAGCCCCTCTCCGACTCGTTTTTTACCTGGACTTTCCTTTTGTTATGCATGTTTCTGATATTTAACCCCCCGGACCCCTCGAGGTCCGTATATCGTTTTCTCATTGTGTTTCTGTTTCGAGATGTTTCTGCCAGGATCTGTTTTCAGTTTTAGAAGCACCATGGTCTCCGCCAACAACAACAAGGGGAAGGGACCGAAGGAAGATGATCTCCAAGACCGGAAGCCGGAGGAGGAGATCGAGAGTGGAGCTGAAGGAGACGTAGAAGAAAACCCACGAGTGCATCCACACGCTACCATCACAAGCATTGGAGTGGTTGCAAAACCTTCCAAGCAAACGACAAGGATGAGCACCGGAGGGAAGGCCCCATGTCACTTTTTAGCTTCAAGGACACCACTTTCAGGCATAAAGAAACATTTCCGTACTTCAATTCATGAGCATCAATCTAGGAGGGTGCCCGAGGCAAAGTTGCCTTCTTGCTGGGATATGGATCGTTCTGACCGTGCAAATGGAAAAAGCTCTCAACCTAAGGAAGTGTGGGGGGAAAATCTTGATGTCTAGAATTCACCGTCTGACAAGCACGCAAACCGTATTGAGCACAATACAGAGATGATGCGTATGCTTATGGTCGCAATTGAAGATCCGAAGAAATCAATTGATAAGCTTATTGAGAAGGTTTCTCCACCACCACCAAAGAATTAATTCGTCATTGGTATTGGAATCCCCTTGGCTTGTTCCAAGCTTGGGGGAGTGCCGCGGTATCACACCTTTATATTTCACTTTTTACCTTTTAGTAGATTCATATCATGAGTAAAGAAAATATCATATAGGATGGTTTGCAGTATGGAAGTATCACTCTTTAGTTGGTTATCGTTGTATCCCTTGGTTTGAGTTGCCGTAATGAAATATTAATGAGAAGTTTCATCATCTACTTGCTCTACTTTATTTTAGTTTGCAATTTTTGTTATGT
The DNA here is from genome assembly GCA_028641055.1 of Alopecurus myosuroides. NCBI lineage: Eukaryota > Viridiplantae > Streptophyta > Magnoliopsida > Poales > Poaceae > Alopecurus > Alopecurus myosuroides. The sequence goes on from CM054058.1 coordinate 360,628,129, forward strand.
GGTTGATATTTTTATTAGTATTGGTATCAATGTTGGAGCTTCAAGTTAATCTAGTTGGTTTTGGCACACTTAGCATTGGTCAGTAGCAACAATTCGTTGAGACTTAAGTAGAAAAGAGGGAGTTGCATGTAGATATATTATTCCATGATCTTTTTTTCTTGTTAGCTCATAAGCTTAGTATTCTCAATTAAGTTTGTTTGTACCTTCAAGGAATATTGCATGATTGTCTTTATCATATATGTGTTTGTTGTTTTACCTCAATTCTTATGCTTGCTACCCAACCTTGCTAGCCAAAAACCTGTACTGAGAGGGAATGCTTCTCGTGCATCCAAACCTTAAGCCCCAAAACCTTGCCATTTGTGTCCACCATACCGTCCTATATGTGGTATTTCACCGCCACTCCAAGTAAATTGCTTGTATGCTACCTTTAAACCTTCAAAATTGCACCTGTTTTGTGCCCCCGTTTTAGCTCATGAGGATGAAAATAGAGAATCTTTATCTCACTTGTTGATTGGATTTCACACTCTAGACTAGTGACTTCATTCGCTTATCCAAATGCTAGAAGAGTTGGCAGCGGGGTTTCCAGCCCCAAATAATAATACAAATTCTCTTCACTATTGTTGCCCATGATTTATCAGTCAAAGCATAATTGTGTAAACAAAAGAGAAAGAGGGATGACCTTCTATACTAGTTGCGTCCTTCAATGGGAGCCGCTCTTGGGAAGTCTAGTTGGCTTGTGACGTACTGTATTTTGTGTTTGTCATTTGTTGACATAAATGTACACCTCTCTCAAAATTAGACACTCCTCCGTGGTTTGTGATTGTTGGCAGGCACCCGATGATTTGGTTAGCCATGGTTTGTGTAAGAAAGGTTGGGAGGAGTGTCAACCATTTTATACCTCTGTTTTACAAAATGAAAGCTCTAGCACATGAGTGATCCATGCTTCCCTCTGCAAAGGGCCTATCTTTTACCTTTATGTTGAGTTAGTAAACCTACTTCTTTCTGTCTTAAACAAGCATTTGAGTTGTTGTGATCCATCCATCTATATGTTAATTTTCTCAATCATGTTCTTTATTCTTCCTTGTTTGTACAAATGCTTTTATCTGTTTTAATACCACTTTGAAAGTTACCAATGTCTGCAAAGAGACTATTATAATTGAGCATGATAAACTCTGCAATATAAGCTCTAGTATAAAGACTCTGATCGAAAGATAAGTACAATGTTAATTGTTTTCTGACAAAGAACGAAGTTTGCCTTTACCAATTTTGATTTACCTTTGCACCTGTATTGTGATTTCCTCTACTTGTTTCAAATTTGACTATATGAGAGGAAGTTTCTGTGTAAAATTACTTGTTCTTTGTTACATGTGATGCCTCTTGTACGTATTTTATTTATCGACACCTCACTCCTGTGGTCATGTTTACTGACTTCGGTTTCGCTTGGGGACAAGCGAGGTCTAAGCTTGGGGGTAGTTGATACGTCCATTTTGCATCACTGTTTTATATTGTTATTTTATGTTATTCATCGATATATTTCATGTTATGATGCACCACTTATGTTATTTTTATCTTATTTTGCATGTTTCATAATTTTTGGAGAATAAACACCAGAACCAGAAATCTGATGGAAAAAGCACCGTCAAGATACCCTATTTCAGAAGATCAGAAAAAGAGGGGGACACCGAAGGAGTCTTAGAAGTTCTGAGGAGGAAGTTAGCCAGAAGGGCACCGGAGGGGCCACCTGGGGCCCACACTACCAGGCGGCGCGCCCCCCTCTGGCCGCGCTTGGGGGTGGTCTGCCCCCTGGCCCACTCCTAGGCGCCCCCTTTCTTGTACTTGACCCCCAGGGAACCCTAAGCCCCAACACATCATCGAAGAATTATTCCGCTGCCGCCTCGGGGCGGAAAACACCGGAGAGAGAAAAGCTCTCCGGCAGGGAGAAATCTGCCCGGGAAATTCCTCCCCGGAGAGGGGAAATCATCACCATCGTCACCGTCGTCGCTCCGGGCATCATCAAGTTCGCCATCGTCATCATCATCACCACTAGCACCATCACCCTCATCATCCACCTTATGATTACTTGTTAGTAGTTGATGCTTGTGAGATTTATCGGTGTTAGCACTTTATGACCAGATTGTTATTATCCATTATATCACCTCTGATTATGATCCATATGATGTCTTGTGAGTAGTTCGTTTAGTTCTTGAGGACATGGGAGAAGTCATGATGTTAGTAGTGAAGTTATGCTGAAGTAATATCTCGTGGTTCGGTATTTAAGTTGTTGTGCTATTCTTCTAGTGGTGTCATGTGAACGTCGACTACATGATACGTCACCTTTATGGGCCTAGAAGGATGCATTGTGTATTTGGCTACTAATTGTGGGTTGCCGGAGTGACAGAAACCTAAACCCCCGTTGGGAAACCAATGTACGAGGGAGTGTATGATCCCGGAGTTTGAATACTATGGTTAGATTTATCTTAGTTACTTTCTTAATTATGGATGCTTACGAGGGGTATAATCACAAGTGTGTATGAGTCCTAGTTGGGCAGTGCATTAGCATAGGTTCACCCACACAACACTTCACGGACCAATAAATATTAATCAACTGTAGTGAAGCGAAAGCACTTGACGTAATTCTCATGTGTCCTCGAGAACGTTTGGTATTCATAATTAGAACATCCAACTTGTCCTTTGCTCTCAAAAAGGATTGGGACACTCGCTGCAATATTATTTACAATTTTTTATTTACTCGCACTTTATTTATCTGCTATATCAAAAACCTCCAAAAATCCATTTGCTAGTGTTTAAAGTGAACCCTCTATCCAACCTGCTTGTCAACGCCTTCTACTCCTCGTTGGGTTCGACACTTTTATTTATCGAAAGTACTACGATACACCCCCTATACTTGTGGGTCAGCATGTAGCACCCCCAAATATGAACCTGCCGCCTCTCCAACCACATACTCAACGGCCTGTCCAGCAGCCGGTACGTTTCCACACACCTGTTGGTCATTATACTAACCCAGTGGACAATGTCTGGGAAGCTACGACCTGCCTCGCCTAGATCCCGATTTATGAGTCTACTCCACTTGGGTATGAGGCAAAGAGAGAGATTGTTGTATTGCAGACTGTGGTGGTACATCAGCTGAACTACCACGGTGGGGCAGACAGGTTACAACTGAAATTCAGCACCGCGGAGTCATTATGGGAACTCCCCAGCGCCAACTGGCTCAAGCAACGCAAGGCGACAGAGGGAAGCCCAAAATCCACAGCAACCCCGGATGGCTTTGTTCGCTCTAGGAATTACAAACACCGAACATGTGTCAGACACGCGGTCAGTGAGGAAAATCGAGGACATCAGCCAATTCAGCACACGAACGCAGTACCCACCACAACCCATAACCCACATTCTCCACCACCTTTGGCAACTCCTGTAGGAAGAAGTTTTGGAATCCAATGTCTAGGCTCGGCCTTGCGGAGTAAAAGGCTTCCCATGGACTTCAAAGGACCTCGAAGGGTTCCAAACTATACTACAGATATGGAGCCAGCTGAGTGGATCGAGAGTTACGATATGAGCATGGAGACTTTGGACGTATATGCGCACGATATCTGAGCATAATGCTAGAAGGAACATCTAAAACATGGGTGAAAAACCTACCCCACAACTCTGTCAATACCTGGCAGGAATTGAGAGAGATGTTCATCAAAAACTTCGGGGGACATGCAAACGCCCAATGAAAATTACAAACGTGGAAAACTATGTTCAAAGGGAGACGAAGTTATCATAACATTGGTCGCGAAGGTTCGCCCAAATTATCCATTCTTCAGATAGTATTACGGCGGAGTCGGATGTCTTGATCCTGGAGAGGAACTACAGATTTGAACCTCTTAAGCACAAGCTGGGAAGGACGAAAACCACCGTGGACATGAGTGAAATTATGAACACCATGACCAAATATGCAAGATCTGATACAACAAAGGACCCAGAATCTGATGATGAGAAGTCTGGGAAAGGAAATAAAAATGAAAATAAGCCTCCAATAAGCCAAAGCACTCCAAAGAACGGGCAAAACAACAATAAGAGGAAGAGCGACGATGGAGCTTCATATTTGGTGGCAAACACACATACATGTTATAAAAACTAGGGATAGAAGAGTACTTATAGAGGAAATCAGCAACAACAGTTTCATCCAAAAAATTATGAACAAAGCCACTAAGCTCTCAAGGGTCCGTGCCCAAAACACAACAGGACTGGAAGACCGGCCAACCACTCTTGGGAAAATCGTTTCATCATGCAAGGTTTTCGCGGCCACGACAATGATGGACATCATGGGCCCGGAAATAATGGAGGAGGTCACTCTGGGAACATGGGAGGAGGAAGTCTGGGTTCACATAACTCAGGACCCTATCTAAAAAAAACATAACTCAAGACCCAGAAACCATGGACCCAGAAATTCGGGAGCCGGTCAAGGAGGTCCTCCCTAGGGAGGACAATCCGAGTTCCAGAGCAACCCGAAACAGCTGAGCCAGGATGTCGCGACCCCGGACCCAGAGGTATACATACTGTTATGCACTTCTAGCCATAACAAACAGCGGCAGGTAGAACGGATTAATCGGCACGCATGCCGGATAACTAGGTACTACTACTCCTTGTGTCCATGCTAGTCATAACCAACTATCCATATCAAACCGTACATGAGTCGTATAAGACTGAAGGAACGGGACCAAATCTATACAGAGATGCTATGTGTCCAGGAAGTGCAACAGCAATCAAGGGTTACTGGGGTTACCAAGCCCAAGCCGAGTAAACATCGGCAGACGTGCTCGGAAATGGATCATCGGCCCCACAACCCCTCGAATACGACAACGACACGGGCATAGCCAAAACTGTATAATGATGAGCTCGAAACCAACAACCGATCAAAGCAGCACTCTAGACATGAAGCTATATAAATCAAGTACTACTAGAGTATATCTTTACAAACAGAGGTCACATGGCCCAAAATTACATCAGACTACGGATGTCAAATTATGTTGCTAGTCAACAAGATACCAAAACGCCTAAGAGGCCACAACATAAGGCGACGTCCCAGACCATAGATTCCAGGCTGCTACCTGGGAACCCCAAACTAAATGGAGGTACTAGACAAGACTTAATTAACCTATTATATATCTGCTTGCTCCTAAAGGGTTTATGAAGGTTGTTTTGCGTAATGCAATCTTTGTTTCAAATAGAGGGAGATAGAGAAGCTTTTAAACGGATCTTTTAAAAGAACAGACTGGCTTCATGCATTGTCTTCAAATCCTCCGAAGAATCATCTCCAACACTTGACAACCGAAAACACCTCTTGAAACCAACCATTCATTGACAACACCTTTTACGTCAGATTCAAGTTATCTATGATCCCAAAATCCTTCACCAAGTCGTCCTTAACCATGGAAATGGCTTTTCGAAAATATTTAACCCTGCAGGGGTGTACAACTTTATCCACACGTACCAATCGACTCCTAGTGCCACTAGATTAGCACTTGTCCGGGAAGTACCGGCAGAGTGTGGTTGACCACGACTTTTCCCTTGCCTCGCCTATTCCATGAGTCGCTCCGAGTATAGATGGTCCGCCAATAGGGAGTGGCCATCTCCTGCCGGGTCTCTATCGTTGTGCGCAATGCTAGACGGTTATCTACCCACAGAGCGCTGATACACCACCACGTCCTAGTTTTGAAAACGTTTTTAATATCCCCGCAAATCCAAATGGAACACCCAAACTAGGCGACTCATAAAACAAACTAGGCAAGTTGAGACTAAGAGGAATCCAATCCCCGCGTGGTTGCACATTCAGTCTTGGCTTCAAAGGCGAGAACTCGCTCCTAGGGACATGAACGAGGAAAATCACCACATCCTATGTGGAAACTCACCTAAGACTTTTACCATATTAAACACACACCTCTGATCTTACCACGTCATCTTGTCATACTAGATTCATTCGTAACTCTGAGTCATCAACCGGATGAAACAGAGATCAACATGCATGTATGACCAAGCATGGAATATTTGAGGCTCTAGCGACACACACAAACAAAATCTATGACTACTAGGAGCAGTGAATCATGATATCCGGGCTATGAAAATAAATAGGATAACTCTATCTACGGGCCCAAAATACTTTATAAAGCATGCATCGTAAGAGAGACAAAACACTTCGAAAACATATATGGGCACATGAGAGGTTATGCTTGCCTTGCTTCAAGAAAACCAGATAAAGCCTTCAGGAAAAAGTAATTGACTTGTCATTTAAGATCAAGTATTCGTCATTGCAGATGTCGATCTTCTCTTCGGAGTCGCGTTCTACCGATAAGAAGCAAATACCTAAAAGGAAACAATCAACACATGGCATCGATGCAATACGCAATATGTACACATGAGAAAGTTAATGCACTTCAATAAAATCCTAAACATGTTTGATGGGTTGCTAGGGTTCGCATGACAATTATACATTTTTATTGAAATTAGCCCCTAAATGGATCTCGGAGGGCACTTCGGGCAATTCTAAAAGCGAGTCAATGTTAAAGTGCTCAGATGGGTTTGAAAACATCATATATGCATTACATTTGCCTTTCTTAGAATTTTGGTATATAAATTGTAGTTTCATGAAATTATTGAATAAAATATATTTTTTCCATTTTTAAATGATTTTAAACAATATTTAAATAATGGTAAAATTTTAACTTATTCAAACATGTTTCAAAATGACATAAACAGATAGAGTTCATTTTTATGAGCATTTCCATATATTATTCATATTTTTCTGAATAACAGAATTAAAGTTATTCATTTTTCAATATCAAACTATTTTCTGAAATTCTATTAATAGTGGCCCCATGTGTCATGCAGATGTCACCTAGACGTCAGCGGCATGGACATTTCTCTGTTGAACGCCAATCGCGCGATTCATCGCGAATTGGCCGAAACCGTTAAGTGCGTTGGGTGGAGGGGACGACGGTGAACCAAACTGTGGCGGCGCCGCCCCAAGTTGGTGTAACACACCTCACCTGTTATCGCTAGTGTAGCGGGCCATGGGCCGGGTTTGTTCAATTGTGTGGGGCGAGGCCCAGGTACTGTCGTTATAACGGTCATCGCTGTAATCGTACTGGCTATCGAATGAATGAATGAAACAGTCAATCCCTTCCCCTTTCTCTCTCTCTCGTCCCCTCCTGGTCCCTCTTTCCTGATCCCCTCTTCTAGCTCGTGATCTCAAACCCTAGCTCCGGCAATCACACCGGAGAGAGGTATTACAGTTGGTCACCGGAAGCTCGCCGGAATTCCAATTCCGCGGCGGCCGCCGGCGGTGCGTGACGATAGGGACGGAAATGGGCGCAATTAACTAAGGGAAAAGGTCTATGAGGACGAAGAGCTCACCAGGAGCGTGTTTCCGGAGTCAGGAAGGCAAGGAGATGATGGAGCTCGCCGGAATAGCCCATGGCAGTGACGACCGGAGATCGAAGAAGACGACCCGATTGCGGAGATTGCGGCCTCCTCGGCTCACAGGAGTTGTGGAGGAGGAAGAGGAGACAACAGCGGAGCCCATGGCATGCTCAGTTGGTCGTGGGGCCGCCGAAAATGGACGTACATATGCGGTGGCCGTACGGCTAGGGTTAGTGTTTTCTGGCACAGCGAGGACAATAGAGAGAGGGAGGGTGAGCGATTGTGAGGGACTACGAGAGAGAGAGTGATCCACGGATCTCCTCGTTGTCCTATCCGCGCGAGCAGGCGAGCAGACCGGAGGTGGCATCGACGACGGCATTGCAGACAGGCAGCACCTCCTATTGTCACGAGGAAGAAGATGACAATTTTTTCTAGAAACCCCCTGATAATTTTAGTAAATTAAAAATAGGTCCTTTTCCATGGAAAACAGAACTAAAGTCCATGTTTTCAGGGTCTTTTTGCAAGAATAAAATTTTGCAAAAATGATTTTTAGATTCCTTAATTAAAATACAACCTCTCCATATTTTGGTTTGGTGAAATTGGAATAGTTTTCAACTCAAAATTTTGAAAGCTACTTTAAGTGCTTTTTATGGATTTTCTCAAATTCAAATTTCAAACATGATTCAATTTTTGTTTCATGCATGTATGAGATGCCAACAAAACACAACACCACCTTATATACAAAATTGGGATGTTACAAATCTACCCCCTTACAAGAATCTCGTCCCGAGATTCCCTAAGGAGAAAGAAAGAAGGAACACCGGTTTTGAACGATCTTCTTGAAACTTACGGTTCTGTTCTTGAAGAGGTTGATCCGTAGCGCTTGAGAAGACATCCATCAGCTACACCTTAGGTAAGAGGTAAAAATCTAGAAGGTTTTATCTCCACAAAGATCGAGTATCTCATGGCCAACTAATGGAAAGAATGTTTATAAAGAACTCTTGAGTTAACAGGCATGAAACACATCAAGGTAACAGAAGGAATAGGAGAAGGTTTCATGTTTGTGGACGACTATTATTGGAAGGATTTAGAATATGAACTTTGCACAAGACCTTAAATCCTTTTGGAGAAGAAAGGTTGAACAACTTGTGACAACCAAATTTCACTCTTTACCTCCAACAGAATACTAAGGTGGAATGGTTTGTCTTGGGTACCACAACGTGATATCCATTTATGCGAGAGAACATGAAAACACACTAGAATCATGCATCCAAGATGAAGGTTTGATACGGGATCATGTTCAATCTTCGGAGTGGACATAGAAGAGGAAGGAACTTTCATTCTTTCCAACAAAGTTTCTGGAAATCCTTGTCAATGATCGCGATATCACTTCACACCACAAGAATGAGTAGGCAAAAGGTGTTAGAACACCGTAATGAAGAAGATCGAATTCGTGGTCACACAAATAGGTTGAGTAACCCACAAGGATGGGAGCATCTAAAGAATAAGGAATCTCTTTCATGTTGTAGATTTCATGTAGTAATACGTTTACCACATGGTTAAGACTCCATGGCTATGGTGGCATACAAATTCAGACACCATGAAAGATGAATAGAACCTCAGGTACCACCGACAGAAAAGAAGAATTGACCAACGATGATTAAATATCACCACAAGATGTTTCTCATGATCATGAACTTATTTCCACTGGAGGGATGGGATTGGAGGATTGACATAGGGACATTGGACGGGTCAACTTCCAAGTTCTCCTGGATGTTCTAGATATTGATATCAAGCTTATGACAAACCTTCGTTAGGTCATCAAGTGAAAGTTGAACTTCGGTTAGAAAGAACCATAAGGAGCAACTTCTGGAACAAGGCACACAAGAGTTCTCACGAAGAGTGGTTGTTCTTGTTGATTCAAAAAGATATGACGTTAGGCCTTCCGACTAATTGTGTCAACCACAACATCAACCATGCCAGATTCCAAATGGACCTAATTCAATACCCTTGACAAAACACCAACCATCGTTGCTTCTCGAGATTCAGCTCTGGTTAGTGGGTTGATAAATCAGACTCAGTATGTTTGATCAAAGAGGTTGCACCAGTTACCTACGGGATACATTTAGTAGATTCTCAAGATACGGACTACAATGTCAAGCTCGAAAGAATGGGCGAGATTGAGAAAATCATGTGTTATCAACTTGTCAAATATAGTTGCACCTACATTTTTTTTTGAAACGGATAACCCAGCCTCTGCATCTAGTAGATGCACACGGCTTATTTTATTAAAAGCTCACAAAAAGGTGAGTCTAGTATAAAGCAAATACAGACCAACGACAAAGTATCAGACCCAGCAAAAAATATCATCCAGCTCAGTAAAAAAACTGCTATAGAAGACTACACGTGTTGTATGCTCCTAGCGTGCAACCAGCCACCCTGGTTGAAGATAGCCCGTACTACCGCCATCAACCTGGTGCATCCAGAATCCAAACGCCCTCGTTGGTCTTCTGGCAGAAGGAACGACCATAGATGAATCCAATGAGTAGCTCGATGAACAACCTGCAAAAAATGTCCAACTTTGAAGTTGTTAAAAATCACATCATTTCTGCAATTCCAAATTGCCCATAAAAAAGCACATACACCAATGCGTATACTAGCTTTAGTTTGAATATCCACTCCATCTAACCAATTCCCAAATAAATTAGTAACAGACAGCAGTGGTGATATACTAAATGTGAAATGAATCAACCTCCATATCTTTCTAGCAAAAGAACAAGAAATAAACAGGTGTTCAACAGTTTCTAAGTTCCCACAAAAGACACAGTTCAAGCAGCCTGACCATTGTCGCTTCCTCAAATTATCTTTGGTAAGCAATTCTTTACGATTCAAGAACCACATAAAAATCTTAATCTTTAGGGGCACTTTTAGTTTCCATAAGTGCTTACGTAATAATCTAATGTTACCATTCATCAGATTCTCGTATAAGGACTTAACCGAAAACACCCCAGACTGAGTCAGATTCCACCTAAACGAATCCTGACTAGTAGTCAACTGAACTGCCATCAATCTTTCAACAAGATCTAACCAGGCATCCCATTTATCTCCTAAGAGCGGTCTCCTAAAGGCAATATTTGGGTGTTCATGAGCAATAACATCAGCCACTAAGATATTTTTATGTCTGATAATATTGTAAAGCGACGGGTACTGCGCTGCTAAAGAAATCGGTCCTAACCACGTGTCCTCCCAAAAACGAACTTTCAGCCCATCACCAGTCTGACAGGTAATGTGCGGAAAGAAATACTTACTAACATTCATGATACCCTTCCAGAAGGGTGAGTCAGTAGGTTTTGCAACAATTTGGGATAGAGGTTTACCCTTAATGTATTTATTGTGTAACAACTCATGCCACACTCCCTGTTCTGTTAATAATTTAAATAGCCACTTGCTAAGTAGGCATCTATTCTTAACATCAAAAACCTCAATCCCAAGTCCGCCTTGATCCTTGGGTCGACACACTATATTCCACTGAGTTAGGCGATATTTCTTTTTAAACTTATCACATTGCCAGAAAAAGCGTGATCTATAAAAATCTAACCTTTTCTTTACCCCAACGGGTATTTCAAAAAAGGATAGGAAGAACATGGGTAAACTAGACAATACCGAATTAATAAGTACCAGTCGGTCCCCATAAGATAACAATTTACCTTCCCAGGAACTTAGCTTAGAATCAAACCTATCTTCAATAGGTTTCCACTCTTTATTTAGTAGTTTTCGGTAATGAATTGGAATACCCAAGTATCTAACAGGTAGACAACCAATGTCACAACCAAAAATCTGTCGATACTGATCCTGAGAATTAACAGCATCTCCAAAGAAAAATATCTCACTCTTATGAAAGTTAATTTTAAGGCCCGACATCTGTTCAAACAATGCTAGCAGAAGCTTCATGTTGACAGCCTTCTCTAGATCATGTTCTAAGAACAAAATAGTATCGTCAGCATATTGGAGTATAGATACTCCAACTTCAACAAGGTGTGGAACCAAACCTCCAACCTGACCCACATTTTTAGCTCTAGCAATTATGACAGCTAACATATCAGCTACCAAATTGAACAGAATGGGAGATAAAGGATCCCCCTGACGTAAACCCTTTAAAGTTTGGAAATAATGACCTATGTCATCGTTAACCTTGATCCCCACACTTCCACCTTGCACGAAACGAGCTACCCACTCACACCACTTAGGTGCAAACCCTTTCATCCGTAGGGTCTGTTGCAAAAACTCCCAATTGACCTTATCATATGCTTTCTCAAAGTCAATTTTCAGCAGAACCCCGTCCATTTTCTTCCTCTTTAACTCATGAATAGTTTCATGAAGCACCACTACTCCCTCAAGAATATTCCTCCCCGGGAGGAATGCAGATTGAGACGGTCTAATAACCTTTTGGGCAATGTTACTCTGTTCATACCAACCTTGGTAAAAATCTTTTGCACCTACATGTATTACCTGCAACTGAACACATCGGAGTCCTTGTTGGGAAGACGATTACAAAGATAATGAAGTTTTAGGACTTCTTCTCTTTTCTTGAACAATCAGTCAGTGGCTTAGTGTGGATGCAAAATTCTTCAAATAAATGTAGGTACAACCTACCATTTCAGGAGTAATCCACACATGCATGACCGACTTGGGTTATTCCCGAAGGAACAAGAAAATTTTAGTCGGATCAAGGGCGACAACTTTTAATATAAGCACATGAACCAAAGTAAGTTACTTCAGACATCTAGAACACATACTTCGTAACAACACAAAGATGGTTCTTGAAAGCTTCCAACACTAGTGCCAAATGTTCAACATAAACCTCTTACAATCTTGGAGAAGATAGTAATGTCATCGTTGGGCTCGAAAACACGCTTATCAAGATACTCTAAACCGAGGACTCATATGATATATGAACAAGGCAGAATATTGGTCAGACGGAAGTACATGACGGTATACTTAGGTGAAACACTCTGAGTAGAAACACCATCAAGATAGTCCTTGAATCCGAGTTTGATATGACGATAGCCCAACTCAAATCAAATGTTGGTAAAATAGCATGTCCACGAAGGAGATACTATCCTACTTCAACACAAAGGAAACTAGACATCCCTTAAGGAAGGATCAAGTTAGGCGGAGCTCTTGTCTTTCAACTCTCCAAGTTGTTTTCTAAGATCAACAAACTAGTCCAGGTTATCCAGCATAGTTTCTTGGAGAAAGTAGTAGTTCAGATTACCCCTTGTTTAGACATCACAGGTAGGTTTTTCACCTGGTGATACTTCTAGAAAGACAACCAAAATATCACAACCTACCGACATATCTCAGAGTTTGAAAGGATTCTTGCTTTTTAAAGCAACCGATATGATCTTGAGAGCTTCGACATAAACCTAACTCTCTGACCAAGAATTTGCACTAAAATGAACAGGTTTGGTAACACAATCAACTTTAAGTAGAGACCGGGTGACCAATAGTTCTAAGAAGGATACAAATGTTTATTAGATTTTTCCAAGCAATAAGAATTTCTAGGAAGACCTAATGCACACATCAATGCACAGACCCATTATTCTCAAGCATTTAAGCTTGGAGGAAGGGGGAGTGAAGACGTGTATGAGCATATCTTCATCAATAAGGCCATGAAACTCAGCACGGCCTCTTGATATTTAAGAGTGTGATACTCGAAGGTAGAACATAACAGAAGCTAATGAAACTTCTTTAATCTGTGAATTACAAAACTTTGACCTGGTCCTAGAGATGAACAAGGTATTGGAGTTTGTTTCTCCTGACAATCCAAGGTGGAATGTCCTGATGGAACATAAGAGCAATGCATTGGATTTCCAACATACATGTGCAACTTGGTTTCCAAACAATGGACAAAGTTCAGAAAAGAATGAAAAGGTAGGAACGTGCTCCAGGAATCTTAAAGTCGCATTGGATGCACAAGGTATTAATATTTTTTAAAACCCATGCTAAAAGATTGATATAGGTGAACTAAGAACGAAGATGTGAAATTCATGATGACCACTCTTGTTGTGATCCCTGGTTCCAAAAGAAAACCTATGGCTATGAGAGTTGGAATTGCCTAGCCATCCTGAGGTAGAACAGATTCCTCAGGATCCAAAGAAACGGAACTTGGGTTAAAGGTCAGCATCCTGTACCGATAGCGTGAGAACCACATGGTTAGAACCACATGATTGAACCCACCACAATTCAACACATTACATGACCTTCAAGTCCAAGGGTTAAAAACCTAGAGAAAGGAGCAACTACTATTCAAGTGCCTTAGGACACTACGAGTAGCAATCACAGAATATCTTTCAGAAACCATACGTAGCTTCGGAAGTATCTGAGCAAAAGACAAAGAATACATTCGAGATGAAAGAGAATCTTGAGGTTCATGATTTTAGACTTTATAACATGAAAATGTGGAATTCAAACAACTCTGAGAGATTATGATGGAAAGGAATCTCCGAGTTGAATCAAGAGAAAAAGAACGGAGTATGGAAAACACACGACTCTAGAAACTCAACACTAGGTCAACTTGGGTAAAACACGTCCTTGCCAGAGAAGGCACCTAGGTTTTGAATGACTAGAAAAGATAGAAAAACCTTTTCAAATCAAAACAGGTAAGGTGACCCAGAGTTAAAGCAATACCATATAAGGAGTAAAAAGAATCCTAAAGAGATTTTCACAATTCATTTGAAGTTTCAAAATAGTTTTCACAAACACTAGAATCAACATCGACAAATAAGTAAGGTTTTCCTACAAGCAGTCCTGCTCTGATACCATGACTTGTCGCGACCCCGGACCTAGAGGTATTCATACTTTTATGCTCTCCTAGTCATGGACCCACAAGGGCTTCGGGGTTACCAGCCCCGTCCGTAACAAACAATGGCAGGTAGACCAGATTCATAGGCACGCATGCCGGATAACTAGGTACTACTACTCCTTGTGTCCATGCTAGTCATAACCAACTATGCATATCAAAGCGTCCACGAGTCGTATGAAACTGAATGGATGAGACCAAAGCTATACAAAGATGCCATGTGTCCAGGAAGTGCAACAACAATCGAGGGTTACCGGGGTTACCAAGCCCAAGCCGAGTAAACATCGGCGGACGTGCTCAGAAATGGATCATCGGCCCCACAACCCCTCGACCGCGACAACGACGCAGGCATAGCCAAAACTGTATTACGATGAGCTTAAAACCAACAACCGATCAAAATAGCACTCTAGACATGAAGTTGTATAAAGCAAGTATTACTAGAGTATAGCTTTACAAACAGATGTCACATGACCCAGCATTACATGAGACAGCGGAAGGCAAATTATGTTGCTAGTCAACAATATACGAACAGGCTTAAGAGGCCATAACATAGGGCGACATCCCGGCCCATAGATTCTAGGCTGCTACTTGGGAACCTCAAACTACTCGTCGATGTCCACTTTGAAAACACCACCAAAGTGAGGAGCTGCACCTGAACCAAGTTGAAGCAAACATGAGTACTAGAGGTACTCAACAAGACTTAATTAACCTATTATATATCTGATTGCTCCTAAATGGGTTATGAAGGTTGTTTTGCGTAAAGCAATCTTTGTTTCAAATAGAGGGAGATAGATAAGCTAAACAGATCTTTTAAAAGAACACACTGGCTTCATGCATTGTCTTCAAATCCTCTGAAGCATCATCTCCAGCTCTTGACAATCGGAAACACCTCTTGAAACCAACCATTCATTGACAACATCTTTTACGTCAGATTCAAGTTATCTATGATCCCAGAATCCGTCACCAAGTCGTCCTTAAACGTGGATACGTCTTTTCGAAAAGATTTAACCCTGTAGGGATGCACAACTTTACCCGCACGTACCAACCGATTCCTAGTGCCACTAGATTAACACTTGACCGGGAAGTACCTGCAAAGGGTGGTTGACCATGACCTTTCCCTTGCTTCGCCTATTCCATGAGTCGCTCTGAGTAGAGATGGTCCGCCAATAGGGAGTGTCCATCTCCTGTCGGGTCTCTATCGTTGTACGCAATACTCGTCGGTTATCTACCCACAGAGCGCTGATACACCACCACGTCCTAGTTTTGAAAACATTTTTAATATCCCCGCAAATCCAAATTGAACGCTTGAACTAGGCGACTCATGGAACAAACTAGGCAAGTTGAGACCGAGAGGAATCCAATCCCCGTGTTGTTGCATGTTCAGTCTTGGCTTCAAAGCCGATAACTCGCTCTTAGGGGCATGAACGAGGAAAATCACCGCATCCCATGTGGCAAATCATCCAAAACTTTTATCATATTAAACACACACTTCTCATCTTACCACGTCATCATGTCATACTAGATTCATTCGTAACTCTGAGTCATCAACTGGATGAAACAGAGATCAACAAGCATGTATTACTAAGCATGACATATTTGAGGCTCTGGCGATACACACAAACAAAATCTATGGCTGCTAGGAGCAGTGAATCGTGATATCTGGGCTATGCAAATAAATAGGATAACTCTATCTATGGGTCCAAAATACTTTATAAAGCATGCATCGTACGAGAGACAAAACACTTCGAAAACATATATGGGCAGATAAGAGGTTATGCTTGCCTTGCTTCAAGAAAACCAGATAATGCCTTCAGAAATAAGTGCTTGATTTGTCGTTTAAGATCAAGTATTCGTCATTGCAGATGTCGACCTTCTTTTCGGAGTCACGTTCTACCGATAAGAAGCAAATACCGAAAAGGAAACAATCAACACATGGCATCGATGCAATGCGCAATATGTATGCATGAGCAAGTTAATGCACTTTGATAAATCCCCAAACATGTTAGATGGGTTGCTAGGGTTCACATGACAATTGTGCATTTTTATTGAAATTAGCCCCGAAATGGACCTAGGAGGGCACTTCGGGCAATTCTGTAAGCGAGTCAATGTTAAAGTGCTCAGATGTGTTTGAAAACATCATAAATGCATTACATTTGTCTTTCTGAGCATTTTGGTATATAACTTGTAATTTTCTGAAATTATTGAATAAAATATTATTTTCTTCATTTTTAAATGATTTTAAACAATATTTAAATAATGGTAAAATTTCAACTTATTCAAACATGTTTCAAAATGACATATGTTTATTTTCCTAAACATTTCCATATATTATTCATAGTTTTCTAAATAACAGAATTAAAGTTATTCATTTTTCAATATTAAACTATTTTTTGAAATAGTATTAATAGGGGCCCCACGTGTCAGCGATTTACATTTAAATAAATAATTTGAAAAAGAATAAACCGCTGACAGCCGGTCCCGGATGACGTCATGCAGATGTCACCCAGAAGTTAGCGGCATGGATATCATCTCTGTTGAACGCCAATCGCGCGATTCATCGCGAATTGGCCGAAACCGTTAAGTGTGTTGGGTGGAGGGGACGGCGGTGAACCAAACTGTGGCGACGCCGCCCCAAGTTGGTCAACGGAAGCTCGCCAAAATTCCAATTCCGCGTCGGCCGGCGACGGTGCGTGATGGTAGGGACGGAAACAGGCGCAATTATCTAAGGGAAAAGGTCCATGAGGACGAAGAGCTCACCAGGAGCGTGTTGCCGGAGTCGGGGAGGCAAGGAGATGACGAAGCTCGCCGGAATCGCCCATGGCAGTGATGGCCGGAGCTCGAAGAAGATGGTCCAATTGCGTAGATTTCGGCCTCCTCGGCTCGCAAGAGTTGTGGGGGAGGAAGAGGAGACAATAGTGGAGCCCGTGTCATGCTTGTTTGGTCGTGGGGCCACCGAAAACGGATGTACGGAGGCGGTGGCCGTACGGCTAGGGTTAGGGTTAGTGTTTTCTGGCACAGGGAGGAAAACAGAGACAAGGAGGGTGAGTGATTGTGAGGGACCGCGCACGCGCGCGCGCGAGAGAGAGAGAGATCCGCAGATCTCCTCGCTGTCCTATCCGCGCGAGCAGGCGAGCATACTAGAGGTGGCACGACATTGCAGACACGCATTAGCTCCCACAGTCACGAGGAAGAAGATGACAAAAGACTGTTTTCTAGAAACCCCCTGAATTTTTTTAATAAATTAAAAAGAGGTCCTTTTCCATGGAAAAGAGAACTAAAATCCATGTTTTCAGGGTCTTTTTGCAAGAATAAAATTTGGCAAAACTAATTTTTGGATTCCTTATTAAACATACAACCTCTCCATATTTTGGTTTGGTGAAATTTGAATAGTTTTAATCCAAAATTTTGAAAGCTACTTTAAGTGCTTTTTATGGATTTTCTCAAACTCAAATTTCAAACCCGATTCAATTTTTGTTTCATGCATGTATGAGATTTTAACAAAACACAA
The DNA here is from genome assembly GCA_028641055.1 of Alopecurus myosuroides. NCBI lineage: Eukaryota > Viridiplantae > Streptophyta > Magnoliopsida > Poales > Poaceae > Alopecurus > Alopecurus myosuroides. The sequence goes on from CM054058.1 coordinate 360,645,921, forward strand.
CACCACCTTATACAAAAAATTGGGATGTTACATAGGAGCAGTACCACATATTTACTACAAGTTAAATCAGGAGGGATAGGAAGTTACAGAAGAGGGCTGTTAATGCAATAGCTCCAACAGTACCAATGTGGTTAAATTGGTCCGAACATCCCATTACCTAGAGGAGAGCAGATCATCCACCTCGAGTGGACTGTCCCGGAAGTTTGGCCTTGGTGGTTGCTCCCCAAGTTGGAGGCTACAATTTCACAAAAGTACTGATGAATGGTGGTAGCAGCATCAATATATTATATTATGTTCAAGAGAACGAATCTTCAGGAAAAACAATTGCAGTCCTCATCCACTATCTTCCATGGCATTGTTCCAGGCAAATCAGCCCAGCTCATTGGTAAAATTTATTTGGAGGTTGCCTTTGGGACTATGGACAATTACAAGTCTGAGATACTACTGTTTGAGGTGGTCAAATCCAAGAGCCCATATCATGCATTATTTGGACGTGCAACATACGCCAAGTTTATGGCCAGACCTTGTTATGTCTACCTGAAGCTCAAAATGCCGGGTGCTAAGGGAAATATTACTGTAGACGACGATAGGGCAATTTACGTAGAAATAGCCTGTGTTGAAGAAGATTTGAAGTTTTACAAACTAAATGTTGATCCAAAAGATACGACTTCACTCAAAAAACCTTCCACAGAGTCAAAACTGAAGTTCAAGTCTGCACAAGATACAACGCAAGTTGATTTTACCCCAGGTGATTCCTCCAAGCAGTTCACCGTGGGAGCCCACATGACTGATAGATAGCAAAGCGCGCTCATCAAGTTCCTCCATGAGAATCGGGATATTTTTGCATGGAAACCTAGTGGCATGCCTGGAGTCCCGAGGGAACTTGCTGAGCACAGCCTAAATGTTGATCCTCACATTACACTAATTAAACAATTCTATCGGTGATTCAATGACGAGAGACAAAAGGCGATTGGAGAAGAATAGCCAGACTTCTAGCAGAAGGATTTATTGTGGAGGTCTTTCATCCAAAGTGGTTAGCAAACCCAGTTCTGGTTTTGAACAAAAATGGGTCCTAGAGAATGTGAATTGATTACATAGATTTGAACAAAGCTTGCCGAAAAGACCCGTTTCCCTACCTCGCATTCACCAAATCATCAATTCAACTACGGGATGCGAGCTATTGTGTTTCTGGACGCATACTCCGGCTATCATCAGATCAAGATGAAGGAGGAGGATCAAGAGAAGACCTCTTTTATTGCACCATTTGGAGATTTCTATTACACTCCCATACCCTTTGGTCTAAAAAACACAGGAGAAATATACCAGCAATGTATACACAACTGTTTACATAATCTGAAAAGGCAATCCCCTTAGAATGGCTCTTGAAGAAGACGGATAACTTTGTCTAGAATATGGATGCAGATGAAACATTGGAAGCTCAAAAAACAACCCTTTGAAGCTCCTATGTTAGCAGCTCCTAAACCCAGGGAACCTATGTTACTATATATTGCTGCAAATAACAATGCAGTCAGCACAGTGGTAGTGGTGGAACGAGCATAGGAAGGGAAAGAGAAGATGGAACAAAGACCAGTCTATTATGCCAGTGAGGTGTTGACAACATCCAAGCAGCGCTACCCACATTGGAAGAAGCTGATATTTGGGGTTTTCATGGCTAGTCGTAAGCTCAAACACTATTTTCAGGAGCTTCCAATAATGATAGTCAGTTCTGCACCTTTGGCACATATTATACAGAACCGGGAAGCAATTGGAAGAGTTGCCAAGTGGGCAATAGTGATGGGACCATATCACATAAAATATGAACCTTGCGCTATAAAATCTCAGACCTTAATTGACTTCGTGAACGATTGGACAGATTTACAGGCTCCACCTGAGAAGTCGAATACAAAATATTGGACTATGCACTTCGATGGATACAGGCAGTTGGAAGGTTCTGGAGCTGGATGTAACACCCGGGGTTTTCCAATTAGAATTGCTTGTTGTTTTTCTTTTGCATCACATAGCATCATGCATCATATGCCTTGCAATTGTTTTCAAACCAATTAAAACTTTCAAACCAACTTAAGAAAATTCAAACAATGCACTCTTGTTTCACACTCAACTTGTTTTCAATAAAAATTGATTTGGAATTAATTTTTTTGCTTGGTTAATTAAAAAAAACCATCCTTTATGAAACCCTATTCGAAATTCAAATAGCAAATTAAAATCAAATTGACATTTCAAATTTCGGAAATTAATGTTAACATACTTTGCACTTGCTGTTTTGTAAATCAATAGAAATTAATTCATAAAGAATAGAACCCTAACTAACACTTTATTCTTTTCCTCTCTCTCTCATTCTTTCCTACAAAAAAAAATGTAAACAGAAAATAAAAAATAAAACAAAGAAAGGAGGGCAGGCCATCCAATTGGCCCAGCCCACCAAGCCCCAACCGAGCAGCCCACATCCCCTTTCCCCTACCTCTGTCCGTACAGAGGACAGGAGGTCGCTGTCACCACCTGTCCCCTCCACCTGCTCCCCTCCTCCCTTATAGCATCCCTTCTCCCCCTCCTTTCCCAAACCCTAACCCTAACTCTCCCCTCTTCTCCTCCTAGCCGCCACCTTCTTCTTCCTCCCTCCCTCCTCTGTCTATTTCTTTCGTTTCTCTGAATTCTCGGAGGAGCCTCCATGGCCGCCGCTTTGAGGTCATGGCGCGGCCACCACGGGCACCCTCGGCCCTCCATCTCGCCGGGAATGGAATCGTGGAGGTGTGGGCTGCGGTTTTGGTGAAGGCGGCGCGGCCGGAGGTGAACCGCAGCGAGCACGCCGTCGAGCTCTTCCGCCACCCAACACGCAGCTGCCATCGTCACCATCTCCGTCAGGCTCGACCTCGCCAACCCGTCCCCGAGCTCTCCTATCCGTCCCCGCGCACTCCCTCGACGCCTGCCCGTGGTGAGCACCCTTCTCCCGGCCTAGGCCCACTCCCCTCGTGCTCTGATCGCCGGCCATCGCGCCGCGCCATGGATTCCTCGCTGCAGGTCGCCAGCCGTCATCTCTTTTCCGATCGATGCAGTTAACTGCATCTCGTATCAGTTTCGTCCACCCGCACATGCCACCTCAAAAGCCCGCGCCTCTATTTCCTTTCACAAACGGATTACTAGCACAGCTAGTTAGCACCCTTGCGCGCAAGCCAGCAGCCCGAGTTCGAATCCCCTTGGGCGCAAAAGCCACCCTTTTTCTCAGCCTTTTTCTTTTTTCTCTCGAACTCCAGAAAACAGATCTGAACCCTTAATTGTAAAATCAACAACAAATTGAATTTTGCTCCAAATTCAACGATTCAAGTTTCTATGGATTCAAAATCTTGTGCTATTTCCATTAGTAACAACATTGCAATATGTTTCTGTAGTAATTTTTGCACTAAATAATTAATTACTGAAAATGCAATAAAAATTGGAAACTTTGGAATTTCATAACTTTAGTTCTGTTCATCCAACTTGAGCAAACTTGGGCTCTAAAAATTTGTCTTAACAAACTCTACACATTGGTATTTTATTTGGTCACAATTGAATTAATTTTGAATATGTTTCCCTCTGTTTACTAAAAAGGGCAGAATAAGACTACTTATGAAAAATTGCATAATAAATTCAATAATAACCCAAAAATTATGTTTAATAGCTCAAAATGTTCAGTGAAACATTTGCTACATGTTTTCAACCTTTTCAATGCAATTTGTTTACTGTTTTTCCTAATTAAAAGTGGTGCAATAATTCAATGCTTTAATTAAACCTTTTAAATTGCAAAATTCATAACTTGGTCAATTCAAATCCAATTCCAACATGTGAAATATGTTTTCCATGCAAAATTGAATAAGCTTTCCAAATATCAACTTTGTTTTCTGTTTTGAATAATTTAAATTGCTGAAAACAACTGTTTCTTATTTAATGCATTTAAAATTGTCAATTTAATAACTTGCTCATTTTAATTCCTTTTTCAACAAATGAAATATGTTTTCCAACTAAAATTTTGTGTTCTTTCCAAATATGAATTTTGTTATCTATTTTGAATATTTGAAATTTATGAAAACAACAAATGTTTGTGTAACTCACTTAAGAAGCCAAATTTCATAACTTAATAAATAAAATTCTAAACTTGGTAAACACCTTTTCAAATTGAAGCTATTGTTGTTTTCTCATTGTTTTCATCATCCATGCATCATTCTAATCAACTTTCACATGATGTTTATTTGTAGATCATTTAATTCAACATTAATTCATGGGCTTTTCCATAAGCAATCCAAATTGCATATGGACCCATTTAAATATGTTTACCATGTCAACTAGTTTATCTTTGATGCATCCTTAAACTTGTCATGCATAAATATCTTGATCATGCTGGATCTTTTGCCGTAGAAGTAATTGTTGCATCCGGTGTTTGTTCGAGGTTCGTTGCTTCTTCGCGGATAGGACGTTGAGATGATGTGAGCAACGACAAGTTCTTCGGATGTACCTCTACTTGCTGGATCTCAGGCAAGTATACTCACTTGCTGCCAAATGGCTGCCTTTCATCACTTGTTACCGATTCTTTCCGTTGTTCTTATGCTAGCCTTATGATTCGATGCTTGTGTCTCGATCCTATCATATGTTTACCTTGCAGCCATGATATAGCCTTCCTTCCACTTCCTATTAACTGTTGTTTGTTTACCCTGTCGGCCTTGTGTCGTAGTTGCATGCTTAGTGTTGTTTGCGCCAAAGTCTCGCTGTCTGTCTTATCACCTGTTTAGTTTGATAGTTGGGTTCAATTCAATCAACAACATGTTAATGTTTTGGGTAATAATAATTTGATGATAAGGCACCGGCAGGAGGCCCGGCGTGGTTTTGAGGCCTGCTAGTGTCGACCCTAATTAGGAAAAGGGTCTTGTCCATTGATCCATGATGAGCGCACTAACCGCATGTGGGAAGCGAGTATGGGCGACCCCCGCAATTCTGATTCGATTCGCATCTCGTCCAAATCACCTCATTTAGTTCGGGTTTTCCATTTGCCGCATGCATATGCAGGTGCGAACCCTTGGCGCCAGGGTGGAACTTTTGTAGTCGGCATTTAGGGAGACACGTTCTTAGAGTGCTATGAGGGTCCCCTTTTCTTCGTGGGGCTTGATTAGCCGTGCGCTCAATTGCACGGGGTTCTTTGGGCTTGATGCGAAGAAGAGTTGGGTTGTGTTGAGTGCCTCGCTTGGTGGGTTTGCTCCCCGCCTGGCGGGTCATTCTTACGTGTACGGCCAGATTGGTGCATCCCTGCAGGGTTAAATCTTCTCGAGAAGCCGTGTTGTCCGCGGTTATGGATGACTTGGTGAAAGTGCTGGCTAACAAGTACTCAGACAACTTACACTTAACGATAATAACTTGGTTAGTAATATAGATTACCTCCACCATGAAACTGATTGCCACCCTAATCAACCGTGTGAGTTTCCTTGGGTTGCTTCCTTAGTAGGGGGTAAGATTGGATGGGTATTGCTTGGTGAGTAGTTATAGTTGGTTTTGTCGCGCTATCTTATCCCTTTCTTTTAGCCGGAGGTTGTAGCGAGTCTCTGTAGTTAGTTAGTGCAGCCCGCTGCCGCTTCTTTGCAATAATCCTTTCCTTTCCGTTGAACCCAAAGTATTTGTATCTTGTGATGATTGGTTACGCTGGTATCTTGTGAGTATGGGTTATCCACTTGCCAGTATTTAACCGTACTGACCCACGAATCCTTTTTCGTGGCTGCATATTCCACATTGCAGTCAACAGGTTTGAAGTCTGACGACGTTAGCTTGGGAATCCCTCCGGCTTGGCCTGGGCAGGGATTGGACGCCATCGGTTATCTTCAGGACTCTTAGTCCAATTTGTATCTTGTCCGTAGTCGGACACTATGTTGTTTCTTCTGCTGTTATTTGGATCTTTGTATTGTATCAGTTGTATCCTTGACTCGTTTGAGTCGTCTTGTATATACCTCCTCTGTTGTTGTTGTGGATTATTCGTGAACTGTTGTAATGTTATCACAAGTGGCAACCTGGAATCGGTTATTATGTGGATTTTGGCGGAAATGCTGACATCTGCATAGTGCCCGATCTCGGGGCGCCATAAATGGTATCAGAGCGAGGTTTCCGATTCCCGATATTGTTTCGATACGAATGGTTATCGAAGCAACGGGTCCGCAAAGCGTGTAGGATAACCTCGCTAATGGTCGTTGTTTCTAGAGTGTCAAAACCTATTTCTGCTAAACTATTTTCGAAACATCTCAATAGGATTCTTGTTTTCTCCTTATCTCTATTCTATTTCCCCTCCCATCTTATTTGTTTTGGAGTCTCCCCTATTGTCTATCTTTCAAAGTTTTAGGATCCTATGTGGGTGGACGTTTTCTGAGCCTTTAACCTAATAGGTTCGATCATCGGAAGATTTCTGGTGGAAGAACATCGTCATCAACCCGAGCAAGATCTCTTGTTAGTGGTGTCGAGAAATTTTTGTTAGTGGTGTCGAGAAGAAGAAATCCACCCTCTGACCCGGGATATCAACCGCGGCACGAAGACTCCGTAGTTGAAACCTCTCTTCCCCTTGCCTTGGGTGGATTGCGAGGGCGCAATCCCTTGTTAGTGGTGTCGTCTGTAACACCCGGGGTTTTCCAATTAGAATTGCTTGTTGTTTTTCTTATGCATCACATAGAATCATGCATCATATGCCTTGAAATTGTTTTCAAACCAATTAAAACTTTCAAACCAACTTAAGAAAATTCAAACAATGCACTCTTGTTTCACACTCAACTTGTTTTCAATAAAAATTGATTTGGAATTAATTTTTTTGCTTGGTTAATTAAAAAAAACCATCCTTTATGAAACCCTATTCGAAATTCAAATAGCAAATTAAAATCAAATTGACATTTCAAATTTCGGAAATTAATGTTAACATACTTTGCACTTGCTGTTTTGTAAATCAATAGAAATTAATTCATAAAGAATAGAACCCTAACACTTTATTCTTTTCCTCTCTCTCTCATTCTTTCCTACAAAAAAAAAATGTAAACAGAAAATAAAAAATAAAACAAAGAAAGGAGGGCAGGCCATCCAATTGGCCCAGCCCACCAAGCCCCAACCGAGCAGCCCACATCCCCTTTCCCCTACCTCTCTCCGTACAGAGGACAGGAGGTCGCTGTCACCACCTGTCCCCTCCACCTGCTCCCCTCCTCCCTTATAGCAGCCCTTCTCCCCCTCCTTTCCCAAACCCTAACCCTAACTCTCCCCTCTCCTCCTCCTAGCCGCCACCTTCTTCTTCCTCCCTCCCTCCTCTGTCTATTTCTTTCGTTTCTCTGAATTCTCGGAGGAGCCTCCATGGCCGCCGCTTTGAGGTCATGGCGCGGCCACCACGGGCACCCTCGGCCCTCCATCTCGCCGGGAATGGAATCGTGGAGGTGTGGGCTGCGGTTTTGGTGAAGGCGGCGCGGCCGGAGGTGAACCGCAGCGAGCACGCCGTCGAGCTATTCCGCCACCCAACACGCAGCTGCCATCGTCACCATCTCCGTCAGGCTCGACCTCGCCAACCCGTCCCCGAGCTCTCCTATCCGTCCCCGCGCACTCCCTCGACGCCTGCCCGTGGTGAGCACCCTTCTCCCGGCCTAGGCCCCCTCCCCTCGTGCTCTGATCGCCGGCCATCGCGCCGCGCCATGGATTCCTCGCTGCAGGTCGCCGGCCGTCATCTCTTTTCTGATCGATGCAGTTAACTGCATCTCGTATCAGTTTCGTCCACCCGCACATGCCACCTCAAAAGCCCGCGCCTCTATTTCCTTTCACAAACGGATTACTAGCCCAGCTGGTTAGCACCCTTGCGCGCAAGCCAGCAGCCCGAGTTCCAATCCCCTTGGGCGCAAAAGCCACCCTTTTTCTCAGCCTTTTTCTTTTTTCTCTCGAATTCCAGAAAACAGATCTGAACCCTTAATTGTAAAATCAACAACAAATTGAATTTTGCTCCAAATTCAACGATTCAAGTTTCTGTGGATTCAAAATCTTGTGCTCTTTCCATTAGTAACAACATTGCAATATGTTTCTATAATAATGTTTGCACTAAATAATTAATTACTGAAAATGCAATAAAAATTGGAAACTTTGGAATTTCATAACTTTAGTTCTGTTCATCCAATTTGAGCAAACTTGGGCTCTAAAAATTTGTCTTAACAAACTCTACGCATTGGTATTTTATTTGGTCACAATTGAATTAATTTTGAACATGTTTCCCTCTGTTTACTAAAAAGGGCAGAATAAGACTACTTATGAAAAATTGCATAATAAATTCAATAATAACTCAAAAATTATGTTTAATAGCTCAAAATGTTCAGTGAAACATTTGCTACATGTTTTCAACCTTTTCAATGCAATTTGTTTACTGTTTTTCCTAATTAAAAGTGGTGCAATAATTCAATGCTTTAATTAAACCTTTTAAATTGCAAAATTCATAACTTGGTCAATTCAAATCCAATTCCAACATGTGAAATAAGTTTTCCATGCAAAATTGAATAAGCTTTCCAAATATCAACTTTGTTTTCTGTTTTGAATAATTTAAATTGCTGAAAACAACTGTTTCTTATTTAATGCATTTAAAATTGTCAATTTAATAACTTGCTCATTTTAATTCCTTTTTCAACAAATGAAATATGTTTTCCAACTAAAATTTTGTGTTCTTTCCAAATATGAATTTTGTTATCTATTTTGAACATTTGAAATGGGTGAAAACAACAAATGTTTGTGTAACTCACTTAAGAAGCCAAATTTCATAACTTAATAAATAAAATTCTAAACTTGGTAAACACCTTTTCAAATTGAAGCTATTGTTGTTTTCTCATTGTTTTCATCATCCATGCATCATTCTAATCAACTTTCACATGATGGTTATTTGTAGATCATTTAATTCAACATTAATTCATGGGCTTTTCCATAAGCAATCCAAATTGCATATGGACCCATTTAAATATGTTTACCATGTCAACTAGTTTATCTTTGATGCATCCTTAAACTTGTCATGCATCCATATCTTGATCATGCTGGATCTTTTGCCGTAGAAGTAATTGTTGCATCCGGTGTTTGTTCGAGGTTCGTTGCTTCTTCGCGGATAGGACGTTGAGATGATGTGAGCAACGACAAGTTCTTCGGATGTACCTCTACTTGCTGGATCTCAGGCAAGTATACTCACTTGCTGCCAAATGGCTGCCTTTCATCACTTGTTACCGATTCTTTCCGTTGTTCTTATGCTAGCCTTATGATTCGATGCTTGTGTCTCGATCCTATCATATGTTTACCTTGCAGCCATGATATAGCCTTCCTTCCACTTCCTATTAACTCTTGTTTGTTTACCCTGTTGGCCTTGTGTCGTAGTTGCATGCTTAGTGTTGTTTGCGCCCAAGTCTCGCTGTCTGTCTTATCACCTGTTTAGTTTGATAGTTGGGTTCAATTCAATCAACAACATGTTAATGTTTTGGGTAATAATAATTTGATGATAAGGCACCGGCAGGAGGCCCGGCGTGGTTTTGAGGCCTGCTAGTGTCGACCCTAATTAGGAAAAGGGTCTTGTCCATTGATCCATGATGAGCGCACTAACCGCATGTGGGAAGCGAGTATGGGCGCCCCCCGCAATTCTGATTCGATTCGCATCTCGTCCAAATCACCTCATTTAGTTCGGGTTTTCCATTTGCCGCATGCATATGCAGGTGCGAACCCTTGGCGCCAGGGTGGAACTTTTGTAGTCGGCATTTAGGGAGACACGTTCTTAGAGTGCTATGAGGGTCCCCTTTTCTTCGTGGGGCTTGATTAGCCGTGCGCTCAATTGCACGGGGTTCTTTGGGCTTGATGCGAAGAAGAGTTGGGTTGTGTTGAGTGCCTCGCTTGGTGGGTTTGCTCCCCGCCCGGCGGGTCATTCTTACGTGTACGGCCAAATTGGTGCATCCCTGCAGGGTTAAATCTTCTCGAGAAGCCGTGTTGTCCGCGGTTATGGATGACTTGGTGAAAGTGCTGGCTAACAAGTACTCAGACAACTTACACTTAACGATAATAACTTGATTAGTAATATAGATTACCTCCACCATGAAACTGATTGCCACCCTAATCAACCGTGTGAGTTTCCTTGGGTTGCTTCCTTAGTAGGGGGTAACATTGGATGGGTATTGCTTGGTGAGTAGTTATAGTTGGTTTTGTCGCGCTATCTTATCCCTTTCTTTTAGCCGGAGGTTGTAGCGAGTCTCTGTAGTTAGTTAGTGCAGCCCGCTGCCGCTTCTTTGCAATAATCCTTTCCTTTCCGTTGAACCCAAAGTATTTGTATCTTGTGATGATTGGTTACGCTGGTATCTTGTGAGTATGGGTTATCCACTTGCCAGTACTTAACCGTACTGACCCACGAATCCTTTTTCGTGGCTGCATATTCCACATTGCAGTCAACAGGTTTGAAGTCTGACGACGTTAGCTTGGGAATCCCACCGGCTTGGCCTGGGCAGGGATTGGACGCCATCGGTTATCTTCAGGACTCTTAGTCCAATTTGTATCTTGTCCGTAGTCGGACACTATGTTGTTTCTTCCGCTGTTATTTGGATCTTTGTATTGTATCAGTTGTATCCTTGACTCGTTTGAGTCGTCTTGTATATACCTCCTCTGTTGTTGTTGTGGATTATTCGTGAACTGTTGTAATGTTATCACAAGTGGCAACCTGGAATCGGTTATTATGTGGATTTTGGCGGAAATGCTGACATCTGCATAGTGCCCGATCTCGGGGCGCCACACTGGAGTAGTATTAACCTCACTTAGAGATGATAAATTTTGGTACGTCCTGCAAATTTCATTCAAGTGGACTAATAATGCAGCTGAATACGAGGCTTTGCTTCATGGACTGCGCATAGCGAAAGAGATGAGTATAACCCGGATTCGATGTTTTGGAGATTCAGACTTAGTATCACAACAAGTCACAGGAACATCGGACTCCAAAGATCTAGTTATGGTAGCTTATAGACGTGCAGTTTCTCAGATAGCAGGTCACTTTCAGGGGTATCAGGTGGGTCACATTGATCGCAGACTTAATGAGGCTGCAGATGCGTTATCACATTTGGGTTCTCAGAAGAAACCAGTTCCACCCGATGTCTTCTTGGATAAAATACATAGTCCATCTGTCAAAATTCCCATAGAAGAGCACATGGCAAACCCGAACCCCGCATCTGAGTTGATAGCAGCTGTTCACACAATACCAGAATTGACACAGCCATACCTAGCTTAACTACTGCGAGGAGAGCTCCCACAAGAGGAAATAATCGCCCGTCAGGTAGTAAGACGTTCCAAGTCATACACAATTATCAATGGAGAACTATACAAGCGCAGTGCTTCAGGAGTTTTTCTATGGAGCTGGGTGGAAGAATTACCAGCTGTCCTATGGAGCATCGTTTTTTCCAATGGAGAACTAAACATCGTTTTTTCTTGTGTATGGTGCAGAGGTTGTATTTCCAAGTGTTGTCTATCATGACTCACCCAGGATTGTTGCGTACGTGGATACATACAATAATGTTGCTCGACAGGACCCGTTAGACACTTTGGAAGAAGAATGAGACCTCGCAGCATCTAGATTTGCAGTGTACCAGCAAGACTTACGACAATATCATAGCTGGAGAATTCAAAGCCGGATTTTCCAGGAGGGAGGTCTTGTCCTTCGTCTCATTCATGTGAAAGAGGGACAACAAAAACTAAGTGCACCATGGGATGGACCATTTGCAGTGAGCAAGAACCTACATAATGGATCCTATTACCTCATTGATATATGTGACGTTGACAAATCGCGCACGTCTGAGGAAGAAACCCATAGGCCATGGAATATAGCTCAGTTACGCCCCTATTATATATAGGATCATTGTAGCCACTATGTCTTATTATTATTGATTGAATAAATCTAGCATATCTGGAACCTGAATTTTCGCTATTTCACCTTCTTATCATGGATAGGATGATTCTTTATTTTTATCATTGATCATAAGGTTACTTGGGGGGCTAGATAAGATATATTTTCTAGCTAAAATCCTCGAACATGTCCTATGACAAAATATATTATGGTCCTGATAATTCACAAAGAAAAAGATACACACACTCATATGACCTAGAAGCACGACCTAAAAAGTCAATGAACTATGATAGCCTATTATGGACTTCGTTGACATTGAACTTTTTTAGAGTAAGATGCACTAGAACAACACATGAAAAGAACTTATGAAAACATCAACCAAGAAGGCTATCAAGCCATAAGTTTTAAGCATGAAGTAGGCACACAACCATATAGTAGCTTATTACATCACGAGAGTTTAACCAAAAAGTGCACAAACACACTGCAAAAATAATAGGACTTAAGGAACATAAATTTTTTTTTGCCTATTACAGGCCCACAAACGGGCCATATTTATTCATTGGCAAGACATAGCTAGTACCATCATGCTGCGCTCTTGTCACCAGTAGCTGGGTTCACTGTCGTCGGGTCATTGATATGTCTCAAACGTATCTATAATTTCATATATTCCATGTTGTTTTCATGCCATATGCTACATGTTTTCTATACACTTTTTGTCATTTCTATGGATTTCCTAGGACCAACCTATTGACAAGATGCCAGAGAGCCAGTTCTTGTTTTCTGCTATTTTTGGTTTCAGAAAAGTTGTTCTCGAAATATTCTCGGAATTGGACGAAAAAAATCCCATGGTATTAGAAATCTTTCACTACACGGAATCCGGAGGAGACCCCGAGGGGGGCCCTAGAGGGCCCACACCATAGGGCGGTGCAACCCCCCTTGGCCGTGCACCAGGTGTTGTGGCCCCCTGGCCACCCACCGACGTTGCCCTTTTGCCTATTTGTACTTGTTCCTCGGGAAAACCTAAATAGCCGAGCCTTTTTCCACCAAAAGTTCTATAGCCGCCGTCATCGCCAACCCTAGTTCGGGAGGGTTCTGAAGCTCTCCCGGGCACCCAGCCGGGAGGGGGATTCATCACTAGAGGGATCTTCATCACCATGCATGTCCCTAGAGTGATGCGTGAGTAGTTCATCCTTGGACTATGGGTCCATAGCAGTAGCTAGATGGTTGTCTTCTCCTCTTTATGCCTCATATTTAGATCTTATGAGCTGCCTAACATGATCAAGATCATCTATTGTAGTGCTACATGTTGTGTTTGCTGGGATCCAATGAATATTGAATGCTATGTCTATTGATTATCAATTTATCATGTTCTTTCATGTTTATGTTATTTATGATCTTGCATGCTCTCTGTTACTAGTGGATGCTTTGGCCAAGTTGATGCTTGTAACTCCAAGAGGGAGTATTTATGCTCGATAGTGGGCTTATGCCTCCCTTTCAGTCACGCTCGAGTGACAAAAACGTAACGGGTGGGGGATGTGCTGTCGGGGGGTTACCCCCGAGTAGGGTAAAGGCAAGTGCCAAGGGCAAGATCAGAAGAAGATGCTTGGCCGAGTAGCCGGCTACCCGGTACTTGCTACCCGGTCGACTGCTACTCGGTCCTACACATAGATGGCCAGAAGGACGAATCAAGAGAGTTATGTTCCTCCGAGTAGAAGAGTTGGCCCGAGTAGAAATGGCGGGATCCTACTCGGGCCAGAAGTCAAAGGATCTGTTCTGACACAGGATCCCGCGTATCCCGGGTCCGTACTTTGGCACTGTTCACAGCACTGTTCATCTGGGGACGGCGTGCCTGACAGCGACAGTCTGTCAGCAGGGCATCACAGGATAGGGGGGACCTACTCTGTGTTCGTGGCAGTGATAACAGATTGGTTACTTGGTTTTTCCCAACGACTTTCCGCATCGGACAAACTTAGAAGCCAAAGCTGTCAGCAGGAGCTCGGAAGAAGGACGGTGTGCACACTATGTCGACATCTGTTTGTATTTGGCTGTATCCGGCTGGGCACCGAGTATATAAGGTGCCCTGCCCCCTCCTGCGCGAGGGATGCTGACCTAGATCCCAGACTTGGTTGAGATTCTTGACCTAGTTCATCACGTAGAGAGAAGAGCGGCTACTCGGTAGCAAGAACATTTGTACTGTGGCTACTCGGTGAGATACTAATATACAGAGAGAAAGGCAGGAGTAGGGGTTTTACCTCCTCACGAGGGCCCTGAACCTGGGTAGATCGTGTTGTTTGCAGTGCTTGTTTCATACTTCACGCGCCTACTCGTCGCGTGATCCCTCCCCGAACGCCTCCAGCGTCCATCGTCCCCGCAACTTTAGACATCCTATGGCATCTGCCGTGACACCACCACGACAGTTGGCGCCCACCGTGGGGCAACCAGTTGCGCTGGCTGGAGTTTCCGTTCGGACGGGATCGATTTCTGCTACCGGAAAGCGCGTGGTCTGTGGCCTTGTCCACAGATTCGGCTCCTTCAACTTCGTCATCGATAACGCCGGCGATTTCGGCGGCAGGGCCATGCCGGAGGGCGGCTCGGTGCTTTCTTTCGGCTCGCACCTCGTCTACGTCGCCACCGTCATCGACCGCGAGTACCCCGAGCTGGTGCATGTCGCGGAAGATCCACCTGCTGTCATCACCGCACGCGGGAGGCCGTTGGGCCGCTCCGCGGACATTGCAGAGGTGATGGTGACCGGCCCTGCTGCTGACGCCGGGAAGGGCACGGCTGCTACCATTGCGGCCTTCATCGAGGATATCGCTGGCCCAAGTGCTGGCGGGAAGACGCACAAGCCTTACGAGAAGGAGTGCAACCTTCCGCTCTCCACTACTCCGACGATCTCTGCGTCTGCTGCGCGGACGGGTATGCCGCCTCCCACTGATCTCGAGCTCCTGACCATGAAGGCGCAGCTCGACCGGCAGCGCCAGGAGCTGCTCGCTGAGCAGGCGGAGTTGGAGAAGATTAGGCTAGAGCTTAGCCTAGATCATATTGAGTACAACAAGGCTCACGGTTTTACACCGGTTGTTAGGAGAGCTAGCAAAGTAGGTGCTACGCGTCGCAACCTAGGCGCCGAGATGGCAACGGTTGTAGAGGCTCCCAGTCAGTCCGCCACCGCAAACACCTCCACTAGACCCAGATACAGCACACCCGCCAAAACACTTAGAGCTGATGAGGCCGTAGCTGCCGAGTTGCCGCATCTAGCTGGCGACGCGCGCGTTAGGCAGCAGGAGAGGCTAAACGAGCTGGTGCTGGAGGCTGCCAGGCAGAATGAGGAGTTCCGGAAAGCCAACCCGGGTGCTGGAGCTTCTCAGGTGGTGCACTCGCACGTGGCTAGATCTAACGATCAGGCTTCATCACCGCATCCTAGCCGTGAGAGAAGCCGGAGTGGGCATTCCGGCAAGGGTAGGCAGATGCAGGTGTACGACCCGGCTGTCGCCGTGAAACAGCTCGCTGTGCCGCGACAGTCCGGTCAGAAACACAACACTGCAGGAGCAGGCTTTCAAGCCCATAAAGCTCAAAGCCAGGCCCGAGATGGAGAGCGCCCAGGCCCTTCTCAGCATCCAATTGCTCAGCCTACTCGGCAGAGGCAGCAGCCGCATGCGGTGGCGCCAGCCACCAACCCGGTGGAGCAGCCTGCAGCTGTGCAGGTGGACAGATATGATGATGGCTATTCGGCCATGGGATTGGCTGGCTATGACATCCTGGATCGTGTGGGCGAGCGCGTGCTGGCGCCTGGAGATGCAAGGCACCAGCTGGACCGGATCAGCTTGTCTGCACGGCTCGAGAACACGGGGCCTCCTGGCCCTGAGTGCTTTGGCCCGCGCATCATGAACGAGCCTTCCGTGAAGAACTTCCAGCTCGCAAGGGGCACCAAGAGCTACAATGGTAGCACCAAGCCGGAAGATTGGCTCAATGACTATGTCACCGCGGTTCATATCGCGAACGGCAACCGGAGATGGGCAGTGCGCTACGTTCCGCAGATGCTAGAGGGTCCAGCTCGCACTTGGTTCAACAACTTGCCCAAGAACAGCATCAATTGCTAGCTGGACTTCTCGGAGGCCTTCATCAGCAACTTCACCAGCACTTACAAGAGGCCGAATAGGCCACAGCAACTGTCCGCTTGTAGGCAGCGGGAAGACGAGACGGACCGCGAGTACCTTTGTCGTGGTGGTGTCACGGCAGATGCCATAGGATGGCTAAAGATGTGGGGACGAAGGACGCTGGAGGTGCTCGGGGAGGGATCACGCGACGAGTAGCCGCGTGAAGTAAGAAAAAAACACTGCAAACAACACGATCTACCCAGGTTCAGGGCCCTCGTGAGGAGGTAAAACCCCTACTCCTGCCTTTCTTTGTGTATTCTGATGTCTCACCGAGTAGCCACAGTACAATGGTTCTTGCTACCGAGTAGCCACTCTTCTCTCTACGTGATGAACTAGGTCAAGAATCTAGGGTTTCCTGTGTTCCAGCATGCGATCCCTCACGCAGGAGGCGGCGGGGCACCTTATATACACGGTGCCCAGCCGGATACGTCCAGATACGGACAAGTGTCGACATAGTGTGCACATCGTCCTTCTTCCGAGTTCTCGCTGAGAGCTTTGGTTCCTAATCTTGGCTGCATCCGGAAAGTCGTTGGGCAAAACCAAGGGGATAGTCTGGTATCACTGTGCCAAACACAGAGTAGGGCCCCCTTATCCTGCGACCGCCTGCTTCCATACTGTCGCTGTCAGGCAGGCCGGTCCTAGATGAACAGAGGTTCGAACAGTGCCAAGTACGGACCCAGGATACGCGGGATCCTGTGTCAGAACGGCTCCTTTGACTTCTGGCCCGAGTAGGTTCCCGCCAGTTTTACTCGGGCCAACTCTTCTACTCGAATGGATAGAACTTGATTGATTCCTTCTTCTGGTCATCTTTCCGTAAGACCGAGTATCAGTCGACCGGGTAGCAATTACCGGGTAGGCGGCTACTCGACCAAACTTCTCTTCTGACCTTTGCCTTTACCACTTGCCTTTTCCCTACTCGGGGGTAACCCCCCGACAGCAGTCCCCGAAGCTGGTAGAGTCTTGCGAACTTGTTCACTAGGCTCTGCCAGCTTAATACCAATCTTTGCAACACCGCCCTTGAACCTCAAGATGCCGAGTAAAACCTCCGAGTAGCACTTTGGAAAGTACCTTGGGTCTCCTTTCTTCCGAATAGGGCTAGTCTCCTTCTCTGCGTCCGAGTAAAAGGACTTAGAGAATTTCTCAAGCAGAGTCTCTGCAGCGCAGAGCACAATCCAGCCTTCCGTGCTGCAACTGGACACGTGTCAAGCATCCGCGACCCCGTCGTCTCGCTGCCCAGGACACGACGTGCCACGCGCCCAGTTTTCACGGAGTGGGCCCACCGGCTCGTCATGTCCCATCAAGCGCAGTAATAGCCCACGATCTGGTCGTGGGATCAATTGTGGCCGTTACGTGCGCGTTCCGCGCTTGTGTGCGTTTTTAACAGGCCATAGACCCCACCACACGAGAGTTATGGCCACGATCGATCCCACTACCCCGATGGTAACGGTAATCTGAGGAGAGGATATAAATACCCCCATCGGTAACTTCCTCTTCTCCTTCCTCCGTACTTTCCTCTTTCGCCTCTCTGTTTCCTCTCCGCCGCCGAGCTCTCCGCCGTCGCGGATTCATTCTCTTCACCAGATTCTTCCAAACTTTCCACCACTTTCTCACTCGCTGCCATGGCTGCTCGCGCCGGCTGGGCTGGTTCTGATGTCACCGTCGACGACTGCTCCTGGCTCGTGAACACCCGGAGGGTTCCTCCTGGTGTTCAGTGCCGGCCGTCCGACGGCGAAATCGTTCCGGCCCCGCAGGAGGGCGAGCACGTCGTCTTCCTCGCACACTTCGCGCGAGGATTTGGCCTGCCAGCTTCCGATTTCCTCCGTTCCTTTCTGGATCACTTCGGTGTTCAGATGCATCATCTCCCCCCAAATGCAGTCGTCTTTCTCGCCTATCACACCGTGGTGTGCGAGGCCTTTCTTGGCGTCCGCCCCACGGTGCAGACGTGGTTGAAGTACTTCCACCTCCGCCAGCAGAGCAAAGGGAAGAAGTACAGCGCGGCCGCTGGCAGCCGGGTAACCGACACCGGCAGCGCCATGATGGTGCAGCGGACGGGAACCAATCACCCTCGCATCAAGGGCTTGGATTCCGTCCGTATGTGGCAAAAATCCTTCCTCTATGTGAAGAATATCCCCGCCACGAAGGGGGGAAAGGTAACGGACCGCATCAATCTGCCTGCTTGGAGCAACCGAGCTCCATCCGGGCAGAATTGGAAGACGAAGCCCTCCAACGACCGCAACGCAGTGCAGATGGAGGAGCGGCTCGCTCAACTAATCGGAGAGGGCCTCAAGAGCGATGATCCCGTCGCCTGCTGGATCCGGAACCGGGTGCTGCCTCTGCAGCAGCGCTCCCACCCAATGTGCTACTTGGGAGGCCCCCGCGATTGCACTCGGACGACCACGTTCGAGCTCAGCAACGCGGACGTCGCCGCGCACGCAAGGTCCATCCTGACCACAAGCCTCCGAGATAACTGGCAGTATGGGTTCATCCCCTTTAGTCGCACGAAGCCGATTCCACGGGTACGTTCTCCTTACTCTGCCTCCAGTATATATGTAATCCGAGTAGATAGCCTTCTCTCCTTGCCGCGACTAGCAATTGCATTCTGCGCCGAGTAGAGCACTCTGCAGAACTGCCTAGGCTTAGTATGCTTGATGTTTGCACGCCTTGCCGAGTAGCACACTTAGCAAATTCCCTAGGCTTAGTGTGCTTTGTGTTTGCACGCCTATTCGGGTAAAGTTTCCTCCTGCTTATTCGGCTAATTTGCGGTGTTTCTCTGTTCTTCAGGTCCTTGACCGCCAGCTTGTTGAGAGATGTGAGCGCTTCGAGGGCAATTGGTCAGATGACCGAGAAGAAGATGATGGGGCCTCCTTCGAGACCGCGGACAAGCTTAACCTTCCTCATGCCCCCACGACGGAGAAACACCGCGTAGATGCGTCTCTCCGCGATTGCTCTGAAGACGAAGCTGAAGGTAACTGACTTTTATTCTGTCTGGTCGCGAGAAGCACAAACCTTCTGTTTCTGAGTTGTTCCTCTTCCTTCTCAACTTCACAGATGATGCAGATGCTGGGGACGAGGGAGAAGATGAGGATGAGGACGATGCAGCCCTGGTCGTTCCACCTCTTTCAGTTGCCGCTCCTGTCACCCGCAAGGGGAGAGGCAGTGGCGCCCTAGAGCCCCCTGCCAAGAAGAAGAAGCCGACCGAGAAGGCGACCCAGAAGGTCGTGAAGAGAAAGAAGCCAACGATTCCTTCCCGCCAGGGGTAAGTTCCTTCCCGGTTATACGCTTTGGTTCACCTCTTTCTTCTCGGTTGATTCCTAATTCCTTACTTCGCTGTTTCCTCTCAATTTCCTCTGCCCTCTTCTTATTTCTGAACACAATTTTCTCTTCAGAGCCCCCTTGAATGCGGACGCTGCTCTTGCGTCCACTGAGACCCAGAAGAAGGCTGCCATCGACGTCGACAAGGTTATCGACCTCGAGGGCGATGAGGCCAATGCCACCAACGCACAAGCAGAGACCACCGATGCCCAAGACGCCGAGCTGGAGCAGCAGCCCCGCGCAGATCCAGACGCGCAGGATGCTGCTCACCAAGACAGGCCCCCTTCTCCTCCGGCCAACACCGCCGAGGAGACCCAAGGCCAAGACCAGGAGATGCACGATGACGCCGCCCTTGAGCGGCCAGGAATTGAACAGGAGCAGCCAGCCACAGGGGCTGCTGAACAAGGAGATCCCGCTGCCGAGCAGCGGGTAGAAGATGCAAACATGACGGAACAATATCCTCTGAGCGACGCGCAACCAGACGCCGCGCAGAGTAGCGCCCAGCCAGATGGTGCATCGGATAGCGCGCCCCTGGCGCCACCAACTGATCAAGGTAGCGCCCAGCCAGACTCCTCCCTGGTGCAGCAAACTAAGGCTGCAGCCGGCCCTTCGGCCAAGCCTGTTACGAGGAAGAGTGCCCAAGATGCTGCAGAGAAGGAGGCAGCCGAGAAGAAAGCCGCCGAGAAGGAGAAAGCTGAGAAGAAGAAGACCGAGAAGCCGAAAACCGAGAAGCCAGTCGCCGCGAAGCCAACTGCCCAGAAAGAGAAGACGAAGAAGCGGGCTGCCGACATGCCGCCGCTAACATCAACTGGCCAGTCCAGTCAGCTGGTTATTCGCGATCCTAGCGCGGTTGCTGCCGCCGCCGCTGCAGCTGATCAGCCCTGCTACCCTGACTACATGGTGAAGGTTAGCCAGCAGCACCAGGTCGGCCTTTCCCCCAAGGACCGGAATCTTGCTCTTTAGAAAGGGAGGAAGGCCGTGGCAGTGGACTCCAGGCCCCCGGCCCTAAATCAAGACAAGTCCATCTCCATTGCTTCTCGTGGAGTTCAGGACCAGGCGACAACGTCCCAGAGCCTCGAGCAAGTACTCGACTTGATCGGCTTCATCGATGCCAAGTGGGACAGCAAAGTTCTCGGCAACACCAATTGGAACGGCACCGATCTGGGCGACATCGACCATATGCGTGTCGATTGGAACAAGGTGGACTTGGGTTACAAACCCATGACTATCTCAACCACCTCTGCTACACTTGCTGCCAAGATGTTTGTCCACCGCAAGAACGCCGAAGACCTCGAGCAATCCTACGCGGTAAGGTCCTACTCATCCTCTCCGAGTTGCATTTTTGTAGCATCCCAACTTTTAATAAAGATGGAATACCTGTGTTATTGTGCTAGTCCCTAGATCAATTGCTAGCACCACAGTACAAAATGAAATATCATGCAAATGCATCAAATTCTATTACATCGCATGATCCAGTCTTTACAAAATAGTATTACAACTTGCATAGTCTTAGAAGACTAGCAGAAAACAAAGTATTACAGCGGAAAACATAGAACAACATTGAGCCCATCTTCTTCATGTGCCACAGGCAAAACATGTTGGCGATAGTCTCGAGATCCTAAACGAAATCCTCACTCGTCTTCAGAAATATCTGCAATA
The DNA here is from genome assembly GCA_028641055.1 of Alopecurus myosuroides. Taxonomy (NCBI): domain Eukaryota; kingdom Viridiplantae; phylum Streptophyta; class Magnoliopsida; order Poales; family Poaceae; genus Alopecurus; species Alopecurus myosuroides. Next base: position 360,666,927 of record CM054058.1, read on the forward strand.
TGGAATATGCAGCCACAAGGGAGTCAATACAATTTAATGTATTGGCAAGTAACACTATGGTGGATATAAATGGCAAGACTAATACTACATGCTTATTTGGCTGAGTGGAGTTTTGGCTAAGTTTTGCATAAAGCCAGTTTTCTCCTATCACTTTTGTAAAACAAACTTTTCTTTTCAAAAGGGTGGCAACATTGGATTAAGATCCAAGCACCACAATACTGTTCACTTGGTCAAATTTTACTTATTGAAATTGATGATGAGATTCTTTCGTCAATCCTTGTCCAGCTGCTCATAGTTGTCCATAACCGGGGACACGGCTAAGATCTTAGTTTGTTGACTCTGCAGAGGTTGTGCACTTTCACCCTTTGTCTTCAATTAGCCCAAACATCCTATACACCCGGAGTGCATCAAGGAAAGGAGAGAATTGAGACGAGATCTTTCAGAAGAAGAAGTCCAAACCCACCGGCAAGACCCGTTCCACCTATAATTTTGCTACATCTGCTTGTCAAGCCTGGGCTGAACCCTCACAACTTAATTGATCAAGACAGAGCCCATATTGTCAAAAGGCTGCACGGGAAGCTACTAGATTTAGAGGGACATAGTAATCTCTTTGTTCCTGGGTGGCCATCCGCAAGTGACAACCTCAAGTGGAATAACCCTTAGATAAGGGCCCTGAGGAAACACTCAACATAACCCATTCTTACCACTTCCACCCAGGTGGTTCATTCATTAGTTATACTTAGGATTTTTCCTCATCATCTAGTAAAAACAATTTGTAACATTGCATAGCACCTAGTAAATTCTAAGGCTATCAAAATAACAAGGTAAAAGGGATGGCTACACACTACTAGGATAATAGAATAGCATAATATAACTTAGTAAAATTTCCTATCATGCATACTACTCAAAATCAACTAATGCATATAGAAAATAATGGGTAGTTGATGGTGTGTTACTTGCCTTGTTGAAGTTGGTGAAGAATTCACACTCTCTTCACAAAAGATCGTTGCTCTCCGTACAATCTATTCATTGACAACACAAAACCAAAATAAACAAACATTCTACCAAACAATCATACAAGTGTATAAAACATACATAGCAACTAACATATCAAAAGGGGCTTAACCAAGTTGGTTATGACAAGGTCTAGGTTTGAGTTGAAAGATTCATTCTCTAATGGTCTCATACTTGTTAAGGAAATTCCAATGGTTTACTTGGGAAGGACTAGGTGGATTTTGTAGTGATCAAACTTTATTATAACCATACTTGTCGAGGAAGTTCCAAGAGTTCACTAAGAATAAACATATTACTTCTTCAACTAAAGTAATACATGCAAACACTTGGTCATATTCACCTTCAAAAATATTTGAGTGACTATGTTAGTATTTTCCATTGTGGTTAGGGTAGGTCTACTAACTTCATCATCAAAGGAAAAATATTACTAAGTCTTGGGTTTTCCATTTGGGTCAATGGTTGGACAAAAACAACTTGTTATTCTTCAACTTGTGTGAATTGCTTCTAGACCTCATCTGATTGCCTTCTTGAAGATCATCTTCATGCTTCTATTGTAGTCTTGTTCCTTGGATGGATTCTTCTCTTGGTCTTGATAAATTCTTTAGGGCTTTCACTTCACTAATTGGTTTGGGTATGGGATGGGCACAAATACCACTAAGTCAAATTGGAAAGAAAATAAGAAGAAAGATAGAAAGAGAGAGGGAGATGTTTTCTTCTGGATTTCTTCACACTTGAACTTCCTTGAGTTTCCTCTAGTGGTGGAGTCTTTTCTTCAAAATTTCTTCATTGATCCTCCTTGTATTCTCTTCATGTTGCCACCAAGTTGAAAGTGAAGAGCCTTCTATTGCTTGAGTCCTGTTTTTCATTTGCTAACTTGATGGATTCTTGAAGCAAGAATAGGGGGATGGAGGGGTAGATAGAAAGCAAGGGTACTAGGGTCTAAGGTTTACCACTTGGTATTGTATGTGATTTACACATACTAGGTACTTGGTCTTGGCTTCAAAATAGCCATAACAACAAAGGTAAACAATGATAGAAATAACTCTAATACTTAACCAACTAGGTGGACTACTATGATGGAAGTTTGGCTAGAATTACATGGTCATGGTCCAAGGGTCTCCAAAATGGTTGGGCAAGGATGTTTCTGGTTCAAGGTTGTCAAATGGAACAATTTTGCAAAAGGAACTATATTGAAATTATTTATAGAAATTAATCTATGTCAAAAATACTCAAATAGACAACTAAATTCTAAATTCAATTTTAATTTGTTCAATTATTATTTTGGGACATAGGATATGAGAGTACACATCCTAAGGTTTCCAAATATATTTTATTTACAATTTTTGGATTTGTAGAATTTGAATTATGCCAAATTACATCAAACAAGCATATTTGAATTTGAACAAATTTAAGTTTGTCAAATTTGAATTTGGCCAGTGCTAAAAGTTTCTATATGTCAAGGGCTTTTCAAAAAGTCCAAGATTGCTAAATTTGGGCTTATGGATCAAAAGATATGATAGATCTAAGATGCAGGGACTTTTCTGTAAAATTATTTTTCTATTTTTATTCGGAATTAAAAATTAGAAACGGGCTGGGCTCAGATGGTTATCTGTCGCGCGGTGCAGCAGACAGGGAGTGGGCCTGGGCCGTTTACACGCTGCGCTGGGCGACGGATAAGGACATAAAGCGCGCTGACTGGGCGGACAGGTGGCTCTATGCTATTGGCCCGTACCTCTTCGTTAAGTGATCTGTTTCGGACCGTTCGATCAAGATCTAACGGGCAGGGAGCTAGGGTTACCTTGGTCTGCCGGAAGGTCGCCGGAAAATGGCCGCGGGGCGGCACGGATGCTCGGAAGTCGACGGAGACGACGATCCCGTGGCCCTTGAGCTCAACGAAGAGCCCTAAGGCGCTCAGCTCGTGACGACGAGCACGATGGTGTCCACGGCGGTTCTTCTCTCTTCCTGGGATGACGGCGCAAGGATGAAACGCTCCGGTGAGCCTCGGGTAGGCGCAACGATGGCGATCCCGCTGCGAAACAAATCGTAAATGAGGTCGGGGGTCGCGCACGGTTAGGAGAAATCGACTAGGGGTGGTCTCGGGCTTCCGCTTGGGCTCACCTGGCCGGAATTGGCGAATTACGGCGGCGGAAGTGCGAACTCCGGTGAGGGATTAATCGGGGCTGGAGGTTCTATACAGAGAGGGCGTAGAGGGAAAAAGGAGAGGAGGGAGGGGGCTTTAAGAGTGGTGATCAGGGAGAGTTATTGGGGCCCTAATGAAGAGGAATCAAGGCACGCAATTTTCGGCCGAAACTGCCATGGCAGTTTCCAAACGAGGAAGAAGGTGATGACGTCATCATGACGTCATCAAAATTTTCTTTTAATTTCTGTTTATTTAAATCTTTAATAACTTCTGTTTTAAGTATCCAAATGACATGAATCAAAATTCTAAATTCTTGAATTTTCAAATGCTTTCCAACAATATCATTTTTGAGAACAATTCAACATATTTTTATTTTTGAATTTTGAAAATTTGAAATAATTCCTTAATAGAGCTTAATGTGATTTTTAATTTAGAAAATTATAAAATACAATTATTAGTCAAATATAATTCCAGTGGCTTTACAAAAATCAAATACTATTTTCCAAAACCATTTCAAAGAGTTTTCATCTCTTTTATGTTTTGAAAATATAATTAATTCACTAATAGTACTTAATACCATTTTAAAATAGAAAATAGTAAAATGGGGTTTTTTGATTAAATAAATTTTTAGAGACATTAAACATTTCAAATAATATTTTTTGAAGTCATTTTCAAACCATTTTCATAATTAATAATTTTAGGATATGAAGGATTTATTAATAGTAACTTAATGCTATTATTAGTTTATATCAATTAATTATTATTGTTGATCAATAAAATTTAGAATAAAACCACATGTCATAATATTGTTTTCAAAAACCCTTTTTATGTTATTTTCCAAACAATGCATTTTATTTTCACACCTTCATGTTTAAAACTTGGAATAACAACTAAAAGTTATTACTAACAATTTTATTCTCATCAAATACCTTTGGGGCTTAGAACTTTATTTAGGGTTATAAATCTTTGATTTTTTTGTTGCCCTAAATTATCTTCAAAGTAATATTGGAGTTGTAAATATTTTGGGTAAAGGTTTGTTGATAAAAACATATTCCCTTTATATAAAGAAATTTATTTTTGAATGGGGTTTTAGGGTTTATGGAATAGAGGTATAATTGGATTCTTAATTTCAATTTTCATTGAGTTATGTATTGTTTCCTTTTTATTTCTTGCATCTTATTTGGTTTTTGGTGACTTGCATAACATGAAAACAAAAAGTTTCAATTTTTTGTGATTTTTGAGTTTTCCCAAAATCAGGGATGTTACAGACTACCACCCTTAAAAGAAATCTCGTCCCGAGATTTGGGAAGGTTAGAAAGAAAGATTTGGGTAATTGGATTCCAAAACAACTGGGTGGGCTACCACCCTTAAAAGAAACTTTTGTGGGTAGTCTATTTTCATTAGATTGGAGTGTAGATTGATTCTAAATTAGCTTGAGTAGATCTTTCCTCTGTGGTAGAGGTGTAGACCAACATAGGTCTGTTGAACTACCTTTGACACTGAGGGGTCACTCTTTGGGTCAATCAAAAGTCTTTGGGTTCCTCTCAACTTGATCTTTTGATGTCCTTGGAAATCTTTCATCCTGTTGTTGTCATCCTTGAAGGCAAACACCATGGGGCCACTCATCAGGACAATCTTTGGAATAGTGTCCTATCTCACCACAAGATTTGCAGGCTTTGGGTGTTTGAAAACATTTCTTCTTCTGTCTCCTAGTTATCTCTAGCTACCAAGGGTTGATGGTTTCCACTATTGGTCATGTTTTGGGACATCATGTGAACTATCTGGGATTGGGTATCTAACACTTGTTGCATTCCTGGTGTTAACTCCATATTGGGGTTGCTTGCTTGGTTCTGGGTCATCAGTTGTATCAGCTGAGTTTGAGCTTCCAGTAGCATCTGCATTGCTATTGAGTTCTCAGGGTTGTTGGCATTCTGGCTAGACATCTGTTTTGAGGTTTTAGGGAAGATGAGTAGAGGTTAGAAAGGATCTAAGAAGGTTCCTATCCAAACACAGCTGATCAAGGAAACTCATCTTTCAAACAACACATAACAAACCTATAGCAATACATTCATCACACCAAACAACAAGGTTTTTTTTTGTTTGAAAAACACTAATATTGTCATACCACACTCATTAGTATGATCAATATACTAACACGTTGACGTTGTTCTAACAAACTAGATTGGTGGTCTCATCTATATCTTCTTGGGTTCTTCAAATTCTCCTCTCCATTTCCTAAGGTCTTCTTGATTGTGGTGAAGTCTAAGTTTTTCTTCAAGTTCTTCAATAATCTTGAATGTAGGTCTTCATGTGGTGAAACACTTCTTGTACTTCTTGGTATGGTCATCAACATTCTTGTCTTGATGGTATTGAGGAGGAGGTCATCTAGGGAATTTTTTAAGGTGAATAATAGATGAGATGATATGAGATGAACTAAGATGATTGTTTTGTTTCTAGAAAGTTTGAACATAGAAATTTTCAATCCTAGAGTCTTTTCCAAACTTAGGGTCTCGAATTCTACAGGCAACACAATGCTCTGATACCATTTTGTAGCATCCCAACTTTTAATAAAGATGGAATACCTGTGTTATTGTGCTAGTCCCTGGATCAATTGCTAGCACCACAGTACAAAATGAAATATCATGCAAATGCATCAAATTCTATTACATCGCATGATCCAGTCTTTACAAAATAGTATTACAACTTGCATAGTCTTAGAAGACTAGCAGAAAACAAAGTATTACAGTGGAAAACATAGAACAACATTGAGCCCATCTTCTTCATGTGCCACAGGCAAAACATGTTGGCGATAGTCTCGAGATCCTAAACGAAATCCTCACTCGTCTTCAGAAATATCTGCAATATGGAATATGCAGCCACAAGGGAGTCAATACAATTTAATGTATTGGCAAGTAACACTATGGTGGATATAAATGGCAAGACTAATACTACATGCTTATTTGGCTGAGTGGAGTTTTGGCTAAGTTTTGCATAAAGCCAGTTTTCTCCTATCACTTTTGTAAAACAAACTTTTCTTTTCAAAAGGGTGGCAACATTGGATTAAGATCCAAGCACCACAATACTGTTCACTTGGTCAAATTTTACTTATTGAAATTGATGATGAGATTCTTTCGTCAATCCTTGTCCAGCTGCTCATAGTTGTCCATAACCGGGGACACGGCTAAGATCTTAGTTTGTTGACTCTGCAGAGGTTGTGCACTTTCACCCTTTGTCTTCAATTAGCCCAAACATCCTATACACCCGGAGTGCATCAAGGAAAGGAGAGAATTGAGACGAGATCTTTCAGAAGAAGAAGTCCAAACCCACCGGCAAGACCCGTTCCACCTATAATTTTGCTACATCTGCTTGTCAAGACTGGGCTGAACCCTCACAACTTAATTGATCAAGACAGAGCCCATATTGTCAAAAGGCTGCACGGGAAGCTACTAGATTTAGAGGGACATAGTAATCTCTTTGTTCCTGGGTGGCCATCCGCAAGTGACAACCTCAAGTGGAATAACCCTTAGATAAGGGCCCTGAGGAAACACTCAACATAACCCATTCTTACCACTTCCACCCAGGTGGTTCATTCATTAGTTATACTTAGGATTTTTCCTCAACATCTAGTAAAAACAATTTGTAACATTGCATAGCACCTAGTAAATTCTAAGGCTATCAAAATAACAAGGTAAAAGGGATGGCTACACACTACTAGGATAATAGCATAGCATAATATAACTTAGTAAAATTTCCTATCATGCATACTACTCAAAATCAACTAATGCATATAGAAAATAATGGGTAGTTGATGGTGTGTTACTTGCCTTGTTGAAGTTGGTGAAGAATTCACACTCTCTTCACAAAAGATCGTTGCTCTCCGTACAATCTATTCATTGACAACACAAAACCAAAATAAACAAACATTCTACCAAACAATCATACAAGTGTATAAAACATACATAGCAACTAACATATCAAAAGGGGCTTAACCAAGTTGGTTAGGACAAGGTCTAGGTTTGAGTTGAAAGATTCATTCTCTAATGGTCTCATACTTGTTAAGGAAATTCCAATGGTTTACTTGGGAAGGACTAGGTGGATTTTGTAGTGATCAAACTTTATTATAACCATACTTGTCGAGGAAGTTCCAAGAGTTCACTAAGAATAAACATATTACTTCTTCAACTAAAGTAATACATGCAAACACTTGGTCATATTCACCTTCAAAAATATTTGAGTGACTATGTTAGTATTTTCCATTGTGGTTAGGGTAGGTCTACTAACTTCATCATCAAAGGAAAAATATTACTAAGTCTTGGGTTTTCCATTTGGGTCAATGGTTGGACAAAAACAACTTGTTATTCTTCAACTTGTGTGAATTGCTTCTAGACCTCATCTGATTGCCTTCTTGAAGATCATCTTCATGCTTCTATTGTAGTCTTGTTCCTTGGATGGATTCTTCTCTTGGTCTTGATAAATTCTTCAGGGCTTTCACTTCACTAATTGGTTTGGGTATGGGATGGGCACAAATACCACTAAGTCAAATTGGAAAGAAAATAAGAAGAAAGATAGAAAGAGAGAGGGAGATGTTTTCTTCTGGATTTCTTCACACTTGAACTTCCTTGAGTTTCCTCTAGTGGTGGAGTCTTTTCTTCAAAATTTCTTCATTGATCCTCCTTGTATTCTCTTCATGTTGCCACCAAGTTGAAAGTGAAGAGCCTTCTATTGCTTGAGTCCTGTTTTTCATTTGCTAACTTGATGGATTCTTGAAGCAAGAATAGGGGGATGGAGGGGTAGATAGAAAGCAAGGGTACTAGGGTCTAAGGTTTACCACTTGGTATTGTATGTGATTTACACATACTAGGTACTTGGTCTTGGCTTCAAAATAGCCATAACAACAAAGGTAAACAATGATAGAAATAACTCTAATACTTAACCAACTAGGTGGACTACTATGATGGAAGTTTGGCTAGAATTACATGGTCATGGTCCAAGGGTCTCCAAAATGGTTGGGCAAGGATGTTTCTGGTTCAAGGTTGTCAAATGGAACAATTTTGCAAAAGGAACTATATTGAAATTATTTATAGAAATTAATCTATGTCAAAAATACTCAAATAGACAACTAAATTCTAAATTCAATTTTAATTTGTTCAATTATTATTTTGGGAAAGAGGATATGAGAGTACACATCCTAAGGTTTCCAAATATATTTTATTTACAATTTTTGGATTTGTAGAATTTGAATTATGCCAAATTTCATCAAACAAGCATATTTGAATTTGAACAAATTTAAGTTTGTCAAATTTGAATTTGGCCAGTGCTAAAAGTTTCTATATGTCAAGGGCTTTTCAAAAAGTCCAAGATTGCTAAATTTGGGCTTATGGATCAAAAGATATGATAGATCTAAGATGCAGGGACTTTTCTGTAAAATTATTTTTCTATTTTTATTCGGAATTAAAAATTAGAGACGGGCTGGGCTCAGATGGTTATCTGTCGCGCGGTGCAGCAGACAGGGAGTGGGCCTGGGCCGTTTACGCGCTGCGCTGGGCGACGGATAAGGACATAAAGCGCGCTGACTGGGCGGACAGGTGGCTCTATGCTATTGGCCCGTACCTCTTCGTTAAGTGATCTGTTTCGGACCGTTCGATCAAGATCTAACGGGCAGGGAGCTAGGGTTACCTTGGTCTGCCGGAAGGTCGCCGGAAAATGGCCGCGGGGCAGCGCGGATGCTCGGAAGTCGACGGAGACGACGATCCCGTGGCCCTTGAGCTCAACGAAGAGCCCTAAGGCGCTCAGCTCGTGACGACGAGCACGATGGTGTCCACGGCGGTTCTTCTCTCTTCCTGGGATGACGGCGCAAGGATGAAACGCTCCGGTGAGCCTCGGGTAGGCGCAACGATGGCGATCCCGCTGCGAAACAAATCGTAAATGAGGTCGGGGGTCGCGCACGGTTAGGAGAAATCGACTAGGGGTGGTCTCGGGCTTCCGCTTGGGCTCACCTGGCCGGAATTGGCGAATTACGGCGGCGGAAGTGCGAACTCCGGTGAGGGATTAATCGGGGCTGGAGGTTCTATACAGAGAGGGCGTAGAGGGAAAAAGGAGAGGAGGGAGGGGGCTTTAAGAGTGGTGATCAGGGAGAGTTATTGGGGCCCTAATGAAGAGGAATCAAGGCACGCAATTTTCGGCCGAAACTGCCATGGCAGTTTCCAAACGAGGAAGAAGGTGATGACGTCATCATGACGTCATCAAAATTTTCTTTTAATTTCTGTTTATTTAAATCTTTAATAACTTCTGTTTTAAGTATCCAAATGACATGAATCAAAATTCTAAATTCTTGAATTTTCAAATGCTTTCCAACAATATCATTTTTGAGAACAATTCAACATATTTTTATTTTTGAATTTTGAAAATTTGAAATAATTCCTTAATAGAGCTTAATGTGATTTTTAATTTAGAAAATTATAAAATACAATTATTAGTCAAATATAATTCCAGTGGCTTTACAAAAATCAAATACTATTTTCCAAAACCATTTCAAAGAGTTTTCATCTCTTTTATGTTTTGAAAATATAATTAGTTCACTAATAGTACTTAATACCATTTTAAAATAGAAAATAGTAAAATGGGGTTTTTTGATTAAATAAATTTTTAGAGACATTAAACATTTCAAATAATATTTTTGGAAGTCATTTTCAAACCATTTTCATAATTAATAATTTTAGGATATGAAGGATTTATTAATAGTAACTTAATGCTATTATTAGTTTATATCAATTAATTATTATTGTTGATCAATAAAATTTAGAATAAAACCACATGTCATAATATTGTTTTCAAAAACCCTTTTTATGTTATTTTCCAAACAATGCATTTTATTTTCACACCTTCATGTTTAAAACTTGGAATAACAACTAAAAGTTATTACTAACAATTTTATTCTCATCAAATACCTTTGGGGCTTAGAACTTTATTTAGGGTTATAAATCTTTGATTTTTTTGTTGCCCTAAATTATCTTCAAAGTAATATTGGAGTTGTAAATATTTTGGGTAAAGGTTTGTTGATAAAAACATATTCCCTTTATATAAAGAAGTTTATTTTTGAATGGGGTTTTAGGGTTTATGGAATAGAGGTATAATTGGATTCTTAATTTCAATTTTCATTGAGTTATGTATTGTTTCCTTTTTATTTCTTGCATCTTATTTGGTTTTTGGTGACTTGCATAACATGAAAACAAAAAGTTTCAAATTTTTGTGATTTTTGAGTTTTCCCAAAATCAGGGATGTTACAATTTTCACTTCTTTTCTACTCTTCTTCTTTTCCTTATCCATCACCCAGTCCCCGAGATTCTGGCCGAGTAGGCGGACACTCTCCCGAGTAGCCGCCTTCTCGGGTTGAATCTCTAGTACTTTGCCCGATTCTTGTTTCTCTTGCTTCTCAGAATAGCGTACTGAAGCGAACCGACTTGCATCGTCGGCTACTCTGGAACCATGCTATTGCCAAGAGACGCATTGCCGCCTTGGAAAAAGAGAAGATAGTTGCCGAGGATGCTGATAAAGAAGTGATGAATAGCACCCTGAGGCTTTCTGAAGTTGAAGGTACGCTTTTAGCTACGCGGTTCTTGCGTTTGGTGTTTACGCCCGCTTCGGCCTTTTGCGCTAATCAATTTTTACTCTGCAGGACTGCCGTGCCTTCGTGGAGAATGGCCAGGCCACCATCAAAAGATTGGAGGGTATGTTGCCGTCTACTCGGCTTCTCCTGTGTTTCTTTCTTTCGCCTCTCTGCTAACCGTGCTTTGCTCTTTTCAGAAGATCATAAGAAGTTCGCTGAGGAGCATCAAGACTGCCTCAAACCTGCTGAGGTGCAGCAGCAGTTGTCCAGCCAGGCCGTCGAGCTGGTGAAAGAGCACACTATTGAGATGGAGAAGCTCCAAGTCCAGCTGCAGACTGCGCTCCAGGATGCTATCAACCTTGGTGCCGAAAGGGATAGAGTAATCGCCGAGAAGGCAAAGAGCGAAGCAACAGCCAAGGCCAGGGAGAGAACCCTCGAACAGGAGTGTGAAGTGCTGAAGAAGAGCAATGCTGGGCTCTTCACTCAGCTAGAGGAGCTCCGCTTGATCGAAGAGAAACATCTATCCAGCGAGGAAACATGGAAGACCCAGTTGCAAGGGCTGCGCCATGATTTGAACAGTAAGTGCTCCCTTTTCTCTGCTTCTCTGCTACTCGGCTGCACCTTTCTTCTCTGCTTCTCGTTTCACGCTTCCACTCTGTTATTGTTTCTGATCTTCTCGATAGCTCTTGCAGGAATGTTTCCCGACCTTGAATCTTCTTGCGTGCCCGCCCTGGAAAAGGCCCGAGCAGCTCGTGTTGAGAAGGGCGAGCCTCTGGACACCAGAGCAGAAATCGAGGAGAGCATCCTGATTATGCAGGGACAGTGTCCGCGGCTAGCGGGCGTGGGCACCGAACTGGTGCGCGTCGCCTTCCAGATCCACAACTTCTTCTGGCCTGATGACTCTGCGCCGACAACAATCTCCGGACTTGCCTTGAAGCTGCAGCGCGTGAAAGCCGAACTGAAGAAATGGCGCGCCTCGGGAGCTCGGACAGGTGCGGACATGATGTTGATCTTCGTCACCACTTGGTACGAGAACCTCAATATGCAGATTATCCGCGAGATGCGCCGAGACTCCAAGTGGGAGAAGGACCCCGACTGCGTGGCTATTCGCCAGCTGGTTGCTCACGAGGTCGCTCAGTATGCTGACACTGCAACCTTCATCGACGGCCTCACCGAGCCCGACACCGAGGTGGACGAGGGCGAGGAGAAGGATGAAGACGAGGAGACGGACACCGATGAGCTGGACCTGAGCTACTTCGACTCTCCTGCTGGCAAGGACGGGAAGGGGAAGGCCGCGGTCGTCACGGGTAGCGATGAGGAGGACGAGAACGTGGAGATGTCGATCGACACCTCCGCGCTCGAGTTCGGCACCTCGTCAGGAGCCGCCCTTGACGACACCGTCAGCTTTCGCGCCCAAGCCACCAAGCCCGACGCCGAGCTAACGAAGACCGTCCCCGTCAACCCGGAAGCGGATGCGACCCAGGCCAGCGCCGAGGACGAAACCACGAAGACTGTCGATGCCAGCTCGGAGGCGGGCGCGACCAAGGCCACTACTGAAGATGAAGCAACCAAGGCCAGCACCGAGAACGCCGCCTCGACCTGAACTTTTTCCTGCAATCTCATTGCTCAAACCCTTATCAGATCCCCGGGATGCCGGGTGCAAATGTATCAGACTATTTATGCCGTTGCTACTCATTTTTATTCACACTTGTTATTTTCAACTTAACCAGTTTGTTCAGCCTTGGCTCGATGCCGGGTTGCGTTATCATGTGAGTCCCCGAGTTGCATTTCTTATTCACTCTCTCTTTTTGTCTCAGCTCTACCCGCAACTTGTTGATTTTTTGGTATTCGAGTCACAAGAGTCAAAGAGTAGAGCTGCAAATACTTAGCCGCTTAGAAACAGTCATAGTAACGCAGCCCACCACTTAACCGAAAAGAGAAGACAAAAGTAAAAACACCCTACTCGGTTCCTGCACTCTTTTCTTCCTTAGCGATTTTTCTTGTGCTCATTGACCTTTTGCTTGTTCTCTTGCTTGCCATGAAGCCGGGTTTCGGATAGCAGCAGAGTCGAAGAGTTGGCATGTAGGTTTAAACACAGTACTCAATACGCTTATGAATTTTGAAGTGGAGCAACCGAATAGACATACAGTAAAGCCGAGTAGAAACACTTAGAGCAATTTTGGGCGAGGGCAGTCCCCGAGTTCAATTGCAGAGGAGAATTGAGAGTACATACACATTTTTTGCCTCACGAGTGAAAACGACGGAGTAGGGCTACATTCCAGGGACGCTTAGATTCCTCTCCAGCTTTATCTGCCCTGTTCGCCTGTGATGGGCGCACATCTACAAGGTAGTACGCATCATTGTGCAGCGCTTTGCTCACAATGAAAGGCCCTTCCCATGGAGGAGACAACTTGTGCATCCCGGCTGTGCGCTGCACGAGCCTAAGGACCATGTCTCCTTCTCGGAAAACCCTTGGGTTCACCTTTCGGCTATGATAACGCCGCAGGTTTTGCTGGTAGATAGCCGAACGTGACAGAGTCAGCTCTCTTGCTTCTTCAAGCAGGTCAACGTCGTCTTCTCTCGCTTCTCTCGCCTCCACCTCAGTGTAGAGGGTTACTCGGGGGGAGTCATGCTCTAAGTCTATTGGCAACACGGCCTCAGCCCCGTATACCAAGAAGAATGGTGTGTAGCCGGTTGACCGGTTAGGGGTAGTCCTTAGACTCCACAACACCGCTGGCAACTCGTCTAGCCAACACCCAGGTGTTTTCAGCAGTGGCTCAATCAGCCTTGGCTTTATGCCTGCCAGTACCATGCCGTTTGCTCTTTCCACTTGTCCATTGGAGGCTGGATGCGCCACAGACGCAACATCTAGTCGGATGTGCTTATCTCTGTAGAACCGCACCATTGCCCCCTCTGCGAAATTCGTGCCGTTGTCGGTGATGATGCTGTGCGGGTAGCCATATCTCAGGATCACATCCTTCAAGAATTTCACAGCTGTGGCCCCATCGCACTTCCGAATAGGCTTCACTTCGATCCACTTGGTGAACTTGTCCACCATGACCAAGATGTGTGTCATGTTGCCTTTAGCCGGCTTGAAGGGGCCAACCATATCCAGACACCAAACGGCAAACGGCCATGTGATAGGAATTGTCTTCAGCTCGGAAGCAGGCATGTGAATCTTACTCGCAAACATCTGGCAGCCATTGCACTTCCTCACAATGTCTTCAGCTTGCTGCAGAGCTGTGAGCCAGTAGAAGCCATGCCGAAAAGCTTTCTTGACCAATGCCCGAGAAGAGGCGTGGTGCCCGCATTCTCCTTGATGTATCTCTACCAGAATCTCTTCTCCTTCTCCTGGTTCCACACAGCGTTGTAGCACGCCGGTGGCACTCCTCTTGTGCAGCACATCTCGGACTATAGTGTATCCCTTTGATCTTCTCTGAATCTGCCTTGCAGTAACTTCATCTTCTGGCAAGGTACCGTCCCTTAGAAAGGATAATATGGGCATGGCCCAACTCGGTGTCTCCCGTGTGGGAAACACCGGTTCGTCCACTTCCATTGGGACCGGCACTTCTGGTTGCTCTGGAGGGTTGGGAGCACTTCTCTGGAGCCCTGATCGATTGGCTAGGACCTCCTCAATGAATGCGACATTCCCCGGGTTAAGGACAGCCGTCCCCGAGTAAGGAGTGACAGTCCCCGAGTAGGGAGTGGCAGTCCCCTGGTAAGGAGTGGCAGTCCCCGGGCAAGGAGTGGCAGTCCCCGAGTAAGGAGTGACAGTCCCCGAGTAGGGAGTGGCAGTCCCCGAGTAGGGAACAGCAGTCCCCGAGTAGAGAACGGCAGTCCCCGGGTTGGGAGCAGCAGTCCCCGGGTTTCCTGCAGCATTCTCCCAGTCAATGTCCATGGGATCATATTCCTCACTTGGCAGAGACGGAACAAATATGGATTCCGAGTTGGGAGATGGCTTGATGGATGGCTTCCTCAAGTGCTCCAAGGCAATCCCCGCCGGGATGGACTGCCGAGAAGACCCCAACTTGGACAGCTCGTCTGCCGCTTCGTTCTCTGCTCGGTGAATGTGCTGGAATTCGCAGCCTTCAAAGAATCCAGTCATAGACTGTACCAGGAAGCGGTATGATGCCATGTTGGCATCTAGAGCATCCCAAGTGCCAGAGACTTGCTGCACCACCAGATCTGAATCTCCATAGCATATGATGCGCTGCACACCAACCTCCTTGGCTACTCGCAAGCCATGCACTACTGCCTCGTACTCTGCTACGTTGTTGGACGCCTTGAAATGAATCTGCAGCACATACTTGAGTTGATCTCGCTTGGGTGACGTAAGCACTACGCCAGCACCAAGACCTTCCTTCACCTTCGAGCCATCAAAGTGCATCTTCCAGTAGTTAGAAACTGGAGCAGGAGGTTCATACTGCACCTCGGCCCAATCCACCAGAAACTCCGCCAGAATCTGAGACTTGATAGCTTCTCTTCTCGCATACGCGGGAGCGTACGCGGCCAACTCAATCGCCCACTTGGCTACTCTGCCACTCGCCTCCTTGTTGCCCATGATATCCGAGATGGGAGCAGAACTCACAACAGTGATAGGATGCTCCTGGAAATAGTGCTTCAGCTTCTTGGCGCCCAGGTACACGCCGTAGGTCATCTTCTGGTAGTGCGGGTAGTTCTGCTTGGAGCTGGACATCACTTCACTGAGATAGTACACTGGGCGCTGCACACTCTTGCCTTCTTCTTCTCGTTCCACCACAATCACCACACTGACTACTCGGTTAGTGGCAGCAATGTACAGCAGCATTGGCTCCTTGGGTAGCGGACTAGCCAAGATGGGAGCGCTAGCCAGCATTGCTTTCAGCTCGTTGAATGCCACATCCGCTTGCGGAGTCCAGACAAACTTGTCACTTTTCTTCATCAGCTGGTATAGAGGCAGGGCCTTCTCGCCCATTCGGCCCAGAAAACGGCTCAGAGATGCCAAGCAACCAGTAAACTTCTGTACATCCTTCAGGGATCTCGGCAAAGACATGCTCTCAATAGCTTTTATCTTTGAAGGATTGACTTCGATGCCCCGACTAGACACCAGGAAGCCGAGTAGCTTGCCAGCCGGGACACCAAAGGTGCATTTACTCGGATTCAACTTCATTTTGTACTTGCGTAGGTTAGCGAAGGTTTCCTCCAGGTCGGCAAGCAGAGTATGTGTTTTATTCGTTTTGATGACAATGTCATCTACGTACACCTGCACATTTTTGCCGAGCTGGTCATGCAAGCATTTCTGCATGCATCTCTGATAGGTTGCACCCGCATTCCTCAAGCCAAAACACATGACACGATAGCAATAAGCCCCGTACGGGGTAATGAAAGCAGTCTTTATTTGATCAGCAGGATTGAGTGCAATCTGGTGGAAACCAGAGTAGGCATCTATGAAAGACAGCAGTTCACAACCAGCAGTGGAATCGATCACCTGATCGATGCGAGGTAGCGGGAAGGGATCCTTGGGGCATGCCTTGTTCAAGTCAGTGTAGTCGACACACATGCGCCATGCAGTGGCAGCCTTAGGATCCTCCTTCTTCTTCTCCACCATGACCGGGTTGGCTAGCCAATCCGGATGCAGCACCTCCATGATGAAGTTGCTTATCAGCAGCTTGGTGATCTGGTCACCAATGGCCTTCCTTCTCTCATCTCCGAAGCGGCGCATAGCCTGCTTCACTGGCTTGGCGTCAGGACGCACATGTAATGAGTGCTCAACCAACTCCCTCGGGACTCCTGGTAGATCTTCATTGGACCAGGCGAATACATCCCGATTCTCACGGAGGAAGTGGATGAGCTCGCTTTCCTATTTCTCCGCCAACCCGGAGCCAATGATGGCTACACGGTCGGGGAACTCGGGGTCAACCTGGACCTTCTTGGTTTCCTGAGATGCCTGGAACGCGGTCCCGTGTTGGGTACTCGGCACGCCTTGCGCGCCAGGTTGCGCGGATTGCGCCATGGCCACCACCTCATACATCTTCTTCTTCTCGGCAGCAATCACCATCGACTCCGCCAACTGGGAACCAACAGAGGCACACTCCATGGACTTCTTGTAATCACCAGAGATAGTAATTATGCCATTGGGACCAGGGATCTTCATCTTCAGATATGCAACATGAGTAGAGGCCATGAACTTGCTTAGAGCAGGCCTGCCGAGTAGAGCATGGTAAGGGCTCTGATGATCAACCACTTCGAACTGCAGGCGCTCTGTGCGGCAGTTCTCCCTGGTGCCGAATAGCACATCTATCCACACTCGGCCAATTGGGTTGCACGAGATCCCGGGCACAATGCCATGGAAAGTGGTCTTGCTGGGCAGCATCATGTTCTCGGCCAGCCCAAGCTTCTCGAGTGTGTCTTTGTACACGATGTTGATGCTGCTGCTGTTGTCGATTAGCACCTTGTTGAACCTCACATTCTTCTCGGGACCCAGGAAGGTAGGATCCAACACCAAGGCGTAGCTACCCGGATTGGGCATCACCTTGGGATGATCTATTCGGGACCACCTGATCTCCTGGTCACACCAATACATGTAGTGAGGGGCAGCAGGAATCACTGCATTGACCTCCATGGCACGCCTGTGCTGTGATTGCTTGTCGACTGGCTCAGAGGTGAAGATCATGTAGCTCTCATGGTGCTCTTGGTACTAGTTGGAGCCTCCGCCCCCATTGTTGCCGTTGTTGTTGTTGCCCTGGTAGTTGTTGTTGTTGCCTCTGTTGTTGTTGCGGTTGTAGTTGTTGTTGTTGTTGTTGCGGTAGCTCTCATTGTTGAAGTGACGGTTGGCTCCTAAAGCCACTTGGTTCACATTTTCTCTTCTCGGGAACACTGGCGGCCGAGCTGCGGGTGCGCGAGTAGGCTGCACATTGGCATTGGCCGCTGGCAGAGGAGGAGGAGGAGGCAGGCCATCATTCTTGATCACATCCCACCACTCGCACTGCCGAGTAGTGTGGTTAGCAGGCCTCGAGGGGTGGTGAGTGTGAAAACTGCATGGGCCATCCTTCATGTCGTCAAAGACGAACTTCCTCGGCTGCTCGGAGTTGCCGCTACCCGACTGAGGAGTACGGAATGGTTTCTTGTTGCCCTGGCCCTGGTTCTGGTTCTGCCCGTAGGCTCCAGCAGGTTTTTGCCTTTGGCTACCCCCAGCTCCAACAGCCACTGCATTCACCTCTTCAGGGTCATACCGAGTATCTATTCGGTCACCCCTGCGCTTGTTGCGGAACTCGTTGCGCTTGCTGTTGCCGAAGTTTCTTCTCGGCTCAGAGGAGTCCATCAGGGGCTGAGTAGGATCACCGAGTGCGTACTGATCCGCAATCTTGATGGTCTCCGCCAGAGTGTTTGGCATCTCCCTCTGCAACCTCTGCCACAACATGCTGCCATGCCTGCATCCCTGCGCAAACCAAGTGATGGCCTGGGCTTCATTCACACCCTCACAGGTGTTCCTCAACGTGCTCCACCGAGTAAGGTACTCGCGGTCCGTCTCATCTTCTTGCTGCCTGCAAGCGGACAGCTGCTGTGGCCTATTCGGCCTCTTGTAAGTGCTTGTGAAGTTGCTGATGAAGGCGTCCGAGAAGTCCAGCCAGCAATTGATGCTGTTCTTGGGCAAGTTGTTGAGCCAAGTGCGAGCTGGACCCTCTAGCATCTGCGGGACATAGCGCACCGCCCATCTTCTGTTGCCGTTCGCGATATGAACCGCGGTGACATAGTCATTGAGCCAGTCTTCGGGCTTGGTGCTGCCATTGTAGCTCTTGGTGCCCCTTGCGAGCTGAAAGTTCTTCACGGACGGCTCGTTCATGATGCGCGGGCCAAAGCACTCGGGGCCAGGAGGACCCGTGTTCTCCAGCCGGGCTGACAAGTTGATCCCGTCCAGCTGATGCCTTGCGTCTCCAGGCGCCAACACGCGCTCGCCAACACGGTCCAGAATATCATAGCCAGCCATCTCCATGGCCGAGTAGCCGTCATCATATCTGTCCACCTGCACAGCTGCAGGCTGCTCCACCGGGTTGGCGACTGGCGCCACTGCGCGCGGCTGCTGCCTCTGCCGAGTAGGCTGAGCAGCGGGACGCTGAGAAGGACCTGGGCGCGCTCCACCTCGGGCCTGGCTTTGAGCTTGATGGGCTTGAGAGCCTGCTCTTGCAGCGTTGTGTTCCTGCCCGGGCTGCTGCGGCACAGCAAGCTGTCTCGCGGCAGCAGCCGGGTCATACACCTGCATTTGCCTATCTCTGGCGGAACGTCCGCTGCGGCTCTTCTCGCGGCTGGGGTGCGGAGACGAGGCCTGATCGTTAGATCTATCCGCGTGCGAGTGCACCACCTGCGAAGCTCCAGCACCCGGGTTTGCCTTCCGGAACTCCTCATTCTGCCTAGCAGCCTCTAACACCAACTCGTTGAGCCTTTCCTGCTGCCTAACGCGCGCGTCGCCATCGAGACGAGGCAACTCGGCGGCTACGGCCTCTGCAGCTCTAAGTGTCTTGGCGGGTGTGCTGTATCTAGGCCTAGTGGAAGTGTTTGCGGTGGCGGACTGAGCGGGAACCTCTACAACTGTCGCCATCTCGGCACCAAGGTTACGCCGCGTGGCGCCTACTCTGCTAGCTCTCCTAGTGACTGGCGTGAAGCCATGAGCCTTGTTGTACTCAAGCTGATCTAAGCTAAGCTCTAGCCTGATCTTGTCCAACTCCTCCTGCTCGGCGAGCAGCTCCTGGCGTTGCCGCTCGAGCTGCTCCTTCATGCTTAGGAGCTCGAGGTCGGTGGGAGGCGGCATGCCATTCCGCCCAGCCGACGCGGGAATGGTCGGAGTGGTGGAGGGAGGGAGGTTGCAGTCCTTCTCGTAAGGCCTATGGGTCCTGCCACCAGCGCTCGAGGCAGCAAGATCCTTGACGACGGCCGCGACGCCAGTAGCAGCTGCGCCGACGTTTGCCGCCAAGCCGGTCACCATCACCTCAGCGCGGTCCGCAGAACGGCGCACAGGCCTTCCGCGAGCAGCGATCACAGCAGGAGGATCCTCCGCGTCATGCACCAGCTCGGGGTAGACGTGGTCGATGACGGTGGCGACGTAGACGAGGTGCGCGCCGAAGGAGATCACTGTGCCGCCCTCCGGCATGGCCTTGCCGCCGAAGTCGCCTGCGTTGTCGGTGACGAAGTCGAAGGAGCCGAACCTGTGGACAAGGCCACAGACTACGCGCTCCGCTGAAGAAGATCCCGTCCAAACAGAAACTCCAGCCAGCGCCGCTGGTTGCCCCACGGTGGGCGCCAACTGTCGTGGTGGTGTCACGGCAGATGCCATAGGATGGCTAAAGATGTGGGGACGAAGGACGCTGGAGGTGCTCGGGGAGGGATCACGCGACGAGTAGCCGCGTGAAGTAAGAACAAAACACTGCAAACAACACGATCTACCCAGGTTCAGGGCCCTCGTGAGGAGGTAAAACCCCTACTCCTGCCTTTCTTTGTGTATTCTGATGTCTCATCGAGTAGCCACAGTACAATGGTTCTTGCTACCGAGTAGCCACTCTTCTCTCTACGTGATGAACTAGGTCAAGAATCTAGGGTTTCCTGTGTTCCAGCATGCGATCCCTCACGCAGGAGGCGGCGGGGCACCTTATATACACGGTGCCCAGCCGGATACGTCCAGATACGGACAAGTGTCGACATAGTGTGCACATCGTCCTTCTTCCGAGTTCTCGCTGACAGCTTTGGTTCCTAATCTTGGCTGCATCCGGAGAGTCGTTGGGCAAAACCAAGGGGACAGTCTGGTATCACTGTGCCAAACACAGAGTAGGGACCCCTTATCCTGCGACCGCCTGCTTCCATACTGTCGCTGTCAGGCAGGCCGGTCCCAGATGAACAGTGGTTCGAACAGTGCCAAGTACGGACCCAGGATACGCGGGATCCTGTGTCAGAACGGCTCATTTGACTTCTGGCCCGAGTAGGTTCCCGCCAGTTTTACTCGGGCCAACTCTTCTACTCGAATTGATAGAACTTGATTGATTCCTTCTTCTGGTCATCTTTCCGTAAGACCGAGTAGTAGTCGACCGGGTAGCAATTACCGGGTAGGCGGCTACTTGACCAAACTTCTCTTCTGACCTTTGCCTTTACCACTTGCCTTTTCCCTACTCGGGGGTAACCCCCCGACAGCCTTACTCGGTGGAGCACATTGCGGAACACCTGTGAAGGTGTGAATGAAGCCCAGGCCATCACTTGGTTTGTGCAGGGTTGCAGGCATGGCAGTATGCTGTGGCAAAGGTTGCAGAGGGAGATGCCAAACACTCTGGCGGAGACCATCAAGATCGCGGATCAGTACGCACTTGGTGACCCCACTCAGCCCCTGATGGATTCCTCCGAGCCAAGAAGAAACTTCAACAGCAACAAGCGCAACGAGTTCCGCAACAAGCGCAGGGGTGACCGAATAGATACTCGGTACGACCCTGAGGAAGTGAATGCAATGGCTGTTGGAGCTGGGGGCAGCCAAAGGCAAAAACCTGCTGGAGCCTACGGGCAGAACCAGAACCAGGGCCAAGGCAACAAGAAACCATACCGCGCTCCTCAGTCGGGTAGCGGCAACTCGGAACCGACAAGGAAGTTCGTCTTCGACGACATGAGGGATGGCCCATGCAGTTTCCATACTCAGCACCCTTCGAGGCCTGCTAACCACACTACTCGACAATGCGAGTGGTAGGATCTGATCAGGAATGAAGGCTTGCCTCCTCCTCCTCCTCTGCCAGCCGCGAACGCCAATGTGCAGCCTGCTCGCGCACCCGCAGCTCGGCCTCCAGTGTTCCCGAGAAGAGAAAACGTGAACCAAGTGGCTTTAGGAGCCAATCGCCACTTCAACAATGAGGGCTACCGCAACAACAACAACAACCACAACCGCAACAACAACAGAGGCAACAACAACTACCAGGGCAAGAACAATGGCAACAATGAGGGCGGAGGCCGCAACCAGTACCAAGAACACCACGAGAGCTACATGATCTTCACTTCTGAGCCCGTCGACAAGCAATCAAAGCACAGGCGTGCCATGGAGGTCAATGCTGTGATCCCTGCTGTCCCTCACTACATGCATTGGTGCAACCAAGAGATCACGTGGTCCCGAGTAGATCATCCCAAGGTGATGCCCAACCCGGGTAGCTACGCCTTGGTGCTGGATCCAACCTTCCTGGGTCCTGAGAAGAATGTGAGGTTCAGCAAGGTACTGATCGACAACGGCAGCAGCATCAACATTGTGTACAGAGACACACTCGAGAAGCTTGGGCTAGCCGAGAACATGCTGTTACCTAGCAAGACCACTTTCCATGGCATCGTGCCGGGAGTCTCGTGCAACCCGATTGGCCGAGTATGGATAGATATGCTATTCGGCACCAGGGAGAACTGCCGCACAGAGAGCCTGCAGTTCGAGGTGGTTGACCACCAGAGCCCCTACCATGCCCTACTCGGCAGGCCTGCTCTGAGCAAGTTCATGGCCTCTACCCACACGGCATATCTGAAGATGAAGATCCCTGGTCCCAATGGTGTGATTACCATCGCTGGTGATTACAAGAAGTCCATGGAGTGTGCCTCTGCTGGCTCTCAGTTGGCGGAGTCCATGGTGATTGCTGCCGAGAAGAAAAAGATGTACGAGGTGGTGGCTATGGCGCAATCCGCGCAAGCTGGTGCGCAGGGCGTGCCGAGTACCCAGCACGGGACCGCGTTCCAGGCATCTCAAGAGACAAAGAAGGTCCAGGTCGACCCTGAGTTCCCCGACCGCGTAGCCATCATTGGCTCCGGGTTGGCGGAGAAATAGGAAAGCGAGCTCATCCACTTCCTCCGTGAGAATCGGGACGTGTTCGCCTGGTCCAATGAAGATTTACCAGAAGTCCCGAGGGAGTTGGTTGAGCACTCGTTACATGTGCGTCCTGACGCCAAACCAGTGAAGCAGGCTATGCGCCGTTTCGGAGATGAGAGAAGGAAGGCCATTGGTGACCAGATCACCAAGCTGCTGATAAGCAATTTCATCATGGAGGTGCTGCATCCGGATTGGCTAGCCAACCCGGTCATGGTCGAGAAGAAGAAGGAGGACCCCAAGGCTGCTACTGCATGGCGCATGTGTGTCGACTACACCGACTTGAACAAAGCATGCCCCAAGGATCCTTTTCCGCTACCTCGCATCGATCAGGTGATCGATTCCACTGCTGGTTGTGAACTGCTGTCTTTCATAGATGCCTACTCTGGTTTTCACCAGATAGCTCTCAATCCCGCTGATCAAATAAAGACTGCCTTCATTACCCCGTACGGGGCTTATTGCTATCGTGTCATGTGTTTCGGGTTGCGGAATGCGGGTGCTACTTATCAGCGGTGCATGCAGAAATGCTTGCACGATCAGCTCGGCAAGAATGTGCAGGTGTACGTAGATGACATTGTCATCAAAACGAATAAAACACATACTCTGCTTGCCGACCTTGAGGAAACCTTTGCCAATTTGCGCAAGTATAAAATGAAGCTTAACCCGAGTAAATGTACCTTTGGCGTTCCGGCTGGCAAGCTACTCGGCTTCTTGGTGTCTAGTCGGGGCATCGAAGCAAATCCCTCAAAGATAAAAGCTATTGAGAGCATGTCTTTGCCGAAATCCCTGAAGGATGTGCAAAAATTCACTGGTTTCTTGGCATCTCTGAGTCGTTTCCTGGGCCGAATGGGCGAGAAGGCCCTGCCTCTGTACCAGCTGATGAAGAAAAGTGACAAGTTCGTCTGGACTCCGCAAGCGGATGTGGCATTCAATGAGCTGAAGGCAATGCTGGGTAGCGCTCCCATCTTGGCTAGTCCGCTACCCAAGGAGCCAATGCTGCTGTACATTGCTGCTACCAACGGAGTGGTCAGTGTGGTGATTGTGGTGGAACGAGAAGAAGAAGGCAAAAGTGTGCAGCGCCCAGTATACTACCTCAGTGAAGTGCTGTCCAGCTCCAAGCAGAACTACCCGCATTACCAGAAGACGACCTACGGCGTGTACCTGGGCGCCAAGAAGCTGAAGCATTATTTCCAAGAGCACCCCATTACAGTAGTGAGCTCAGCTCCCATCTCGGATATCATGGGCAACAAGGAGGCGAGTGGCAGAGTAGCCAAGTGGGCAATTGAGATGGCCGCGTACGCTCCCGCGTATGCGAGAAGAGAAGCCATCAAGTCTCAAGTCCTGGCAGAATTTCTGGTGGACTGGGCTGAGGTGTAGTATGAACCTCCTGTTCCAGTTTCCAATTACTGGAAGATGCACTTTGATGGCTCGAAGGTGAAGGAAGGCCTCGGTGCTGGCGTAGTGCTTACGTCACCCAAGCGAGATCAACTCAAGTATGTGCTGCAGATTCATTTCAAGGTGTCCAACAATGTTGCAGAGTACGAGGCCGTAGTGCACGGTTTGCGAGTAGCCAAGGAGATTGGCGTGCAGCGCATTATATGCTATGGCGATTCAGATCTGGTGGTGCAGCAAGTCTCTGGTACTTGGGACACTCTGGATGCTAACATGGCATCATACCGCTTCCTAGTACAGTCTATGACCGGATTCTTCGAAGGCTGCGAGTTCCAGCATATTCACCGGGCAGAGAATGAAGCAGCAGACGAGCTGTCCAAGTTGGGATCTTCTCGGCAGTCCATCCCGGCGGGGATTGCCTTGGAGCATTTGAGGAAGCCATCCATCAATCCATCTCCCAACTCGGAATCCATATTTGTTCCTTCTCTGCCAAGTGAAGAATCCGTTCCCATGGAGATTGACTGGGAGAATGCAACAGAGAACCCGGGGACTGCCGCTCCTTACTCGGGGACTGCCACTCCTTACTCGGGGACTGCCACTCCCTACTCGGGGACTGCCACTCCCTACTCGGGGACTGCCACTCCTTACTCGGGGACTTCCACTCCATACTCGGGGACTGCTGTCCTCGACCCGGGGACTGTCGCATTCATTGAGGAGGTTCTTGCCAATCGTTCAGGGCTTCAGAGAAGTGCTCCCAACCCTAAAGAGCAGCCAGAGGTGCCTATCCTGATGGAAGTGGACGAACCAGTGTTTTCCACACGGGAGACACCGAGTTGGGCCATGCCCATATTATCCTTTCTAAAGGACGGCACTCTGCCAGAAGATGAGGTGATCGCAAGGCAGATTCAGAGAAGATCCAAGGGCTACACCATATTCAGAGATGTGCTGCACAAGAGAAGTGCCACCGGCGTGCTGCAACGTTGTGTGGACCCGGAAGAAGGAGGAGAAATTCTGTTGGAGATACACCAAGGAGAATGCGGGCACCACGCCTCTTCTCGGGCAATGGTCAAGAAGGCTTTTCGGCATGGCTTCTACTGGCTCACAGCTCTGCAGCAAGCTGAAGACATCGTGAGGAAGTGCAACGGCTGCCAGATGTTCGCGAGTAAGATCCACATGCCTGCTTCCGAGTTGAAAACCATTCCCATCACTTGGCCATTTGCCGTATGGTGTTTGGACATGGTTGGCCCCTTCAAGCCGGCTAGAGGCAACATGACACACATCTTAGTCATGGTGGACAAGTTCACCAAGTGGATTGAAGTGAAGCCTATTCGGAAGTGCGATGGAGCTACGGCTGTGAAATTCTTAAAGGATGTGATCCTGAGATACGGCTATCCGCACAGCATCATCACGGATAACGGTACAAATTTTGCTGAAGGAGCAATGGTGCGGTTCTGCAGAGATAAGCACATCCGACTAGATGTTGCATCTGTTGCGCATCCCGCCTCCAATGGGCAAGTGGAAAGAGCAAACAACATGGTGCTAGCAGGCATAAAGCCAAGGCTGATTGAGCCACTGCTGAAAACACCTGGGTGTTGGTTAGACGAGTTGCCAGCGGTGTTGTGGAGTCTAAGGACTACCCCTAACCGGTCAACTGGCTACACGCCATTCTTCTTGGTATACGGGGCTGAGGCCGTGTTGCCAATAGACCTAGAGCATGACTCCCCCCGAGTAACCCTCTACACTGAGGTGGAGGCGAGAGAAGCTCGAGAAGATGACGTTGACCTGCTCGAGGAAGCAAGAGAGCTTACTCTGTCACGTTCAGCTATCTACCAGCAAAACCTGCGGCGTTATCATAGCCGAAAGGTGAACCCAAGGGTTTTCCGAGAAGGAGACATGGTCCTTAGGCTTGTGCAACGCACAGCCGGGATGCACAAGTTGTCTCCTCCATGGGAAGGGCCTTTCATTGTGAGCAAAGCGCTGCACAATGATGCCTACTATCTCGTGGACGCGCGTCCATCATAGGAGAACAGGGCAGATAAAGCTGGAGAGGAATCTAAGCGCCCCTGGAATGTAGCCCTACTTCGTCGCTTTCATTCGTGAGCAAAGATGTGTATGTACTCTCTTATCCGAGTTAAAATTCTACTCTGCAATCTGAAATTGAGCTCGGGGACTGCCCTCGTCCAAAATTGCTCTATGTGTTTCTACTCGGCTTCACTTTTGTCCACTCGGTTGCTCTGCTTAGAAATTTCATGAGTACATTTAGTATTGTGTTTAAACCTACATGCCAACTCTTCGACTCTGCTGCTGTCCGAAACCCGGCTTCATGGCAAGCAAGAGAACAAGCAAAAGGTCAATGAGCACAAGAAAAATTACTAAGGAAAGAAAGAGCGCAGGAACCGAGTAGGGAGTCTTTTACTGTTGTTTTCTGTTAACTCCTTTTAGGCTAAGTGGTGGGCTGCGTTACTATGAGTGTTTCTAAGTGGCTAAGTATTTGCAACTCCAACTTTGAATTCTTGTGACTCGAATACCAAAAAAGAAACAAGTTGCGGGTAAGAGCTGAGATAAAAAGGAAGAGCGAATAAGAAATGCAACTCGGGGACTTGCATGGTAATGCAACCCGGCATCGAGCCAAGGCTGCTCAAATTGACTAAGTTAAAAATATCGAACGTGAATAAAACTGAGTAGCAAGCGACAAACATAGTTGTTTCGATACATCTGCACCCGGCATACCGGGGATCTGATAAAAGTTTTAAGGACAAAGTTGCAGGAGGTGATCAGGTGGAGGTAGCAGCATCCTCGATGTTGGCCTTGGCGACATCAGCTTCGGTGTTGGTCCTGGCGGCATCAGTCTCGTAGGTGGCCTTGGCAGTGTCAGCTTCCGAGTTGGTGGCGTCAGTCTTCGCCGCATCAGCTTCTGGGTTGGTGGCGGCCTGATCAGAGGTGGCCGTGGCCACCGAGATGACGTCCGTTGCCGAGGTGGAGGCAGCAGTTTGGGTGCGGAGAAGCGCCATGTCGTCGAGGGCAGCACCTGATGAAGTGCCGAATTCGAGCGTCGCGGTGTCGATAACCATCTTCTCGCTCTCGGCCTCATCTTCGCTATCCGCGACGACCGCGGCCTTCCCCTTCCCGCTCTTGTTGTTAGCACTGTCGAAGCAGCTCAGGCCTTCGGACTCGGTGGCCTCCTCGTCGTCATCCTCATCCTCGTCATCGCCCTCGCCCTCCACATCCGTGTCGGGCTCGGTGATGCCTTCGATGTAGCCTGCGGTATCCGCGTAGGATGCAATCTCGTACGCAACCAACTGGCGGCGAGCCATGCAGTCGGTATCCTTCTCGCACCTCGAATCCTGGCGCATCTCAAGGATGAGGTTGAGATCAAGATTGTCGTACCAGCTGCAGACGAAGAGGAGCAGCATGTCCGCGCCTGCCCGAGCTCCGGATGCCCGCCACTTCTTCAGCTCGGCCTTGACGCCATTTAGCTTCTCGGCAAGTCCGCGAATGGTTGCTGGCGCAGAGTCCCGAGGCCAGAACAAGTCGTGGAGCTTGAAGGCAGAGCGCACCAGGTCGGTGCCCACACCCCTAAGACGCTGGAGCTGCCCCTGCATGTTGGTGAAGTAGTCTTCAATCGAAGCTTTAGT
This sequence comes from Alopecurus myosuroides, assembly GCA_028641055.1. Classification (NCBI taxonomy): domain Eukaryota; kingdom Viridiplantae; phylum Streptophyta; class Magnoliopsida; order Poales; family Poaceae; genus Alopecurus; species Alopecurus myosuroides. Next base: position 360,694,553 of record CM054058.1, read on the forward strand.
ATCCATGGGCTGGCCCTTCTCGGTGCGAGCTGCTTGGGCCTTTGAAAGAGCAGGTTTGCAGGCCGAGCAAAGGTCGGGGAAGATTTCTGAAAAAGCTATCAAAAAGATTAGAAACAGAGACAGAGAAGAGAAGTGAATCAGGCAGCAGAGAAGCAAAAGGAACAGCGAAGCGCAGGGAAGCAGGTACTTACTGTTCAGCTCGCAAAGTAGCGACTGCAGCGTCTTCTCCCAGGACTCCTCGTCAGCAACGTGCCTTTCTTCCACCCTCTGGAACTGGGCCAGCTAGAGCATGAGATCCGAGTTGCTCTTCCTCAGCGTGTCGCACTCCAGCTCGAGAGCCCTTTTCTCAGCCTTGGCAGTCGCTTCAAACTTTTTCTTCTCGACTACTATTTTGTTCTTCTCGGCAGCTATATCAACGGCTTTTTGAAGAGCGGTTCGCAGCTGGAGTTGGAGAGGTTCCAACTCGGTAGTGTATTCTTTCTTCAGCTCCACAGCCTGGCTCGCCAACTGCTGCTGCACCTCGGCGGGTTTGAGGCAGTCGAGATGCTCCTCGACAAATTTCTTGTGGTATTCTGTGAAGAGCAAAACACGGTCAGCAGCGTAGCAAAGATGGGAGGAAGGAAAACAAGCCGAGAAAAACACCAACTCACCTTCCAGCCTTTTAATCGTAGTCTGACCACTCTCAATAAAAGCGCGGCAGTTCGCATGCTCCTCTGCCAAGGTTTTAAACTTGCCTGCAGGAAGGAATCGATTAGAGCAGAAAGCAAAAGCGGGCGTAAACACAAAACGCAGGAACCGCGTAGCTAAAAGCTTACTTTCGATCTCGTAAATCTAGAGGGTGCGATCCATGACCTCCTTTTCCGTCGCTTCATCAGTCTTGCGCTCCATTTCGAGGGCCTCGAGGCGCCTTCTAGCGATGCTGTGGTTCCAGAGCAATCGCCGGAACAAGTTTGTTCTCTTCAAAAGACTATTCTGAGAAGCAGAAAGAAAACGAATCAGACACAAATCGTGAAGATTCAACCCGAGAAGACGGCAACTCGGTTGAGTATCCGCCTACTCGGCCAGAATCTCGGGGACTGGGTGATGGACAAGAAGAAGGAGAAGAGTAGAAGAGAAGAAAAATGCAACTTGAATTGGGTGAGCGGAACTTACTGCATAAGCTTGTTCGATATCCTCTGCGGCCTTGCGGTGGACGAACAGCTTGGCGGCAAGCGTGCTGGTCTTGGACGAGATGGTCATGGGATTGTAGCCCATGTCCGCCTTGTTCCAGTCTATGCGCATATGATCCAGATCGCCCAAAGCCAAGCCGTGCCAGGTTTTGTTGCCAAGGATGTCGCTGTTCCATTCGGCGTCGATGAAGCCTACCCGGTCAACCATCTCCTCGAGCCCCCTGGACGTCACCTCGGCCTCCTGGACCTCGCGCGAGTAAATTGAGAGGGATCTATCCTTGTTCCTGGCTGGCGGCTTGGAGTCCACAGCCGTGGCCTGCTTGCCCTTCCTAATAGCAAGTTTCTTCTCGGCCGCAGTTATCGGGATGTTGTGCTGCTTGCTCATTTTCACCAAGTAAGGCGGCTAAGAAGGCGGGTCTGGCAAACTTGATCCAGCGGCGGCGTCAGCGGCCGCGCCGGAATCGCCAATGATGAGCTGCCCGGCCTTGGCAACAGGTTTCATAGTTGGTTGGGGCGGCGGCATCGTGGCAGAGTCTTGCGCAGCGCCACGAGGAGGATTCCTGCGGACGTTGGCGTCAGGCTGGCCAGTTTGCTTCTCAGAGGCCTGCTTCTCGGAAGCCTTCTTCTCAACGGTTTTCTTGTCGGCGGCCTTCTTCTCGGCGGCCTCCTTCTTGGCTGGAGGGCTCGCTGTAATCTTGGCCTTCTTCTCGGCAGCCTCCTTCTTGACTGGATGGCTCGTTGTAATCTTGGTTTTCTTCACCGGCGGGGAGCTCGGTGCGGTGGATGAAGTGCCCTGCTGGGTAGGCGGCACCAAGGGCGCGCTACCCTGCGCAGCATCCGGCTGCACGTGGCGCTGCAGGTCCTGCTCCATCTCGTTAACTATCTCAGCCCGCTGCTCGGCAGCGGGACCTTGCTGTGTTTCTTCTGGTCTCTCTACCCGCGGCTGGGCCGCGGGGTCAGTTTGGTTAGCAGCCCCTGTTGCTGGCTGCTCTTGGTTCTCCTCCTGCCGCTCAAGGGCGGCCTGCTCGTGCTGCTCGGGGTCTTGTTCTGAGTTCTCCCCGGCTGTGGCAGCTGGAGGAGAAAGTGGTCTCTCGTTGCGAGCAACATCCTGCGCTTCTTGTTCTGCGCGGGCCTGCTGCTCCTGCTCGGCGTCATGAGCATCAGTGTACATGTACTGGAACTCGTCCTCATCTTCTCCTTTCACAGGAGAGGGCGCACGCGCCCTGTCCCATGCCGCGATCTCATCCTCGTCAGAAAGCTCGATGAGCGCATCTACATCGATGGCGGATCTCTTCTTGGACTTGGATTTGGTGGGTGCGGCAGCAGCGTTAGCATCCAAGGGGGCGCTGAAAAGAAGAGAAAATTCAGAAAAGGAAGAAAGACAGAAGTAACCAAAAAGCAGCAACAGTAATGCGCAACTCGGGAGAAACTGACTTACCCTGCACGGGAAGGCGGTAGCCGTCTCCCCTGTCTAACCTTCTTCATGGCCTGCTTGGGTTTCTTGCTGGGGGGCTCCTGAGCACCGCTACTGTAAGGACCCCAGACCGGCAGTCTGAAACCCTACGTATGCATGCATTCACGATCCCAGAAAGATCAGTCGTGAACAACATACAAAGTTGGCACACAGAATACATCATCCATTACACGAATACATAACGGTATTTCACAAATGATCACATGATCAAGACTAAAACATCTGCCACGCAGGGCAGGCAACTTAACAAACACAGCGGAAGACAATAAAAACATAACGTAGCTGAGCCCATGTCACGCCTTAACCTACAGGCTGCTGACCGGGAGACGAGCCTAATTCGCACAGTCGTCAACTCCGTACTTCTCTTCATAGATACCCTTTGGAGGCTCCTTCTCCAAATCTGATAAGTAGATACCAGGGGCGAAACCATAATGAGTACGTTTGAATGTACTCAGCAAGACATCCATCATGTCACTTACCAACATGCAAATATGCTTATATGGTGGAATAGGTAAGCTATAAATAGGGTTCACTATCAATGGTGTTCATATATGATGACACCACAGTTGCAGTCAGGTTAATCTGTATCTTCGTTGAAGAAGATACTTCAGAAGAAAATAATATAGTTTTATTTCTCTTGTCGACATCACATGTACAAGAGTTTTTGTAAAGTTTTGTTAAAGAATATTTTCTCTTTGCAAAACTTCTTGGAATCAGTTTCCAGAATTCTTGCTTAGAGTAGAAAAGGTTTTCTTTGCAAAACATTTTGTTTTGTATAACAGCATCTGGCTTTCCATCAGCGGTACCTCCACGGTACAAGCTTTCCTTCCTTTCCGAACTTCACAAGTTCAACATTTCCTTTCCTCAAGTTCCTTTTCAAAAACTTCTTTTTGAAAACATTGACACAATGCTAGCTACATGGCCATTCAACCGTCCATATCCGAGGACGCGGCTATCTCGAAATAGTTTTACTCTGCAGAGGTGTACACATTTCCACCAGATCCAGAATCCGCCATGAAACACCCATGGACTGTCCTCAACCTATGAGAACATCAGATAACTGATCTCGACTATCCACTCTGTACAAGCTAGCACATGACTATCTCTTCAATTGGGGTTTCCCTCCCTGGCAAGCCATGTCACACACCGCTCAATCAGGAGACCCAACTGCTGCATCCGGAGGGAAAATTAATCCCACACTTTAGATGTCCCGTATACTCACTCCTAGCGACATTTCGGTTCGGAGGATCCAATCCCCTATAGCCTTTGAGATAGCTCACATACTAACCATAACAAGTTTTTAATCAAGCCCCTACCCATATTGGGGTAAAGTGGCAGTACGGTAAAGGTTGTCCAGCGAAGACTAGGTTATGTGTCATTTTTGAAAACACCACTTTCTCAAAAATGACCACTTCCACATTCCTCCGGAGAACAAGGATCCGCCTTTTCTCCGGGTTTTTCCGTAAAGCCTTTGTTTTGTAGAATCACAATTTTAGGGTGTCCACTTAGGGACTAGTATATTTGATGGTAATAAATACCATATGGTGGCTTATGGGCTTGGTATCACCAAGTTTAACTATTGGCATGATAGTAACCTATATAACAGTATAGTAATAATATTCCACATCAAAAATAGTTTTGATAATCAAGTTTTTGGTAAAACTTCAGAGGTAATACATGCATGATAGATAATGGTAAGTATTGTATCAGCAAGCAATCAGGATGCTTGCCTGGTATCTCTTTGTGTCCCTGGTTGTTGGAGTGGCTGGAACTTGAAACAGAGCTCCCCGACACTTCCTTCCTCTTCGTTTTTCTAACGTCGTAAAAAGAGAATAAAGGACACACATTCAGAACCAAACAAGACAAACAAGGCTACAAGTAATACATACAGCAAGCAATCAAGAAGTACCACCCAAGTTCTCAATTTTTCCCTTAAGAAAAATTGGCATAAAAACTATAGTTGAAAAGTCTGCTTTTTTTTCTAGTGTTTATGTGTGGCCAATTCAAAGATTCTTGGTTAAGAACACCATGGACCAGTGGGGTAGAGCACATGTTACTAGACAGTAGGGTGTCACATAAAACACATTTTTATGTCTAAAAACTCCCACAACAATCTCTATGGCTAGCACACATAATTTGCTAAATTACTCAAGTGGTGAAATAAGCTCATGACAACAAGTCAAACCTATTTTTCCACCATGAGGCAAACATACCAGTGGGTGTTCCACTAGCAAATATGCTCACCAAGAGGTTAATAAGCCTCTGGTCACTTTTATGAAAGTGCTCAAAACAAACAAACAAACAAGCACCCAAAAACTCCTACTCATACTAGTAGAAAATTTAGGAAAAATACTAGACTAGTTTAGGCTACACTAGTTAATTTTATGCACAAGTGTGCAAGCTAGCAGAGGCAAAATACTCCTCTAACCAGTACCATAAATTCTACTGGATTCCACAAAATAACATAAAAACATAGCTAGGAAACAAGGAAAAACTATGCTTAAAATGCTACACATGTGAGGAGATTAATTCCTAGTCATCCAAGTGTTATTCATGCTTTTATGCTACTTAAGAGGAAACCTATCAGAGGTGAAAACCCTAAGATTAAAATGCCACAAGGACATTCCATCCTCTGGTTTCCATACCAAAGATTCATATTTTTCCCTAGGGGAAAACAAGACAAAAAGCATACATGAATATCCTAGTATGAAATTTAGACTTTAAGCATTGCTATTTAAATCTATTTCAAACACAAGCACCAAGTATCTAGGGGTGCTATAACCAAAATAACAGTACCTAAATGGTACTAGTTTCATGAGAATTAATCTAGCAATAAGCCTAAAAAGCATTTGAAGATCTACTCAAAACATATATAAAAGAAACACATCTTGTGTGGGGGAAATAATGTTTCCACCAAAAATGCAATGAAACCAGTGGGTGTTCCACTAGCATATCAAAGCATTAAGAGGTCACAATGCCTCTGATCCACTTGCTAAAAATTTAACAAAAGACTAAACAAGCTTCTAGTGCAATAACAATACTAGCAGAAAATAACAGGGTGCTAAAATAAGCAAGGTAATGATACTCATGCTATTGTTTTCACACATGTGAAAACTTTAGGTGTCAAGTACTCATAACAAACTTATCAAAATGCTACTGGACCTATGGATACAACCCAAAAATATGTGGTCACAAAACCACAAATGATTATGTCAAAATTCCACACATGAGGGAATTTTTCCATAACCATTCTCATAGTCATGACAAAGCTAATAGTGCTTTTCTACCAATTCCAATGCAAGATAGCAGAGGTGATAACAACACAAGCTAAGTACCAACATGGTACTGGATACACTCAAAAAAAAATCCAAGTGCTTTGCACATGAATTCATCACTCAAAAATACTATGAAAAATATTAACTAGAGAATAATCATATGTTAATAACAAAAATCCTATTTCTTCTACACTCAAGTCCACACAATCTAACATGATAAAATAACTAAGTAACACTTAGTAAGCAAGTTCACACAAGTTATACATGCTAGAAAACAATATTGTAACACAAAAATATAATAACTCAATTTAATTACTTAAAATGCCAAAATGGCAGAAATAAGCAAAACAAGGATCTGTCCACCAAAATTTCTATGATGCTCTAAAAATTAATCCCTTCTAGGTTTGGATAGCCCTAAGCATATACAAGACCATCCAATTTAGTTTGCATCAAAATTCATCTTTAATTAATTTATAAAAATCACCAAAGTGCTTACTGGTGTTTTACCAAATTGCATGCCATTTCAAAAATACAATGAATTTGGAAACGAGGTTAATTGCTCCTGTTAGGAAATTTCAAGGGCTTTCCAATGCAATTGGCCTCACTTCATTCTGAGTTGTAAAATAAAAATGGTGCTCATTTTGGTGTTTCTGGTACCTGATACCAAAACATTTTTCATTTCAAATACATCCATCCAAATGTAGATCTACAAAGTGGAGATGGTTCATATTTTGTTTCTTTAGATCTGTGAATTTTGGTTTGGTAAAATTCATCTTTTAAGTTGCCTTTTGGAGCTAAAAGTAACCATGCATCTATCTGTGAAAAAGAAATTGGAAAATGAATTTGTGTTGGGCCAGATCTGGACTGGGCCGGCCAGATCCAGAGATACCGCGGGCAGATCTAGCCCGTGAGGCTGACACGCGGGCCTGGGCGCCACGCGGCTGCCACGCAGGCGAGCGCAGGGGCCACCCGCAGGTTTGACCTCTCCGCGCGGGGTCAAGGCGACGATGACGCGAGCACGACGTCGTCGCTGCGTCACCCGCCGGCGGGAGCATCTCCGGCGAGTTCGTATCCGACGCAAACGGCCACCGTTTTGCGAAATAAACCTACCTAAACGTTGTTAACGACGAGGTGAAACCTTCAGAGGCACTCTCGCTTCCGGGGAGGGGCCGGAAGGCAGTCGGCGACGGTGGAGCGGCGGCGGCCGGACAGCGACATGACGCGGGGACGATCTAGAGGGAGAGGGAGGGGGAAAAAGGGGTCGGGAGACGCACATGCTCACCACGAACTCGTTGGAACACTCGGGGAAGGAGGAGGAAGCTCGAGGGCGCGACAATGCCTCGCCGGAGTCGCGTCGGGCTCGGGGAAGAAGGAGATGGCGCGGCCTCCTCGAGTCGCTTTGGCCCGATTCCTTCAGCAGCAAGGGTCAGCACGTCAAGGCGGAGCTGATGGCGCACACGGCTGCCGGCGGCGAGCTCCGCAGTGGCCAATTCGACGGCGAGGTGTTTCGGCCTAGGGTTTGGTTGGAAAAAAATATCTAGAGGGAGAGAGGAACTTCCAGGGAGAGAGAGGGGGCAGGTAGCATCCACTTGGGGGGTTTTATCTATCTAGGAGTCTTCTACTCGAAGGCAATGGAGCATGGGCCTCCATGCCTGCTACTTCGTCATCTACAGGAAGAAGAAGATGACCATGTGACTAGGATTACAACTAGGTCCTTGGAATATTTACAAGTAGGTCCCTGTACTCTCTGAAAATGGATGTTTTCCCTAGGCAAACAAAGTTAAAATTTGAAATCCTTTTGCCCAAAATTCTTATTAGTTGAGATGCACAACATATATGAAAATTGGCTCATTTGGGGAAACTTTATAATTCAAAGTTGTTCAAATTTGAATTCTTACAAAAATGGACATTGAATTTATTAACCTACTTAGGAGCTTCCAAAAATGATAATTTTTGGCACACATTCCTTATTTGATGTGTTCCTTATGTGGTAGAAAATTCAAGTCATTTTGAGTTACTTCATAGAACAAACTTGTTCAAATTTCAAAAAGGTGCTGTCAAGAAAACAGGGGTTTTTGGCAACTTAAATTATTCAAAAACTTGTGCCCTTCTGGTTTTCATCCTTATTTATGATATAGAGCCTTTGGTATTTATTTCATGGCATTTGGAAAAAGTTTGTAGAACAAACTTGTTCAAAATCCCAAATGTTGCTGTGGAGAAAATTCATGTTTTCAGGGCTTTAATGGATTCAATTTTTGGTATCCTCTTGTGTGTGTTCCTTATTTGATATAAGGAAGCAATGGTATGAATTTCAAATCATTTGAGGAAAGTTTCCAATAGTAACTTGTTTTAGTTTTCTGTTTCTAGAAATATTGGAATTTCTATTTAATAAAGCACTTGGCTTTTCTTTAACAATGCTTTGCCAAAATATTTATGTGACTAGAGATAGCAAGTCAATGCTCTCTAATACCTTTGTTTCTAAGCTTGCAAGGTTGGAAAAACATTTGATAATATTTTGGTGAAGCATTTAAGAATGCCTCTTTTTCTGATAATCCTTTATGGAAATTTATTAAGTGTTTTCCTCTTTCTTAATTTAGGCCTTGTAATAATATTCAACAAGTATTGGATTCATAAGATGTTTTTGGAAAACTCTTTGATCAATATTTACTTTAGAAAACATTGCCAAAGTCATTGGAACAATATGTTGAATATTTTGTTTTCAATTTCTTAGCCATGTAAGTTTATAAAATTAGTTTGTTTGGTTGCACTTAAACAACCACAAACAAACACAACCAAGGTTTATTAGTAAAGCAATTAGCAAAAAAAACTGTATTAACAGGTATTCCAAAATTGGGATGTGACAGGTCTTCCCCCCTTAAAAAGAATCTCGTCCCCGAGATTCACAAGCGAGGACTAAGGGAGGGCCAACAAACACAAAGTTAGTGTTGGAGTGCAGGTGCTTCCCCCCTTTGACTTTTCTTGGGAGGTGGGGTACATCCCTAAATTAGCAAATTTACTTAAAAAAATTCTCTAGCTATCACTTTACTCAACCACCAAATTTTAAAATTTTCTGATAACATCACTACTGCCAACTAGTTCCTTTTTGTGCAGAACTACCTGGAAATGTACCATAAATTTTTACATGAGTTCCTAGCTATATCCCACATCTTACATAACCCATATGGAGTGGTGTACCACCCTCATAACAAGGTATATAAGAAGCTAAAAATATAGCTTGTGGGTGCAAAAAGGTTAGGTTGCTAAGGTAAAACAAACAGACAGAACAATACCCATGGCAGTGGATATTACTCACCACAAGCAACTATCACTTAAAATGTTCATGATTTTAGTTGGATGTTTTAGTTTCATAAGATACTCTTAAGCACAATCATAACACAAGTATAAACTCATGCTAAGGTAAAACATTTACAACAAAATCCAATAAGCAAGCAAACAAAACCGCAGATGAATAGACTATTTATTCACTAGGTTATTGTTTATTAGAGGTTTTGGAGTCCATCAATCATGAACAATTAGCAAACAACCAGTAGCTAAAAACCAATGAATACAATCATAAAGGTACTCTAAAATACCATCTTCACACAAGATAAAACTCCTATTTCACAGGCATAAAAAAAAACTGCACAAATAACACACTAGTATGAAAAATCTACACCAGCATGCTATAAGAGATAATCATATCCTATAACGATAGAACATGCAACTAAATAATTCATGGCATGATAACAGAAGTAATAACTTCCTAAACATGCTATATCAACACATATACTCATAAAATAAAAAGAGTGTAATACTAGAGCAAAAATCACCATTTTCTAGTGGTGAAACTAGTTTTCGCGCTAGAGAAGCAAACAATGCTATCATGATGTTTAAACTTAAACAAGAAAGTCATGAATATAAGTGTACCTAAATAACAGTACACAAAACTTACTCATGTTAGTAAGCACAAACATCAAAACAATCCCATGATACAACTATTAAACATGCAGAAATTTCTTCTAGCAATTTATGTTTTTCTTAAACAATTACTAGCACACAAGACCAGTAGCTATGTAATTAATGAAAAGTTATCTAAACCTCTTCAAAAATCCATACACTCAATTCAAAATTATTTACAAACAATCTACCAATCAAGAGGAATTTATTTTATTTGCGAACAATTTTAATTTTAGCACAAGATAGTGAAACATTTCTGAACATGATACCCCTAAGGAATATTATGCTAACAAAAGGATCATACCTAAACATATTAGTATTTACTAATAAGAAATAAACTTCTCACTTTCATAGGTGAAAAGAAACAATTATATTTTCCATGGTGGAAAATAGAAATCAATCACATAGTGAAACATGCTATTTTTACACATGTGTATGGTTGGGGATTTTCATCCTCAAGCCAAAATACAATGGGACCAGTGGGCTATGGCCTACTAATACCAAGTAAAAATAGGTACTAAACCTCTGGTTACTCATGAAAAACTTTGTATACAAGATAAAAATATAAGGCTATTTAATCTAGTGAAGCAATACTAGTGCACACTGATAGTAATTCTTACACATGCTTTACTATTAAGAGATATGCAGGCTAACATAGGTACAAGCATCAAAATATCAGTACCTAAATGGTACTGGACTCAAGAAAACATAGCACAAAATTTATCAAAGCATTCACACAAAGGTCTATCTTTCACAATAATTCCAAATAATAAAAACTGGAAAAATAGCAAAGGTTACTCATGCTTTGCTATAAGATCACATGCAAGTTAATGAAGATAACAACATATAAATAACAGTACCAAAATGGTACTGGATCTATCATAACCATAACAAAAATCTAGGTATAACAAATTTACAAGGATTTGCCCACTCAACAATCCAATTAATAAAACTGGAAGGTAACAAATGCTATTCATTTTTATTCGAGTTTTCAATCATGCACACACTTTCTAGGGTAGATTTCTTGTAAGAAAACAACATAATCACGAGTCCTAACAACTCCATATAAGTTAGGAAGCAAGATTGAATAAAACACAAATTTATTTCAATCAAGAGCACACAAAGAAATAAACAGGAAAACTGATGTTTTCTAGATCTATCATAATCATTTCATCGTTCACCTAATTTCTAAACCCCGAATCTCATAGTAACTACAGCGTCTATTAAGATTTGGTTTCCAAAATAGATACACATGATATCCTATTGACTAGTAAACGAATAGGTCATCATTTTATTTTCTCGGGACTTCTCCTTTTTACCAACTAGATTAAAAGGTGTCGTGAGTCACTTAATTTCTTGGTTTAGAAAGAGTTGTCAGTAGTTTGCATGCTTTGGTTAGGTGTCAACCTAAGATTAGGCAAAGCATGTTAGTCTTGTTAGCTTTCTATTTAATCATGTTTGTCCGACAAGATACGACTAGCGTCATTGTACGGCGAATATTGAATTGTGCTCTTTTGATTGGCTTTTGAGGGGGGTGCGCTTCATGGCATGTAAAGACTTCTTTTTGCACCTTTCTCCAGAGGAGGGAGGTATATAACTTTTAAAAGGGGATCTCTTTAGTTTGGTCTTTTAAAAGGGAACATAAACAAGTGCAACATTTAGCCAACATGGTAGAAAGAGTCCTTTGCACACAGGCAAAACATAGAGGTTTTGGTCAGTATTGGTTGGTTTTCTTCATGCCTTTTCTTCTATGAAGGTTGTCGTTGTTGGAGATTTATCTGTTGGAGTGCATCACTGGTAGCAACGCTATCAGTTCGCGTGGCTTGATGGTCCTCTACTATTAGGTCCAATGGTGCTTTTATTGATGGTGGGGGAGATGGTGGTGGTTCACGACGGGTCGCATTATGAAGCGAAAACAAGTATAAGTCTAAGCAACAAATTCTTGTTTTTGAATACTATACAAACATTTTTTCTTGCAAAAATTTAACACGAGGCGATTCAAAAACAAGAGCGGGGCAATCACAAATTTGTAAAATTTGAGCACTCCGCAGACATATAAAAGCCTAGATGAACCAAATTCTACACCACACAATAGCACACAGTCCTACGGACACACATAAACAAGCCAAAACACACAAGCAAGGCTCCATTGGAGCTACGTCGGGGGAGACGACTCATGGGGTAATCGCTAAATTACTCCAAACTAGACTGATCCAAAATCCTAGAAGTGGCTGAAGAACTATATCTACTTCTGACCATCATCACTGTAGAGCTAGGCAATTATTTTGGTCTTCTCGGGACATCGGCAAGTATAAAAGTTTTTTGTATGAAAACAAGATAATGTTTGATAAAACTTTTAACTGAGAGAGGTAAAACTACGCAACAATCTGTTTTTGAAACCCCAACTATTTTCTGAACAGAAAACTTTAAAAGACGAGAGATGTTTCAAAAACAGAGCGGAGCAGTTGCAAACAAGTAAGAAATAACTCTTAACCGAGAGAGATACTAACTCTGTAAGGCCCGTCCTTCGAACCACTGTTCAAGGACGCCCTTAATATGCATTTAGAATCTTTTTGAAAAGATAACAAGGAGGGGAAAATATACTAAAATTCCCTTAGATAAAAATCATGTAGATAGTAAAAAGGTTTTTACTCCAAAAATACTTTTCTTTCCTATCTGACGTCCATGCTAACTAAGGTCTCCTAAGGTCAGGATGGCTCTGATACCAACTCTGTAAGGACCCCAGACCGGCAGTCTGAAACCCTACGTATGCATGCATTCACGATCCCAGAAAGATCAGTCGTGAACAACATACAAAGTTGGCACACAGAATACATCATCCATTACACGAATACATAACGGTATTTCACAAATGATCACATGATCAAGACTAAAACATCTGCCACGCAGGGCAGGCAACTTAACAAACACAGCGGAAGACAATAAAAACATAACGTAGCTGAGCCCATGTCACGCCTTAACCTACAGGCTGCTGACCGGGAGACGAGCCTAATTCGCACAGTCGTCAACTCCGTACTTCTCTTCATAGATACCCTTTGGAGGCTCCTTCTCCAAATCTGATAAGTAGATACCAGGGGCGAAACCATAATGAGTACGTTTGAATGTACTCAGCAAGACATCCATCATGTCACTTACCAACATGCAAATATGCTTATATGGTGGAATAGGTAAGCTATAAATAGGGTTCACTATCAATGGTGTTCATATATGATGACACCACAGTTGCAGTCAGGTTAATCTGTATCTTCGTTGAAGAAGATACTTCAGAAGAAAATAATATAGTTTTATTTCTCTTGTCGACATCACATGTACAAGAGTTTTTGTAAAGTTTTGTTAAAGAATATTTTCTCTTTGCAAAACTTCTTGGAATCAGTTTCCAGAATTCTTGCTTAGAGTAGAAAAGGTTTTCTTTGCAAAACATTTTGTTTTGTATAACAGCATCTGGCTTTCCATCAGCGGTACCTCCACGGTACAAGCTTTCCTTCCTTTCCGAACTTCACAAGTTCAACATTTCCTTTCCTCAAGTTCCTTTTCAAAAACTTCTTTTTGAAAACATTGACACAATGCTAGCTACATGGCCATTCAACCGTCCATATCCGAGGACGCGGCTATCTCGAAATAGTTTTACTCTGCAGAGGTGTACACATTTCCACCAGATCCAGAATCCGCCATGAAACACCCATGGACTGTCCTCAACCTATGAGAACATCAGATAACTGATCTCGACTATCCACTCTGTACAAGCTAGCACATGACTATCTCTTCAATTGGGGTTTCCCTCCCTGGCAAGCCATGTCACACACCGCTCAATCAGGAGACCCAACTGCTGCATCCGGAGGGAAAATTAATCCCACACTTTAGATGTCCCGTATACTCACTCCTAGCGACATTTCGGTTCGGAGGATCCAATCCCCTATAGCCTTTGAGATAGCTCACATACTAACCATAACAAGTTTTTAATCAAGCCCCTACCCATATTGGGGTAAAGTGGCAGTACGGTAAAGGTTGTCCAGCGAAGACTAGGTTATGTGTCATTTTTGAAAACACCACTTTCTCAAAAATGACCACTTCCACATTCCTCCGGAGAACAAGGATCCGCCTTTTCTCCGGGTTTTTCCGTAAAGCCTTTGTTTTGTAGAATCACAATTTTAGGGTGTCCACTTAGGGACTAGTATATTTGATGGTAATAAATACCATATGGTGGCTTATGGGCTTGGTATCACCAAGTTTAACTATTGGCATGATAGTAACCTATATAACAGTATAGTAATAATATTCCACATCAAAAATAGTTTTGATAATCAAGTTTTTGGTAAAACTTCAGAGGTAATACATGCATGATAGATAATGGTAAGTATTGTATCAGCAAGCAATCAGGATGCTTGCCTGGTATCTCTTTGTGTCCCTGGTTGTTGGAGTGGCTGGAACTTGAAACAGAGCTCCCCGACACTTCCTTCCTCTTCGTTTTTCTAACGTCGTAAAAAGAGAATAAAGGACACACATTCAGAACCAAACAAGACAAACAAGGCTACAAGTAATACATACAGCAAGCAATCAAGAAGTACCACCCAAGTTCTCAATTTTTCCCTTAAGAAAAATTGGCATAAAAACTATAGTTGAAAAGTCTGCTTTTTTTTCTAGTGTTTATGTGTGGCCAATTCAAAGATTCTTGGTTAAGAACACCATGGACCAGTGGGGTAGAGCACATGTTACTAGACAGTAGGGTGTCACATAAAACACATTTTTATGTCTAAAAACTCCCACAACAATCTCTATGGCTAGCACACATAATTTGCTAAATTACTCAAGTGGTGAAATAAGCTCATGACAACAAGTCAAACCTATTTTTCCACCATGAGGCAAACATACCAGTGGGTGTTCCACTAGCAAATATGCTCACCAAGAGGTTAATAAGCCTCTGGTCACTTTTATGAAAGTGCTCAAAACAAACAAACAAACAAGCACCCAAAAACTCCTACTCATACTAGTAGAAAATTTAGGAAAAATACTAGACTAGTTTAGGCTACACTAGTTAATTTTATGCACAAGTGTGCAAGCTAGCAGAGGCAAAATACTCCTCTAACCAGTACCATAAATTCTACTGGATTCCACAAAATAACATAAAAACATAGCTAGGAAACAAGGAAAAACTATGCTTAAAATGCTACACATGTGAGGAGATTAATTCCTAGTCATCCAAGTGTTATTCATGCTTTTATGCTACTTAAGAGGAAACCTATCAGAGGTGAAAACCCTAAGATTAAAATGCCACAAGGACATTCCATCCTCTGGTTTCCATACCAAAGATTCATATTTTTCCCTAGGGGAAAACAAGACAAAAAGCATACATGAATATCCTAGTATGAAATTTAGACTTTAAGCATTGCTATTTAAATCTATTTCAAACACAAGCACCAAGTATCTAGGGGTGCTATAACCAAAATAACAGTACCTAAATGGTACTAGTTTCATGAGAATTAATCTAGCAATAAGCCTAAAAAGCATTTGAAGATCTACTCAAAACATATATAAAAGAAACACATCTTGTGTGGGGGAAATAATGTTTCCACCAAAAATGCAATGAAACCAGTGGGTGTTCCACTAGCATATCAAAGCATTAAGAGGTCACAATGCCTCTGATCCACTTGCTAAAAATTTAACAAAAGACTAAACAAGCTTCTAGTGCAATAACAATACTAGCAGAAAATAACAGGGTGCTAAAATAAGCAAGGTAATGATACTCATGCTATTGTTTTCACACATGTGAAAACTTTAGGTGTCAAGTACTCATAACAAACTTATCAAAATGCTACTGGACCTATGGATACAACCCAAAAATATGTGGTCACAAAACCACAAATGATTATGTCAAAATTCCACACATGAGGGAATTTTTCCATAACCATTCTCATAGTCATGACAAAGCTAATAGTGCTTTTCTACCAATTCCAATGCAAGATAGCAGAGGTGATAACAACACAAGCTAAGTACCAACATGGTACTGGATACACTCAAAAAAAAATCCAAGTGCTTTGCACATGAATTCATCACTCAAAAATACTATGAAAAATATTAACTAGAGAATAATCATATGTTAATAACAAAAATCCTATTTCTTCTACACTCAAGTCCACACAATCTAACATGATAAAATAACTAAGTAACACTTAGTAAGCAAGTTCACACAAGTTATACATGCTAGAAAACAATATTGTAACACAAAAATATAATAACTCAATTTAATTACTTAAAATGCCAAAATGGCAGAAATAAGCAAAACAAGGATCTGTCCACCAAAATTTCTATGATGCTCTAAAAATTAATCCCTTCTAGGTTTGGATAGCCCTAAGCATATACAAGACCATCCAATTTAGTTTGCATCAAAATTCATCTTTAATTAATTTATAAAAATCACCAAAGTGCTTACTGGTGTTTTACCAAATTGCATGCCATTTCAAAAATACAATGAATTTGGAAACGAGGTTAATTGCTCCTGTTAGGAAATTTCAAGGGCTTTCCAATGCAATTGGCCTCACTTCATTCTGAGTTGTAAAATAAAAATGGTGCTCATTTTGGTGTTTCTGGTACCTGATACCAAAACATTTTTCATTTCAAATACATCCATCCAAATGTAGATCTACAAAGTGGAGATGGTTCATATTTTGTTTCTTTAGATCTGTGAATTTTGGTTTGGTAAAATTCATCTTTTAAGTTGCCTTTTGGAGCTAAAAGTAACCATGCATCTATCTGTGAAAAAGAAATTGGAAAATGAATTTGTGTTGGGCCAGATCTGGACTGGGCCGGCCAGATCCAGAGATACCGCGGGCAGATCTAGCCCGTGAGGCTGACACGCGGGCCTGGGCGCCACGCGGCTGCCACGCAGGCGAGCGCAGGGGCCACCCGCAGGTTTGACCTCTCCGCGCGGGGTCAAGGCGACGATGACGCGAGCACGACGTCGTCGCTGCGTCACCCGCCGGCGGGAGCATCTCCGGCGAGTTCGTATCCGACGCAAACGGCCACCGTTTTGCGAAATAAACCTACCTAAACGTTGTTAACGACGAGGTGAAACCTTCAGAGGCACTCTCGCTTCCGGGGAGGGGCCGGAAGGCAGTCGGCGACGGTGGAGCGGCGGCGGCCGGACAGCGACATGACGCGGGGACGATCTAGAGGGAGAGGGAGGGGGAAAAAGGGGTCGGGAGACGCACATGCTCACCACGAACTCGTTGGAACACTCGGGGAAGGAGGAGGAAGCTCGAGGGCGCGACAATGCCTCGCCGGAGTCGCGTCGGGCTCGGGGAAGAAGGAGATGGCGCGGCCTCCTCGAGTCGCTTTGGCCCGATTCCTTCAGCAGCAAGGGTCAGCACGTCAAGGCGGAGCTGATGGCGCACACGGCTGCCGGCGGCGAGCTCCGCAGTGGCCAATTCGACGGCGAGGTGTTTCGGCCTAGGGTTTGGTTGGAAAAAAATATCTAGAGGGAGAGAGGAACTTCCAGGGAGAGAGAGGGGGCAGGTAGCATCCACTTGGGGGGTTTTATCTATCTAGGAGTCTTCTACTCGAAGGCAATGGAGCATGGGCCTCCATGCCTGCTACTTCGTCATCTACAGGAAGAAGAAGATGACCATGTGACTAGGATTACAACTAGGTCCTTGGAATATTTACAAGTAGGTCCCTGTACTCTCTGAAAATGGATGTTTTCCCTAGGCAAACAAAGTTAAAATTTGAAATCCTTTTGCCCAAAATTCTTATTAGTTGAGATGCACAACATATATGAAAATTGGCTCATTTGGGGAAACTTTATAATTCAAAGTTGTTCAAATTTGAATTCTTACAAAAATGGACATTGAATTTATTAACCTACTTAGGAGCTTCCAAAAATGATAATTTTTGGCACACATTCCTTATTTGATGTGTTCCTTATGTGGTAGAAAATTCAAGTCATTTTGAGTTACTTCATAGAACAAACTTGTTCAAATTTCAAAAAGGTGCTGTCAAGAAAACAGGGGTTTTTGGCAACTTAAATTATTCAAAAACTTGTGCCCTTCTGGTTTTCATCCTTATTTATGATATAGAGCCTTTGGTATTTATTTCATGGCATTTGGAAAAAGTTTGTAGAACAAACTTGTTCAAAATCCCAAATGTTGCTGTGGAGAAAATTCATGTTTTCAGGGCTTTAATGGATTCAATTTTTGGTATCCTCTTGTGTGTGTTCCTTATTTGATATAAGGAAGCAATGGTATGAATTTCAAATCATTTGAGGAAAGTTTCCAATAGTAACTTGTTTTAGTTTTCTGTTTCTAGAAATATTGGAATTTCTATTTAATAAAGCACTTGGCTTTTCTTTAACAATGCTTTGCCAAAATATTTATGTGACTAGAGATAGCAAGTCAATGCTCTCTAATACCTTTGTTTCTAAGCTTGCAAGGTTGGAAAAACATTTGATAATATTTTGGTGAAGCATTTAAGAATGCCTCTTTTTCTGATAATCCTTTATGGAAATTTATTAAGTGTTTTCCTCTTTCTTAATTTAGGCCTTGTAATAATATTCAACAAGTATTGGATTCATAAGATGTTTTTGGAAAACTCTTTGATCAATATTTACTTTAGAAAACATTGCCAAAGTCATTGGAACAATATGTTGAATATTTTGTTTTCAATTTCTTAGCCATGTAAGTTTATAAAATTAGTTTGTTTGGTTGCACTTAAACAACCACAAACAAACACAACCAAGGTTTATTAGTAAAGCAATTAGCAAAAAAAACTGTATTAACAGGTATTCCAAAATTGGGATGTGACAGCTACCTGCCCTCTTGCGAGTGGCGGGAGCAGCGACTGCAAGCGGATCGACGGTAAGGGCGTCCTCGTCCTCACCCTCGTCCTCGCCCTCTTCTTCAACACCAGCATCAGCATCAGCATCGTCTGAAAAGTTGAGAAGAAGAAAGCAGTTAGGAAACCGGAGGAAATTGGGTTGCGCTACTCGCGACCGAAAGAGGCGAACTTAATCACCTTCGTCGTCGTCTTCGGACCAGTCCCGAATGGACGTGTCGACGTGGTGCTTACCCTGCTGGACGGCATGAGGGATGCAGAGGCTATCCGCGGTGTCGAAGGAGACCTCGTCGTCCTCCTTTGGGTCCTCTTCCCAGTTAGTCTCGAAGAGCTCCTGGCTTTCAGCGATCTGGCAAGCAAGGACCTGGAAAATAGGCAAGCACCACAAATCAGTCGAGTAGCATAACGGCATCATACGCAGCAAGGCGTGCAGACATAAAGCACACAAAGCCTAAACAAAACAGCTAAGTGTGCTACTCGGCAGGGCGTGCAAACACAAAGCACATGAAGCCTAGGCAAAACTGCTAAGTGTGCTACTCGGCAGGGCGTGCAAACACAAAGCACATGAAGCCTAGGGAAAACTGCTAAGTGTACTACTCGGCAGGGGCATGCAAACACAAAGCACATGAAGCTTAAGCAAAACTGCAAAGTGCCCTACTCGGCACGGAGTGTGGATGCTAGGCACAGCAAGCTAAGAAGGCTATCTACTCGGGAACAACACACAGGAAACAAGAGGAAAGATACTAACCCGTTTGATTGGCTTCATGCGGCTGAACGGCACGAAGCCGTACTGCCAGCTGTCCCTGAGGCCGGTGCTCATGATGGAGCGCGCCCAGACGGCCACGTCCGTGTTGCTAAGCTCGAACGTGGTCGTCCGAGTGCAATCTCGGTGGCCGCCCATGTAGCACATGAGATGTGCGCGGCGCTGCAGCGGGAGTACCCGCCTGGAGATCCAGCAGGCGATGGGGTCGTCACTCTTGAGCCCCTCCTCGATCAGCTCGGCAAGGCGCTCGTCCATCTGCTTGATGTCGGAATTCACTGGCGGCTTGGTCCTCCAGTTCTGCCCGGTGGGAGCAGTGTTGGCCCACCTGGGCAGATTGATCTGATCCACCACGGCAGCTCTCTTCTCAACGGGGATGTTCTTCACGTAAAGGAAGGTTCTCTGCCACTTGCGGACAGAGTCCAAACCTTTGATCCGCGGGTGGTTGGTCCCGCCGCGCTGCACCATCATGGCGCTGCCAGTCTCCGTCATCCCGCGGCTGCTCTCCGCGCCATCTTTCCTGGCCTTGCTTTGCTTCCTAAAGAAGAAGTACCGGGACCAGGTTGTCGAGGTGGGCCGTACGCCCAGGAATGCCTCGCATACCACGGCATGGTATAAGAGCATGACGATGGCGTTTGGCGGGAGGTGGTGCAGCTGGAGGCCTAGTGGTTGAGAAAGGCGCGGAAGAAATCTGAGGCCGGGAGCCCGAATCCTCGTGCGAAGTGCGCGAGGAAGACGACGTGCTCGCCCTCGTGCGGAGTGGGGACGAGCTCGCTGCCAGGATGCCGGCAGCGAACACCGGGAGGAACTCGCCGGGTGTTCACCAGCCATTGGCACTCCTCGGCGGTGACCTCAGATCCGGCCCAGCCGGCGCGGGCATCGTCGTCACGAGCCATCACGGTGGAGGAGGAATTAGCTGAGAAATTGGTGGTTTTGGGTGGAGAAACTCGCAGCAGCGCGGTGAGATGCGCGGCGGCGAGGTGCTCTGCGGCGGCGGAGAAACGAGGAGGCAAGGGGAAAGTGGAAGCAGAAGAGGAAGAAGGAGTTACCGAGGGGGTATTTATACCACCCCTCGGGTTGCCGTTACGAGTTGAGGTAGTGGGATCGATCGTGGCCAAGATCGTGCGGCGTGGGGAGTGTGGGCCGGTTAGAAACGCACACAGCGTGGAACGCGCGCGTAACGGCCGCATTTGATCCCACGACGCGATCGTGGGCAATTACTGTGCTTGATGGGACATAACGGGCTAGTGGGCCCAGGCCGTAAAAACTGGGCGTGTGGCCTGTCAGATCCCGGGTACCGAGGCGTCGGGGTCGTGGATGCGTGACACGTGCCCAGTTGCAGTGCGGAAAGCCGGATTGTGCTCTGCCATGCAGAAATTCTGGGTGGAAATTTCACCAAGTCATCTTACTCGGATACAAAGAAGAGAATTGGTCCTATTCGGAAGAGAAGAAACTCAAAACAATATCAAGGGCTACTCGGAGGTTCTACTCGGTATCCTAAAGTTCAATGGCAATGTTGACAAGGTTGGTTTTAAGCTGGCAGGGCCCAGTGAACAAGTTCGCAGGACTCTACCAGCTTCGGGGACTGCTGTCGGGGGGTTAACACCGAGTAGGGTAAAGGCAAGTGCCAAGGGC